>CM042071.1:14001441-14628735 GCA_023512825.1 Liposcelis brunnea
CCTGCTTTTAAGGTGAGAAAAATTTTAATGTTTTATTTTTTCTATGCAGATCTTATCGCCCGTGAATATTTTTTCAAATTAGTCAGAAATTAATAAAATTCTTTGGCACTAAGTGAAAATTTTGGAGAAGCCATCAGAATTTTTCCTCTTTGTATTTCCTGGCTACGCTCCTATTGACAGTCGTACACGTTCCAAGCAGAAAAATATACTCATTTGATAAACGCCACGAAAAGAAAAGTCTTAATAAAGTTAAAAGTAAAAAAAAAAGTGGAAATCCATTTCCCTTTCCTTGATTCCAGACCACTAAAAACTCATGGCTTAAGAATTAAGAGGGCAATCGTATAAAAATATCTCTGGGCTCGGATTTATGAAGAGCATTAAAAGAAAAAAAAAAGGAAAAAGGGAGGGGGGCAGAAAGTAAAATGCCAAGAGTTTTTTTTCCGGTACGGGATTCTATTAACATTTTCAATTCGCAAGCATTCGGTCAGAGCAAAATAAATTCGAATCTGATGCAGATGAATTGGAAAATAAATTCTGCTTCTTTACAATATGTTCCATGAATAATTTATTGTCACCCTGGGTTAGAATCCGTCGCAAGGAAAAAAATTGTTTATCGGGATAAAAAGTCAAATCAAAAATCATCCGGTTTAGTATTCGGAAAGTAATTATGAAATCAAGGAAAATATTTGTTTAAGAAGGAAAACATCGTACATGAAATTGATCACGCACTTTATAAGACAGAAAATGTGATTGACGGTTTTTTTCTCTCGATGAAATTAGCGGCCACCTCAAGTAATCAACACGACGAGGGGGAGTTTGCCGGCGTCGTCGATGTTTATTATTATGTCTGGAAAGAGGTCATCATCATGACATTATAACCGCGCCTTTTTCTTTACTTGAATCAAAAAATACACACGCATTCTATTTTTATTTCGAGTTTTTTTTCCATTCGACAGAGAAACGGGTTTTCGACTTGAGCAAATATTGATGTAATGAATCTAGGAAGTAATTTATTAGACAGCTGCAATGGAGGTTGATATGGTTGCTGATCGATTAGAGAATGGAGGAAAATTGCGAAGTTTGATATGTCTGAAAAGTCGAAAACAGAATTGTGAGAGGCAAAGGAGGATTTCGTGCAATGTTAACAATGTACAAAATGTGAAAATTTTGTTAAACTTGGTTTCCTCCTAGGAGAATTCCGGTAGTTCAATTATTCGCAGTCTCGTGTCGCTACTTTTTCAGCCACGACTTCCGATGTTTTGGGATCTATACTCGACAACAGACATCAAACGAAGAACGGTGCACCGGTGCAATACTCGTAGGGTAAGTCAAATTTTTTAATGTTGGTGATGTCTCAAAGGCAATAGCTTCATCAGCACAAACATCTTCAGCCCTAGGTCAGTATTAGCGAGCTGCTGCCCTCCACTAACTCATAACCCTGAGAAGGGAGCTCACCACAGGGCAAGGACGCCATTCCTTGAGCAAGACAAAACATGCCTCACCGGTTACCTTTCATCTCCTTACTGGTCATAAAGCTCAACGGAAAATTCCTTGCGACTTTCTTCTTTTTTCTTCTTTTAACCTATATCCGTCCACTCCTGAACGAGGGTTTCTCGCAAACTTTGCCACAATTCCTTGTCTTGGGCTCTTTGCAATCATTTCAGTCCCACCACCCTCTTAATGTCGTCGTACCATCCCTTTTGTGGCCTTCTAACGCTTTTTTTCGACGCTCGAGGTCTCCATCTTACCATCCGTGCTGTCCACCTATCCGGATCTTCCCTGGCGACAGTTGAATAAAACATCAAGACAGCAACTTGCGACTTTATTTGCCTAAAATCATCCCAGTGAGTGTTTGGTAAGAACTGTATGCTAAAAAATTTAGTGCTGCTGACACCTTCATGTTGCAATGCAGCAAAGTTTCATCCAAATACTTTTAGAGCAGAAAAGAAAAGAATTTTGCTCCAAGCTCCCAATAAAAAAAAAAGCAAAACCTCCTTCCTCTTTGCAGTACTTTTCAAGCAAAACTGAGAGGCAGTGCAGTACTTGGGTGTTCCTACACTCCATTATGTTACCACCACTTCCACTCCCCTTTCTCGTTTTTCAATATTCATGGGACTTCCCTCCTCATCACCGTTCACCTATCCCGACTCTCCGAATCTTGCTTGGTCATGCTTAGGCTGACGTTAAAGAGGTTGAATCGACTGCAGCGGAGCTAACCCGTAACTCATGGTGAATACTGTAATGGATTAATAATCTCCTCTTAATCAAAAAGTGATGGCTTTGCCTCATTTAACGACCAAAGAAAAGGGGGATAATAAATCGATATTTCCTTTAAGATATCAGATTAAGATGTAATAAATGCTTCGACCCAGGGTTAATTGTATTCGGGCTCGTCAATAAACCTTTGAAGAAATAAGAAATGAAAAAAAAAAAGTCTTTTCGAAAGGGAAATCTTTCTTAGCCCGATTTCTATCAGATTTTGTATTTCGCTTCTTAATCTCCTTCTGTATTTTAAAACTGGGAAAACTGTGTTGAACACTTTCCGAACTAAAAAGGGTGGGGAATTCAGTAATTCAGACTTGAACAATCCTCGAATTTTCCATTCATATTTAAATGTTAGAGCCATCCTTTTAAGCCTTATTAAAACCCGACTCGGTCTCTCGTGTTTTTGATCCGGTAGAAAGTACTTTTACAACTTTCTACTTTCCATTTCCTAATCATTCCGAGGTTCTTTTTAATATGGGCGAAAACGACGGAATGTCTCGTACTGGTGATTCTTTTTAATGGCCGATCGTTGTTTCGGTTGAGTAGTCTTTTGTTTACTTAAGAGACTTTGGAGTAATCATGTGGAAATCATCCAGACCACTTTTTAAGAAATAAGAAAACCGCCCGAAAGGATATTTTGTTTAACTTAGCTAAAGGAAGTTTTTTCTTCCCGGAGATTTTAAATATTACTACGGGAACGAGGTTTTCGCTATGGAAAAACTCAGAGAGATCTAGAGAGAAAGTTAACGTGAAGTGGAGGTTTGAGGATGAAACTTGGAAAACTCCGGGGAAATGGTTCCCTGTCAATCGATTCTTTCTGGATATTGGATAATAAGTAGAGGGAGTGATTAGCTTCAAACCTCTCACGTCCTTTTTTTTTTTTTAAAAAAAAAAAGATAACGTTTTAAAAAAAAGATACTTTAAGATCTCTTGTTCTTTTCGAGTGTATTTATGCCAGACTTAAGCTTTAGTCTTTCTTACTTACTTACTGAGATTAAGATCTTTTTGACGAAGGATGAATCCTTTCCGATTTTATTTAAAAAGCTCTTGAAGTCTTAAGTGATAAGTTGTACAAAGGGTAAAAGCGAAGCCATTCGCTGTTCTTTGTTACTTTTAATGCTCGATTTGCCCAAAAAAGGCGTTGAAAGCTTGGTAAATTTTTTACAGAATTTTTTGATGCCAAAAAATAATTTTCAGAATTATTTTGCCTAGAAACCAAAAAACTTTGCTCATTCGTCCTAATCCAAAATCCCGACCACATAATTGTAGCACCTTAAAATTTTTGGTTGGTGTCTTTTTCTTGCCTTACACAGCCGAATAGCCGTACCACAATTTAGTTCCTCTTTTGATAATAAAAAAGCAATACATTTTCCTGCTCAACAACTTCGAAAGACTTCTTCCCTCCAAGATTTCAGTAAATCGCCTAAAAAAATGAGGCCGCTTTTTTTTTAAGAAGCAAATTTGATATAAAATAGAAAGGATTTTCGGATGATCCTTACCAACCTTTCAAAGTCGATCTCATTGATTTCCGGTTTAGTGCAAAAAAAAATTGAAAAAAAGCGTTACATTTTTTCACGGTTGAATTTAAAAAATCGAAAAGGGGTCGACAGGGAAAAAAACGCTCTTGAAAACATCAACAGGATTTTTTTTTTTTTTTGTACAAGGAAACGAAAACTGAAATGGTCCCATTTGAAACCTCGGTTAGCTGTGCTCGCGGATGGGTGAAAATAAGTGACACTTAAAGCAAAAATTCCCATTTCGAGGTGTAAGTTTTTTTTTTTTTTGAAAACAGCAACATTCAATCACAAGTATTTCTTTTGAGTATGGAAATCGATTCAAATTTTCTCTACTGCCTTAAAGAATAGCGCTGATAAAACCCGAGCCCTTTTTAGTTTACGTGGTTTCACATTTTCAATAACCTTTTTCGTTTTTGAATCCTCATGTTTCCAAGTCCCTTATTTTCTGAGACGATTCATTTGAAAAGGGGAATCTAATTTTCATGAGAGAGAATATAATCTTTATGAAAGACTTTTCAGGTTTTCTATTATCGAAAAATATGGATGAAAATTGGAAAATTTGTATGGTTTTGGCTTCGTTTATTTAAAAGGATTAGGCTTCGTGCGGGGAGTTTTTTTTTTTAAAACCCCATTAGTCGATAGGAAATCGAACCCGGGGTAACGTTTTACCGGTCATTTTTTCATTATCGAAAATTCAATGTTTTCCCGAGAATTAATGAGTTTTCCAACCAAAATATTGAAAGGAATCATTCGATGACTTCCACGTATCTCTCTATGGAGAGAAAATGGAAAATCACAGTTTAAAAACAAAAGGATAAAAAAAAAGTGTAAATGAAAGGAAACTGGAAAGGATTTTATACTGAAGTAACAGAAATAATGGGGTAGAAACATAATTTGTCGGGTTTCGCCACATGCGATTCCCAGTAATAACAAATTCTCTCGTAATTTTATAAATGACCAAGTAATCTTATACGATTGGGAATTATTCGGGATGTATTGGCTAAGTCTTTTTTTTATCGTTAGAGCTGATCGGGAAAAACGTAAAGGATGCGAATAATGTAAAAGCTACACGTTTACTGGAAAGTTGGAGAAATTTAATTTTTTACATTACTCCCTTTGCCAGTTCTGGAGAGGAACTCTATTACAAATCGCTAAATGTTCCTTTGAAGATGCAATTGTTGCTAGGAGTCTACATAGGGAATGATGGCTTGAAGCCATATTGCCTTTAACTATACTTTTTCCCAAGCATGCAGTCTAGGCCATTAAAGGTTACATCTGTCCACAATGGGATTTTAGAGAAAACCGCCATCTTCACTTCTACTGTGTGACAACTTCACCAAATAAACACAGAGCTGAGAATTTCTGAGCTGATCTAGAGCGATTACTAGCATTGTTTCCACTTTTACGTGTTTTGCCCTTTTTCGCGCTCAAAATTTTACAATATTTGCATAGGTCAGCTTAGAAATTCTTCCGACACTTGAACAGTATCTATATGACGTCATACAGCTTGCCAAAAGCTGTGGGAACAATGTTATCTTGATTATCTTCCAACATCTCCGAACATACCTTCGAAATGCTTCGAAAGTCTTCGAAAACTTTCGATGAAAGCACTGATCGTCTCAGAAATTCTTCCTACACTTGAGAATAACTATTGTGACGTCATAAAGTGCCCCAAAAGGCCGTGGAAACACCTTCGAAAAAATTTCTGAGCAATGTAACCGCGGCCTTAGATAAGAATTTTAGAACTTGTTAATGTCTTCTAAATTCATGCAAGCAACCTACTCAAATATGAACAGAAAAGACAAAAATTGGTTTTTACTCGGCCATGCTTTAAAGAATCCTCCGCTTGAAATCTCCGAATCCTTTTTATTCGCAAAAACCCATTCCGCACTTTAAAACTGCGTACTTTGTTGATTACTAAAAACAAGTTGCTACATTCCGGGTGAAAATATTTACTTCTTCAGCAATTTATTAGATTTTAATATTTAAGAGAACATGGTCCGCATGATAAATGTGCACAAGGGTTCGCTAGGGTAAAACTAAACGCCCCCTGATATTGTAAAAACGGTTCTTCCTTCATTATCTCCTCTGGGCATTCTTTTAGCACTTCCTGTAACTTGTTTTATTTTTTTCTCGTATTCCCTCGACTTTAATTTTATAAATTGTTCCAGCCGTACATCAATCTTTCTTTAAAAAAAAAAAAAATTCGGCCCAAAAATTCTTACGACAAGAAAAGAACATCAACGACTTGGTTATGAGAGAAAATAACATTTCGGAAAACTTTCTCTCTTGAATTTTTTTTAATGAGATAAATTGTCGAATCAACGAACATGAGATGGAGCAGAAAATACAAGAACGACCAACGACCATATCACGCTCCCGATTATAATTTTATAACCGTAATTTATTCCGCTCTTGTCTCGGTCAGGCATTAGCCAAAATGAGTTTATTGGCTAGCCCGAGCCCTCAATATTCTCTCAATCATTTTCATGACTGCTTTTCATGGAGAGGAAAAAAAAAGGAACCTAATTAGAATGACGTCATCTGTTCCGAACGTTCTGGATGAAATATTTTGAATTTTCTCACGTGGGAAAAACCTCGACTAGTACACTTCGCCTGACTACGGCATTCTAATTGATACTTTAGCATTTTTTCCCTCTTTAATTAATTTAAGATTAAAAACGACGGCGGCGACCATGAAAATCTGTCGTTTCTCAATTTGACCTAACATAGGTCGATACTCTTGGCATGCATTCCCGGTTGCGTGTGAAATATGGAATTCTCTTTTATTGCCTCGCATATAACGAGTTTTTATCGGCGAAATCTATCAAATATTTAACCGCAGGCCTAAAAAGTTAATTCACGTCCGAGTCCTCAAGATAAAATATCGGGATTAAAAAAATTGCTAATAGGAAAATTAGAGATTTAATAATTTAAAACGGCGTAGGCAGCAATAAATTATCGATTCTGACATAGAAAGCTTCATAATAGTCGGGTTTAAAAAAATGGCGTGGTAAAAGTAAAACACTAAATTTTTAATCAGAACGAGCTAAGCAAGGCCTAAACCCAAAGTGAGAGTGATGTTTTTAAATTTTTACTTAAAATTCATTTTGGCCTCAGCTGATCCTCCAGAGAATTAAACGAGGGGCGAAAAACGACGATTTCATGTCAATGACCCGCCATTTTAGTTTCATAAGCTAAGTATCATGGTGACCCCCAGTTCGAGATCAAGGCAGCTTTCAGAATTGCAAATGGCGATCCCAGGCAACTCCCCCTAGATCCTCTCTTCCAGCTCCAGCAAAAACATAAAAGTTTTAAAAATTTTTATCCTTAAAAACTGCAACATGATCCATTATCTAAAATCAGAAGAAATCTTCATATCTCAAAGTCTCAAAAGGCATAAAATTCCTTATCCAGCATAAATAAAACAAACGAAAGAAATGTGCTTTCTTTATAAAAAAGGGAATGGGAAAGGCTGGGAAATGTAAAACGTGAACTAGTAAAAGGAAAGTTTTTAAATTACTAAATAAAAAATGATGCCAGTCGATAAGAGAATACATTGTGTTCCAATATATTCTATATGAAAATTGAAAATGGGTCATGCGAGATCCGTTCCAAGACGAAACAGGTACCGCAGATTCTTTCACAAAATCAAAAATACAATTTAGACTTTCATAAACACGAATAGACGATATTAGATTGTTTTCCCCATTTTTTTTCTTCCTCCAACCGAAAAGCCTCAGACGAAACCGCACTGACGACGTCTGCAGCACAAATTTATTTTCTCGAAACGCGATATTTAATCTAACGCGCACCGACAGGATTTGTAGAGAATCAAATCTCCCTTCATTCAAAAACACAACCCCTGATTTTCCTTGGGGAAAAAAAACATGGATCCATGCCAAATTATCGATGCTGAAATCCATTATTTTTCATCCACGCCCGATTTAAGAAGCCATACGGAAAAACTCGAGTCAAATGGTTTGAGAAAAAACATAAATCATTCATTAGCTCTATTTTCTGATAAAAAGAAAAATATTAAAACGGAAACGAATGCATTTTTTAAAACCCTTTTTAGTGCATGCAAGGATTTTTTTTTTTTTTCGGGGAAAAAGCTATAAGTAGCTAAACCGGTAGGAATAATAAAAACTCTCGAGATTGAACTTCGTTCCGACTAAACCTTCTGGGATGAAGAAATATGGATTTCTATATGATTCGAAATTGAGTTTCTAGGATTAAGAAGTAAAGTATCTATAATGGGAAGTAAAAGAGGTTTAACAGATAAATGGATTTCAGGTCACGAAGATCCCCCAGGAGCGACAGAAATATTTCTTTCTCAGTGTCACGAGTTTCATATTTCTCCGTATATCACATGACGGTTTCGAAGAAGACGATTCTCAAATATTTCCAAGTGCGTTAAAAATCGAAAAAAAAAAAAGAAAATATTGATTTAAAGCTATTTTCCAGGTTCGTAAGAACGTAAATTTATAACGGTCCCTGTTTGCAAAAAAAATAAATGGGGCCAGAGTTTTAATATTAAAAACCTTGGAGCGCGCGGATGGTCGTGATTGATATTACGTTTGGAAAAAGCGGGAGTAAGGGATCTGGTAGGGACGTGTCGAAAGTACGTTTTACCTTTCCCTTTTCTGTCGTGGATCATCGTGTGTACCTCTTGTAAATTGAGTAAACACATAAAATAGGAGCCACACCTGGCGCCAACGTTTGGATCATCGATTAATTGATATTGACTTTAACATGTTGACGAGGGATTCTCATTCATGATTAGATAGCTTATTTTTTAAACGGGGTTTTCCTGCATGTAGGATTTGTTTCTTCATCAGCCTGTTTGCATCCGCTCTTGGATATAGGCCACTTCCAAATTTTTCCATGTCGTAAGGTTCTCAGCTCTCTGGAACCAACCCCTTCTTCCAGTGTGAGATTCAGAGCTCAAGGCTCTACTCCCCTGAGGTATTAGTTCTGTTGTAATATTCGACTTGTTTATATTTGGGAGGGGTTGGCATTAGGTGGTAGTCTACCTCAATAAGACCGTGGTTGCTGCCGTTGGCTCGTTACAATAAGCTCCTCTTCCACCAAACCTGAGACCTGTCCACCACCTTTGGACAGGCGCCCAACAGCGAATAAAACACATTTCATAAAGAAAGACATTCCACTCAATGTAACTGACCTAGTTTGCAATTCCTTTAAAACCCACGAAATAAAAATCGAGTGCAAGAAAAATCCCCTTCGCCATTTCCAAAACAAAAAAAATTCAATTAAAATTACTGACACCTCAGCACCGTTTTAATTTACTTTACATACAAGTCCTAACAGACTAACTTCCTGACCGCAGGATCATTTTCCAGTTGTAGCAACCCTACATCATCAGAGCCTGCGCACCATTTCCAATTTGAAAATATCCTCATAACGAATATCTCTTTTAAACATATGCAGGACTCATCCAATACGGGAAACGTTATGACACTCCTGGCCTATAATTCCAATTCCGATTTATGTTGAGCAAGGTCCATCATTCTTTTTTCGCTTTAGTAAATTTATACCCCTCTAAACATTGTTATCAAAGCAATGTCAGGTGATGATTTTCAACGATAATTTAATGCTATTTATTTAATAATCAGTATAAACAAAACGCGAATTTCCATTTTAAATAGTAAACAATATGAATAACTAATGATGCGTCGTATTAAATTGCGTCCTGCGATGGGAACATTTAAATTTAATGAGACTTGTCGAGAATAAATGATACTGTAAATATTACTGATGTACTATTGAAAAATACATCGAATTACCATTTTCCGGGAGCTCGCATATTTATGAATATTTATTTAGGATTGTAGGACTTGCTTGCATTGTAAGCAACGTCCAGGAATAATCGCATCCGGGAATGAAAAATCAAAAAAAAAAAAATTATACGAACTAACACACCCGGTGGAAATAAGACTCAGGGAAAAAAATCGCGCCGTAAAACGGTCGATGTGACAATTATGTCACTGGCGAGGCGACATTGACGAGTGATTTATTGTGCTTTTCACGGATTTCATGTATCACTTTATTCCTCCCATACTATTGTGGCTGAAAAATACGATGGCGGAAGGGGGTTTACGTTTCCCTAAAAAAAACGATTTTTTTAACCCTCCTCATGGTCAGCTATTATTGAGTGTCAGCTCGAAGGTTCGTTAAAAGTTTCAAAGTTAAACAAATGGGGTAAAAAAAAGAATGATCTTTATAGAAGTCTGGCGATAGGGGTTGAAAAGAAAACCATTAAAATTCTATGTGACAACAACATTTCGACGTGACGATAGACAAACAACCTTCCCCTCTGCGAAAGAGATAGCGAAGAATATTTATTCAAAGTTAGGGAATTCGACAACACCAAACGGTAGTTTTTTTTTTTTGTTTTGTTCCGTAATGGAACCGCTTTTGAGGATGTTTTCCTTTCCCCAAAGGCGATAGATCATGACGCGATAGGTTAGAGAAGTTGCGTCAGTCAATAATATGAAGGAAAAAAAGAACTTAAGTCATCGCTATGTAATACAGTCAGTTTTTTTTTTGGCTGTAGGCCGTAATGTTTTCTAAATTTTTGTTCTTAGAAAGAAAACGTGAATAAAAGCGGAAAGGAAATTTTCGTAACCTTGGTGACAATGTCTGGGGCCGTTTTCTAAATAAAATCCATCGGGAGTAAGGTTGAAAGATGACTTTTCAGACTCCGCATAGTCCCATCGGTCATCCGCTCTAGTATTTCTTGTACTCAATCTCGAAAGTGTCAAGAAGCACATTTTCTTTCCGTTTCCGGGTTGGCTTTTATTGAATTTCGGAGTGTGGATCAAATATAAAACATAAGAAGGTTTTTAAAAGTAAAATTTTTGCCCGGCTTGAAGAAAGAAAGAAGGCATTGAAGAAAACTTTGAATTTTTTTGAAAAGTTGCTTGCTGAGCGCGACCGAAGTCGGCTCCTCGTGTTTGCGAATCTGATCCTTGGGCTTATGTTTGATCTCGCCGTTTGCAGCGACCGCGATATCCGAAATCTCCCTGCCAAGCCTCTAGCTATAATCACTAGTGTGATCAAGTCTAGGAGGCTGCTGTGCGGGCAGGACACATAGTGCGGGCGCCGGTAAAGTGGGGCATTTGCAAGGCCTTTTACGGTCAGGCGGCTGGTCAGCGGCCACAAAGCAGACCCAGGATGAAGTGGACCGATAACGTTCGTCAGGTGTCAGGGATTGGCAGGTTATGGCCTTGGATCGCGGTCAGTACAGAAATTTCGTGTAGAAGACGGTAGTGCTTCAGGCCTGTAGTGCCAGCGGATAAAACTTTTTGAAAACTGATTTGACTTACCTGAAAAGAAAAAGAAAATTCATTAATTACAAGAAGTACCGACAAACAAAAAGATGGTAAACCAGTGCTTTGAGTAGAATAAAAACTAAAATTCCCCAATTAACAATCCCGTAAAATCCGCAATCCGCAAAAAAATAATTTCACCCTGTATAAAAACCTCACGTAGCGTCGTCAGTGATTTGTTTCCCAATTCAAAGCAATCCAATTCCACCATGGTCGTCTACGTAAATATTCCCAGATTGATTTTAAAGTGAAGAAGAAAATAAATCCTATCAAAACTATCAGATTACTTTTTTTCTTCCTCCTCCTCCTCCTTCACTCCCTCCTCTTTTTTTTTTGTCAACAAATTCAGTCTGGAGGAGCAGAAAAGTAAATAACCTACTTCCGGTCAAACTCTAAACTTTCAAGATGAAGCAAGATCATTTTGGTTGACTGGCCATCACATAAACAGGCCACTTCGGTTGTTTGTTTTTCGAAAGCTCTTTTGGAAACATATACCTATTTATAAAGGTTGCTTTTTTTATCCTTTACCCTCTGATACTTCCTTTGACATATAAAATCAAAGCTCATTATATATATACGGTATAAAAAAAAAAATTTCCCCCCCTAGGCATTTTTCCCTCACGTCGAAATAGTTCACACTTTTTGATCAAACCCGATTCACGCAAAGAGGAAAAAGCTTCGCGGAAAAATATTTTGCTTCCCCGTAAATTTTCTAATTATCAAGAGAGGTTTTCCGGAAAACCAAACGCATGATAATCATCCTCTTGTCGGGTTGACAATTAAAGGATGTAGAGAAAGAGAGAATGACATACATTTTACACGAGAGAAGAGTATTTTACCCAAAATTTCGAGAGAAATCGTGTCGGTAGAGAATTAAAAATCGAAGGTTTTTGAGAGAGCTTTTAGCGTTTCAACTTTTAGGGAAAAAATTAAAACGCCTTAAAGAAACTTTATAGCGACTAAAGTTTTCCATCGAGTATTCAATATAAGTAACGCAGCGTTTGTTTTCGTTCAAAGTTTTTTTTTCTTTTTCAGGAAAACACTTTTGGATTTTTTCGGGGAGGAAGTTTTTTGAAAGGTCGAATTTTTAATGCAAAGTTTTGCAATAGATTAAATAGATTAAATATTTTGAAAATATTTTTAAACATTTGAGAAATATTTGGTGAATATTTTGATAATATTATGTAAATATTTATGTATGATTCAAATATCTGAATAAGTTTCACCAAATATTTGTAAAATATTTCACAAATGTTTAAAAGTATTTCAATTGGTCATTTCCCAAGGGGATGGGATTAAGTCTATTTTAGAAATTTTTTTATATGATTAAAGAATATCTCCCATAATTGGGGGCAGAAATTCACTCGTTTTAACGATATGAAAAACCCAAGCTGTCTTATCTGGCAAAAAATTGAATGGCCGATTTATTACAAAGAATTTTAAATGAATTCTTACTTTTACTGGTTTTTTCTTATTTCTCTCGGTTTTCTTAATTTCTCTTGTTTTACTTTCAACATAAACATTTCGAAAGTTAATGGCTTGTCGTATAGCTGATTTTTCTTCTTTTATGGATCGTCGAGCTCATAATCACGTAGATAACTTGGGATAAAGCTCTGCAGCTTTCAACTGCAGATGATGACTTAGATAAACTTTTAGACCCGGTCAATGGCTGGTGAGAACTAAAGCAATAATTTAGTCTTTTCTTTTTGTTGAAGGTGAGACTGGGGAATCGTCCAAAATTTTTTTCCCGGGGTTTTAAAGGATTACTCCAAGTGAACTAAATTCAATTCTTTAAAATTCAGCAGACCTTTTAAATTCTTTATAAGGAAAATACGAGGTGTGGTCACTTTGTGCCAATTCCGCTTATGTGAACTCAAAATTTCAAAAAAGAGATAGGACGGCACCAAGACGAAATAAGTTTAAATATCTCCCAATTAAAACTTTTTATTCGAAGTATATACTAACATTAAATATTTAAATTTTAAATATCCCTAGACCTTAAATAAAGTAAAAAAGGGAAAACGACTACCAATTAGCAGTGTCCACACGTTTTCTAAATTTCCACTTCACATCATTAGCGACTTTGAAGTAAAAATATCTCAAAACAAACGTTTGCCACTTCCTAGCTTTATACGCTTCTTTTTATAGCGTGAAGCAAAAAAAAACCCTGAAAGCTCGTTCAAACTCTGGTTACACCCTTGATTTTTCTTTTTTATAGTAAACATGTCGTGTGTATTCTATTATACAGGATTATTACTCGTAATTTCAAAAGTTATACGCATGTTAACAGGCAGCACTGCTGCATTGCTCAATCGTAACTAATACGTGTGTAAAGTTGACAAAATTTCCTCCCTTAGTAAAAAATTTGTTGAAACTTTTAAGTAAGGTCGAAAATTCTGAGAGTTGGATTTCGAAATATTTTCCTTGATTAAAAAGTTGGCAAAAAAAGTTTTTCCAAACTTCTTTTTTTTCGTACATAACGTCAAGGATGACGATTTTAGGAGCGGTCACTTAAGTTCATTTCCTTTGAGAACAAAACAATTTTTTTGTATAAAAAAAAAGCTAAACTTTTCAGGCAGCGATCTAAGTTTTTTAAAAATCTACTGTTAGTAGATTGCCCACTGCTCCAGGTCTTGTTTAGCCACATGGTCTATTCTTAGCCGTTTTAGCTCTTCAGCGTCTATTGCTGGTCGGGTCGGTCGGCACTGCTGGTGCACACCGGTGCCGTGACCCTCTACTATACAATATCAGTGAGAGAGAAAAAGATTACTGACATGATCAATCGTACAAAAATTTTTAAAGATTGATATATGGTCAAAGAAAAGTTTTCTGATAAGAAATAAAATGAAGAATGGCCGAGCCCACCTGACATTTCAACCGGAAACAAAAATAAACCAGAGAATTACGAGAGGACTGTTTTTGTCGTCGAGTTTTATTCGCATTAAAATCTTGGATTATTCAAAGGAAAGAGGAGAAACCCGTATTTAAAGTCTCTGCGGGCAACGAGGCATACATTTCCGTTTTTATGCCTCCCTCAAATCGATTAAAATCACGGGGAAATATTCGAGCCAGATTTTTGTTCCCTTCCCTCTACCCGTAATTAACGGAATTTTTTCTAATCAGATCTCTCCAAAAGACGAAGAAAAAATCCCACGCAATAAAATGTCCCACATTTTCCTCTTAACCCCTCCTAGACAATTAAAAACTGATCGGCTTTCCCTTTTTCGGGTAGTTTTAATCCATTCATTGTTTTAAGAAGAGAGTTCAATCATTTCCCCGGGTTCCCGCATTGAGAATGGAATAAGAGGGAAATACAAAAAAGGATTAGACGGGTATCTTGCGAGCTAATACCATTCCGAGGGTAAAAGTGTTATTCGATTCATTCCGAACTTAATACCCGTTTGTGAATTATTAAAAACTTCAATTTCCAATCCTGATGACCACTACAAAGCTTTCGGCACGCGGATGTTGGTCAACCTCGCTGCAGATGATTCATCATTAGCCTTTCTCTCGGAGTTTATGGCAAAATTTTTTTTTTGTCATTACATCGTTACAGTTATTTTCCGTTTTTTATTCCCTTTTTTTCGGGTTTTGCGGGAGGCTTATCGGATAAATCCATTTCATTGATAATATTCCATTCAGATTTTGTGTTTTGTTGACCTACTTATTCATCTCGCCGGGTTTATTTTATTCCTCGTATAGAAATATTCTTTTTTGTCTTGTTTTGTTTTTCTTTCAGTGTCTTGGAATCGAAAGAAATTTTGTCTAGAGAATTTTATTTAAAACGAAGAAACAGTATCCTCAGTTTTTCAGAGTTTTCTAAAAAAAATTTATCGAACAAATTTTTTAATAATTTTTTCCTGACTAACAAATCTCTTGTTTAATTTTTCTTATCGACTCGATTTTATAATTACTTTTTCATGCCAAACAAATCTTTTGATTTTTTCTTGTTGTACAAATCTTTTGATAAATTTTTCTCGTTGAACAAATCTTTTGATAAATTTTTCTTGTTTAACAAATCTTTTGATAAATTTTTCTCGTTGAACAAATCTTTTGATAAATGTTTCTTGTTTAACAAATCTTTTGATTTTTTCTTGTTGTACAAATCTTTTGATAAATTTTTCTCGCTGAACAAATCTTTTGATAAATTTTTCTTGTTTAACAAATCTTTTGATAAATTTTTCTCGCTGAACAAATCTTTTGATAAATTTTTCTTGTTGTACAAATCTTTTGATAAATTTTTCTTGTTGTACAAATCTTTTGATTTTTTCTTGTACAAATCTTTTGATAAATTTTTCTTGTTGAAGAAATATTTTGATAAATGTTTCTTGTTGAACAAATCTTTTGATAATTTTTCCTTGTTGAATCAATTTTTTGAAGAAATAATATTCCAAAAATAATTAATGGCAGCTATTTCAAAATTTTTGACTTTTACTATAAAAATTCCGTGCAAAATATCTTGGATAGAGAACTTAGCTACTTTCATAGAAACCGGAGTCTTTTGTTTCAAAATCGCATGTTGATTTTTTTTCAAAAAAAGGAAAGTGCGTGCTGTGTTTGTGTGTATTTCTACATCTCCTCGCGCACGTTTGCATGATGTACCGATAACTTATACAATACACGGCTTCACACGAATTTGTCCCCGTTTTCAATGCAATGCATGAATGAAAATAACGGTCAACGCTACGACTTTTGGGTTAGTTTTCCTTTCTTAAGGATAATTCCCCGGTTCCTTAATTACTTTCTAATTGTCGCCGGTTGATTTGTTGCGATCATTATCGCGTTTGCAATTAAAACGCTCGCAGCCCCTCACGAAACAGTTGTTCGTACTAACTAGCATACATACATCCCGAAACCGGACGGGACGGGGAGAAAGGAAATGGAAAACGGTTTCGCAAAACAAGTATCGATTCCCCTTTTGAAAATATCGAAAAGGCGATTAAAGAAACGAGGAAATGCCCACAGCAGAGGAGCGATAAAACTTTTACCATAACTTAAAATGCATTGTTCCAAATAGCGAAACTCTTGTTCATTATTTTTCCCTTTTAAAAAAAAAAGGAGTGGGAGAGGAAACTTATTTTTTCATTTGTTTTCTTACGCTAAATAAACTTTTTTTCATTACGTTCGAACTTGTGCTACGTTTTTTTCTTCTTTTACTGTACTTTATATCTTAAGGGAATACCAAAATCCTTACTGAGTTGCAGATTTAGATCTGGAATGTAATGTCTGCAATTCCAGATCGATTAGAAACGCAATGCGGATTCGTTTAAAAAAAAAAAAAAAAAGTAGGTGATGGTTTATTCCCGTTAAAACCATAAAGTTTTGAAAAATTTATGTAGGGTCTAAGCGTGATAGTTCATCCGCTTCCATTAGCGGCTTTTTTTCCCTCGGAAACTTAGCTCGCCGTGAGAAAGTCGATGCAGCTTTTATTCGTCAAGTTTCCCCTACAATTCCTGGCTAATTTCCAAACCAAATGGCGCCTCCCAATTGTTCTACTAGCACACAAAGTCAGTGCTCCTATTTTTAGAGACGGCTTGACATTGTCACCCCCTATCTTAATACTCTTCACTTTTCCCTTATCGATCTTGGCTAAATTGGAAAAGTTCTTTCTTGCAGGCTCGATTTATTTGCAAAGTGTTTTTTTTTTTCAAGCTTAATTAATATTGTTGAGAATGCTTTAAGTAGGTCGTTAAAGACTTTCTTTTCAAGAAGAAAGCATTTTTTAACTCGCTTAAACTCAAATTATACTAGATTGGAAAACCAGGTAGATTGTAAAGTAACTCTGATGAGTCTGGCAGGAGCCTTCTATCTAACGGCTCTATGAAGTCTGGCCGAGGCCTTCGGCGACTCTATTAAGTTTAACCAAGGCCTCTGGTGGCTCAAAGGAGTCTAGTCAAGGCTTCTGGGGGCTATCAAGAATCCATCCGAAGCATCTGGCGACTCTCATCAGTTTAGCCGAGTCCTCTGCCGGCTTTAAAGAATCTAGCCAAAGCATTTGATAGCTGTAATGAGTCTAGCTGAAGTCTCTAACAAATCTAGCCAAAGTCTCAGATAGCTTTATGACTAGCTGAAGCCTGTACCGGCCTTAATGAATATAGTCGAAGTCAGTGACGGCAATGAAGATCAGACGACAACGCCTTAATGAGCTCCGACTTAACTCTGATCCTTTTAAGTTTTGTCCACTGCAAGCCCAAACTACTAACAATACTATATGATTAATTCAACTGAAAAATCTGCTAAAAAGAAATATCCTAAAAATAGTTTTTCGCAATTTGAAAAATATAATTCCTCAGTGCCATGACTGAAGGATTGGAAGAGTCAAGCGTGAGAGAACAAACAAGTGGATCAAGGGAGGAAAAAAAAAGCAGGGAAAAAAATGTTGAATGGAATGGGATGTTATAACTGTCAGAACAAAATCAGAAAAAGGACATCACTCGTAAATCCTTACTAAATGACCCTGGTTCTGCGATTCCTTTTTATGCGTCTCTTGAAATCCAGGATAAAAACTTTTGCAGCTCCAGCATAATGTCGGAACAGCATTTTGTCAAGGAATTAGCCTAGATCAAAAAAGATATGATATCTCTTCTCTTGTGGAGGTGGGAGAACAGCAAAAAAAAAAAAAAGATTCATCCCTCTTATTATTTACGACGTGACGGACTGACCCCTAATCTCGTCCCTCCTTCATGAAATAAAAAAACGTATAGCTCCAAGCCGAAAAGTCTTATACATCGTTATTATAATTATCATGTAATGAGATAAAAGCGGAAAAAGTAAACATTGTTAAAACTAGTTAGTGCTCCTGGGGGGCACTTGTTTCAATGAAATGTCGACTAACTCACACTTGACATAAATTCAACGAGATTGCCAATATTTACGAATTCACTTTTACCCCATTATCCAACATGATCATCAAAGATTTCTAACAATAGCAAATATTGAATTGGGAGAGAAATGTCAAAGATAAAAGTGTTAAAGGAAACGTGTGTCTAGCTCGGAATTAAATTTTAACACGTTCAACGTGCGCTAGACGCGTGTACTGGATAATAACAGAAGGGATGAAAAAGCGATCATCGGGTTTATGCCATGAAGACAATTTCATAGGTTTCCGTAGGTAAGATTCATTATTTCGCACCCGGGATTATCGTGGCCTCTTGGGAATAAGTGGGAAGATACTTGGCCCTTGTTTTCTGTAATTATACTTAGAAATTCAAAAAACGGAAGGAAAAGGAAGAAATGTGAGGTAGGGTGAGGAATGAAGATTTGCGGTATGAAAGTAATTGTTGAACTATGACGACTATGTCTCTGGCTTTTGAGCTTGTTAACAATAGTTTAAAAATGCAAAGTATTGTAATCCTGGGTTCGTAGATCGTAGTGGCTAGTCGGTGGAACATTGACAGTCCCGCTTCAGGTTTGGCGAAATCCAGATTCGTTCTCCAGGGAGGTAGCAATCTGGTAAGGGTTCTGGTAGGGGGCAGCAGTCCTACCAATACTGCCTTAAGGCTGAAGACGGTAAAGTTGGCTAGGCTTAAGTCCAGGAAGCAGGAGGCAGAGTCGAGAACTGACCGTATGGCTCCTGTGCTGCATAGGCGGAAGGTGTTAAAAACCCAACGCATTAATCTCCCTAGTATAATCATCATGGCCGAGGGTTTGCTGAGCAAGACCCAAGACAGTCGATTCGGCTAAGGTCTCTTGCAAGGCGCAGTAAGCTCTTCAGCCATGATGGTTGCTAATTCCCGTCGTGGGACGAAGAAGTGCTCCAAAAACCCTCTCCGTCAAATAGGTTAGATCACATAAGCTAAACATTGTAGAATTGCCCTACACTGTTTTGACCTCCTCCTCCCTTAAGATTTCAATAAAATGACGTCCCTTATAATTCTAGAACGTCTCGAGTACATCTCTAGCTGCTTTGACAGCCTTACTAGTCAAGTCGAAGTAACTGAAGATTTCTAGGGCCAGAAAAGTCATTAGATGACTCAGTAAAGTTCTCCAAAATGTTAAGTCGTTTCAGATTTCCTTTACGCATGGATTAAGATGGAGACGTCGAGCGTCAAAAAGAAGTGTCAGTAGGCCACAAGAGGTGGTATGGAGTGGTGAGGCCTAAGTGGTTGCAAAAAGCCCAAGACAAGGAAGTATGGCAAAGGTTGAGTGAAGGGGTATAGGTTGAAAGAAGACACTGATTAACAAATAGCAGCAAAGTTCCCTAAAACCAAACTTCTCTTATAATAAAAACTCTACAGACTCTGGCGATGGCGCAAGAAAATTAAAACCGTTAAACTTCCTATTTTCTTTAACTCATTTTCCCAGAGTAGGATGACGCGTATTGCTCACCCAAAAACTTTAATTTCCCCCCCAGTTTTCAATCTACTTTAAATAGAAATGCGAAACGGTCTAGTCATTAAGGTACTGACGAAATCTTATTTTAAAGAGGGGTAATTGGATTACTTTAGAGATTACTTCTGGAGAAAGGTAACAGGGGGAGTTTCTTACGAAAAGAGAATCAAAGTGTTCTAATCTTTTATATGTAAAAAGGATTTCACAAACTTTGAATAAAAAGATAAGACCCGGTAGCTAAAAATTTCGAATTTCCAATTATTACTATTGACATATCGAGCAAAAAAAAATAGAAGAAAATGACAAAGAGAAAATGCATCGGGGTTTTCACGTTAATCACACTTGTCAACAAGTTGCCTTTTTCCTCACCAACGTTTTACTCATATTTTTTTTTATTTGGCAGAATCCTTTAAACCGTAATCCATTTTGTCAACTTTTATTCCTTTTATATAAGCGGCAATTAAACTGAACTGCCTTTCGTAAAAACGACCCCCACGCACGACCGTTTATAATTTTTTTTTTTTTCATCGTCCCCGGGAGTTTTCCATTTCCTCCTAATAGAAATATAAAGATCCGTTTTTTTTGTTGTCTTGTTAGCGTTTAAAAGCAAACAATAAATGCTGTCGTTAAATTACATCGTATTATCGTTAACAACACTTTAGTTGGCGATTTACGATAAAAACCCTTTTTAGGGCACTGAAAATAAAGGATGTGAAAAGTTAAGATTTCAACGTCAGAGACCAAAGAATTATAATCTGTCAGAATGTATTAATTACCCGCCCGGATCGTAATGGTACGAACGACAAATTTTCCACCAAAAGAGAGGAAGCGCAAAAAGATCTGGAAAAGGCAGGAGCAAAATCATTAAAATAATTTCTACCCTTCTCTCTCTCTTCCGCTCTCTCGTCATCCTTTACACCCTCCTTACGCCTCTTCCTAAAAACAATTAAATTTTGTTTGACGAGGAAATATGGGTATTAACTTGTTACTCTTGCTTATAGTCTATCATCAGAAGAAAGTTGTAAGATTAGAAGATAAGAATTTCTAAAGTGAAATTGTTCGTGGGGTTTAATACTTCTACTTTTTGTCTCATTTATAAAATTATCCGTGGAAGAAAACTGGCTTCGCAGTTTTACAGTTTAAGGATTTAGGTTTTACTTTGATGCGTTTATTTTATAAGTAGGTCCATAAACTCGTAAATCCTTTGTATTCTTTCCTTTGTTTGCTGGATCTGGTTTTAACGATATTGTTCGGTTTGATCTGTTTCTTATTTTTATTTTGTCTTGGCAGACAGGTCACCGGGGGGTAGTCGGCAAGAACATTGATAGTCGTTGACGAGCTCCAGATTCCTTCTGACCCGGGAGGTAGCAATCCGGTAAGGATTCTGGTAGGAGGCAGCGGTCCTGCCAGTACTGCTTTAAGTCCAGAAAGCAGGAGACAGAGTGGAGGACTGACGGTATGGCTCCTGTGCTGCGATGCGGAAGGTGTTGGAAACCCACCGATTAATCTCCCTAGTATAACCATCATGGACGAGGGTTTGCTGTGCAAGACTCAAGACAGTCGATTTGACTAAGGTCTCTTGCAAGGCGCAATAAGCTCTCCAGACATTATGGTCGCCAATTCCCGACGCGGGGAGACACTCTAAGAAGCGAGGTCACCAATAATCTGAGGAAAGTCAAGACTCGAAGAAGAAGAGTATCATTGCCGGTCTTAAGTCTAGATGCAAAAAGAAAAGGATTTAGCCTATGGAGCCTAATAGGGAGTAGACACTTCGACGAGTCGTCTGCTACAAACGGAGCTGCCAAGTTCTCGAATCAACATCCGCCATGATCTCGAACTAGGAGTCGCCATGTTGGCTTAATAGAAAGCTTACGGGGAAATGTGACGACGTCCACTTCGAGAAAATGGCAGCCTCTTGTGTAGCAGACGACTCATCGAAGTGTCCACTCCCTACTAGCCTCCCTAATTTAGCCTAGCCACACGCCAGAAATAAAACAACAAATCTACAGAGGAGGAAAATTATAAAAAACGAATACTGATAATTAAATAAATCCTCTTAATATTTGAAAAGCCCATAAACAAACTCATCATTATAAATGCATTTAATTACCGAAAGCTTTAAATCATTTTTCATATTATGAGAATTTAACAAGTACGTTTGATTAAAATTTACCATTTGTTTTTAATTCCCTATTTAATTTTTTCCTCGTTCACAGGAACGGATTCGACCCCCATTGAACGTCAATCCTTATTTTCAAAAACCAGGGAGGAAAAAAAAAGGTATCCGTTATTTCTTCCATCTCAAACGCGGGGGAAAATTTATTTCCCTGAATTCGATTAAAACGGGTCCTTAAAAATGATTTGAACCAAAGAGAATTAATTCAAAATTAACCACTAACAAGATCATTTTAATCTCGAAATTTCATTCTGGATTGAAAACTCTTTGGAGAATTTCGAATCTAGACAGGGAAAAGCTTATGACAAAGCTGCGGATTTAATCTCGGCGGTATAACCAAATTCGAAATCTGAAATGAATATAAAAGACAAACGAGTGGCTTCAAACAGCAAAGATTAAACCAGCGGCGAGTTAAGGGGGGAGGAGGGGGATGAGCGTTTCCAGGTCAATTATGTAAATAAAACTGACCGGATGAATATTTCTCTCTCTTCACTCGTTTACCTTTTTCTAGGTTACAATTCGCCATTAGACAATTTTAATAAAACGAAGAGGTTTTCTTGGAATTTTCTAAATTCGTTTCTGTCAAATCTCATCTCTTACAACAATATATTGAAATCATAACCGGAGCTCTCTTGAAAAAGAGCAGCTTTGCCTACCAGAAAGCTCTGCTAATGGATTATTTCAAAATTAAATTTCGTTCATATTTTCAACCAAATTTTGATTTCGCATGTCTTTCATTTTTTCAAGCGCATTGTTTTCTTAACGTCGCAATTCATAATTCACTTACTTAAATCGTTAATAACCTCTCTTTCGTTTGCGTCACGTACTCATTGATAATACAGGAAAAGGTCCGCGGAGATCTTGCACATACTTGCTCAAGTACAACTTCATTTCAAAAGATATTAGAATTTGTATTCGAAACCATTCATGAAATGCAGTTAAAGTGGGCGAAGTAAGAACACAAAATCGTGATGAAACGATTTTATATGCAAATGTCACCTACATTACGGAAATACAGTAGCAAGAATCAAGAATGTCGTGCCTTTCATCATTTGTCTTCGTCAGATGAAGAGAAATCCCCTTATTTTACTCTTCCCTCTTTCCTCCGCCCCTGGCTCACTTAAAACAACTTATTTCGGGTAAGCTAAAAATAATGATGCGGTATCAATATAAACCCAAACACTCAAGGTTATGTACGAAGTTTCTGATAAATAGCATAACATTATTTTAATTGGTTTCTTCAGTCCTTCATCGTCAGGAATTTCCTTTTCCTTTTTTGAAAATCTGAATAAGGAAAGGCGGGCCGCACTTTGTTTTTTTTTAATATAAAACCTTAAAAGAAAAAAGATCCCAGAGAAACATCATTGTAATTTGTAAATAGGAGAAGAGAAGGCTAATGTAGCTTGTTATAAGAGTTTAGTATGTACACATGTATACGTCTCGTGATAAGAGTATAGCTTTGTTTTAACGACTCTCTTCGGACGAAGAAGAAGGCAATGTTGAGCGGGTATGAGACGGCTATGAGGATGAGGACTACGACTACGACGACGCTAATGTCTTTCAGAAAGTGACAGAAATTAGAAATGATGATCTCACTTTCACCGCTCCCGTTTTAATACTTTACTTTCACTTTTCATAAAGTTTTCACGTCAAAAAAAAAGTTCTTTTTTTTTATAAAAACCTTTTAATTAATGATTTTCCTCCCTTCGGATGGGTAGAATTAAGTTAACATGAACAGTGGCGAAAGAATTGGGGAATGTAAATTATTAGTGATGATTTTATGGTTGTCGCAGCTGCGGAAAGAGGCTTATGATCACGGTTTGCAGACAAATTCAGGTCGATTACGGATTCCCTTACCTCTATCTATGGCTTAGCAGGGCATGCTTAAGAACAGGCTTAAGAAGAAGAAGAAGAAGAAGAAGAAGTACTGCGGTGGTTTTGCGGTGGCTTCCACAGCACAGTACTAGAGCCAGTTCCAATTGTTCCAATCCTGCCTACAGTTAACAATTGGCAAGTCCTTTGAGATCAATTCTCGATGAGCTCAACGAACTGACACTGGCATTGCTTTCTATCACTATCTCGTAGCCATGAGCAGGATGCCTTACTAGGATACCTTACCAGATTACTACCTTCTTGGTCTGTCTGGAGGGCAGGTGAACCAAACCTAAAATGCGATTGTCCTGATTCGGGGTTCCCACCGACTACCCCAACATTGACCCTGCATCACTCTATCTATCCTTCTTCCCAGTAAGAAAGTCGTTCTCGCCTAAACTTTTTACTAACGTCAAAGGTATCACGCAGGATCTTGCAACATCAGGTGTATCAAAACTTATAAAATTTATGGCAGGCTAAGTTAAAAAAAAATAAAATTTGCAAACGCGTTGTAAAAATTTTGTGCGCAAGATCTCGATTGATGAAAAAGGAAATTTTAAATCTCTAATTGCAGGTTAAGTTGAACACTATGACATCCCAAATCACCCGAAGTTTATACCAGAAGAAAAATGTCCCAATAGATTAAATCCTGCATCAGCGCCATTAGCGATTATTCATCGAACTAACTCTATCCCGCCAATTCTTCAAACCTTCATGTTTATTTTTGTTTCCTCATTAGATACTATTTCCAGTCTCCAACGCAAACTACGGGCTAAATATATATAATACACACGCAAACGTAGCTTTCCCTCTTTAATTTCTTATTACCAATAAACCTTTGACATAATAATAGAAAATTAGTTACCAGGAAATTGCTTATTAAAGAGCGAACTTACATCACCCTCTTTCCCTTAAATAAGAAATTTGTCTTTAACTTGTATCATAAATTATTCATCACGATTTAGAATTAATTATAAATTGTTCTTTTCTTAAGCTTCCCGTTCATTCACGTTTTAAAAGTGCTGCACCGCCTCGTTTGAAAGAATACTTTCCCACCCGGTTTTGTTTTTTTTTCCTTTATTTTAATCCTACGGCAAAATGACATTTTTAACCAATAAAATTATCTCCCAAAACAAAATGCAAATGTTTTTCAAAAACCAGTTAATTAGAAATAATGATGAAGAAACACAAAATATCATAGATTATGGTATCGGTCCAGTTTTCCGGGATTAATGAACGTAGTTTGTTATTTTCAACCAAACGGGGGGGTTTAACTGACACGATGAAAGAGAAGGGCGGGTCGCAAGCAAAAGGGGGGAGACCGGTTTTAAATCCAGAAACCTTTTCTTTTGCGTTAATAATAATGCTGTATAAATTTGTGTCACTTTACTATTAAAAGTAATGTCATCCCTTACTTTGAGGACACCGCAGCCTGGAAATGGAAAAAAAAAAGTAGGATGGCGATAATCAGGACAAAATAACATCAAACTACTTAATGAGTTCTTTGTTTTCGGAGGCTTTAAAATGAGATCAAAGAGGAATTACATGACCCAAAGCTTTTTCAGCTGCCTTTTCCTATGCTTAAAAAAAAAAAAGAGAGAAAAGGAAAGAGATAGAAAGGACGGATCGTCAGAAGAAAATAAAAACAAGATTTCACGTATGTAAATTTCGCTCGAGTGGTTAATTCACAAAGCTGCACAAAAATTTTCATTTTAATTGTAATTCGCATTGCGGGATATTAACAAAGGGGAAAAGAGAGAGAAAAAGCGTCTTCACTTTCTTTTAACGGATGCCAGTTTTAATGCGAGGAAATATTTTAAAAAGGTTTTTAAACTGGAAGATGATACTTGTAGCAGGACATGGAGAATACATTTTAAAGCCCCGAACGGAAAACTATTCTTTAGAAAGAGCATTCAAAGCAGTTTCGAGAGTCATTACGGTTTTTGCGGAAAAGAGCTGTTTCTGAAACTTTAAATCAATATAAGATTTACTTGAGATAAAGTTTCAAGTTTCACGATGTAGCATAAACCTAAAAGGAAAGTGGGGTTAAGGATTTTTTCCGAGAAATCGGGTCTGGCGTGCATATTTAGTCTTTCGCGTATTAGTAGATCCTGATTTCAGTAAAGCTGGCGCCGTTGACAAGAAGTTTGAAAAGTTCTTAATTAGTTTGAAGTAAGCGCCAATCGAAGCCGGAAAAGAAAAGGATAATAGCGTCATGTGAATAGAAGCATGGCTGTGAGCTAAAAACCTTGAACCAAAGAGGAAAGCCTGACATTCAGAAATGGACAAAATATTAGGTATCAAAAAAAATTGAAGAAGTACTCAACAAAGTCTCAAAACGTCAAACTTGATGCAATGCGTCCTACATTTTATAATCCTTGAAAATCCTCACAACTCTTAACAAAGTGGGCGGCATATGAAAACGCATGGACTCGCTCATATCAAAAATATATGAAAAATGAATCCAACTCACTTTGACGAACGTTATTTTCCCAAAGCCATCAAAAAGATCTAACCCATCATGACGAGCTATTTCTAAAAAAAAAAATATGTCTGCCAAGAAAACGAAAAAAAGAGGAAAAAAATGTGAATAATGCATGATTAAAAAAAATTGACAAGTTACATTATAAAATATTAAAATGCTGGAAGATACAGGAACGCTCTCAACGTAGGTAAATGCAAAAGCTCCAGTATTTTAAAGTATTAAAGACGATAAAAAAAGAAGAAGAAGAAGGAAAAAGGAGGGAAAAACAATTCTGAATAAGAAGTTAAGTTTTTTTTAAACTTTTTTTTCTCTTTTTCTCCTTCTTCTTCTTCCTCCAAGAGTCGAAAACAAAGTTAAAATCCAGAGGAAGGGAATACAGAAAGAATCTTAAAAATGTCTTATTCAGAAAGTCATTAAAAAGTAAAAAGGAGATGTAGAGGAATATTTTCTTGAATGAAAATCGATCCAAGAACTATATTATTCTGGTCGACTGTTGATCTCATTATTCATGTAATTAATGAAAGAGATTATATTAACTTTCCCCGACTTAATTTCTTGGAGCAAAAGGAAATTTTAACAATGTATCAAGTCGACATGTATAAAAGAAAATAAATATTTAATTCGACGTCACGCGTCCTCATGTATATCAAACTCTGTGATGATTTCCTTTTGCTTATGCCACGACTCGTTGAATATTAACATAACCACGAAAATCTGTTTTCCCTCTTTTATTATCGCCATTGTGTTTATGATTATTGCCGAGTCATCATCATTATTACTTTGATTTTCTCATGTCTCCACCGAAAAGCATTGAAAACAAGAGTTTGATAAAATTGTTAGAAAGTTTATATCAGAAATTTTGCGGTTATTGTAGTTTTATAGTAGTTTCCCGACTTTTCCCCTTATCCTTTTCGGTTTCCGTTTCCCTTTGGCTCCCTTTTTGATTTTAAATTCCTTTTAAATATGGTGAGGATTGTTAACGCCTTTTGGTAATTAAGTGTCAAGTACGGAAATAAGGCCTACAAGTAAACTTCCAATCGGATTTCGTATAAAACGGTTTTGTGTGGGCAATGGTCGTTTTAATGTTCTCGGTAGGATACGGAGTGCTTGGCGATTTGAATGGGGCTACCTTTGAGGGGTCAATCGATTTTTCAATTTAGGCGAGTTTTTAGTTCTATTCGGGGAAAGTGATAGTCGGTAGAAAGTGGGTGAAATATGTGAAAGGTCCCTTTGTCTTGATCCGTAAAATTATCTGTTTTTATTTTTTATCTGTGCAGAAATATTTCCGAACTAGAAATCTCAGTAAACATACACAATGGTTAAAAATTCAGTCCAAGTGAAACCCATAACTCGCCTTTTTTGTAGCTATTAGAAGACCCAATAGCTCGGTTTGCCCAAGCAAGGGTTTAAATGGCAGCCTTTGGGGAGGAGGAGGCAGGGTAGACCGAGAGTTAGTTGGAGAGGTGGTGTTGTGGAAGAAATGAGGCCCCTACAACTTGGGGGAAGAGGACTGTCTGAACCGGGAAGAATGGCGCTTGGCAGTCGGAAGACGTCATCGTACGTTGTGAAACCGATGAGTATCCTGGCCTCCTACACAGGGGAAAATTTTAACTTCAAACCCGTATATCTTCTTATTCTTCTTCTTCTTTAAATGCCCGCTCCTCGTCGGAGATTGGCGATCATCATGGCGATCCTAACTTTGGAGGCTGCCGAACGAAAAAGGGATACTGAATTTTGGCCGTACCAGTCTCTTAGATTCTTGTGCCAGGATGTTTTCCTCCGACCCGGTCTACGCCTACCCTCAATCTTCCCCTCCATCACCAGCTGCAGAAGGCGATACTTTCCGTTACGAATAATATGGCCGAAATATTCAAGCCTTCGCCTCTTGATCTCGAAGAGCACCTCCATCTCCTTGCCCATACGATTCAAGACTTCAAGACCTCAAGATTCAAGATCTTCTTATTAAGGAGAACTAAATATATGAGATACGGGTTTTCGGACTCCGTATTACTTACGGAATGCCCCTAAAAAAAAGCACCTAATATTTTTACACCCTGTATACATAGCTCGGTTTGCTTAAAATTTCTGTTGTCCAACTTAGTGTAGAGCGGCACAGGACTCCAGACCCGGTTAAGTAGCGAACATCATTATCTTACCTGAAAAAAAAAAAAACAAAATAAGTAAATCTTACTATCAACATTTTTTTTTAGATCTACGACTGCCTCACACTTTTTGACTTTGTCAACACTCATGCACGATTCTAGAGCTAAAAACGACATCTCAATTTCTCAACCATTAATCGAAATCCTCATGTTGACATTCTTTCTATCTTCGAGAATCACGTCAAATGAACCGCCCCTACCCTTTACGTTAAATCATTTTACCTCCCTTGCGTATAAAAAAAAAACTTTCACTAAACCCGTCAGAAAAAAAAAAAAAGAAAGAAACCGACGGTTAATGTGTTAATTACAAAGCAAACCAAGCGACCAACTTCCTTTGAAAGGGGTTTCGTCAAAGCTAAGGCGTTACGTGAGAAGTAATATAATGAACTTTTCAAGAAAAAGGGGGCAGATCACATTCGCAAGGTAATAAATAATTTAAAGCCGCATTTTTTTCCCCCGTTACGCACCTATTTCTTTTTTTTTTATAATCTTCTTTTGGGAAAAAAGGGATATGTGAAGCGTGGCACCTGATAAAGAGATACGCCATGGAAAATAATAATTAAGCCATCATCATACCCGTGAAACATGGAGAAGCACAAACTCACCCTTAGGAGTAAACTCTAAAACAGGATGATTTATTAACCCTGTTTTACATTTATTTCCAATACCAGTGTATAATTTCCTCATTCAAGCATTGTTGCGGCTTTAACGTATAATATCTTATTTACATACGAGCTAGCATATAAACTTGACCTACATATATTTTTTTATATATATTTTATATAAAAAAAAAAAATAGGTACGTCTGCTGCAAATGACCGATCATAAATTATCAAAAATCCAAATTTTTTTTTAAAAAAAAGTTTTTTGTGCTGGACGGTGAATTTCAAAAGAGTCCGAAAATTAGTTTAGCAAAAAAATAAAAATTGTTAGTATTTTAATTTGTAGGAAGAGACATATAAAGTGAAATGAGAATTTTATGTGTTTAAACTGATAAACATAAAAAGATGCGAGAGTTTTTAGGAAAAAGGGAAATGGCAAATGTATAAAGAGGCCGCAAAAACCTGAATAAATATAATCTCAAAGTAAAAATAGCGTGATGTGTGGAAGAGGTAGAAATGTACGCAAACAACCTCACAGGGGTACTCAAAAATCCTGAGAATGAATTAAAATATGAGATGGTAAAAGGAACGACGTTAAAAATTTTTTGCTTTTAGTAATAATGATGTTTCTGTTGGTAGGTGGCTAGGGCGTTGCACTTTGAAGCAGGAAATTTTCGAGTTTTTGTGAGTTAGCTTTGAGGATCAGTGAAAAAGTGGGCTGCTTTTGACTGCTGATGCTTACGCTTGTCTTCCTGCGCCTCCTTGGCTAGATCAAGCTGGTGAAGAGCCTTACAGTAAAGTCTAAAGCCGATGCAACTGCAGATTTTTTTCATTCGAGAAAACTCTTTGGAACACTTTATTCTAACCTAACATGAAAAAAAAGAACCGCGAGAAACTTTTCCATCTGCACCGTGTAAAAAAAAAAAAGAAGAAAGACGGAAGAAAGCAAAAAATGTTGTTGAGTGGAAGTAATTACTGACAAAAGAGGATTCCTAAAAAAGATAAATAATCCCTCTTTAATGTTGCTATTTGAACAAAAGGAATTATAATTTCAAAGGCGACGAAATTTCATTCGGCGAAAACATTTCATTTTACGTTTTAAAATAATGACGGAGAAAATTGAAACGATTTAAACATGGGAACATAAAAAATTTAGGAGAAATCGAAATGAAAAATCAATGCTGCGCGGCAGGAATCGGCAACATTCAAGCGATTAATCTCTTATTGTCACATACCAATTTGTTACCTCGACACATAATAATTTACCAAACACCTTTCCAAGTCGATCCTTGTGATATTTTTTTTTCTCTCTCTCCCTTCTTTCCTCTGAGAATCGAGGGCACGGGAAACATATTTCGCAAAAAGGAATGAAAAGTTTCGTTTTTTGTAAAAAAAAATTCACTTCCGAGAATTCGTATATATATATGCGAAATTATCAATCAGCTTGGCCTCTTGAAGCGGATATTTTACTAATAAATTATTAATTCTGCTTTTGCATGCTCCTCTGATTCGTAGAATATATTCAGTTGAAAAATTACACTTTTCCGCTTCGGCTCACCTTAGTTTCTCGCCCTGGTTGTATCGTAAAATAAACGGATCGATTGGAAAGTTTAAAATTAATTTTAGAATCGGCGACCGATTACTATTATTAACTATCATATGATGGTAGGAGGGAAATTCTATTTTTCGAAACTTTTCAACAGGAAAAGATGCATGCTTGTTTTCTTTTTTTGAAAATTAAAAGAGAAAGTTTTTTTATTGCCTTTGAAGCGTTCGGTAGCTTTGAGAGCTGCTGCCAGGTTTGGCTGCTAGAGGCTAGCAACTTAGAAGATTCCTTTAAGGTCTCTTCTTTGGCTCAATGTAATCCGCGATTGAGAGCTGTTGCTACGTCCAACGCTTGCCAGTGACGGTGCCAGAAAAAAATTCTGGATGGGACCAAGGGTGGGCCACAAATTTTCATGTGGTGCCAAAGTCTAGCACTGTTACATTACAGAAATATTATTGTTCTTCCCAAGGTAGGGCCAATTTGGGCCTAAAAATTGGCCCTACCCCTTTTGCTATTTCTTCTAGCTATGACTCACCTTTGAAAAAGGTGAAAAGTCCACCCAGCTACTTTTGCTATTTTCCTACAATCACTTGAACAAGATTTTTTTAAAAAACTACAAATCCCTTTTCTTACAACTTGTTTGTAAATAAAATTAGGAATAAGATAACACGGCCACAAAGAAAAACCATCGAGATTTATATCTAACGAGCACGATATCCATATTTAGAAACGAAAAGTGTACATATTGTCGGACAACAAAACAACACGTCTCGTGCCACCAATCGTCTGAAATTATAACATTTTAACAGGCCGTAAGCGGAGTCTTTATCACCATAAAGTGAATAATTTCAATTAATTTTAAAATCATGAACTTCCACTGATTTATCGCCTTTCCCTTGGAAAATTTTCCCTTGAATTTTAGAAAAACCGCAGTCACGATCAAAATTCGTAGGCGCGCGTCCCTTTCGGATCCCTCTGCCTCTCTCCCCCCGAAAATTATCCTCAACCTTTTATTTTCACCCCCCTCTCTCCCTTGCTAATAATTACCGCGTACGAGGGGCTAAACAAACGTTTTTGAATACACAATTCATGGTCAAAACTTTGACAGATAAGCTGGTGAACTATGAAAAACAAGTTGGGAGAGAAACTTTTAGATGCCGGAAGAGAATGGAGGAGAAAATGAGGGTTGGGGGGAGGGGGGGGGGGGGCTTTTCTAATAGAAAACTCGTTTTCGATCCTTTCTCAACCCTCGGGGAGGTTTCGCACGAGCTAAAGAACATTTGATTAACGCGATATTAAAAGCTCACATGTGACTCCCTCCCAAAACATTGTGATTAATCCTGGAGATTTAAGATGAAAATGTCTCATATTCGGTGGGTACGCGTCGAAAAGGAAGAAAAAAGGGGAGAAGGAAAAAAAAAAGAGGAAAAAAAAATTGTCGCATGCCGTTCCGATAATCACGTATTCGATGAAACTCAATTTTCGATGTTGTCATCTTGAATTTCGCGCGGAATAAAACAGAACTGGGTTTTTTATTTCCTCTTTTTTTTTTATTATTGATTTTATACTGTTCTAATCTTTCTTTTAGGTTTTCGGGGGGGAATATTTTTAGTTTCAGGGATAACAATTTTAATTTCAATCCGATTAACATAACATTCCTACGGCCTAATTGATAAAGATTTTAAGGAAGCACCAAAAGTGGCTAAGACCATACCCGGAAGAATTATAGCCACTTTAAGCTTTCCTTTAAAATTGCCACTTTACAAAAAATTTTTTTTTACAAAGAATTAAAAGTAACCGATCAAAGTTAATTCTTTAAAATTCTAATCTAAATGATATAACAATATACCTTTTAAAATAAATCTACTTTTAAGGGTTAAGATAGCTAATGCCGAGGTGCTTTTATCAACTTTTTTGCACCTTTTTTTTCCCTCCCTCTTCTCCTTCCATCGTGACGTAACGATAAAAAGGCTTTAAGTGAAAATCTTTTTTTTTGTACCTGTTAGAAATTATCGAGCGATTACACGAGTGACCTCTTTTATGGCTCTTTTTTTCCTCTCCAACCCTTTTTATTTCTTTATTTAATGGTCTGGATTTTTCCCGCGGAATAATGCCTTTGAGTGCATATTCAGATTATTGACTCAAAACGACCTTATTTATAGTTGTAAGAAGAGAGAAAGTTTCCTCAATGAAATGGTTTCCAGGCATTCTTCCTCAACTTTTCAGTGCCCTGAAACTGAAAAGAAAAAGGAACTATAATGGCGTCTTGGATAACTTGGTTCGAGTGTTTTGTTCTCTTGTATGCGATTTTTTTTATTATTCTCCGAGACGAGATTAGCTTCTTCGTAATATTTTTCTGAGAATGGAAATTATGGCCATGATCGTCCAATAGCTCACTAAGCTAGAAAAGGTCGTTCCAGGAGGCTTTATCTTGGTGGCAAAATCAGACTTATTGGCTAAAAAATCTAGCTTGCAGTAGTTGCAAAACTGTAATCCTCTGCTTCAGAAATTACAAAAATTCCTGATGGGCATAAAATCTTAAGTCTTACTCAGGCTACTCGAGAGACTTGATGACGAAAAACTTAACTCACCCAACAGCAATAAGCCTGATCTATAAAAAAAAAAATTTCTGACCCCTCATAGAAGACAAGACAATTTTCACCTAGCAATTTACTGAATTTTCTAACTAAAAGAAAAGTGAAAACTCTAACAACTAGAATTACACTGTGAATAATAAATCGGTTTACACGAATCCAAGTGGCCAGACATCGTAGTAGTCCACACTGATTATTATTGATAATGATACGATTATGCTTTATCAATGCACAACATCTTAATAATACGGTAGAAATCGCGTTTATATCAATTCGTACTCCGCACGGTCTGATTTATGATTTATTTATGTGTACTAGCACACAACTGCGGCTATATATTACAAATTTTGGATGAGGGATCCCGGAAACCAGATATCCTCGCAGGGAGCCATCTGTAATAATTTGCTTAAAGCTTTTACTCATTATCCAAATAAGGTAAGGCCCCTGGTTTCTAGGACGCGATTCTTAATCCCTCCCAAACAGTTTCATACCGAAATTCTCAAACATTTAATTTTAGTAAAATGGGGAGCTCGATTGTTTCGCGCGACAAAATCTGGGAATGAGAATATAAAACCGTTTAAAGTATAGAGCTTTCAGAGACAAAAGCTGAAATAATTAAGACACTTCACTATTGTTTTACACCGAGAATTTTATACAATAACAGGGAAAAGAAAATAAGGAGCGCACTTATCAGAGAGCGAACGCTGGTGATTTCAGAGAATAATGTATTATAATTCTTGTTTTTAGAAATGGGATAAGAATTTCCTTAGGGTTTTGGAATACGGATTCACACATTTTGATTAAAACCTTAGACAAAGATTTTTCTGTATTTTCATGATTTGTCCCGACGTCGCAAATGTTGTAGTCGTCAAGCTAAACACGTGCATTCCCTTTCGGGACCGAATTTATTCTATTTTACACAAAGAATAAAATTCTTTCGAGCCGTATTCCTTTCCTTCTGGACCATCTTCATCATTCTACTCTGGCTTCAGAAAGAGAGATTCATGAGCTCGTGGTTAATTTATTTCATCACAGGTTAAGTTCATTCAATTCTGGGTCAAGTTCATTCTATTCTCAGCACATTTCATTCCATTCTGGGCCAAGTGCAGTCCATTCTTGGCCAAGTTTCTTCCATTCTTGACCAAGTTCATTCAATTCTTGACCAAGTTTCTTCCATTTTGGGCAAAGTTCATTTCATTCTGGGCAAAGTTCATTTCATTCTAGACCAAGTACATTTCATTCTATGCCAAGTTCATTCTTTCCGTTCTTGACCAAGTTCATTCCATTCTGGACCAAGTTCTTTCCATTCTGGGTCTAGTGCCTCCCTTTCTTGGCCAAGTTCATTCTATTCTTGACCAAGTTCTTTCCATTCTAAGCCAAGTTCATTCTATTCTTGATCAAGTTCCTTCCATTCTGGGCCAAGTTCCTTCCATTCTGCGCCAAGTTCATCCCATTCTAAGTCAAGTTCATTTCATTCCAGGCCAAGTACATTTCATTCTATGCCAAGTATATTTTATTCTATGCCAAGTTCATTCTTTCCGTTCTTGACCAAGTTCATTCCATTCTTGACCAAGTTCTTTCCATTCCGGGCCAAGTGCATCCTATTCTTGGCCAAGTTTATCCCATTCTGGGCCAAGTTCATCTCATTCTAGGTCAAGTTCATTCGGTTCTTGACTAAGTTAATTCAATTCTGGGCCAAGTGCATCCCATTCTTGGCCAATTCATTTCATTTTGGGCCAAGTTCATTACATTTTCAAGTCAAGTCCATTCTTGGCTAAGTTCATTCCAGATTAAGTTGACTCTATCCTGATATAAGGTCTAGTTCTGAGTCACGTTCATATTATTCGGACTTAAGTTTCTTCCACTCCAGGCCAAGCTTACTTCAATTTTGGCCAAGATCTACCCAAAGCAAATCCATAGTCATAAAATCCTACTTCAGTTCGAGCTCAATTCATGTAAGCCAAAACTCAACGTCCTAATTTAATAAAGTCGTTTCTACGCTTAAAACGTCATAAGCAAGTAGCCGAAGATACCACTAAAGACTAGCGGCTTCTAACTAAAAAATGTTCGACCATTATCTGCATTCCATACAAAAAGGGCATCCGTAAAATATTTTAAAAACCAATAAAAATTAACAAAGAACCGTACGCGTGGCACACGCATGATATCTTTTTCATTAACACCATAAACCTCTTATAAAATTCCAAATGTAGCATTGCAGTAAGCAGATAATTTTCCAGAAATTTACTTCGCCTGTATCGGTTATGCGGTTAATTTATTTTCTCCTGTCCCCATATGAACGATTTCATTCCCCCTCCCCTCTTTCCCTGTCACCCTGGAACGTGAGATGTATGGTATAATACACATCATGATAATTGTCCTAGCCCGCACTTGACCCAACGTCAATCAAAATTACAAGTTAAATTCACTATTGCAATTAGGCAAATTACGCATTGTCAGTAAAGGTACGAACTATGCCGAATTAATATTCGACGCGTTCCCCCTCTGATTTATCAACAGCCGAACAGGCGAGAAACATAAAAAAAAAAGGAGAGGAAAAAAAAAGGTTCCCAGCTTTTTCCCAATTTAATTTTTATTAAGGAGGTAATACCATAAAAGGATAGACATTTAGATCTTCCTCGATTTCATCGGATTTAAACTCATCCCTTACAAAACTTATTGATCGATACACCTTCCTTTTTTTTCCCCAACAGCAAAGTGATCATGCAAAAAAATAAAACCGGTAATAAAAAAAAACTCACAGTATCATAGTTGATAATCTATTGATGAGTTTGTGAATGATGAAGTGTATTTTGTTAGTGACGTCACGGCACCCCGGGCCTGTTGCAAATCAGATTGCAGGGTGACTTATTGCTTTCACCAATGACGAATTCATTCTCATTTTTAAACATTTTCATTTTCATCTGAAATTTTCCCCCGACTTATCGCATCGCTTTGTCTGAGCATAAATATTTTTTTTTTTGCAGAACTTTAATGGCTTTTTAAAATCGTTTTAAGCTCCTGTTTCACAATCCTGTCATTTTTACCGGGGGACGGATTTATTAAATGACAGTTAGTTATACACGTTCGATTAACCGGATGGTAATTTTCTTAATTTTCCTTTTCAGGATCTCGGATTTTGCATCTCGATAAACGCGCTTTTAACGTGCACGCCCTCGGTTTTCAAGCCTAAAAAAAGGATTTATGACGTCTCGTTTGTTGGCGCCGTTTTGCGCTGCTTTTAATTATTCTATCAAAAAAAAAAGCACGTGAAAAGAAAAAGTAATGTAACATGCTTATACATATTACTTTAAAATCTTAATTTCGATAACGATACTTTGAGATTATATTGTTTCATCGGGATTAATCCACACGCGAACGCGTCTTAATCCTTATCTTAAAAGTAAATTTTCAATATTTATTTTCACGGGAATAAGGGTTGTAGCCTGGAGGCCCGTTTCGACGTTGATGATAATGATATTTGGAAATGTTAAACTAATTAGCAGTAGCAAATGTGATGTAGAGGGAAAATAGTCTTTGTAATTATGAATATTTTCGCTACGAGTTTTGCTATGTTACGGTGAGCTCGTTGTATATTAAAAGAGGGAGGTCTTATTTCCAAGAAGGTTCATCTAAGCAAAATATCATTTTTCAGATTGATACTGCGAAAGAGCCTGAAGCATTTAAATACAGATAAACCCAAGGAAGGCAAGAAGTAATAAGCGCTCTAGACAATGCAAATGTAGAACCTCGTGTAGAACTCACTGGGACACTAACTCCACCTAGTAGTCATTCTCTGAACGACACGAGTACAATACAACAATACCTCCATTTTCAATATTTATAAAAACTCTCAATGAAATTTAATATTTTACTAACCAGAACTTCTGTATTAATGACACTTAAATCTAAACAAGTTTACATTGCCCGAGAATCACTCATCCAACAAAAAATCTTTTATTACGTTTTGAAATAACATGAAACTGAAAAACAATCTAGCGGTCACTTTTGGCAGAGCACGAAATTCTCATTTGAAAAACTGGCGCCAGCGGGTTCTCCCCACTGTTTAGACCTTAAAAAAATGTATAATTAGCACTTTAAAACTTCGCCTTAAACCTCACTCGTAAAACAAAAACACTTCGAAAATCGATTTCATCACTCCCGCCATAAATCCACACATTCTCCCCCTCAAACATAAGATATTGGCAAAACTCGAGTGACATTTTTCATTCAAAAAAGACATCCTCCCGAAATATGCGGATTCAAGAGTAAACAAGACAGGAAATGAATAAAACTAAAGCAAACAAAGAGGGGGAGAAAAATGGCGTCCGTGAAATATATAGAACAAGAGTCGTGGTTGAGTTAAAACGAAGCAAAAGTAAACCACAAAAGTAATCTCAAAATCCGTTTCGGTTTAAAATAATAAAAAGGGAATGTGTGTATATATATGTTTCTTGGGTTTTCAATTTTAGAAAGGAATATCTGTCAATTAAAAACTTTCACATGTTCCCGGTAATCCCGTATCCTAGGATTTTGTCGCGTGTGTCTTGTTTATTTGTTTTTCAAACCCCTGAATATTTTTTTTTTTAAAAAAGATTTCTTCGTTATTTTGAAATTTTTACGACAAAACAAAAACGTTCTCATTCTGAAGGAGACAGTGAATGGAGACTATCAACATATCACACTCCCCCACGACAGTAATGTTTTTCAATTATTCAACTGTCGCCATTGCATTAGAGATGGTAACTATTCGTTTTTGAGAAGCATTTCTCATCTGGTCAAATTTGCAGGAACTTAAGAGGTTTGATGGCAGCTACCAGCATGTTCGCCCAATTTATTGCTTGTGCACCTGGTCTTGTATCTGAGTAGCACCTTTTTTACTCTTACTTGCTCTGCAGTGGCGCAGCAATGTTAGGAGAGGCTACCCCGCAGAGGATTTAGTAAAGGGCCCCTCCTCAATTTTTTATAGCTTTTTATCTAGTGCGAAATTGCTGTCCTACTGAAAGACCGGGGGCCCCTCTAACCCCAGAACCCCCCCCTGCAGTTGCGTGGATGGTTGCAACGCCAGTGTTGCTCTGGTAGTTTTACAGGACCTAGAGCCTAATGCCGCGGTTACCACCGCCCAACCCTTGCCAGATTCCAGCCGCACGCTGTCTCCCCACGTTTTTCTAGGACTCATGATCAGCCTTAGCCGGCGTCCAGACGCCGTAAGAAGGTACTCAATCTTCCGAAGTTTGACAAATACCAATATTTCTTTGACTTTGTGGAGAAATTTTGAGACTCTGTCGTTTGTGCACGATCGGTCCAACTTCTTTTTAATATGCTTTAGCCTGTTGTTCTATTCTTGTCAGACGTAGATGTCCAGCATTCTTTCCATATCTTCGGGGGTCTGCCTTGGGACCTCCAGTCCTAGTGGAACCTAAAGTCGCTGGCTTTCATTGGCAAGCTCTTTTCGCCAATCGGTGGTCTTCAATCCAATCCATAAGCTAGTGCCATTCTTTCCTTCTGGATCTCGCAAAAGCGGTCGATTTCTTCGGTTTCTGCAATTCTTATAAGCCGAACTGCTCGACATATCAGTTCTGGTTTCTCATAAGTTATAATAGGTCATATTACTGATCAGTCCGATCGATGCTCGAAATTCGTCTTTGGCACCACATCTCAAAGACTTAGCGATTTCCTTTAAACGTTTCGCAATGAAAGAGAACACACAAGATATAACTTCTCCAGGTGTCTGTGATAGAGGATCCAGTTCTCGCCCTATCTATCATATCTTCTCCCAGACACTTCAAACCAGTCATCCTCTTGACCTCGAACGCGTACATTGCCCTCAACTTGAACCAAAGAATCCAAAAGCGAACCACAATCTCGAAAAACAAAATTGATATCGAATCTCTTACTCTTAATCTTAAGCCTTTATATTTTCCTCCGTCCTAGTCTGCGCCGCCTCTCGACATACATTCTAAGTACGTCTATTCAATATAATCAGCGATTTAGTCCACAATAGCTTTTCAAAAAAATTTTTTTCCACAAGAAAAAAAAATCCTTCGGTTGAGCTCGCCGCATTTTCTCCAAAAAGGTTTTTCCTAGCGACCATAATCTTTTCTTCGGGGGGGAAAAAAATATAATCACAATTCAACCCATGAAATACCCGCGTAATTGACTGGGATCGTTTAAAAGCACAGTATTTTCTGCTTTATTAATTCCAGACATATACAGAAGAAAAAAAAAACTTAACAAAAGCACGAAAGAAAAAAAAAAATTACAAAAGAAAGTTTTCTGGGTTTAAGTGTTCGTAAATTGTAATGGTACAACTTCATCCGGATTTATTGTTGCCGTTCTTGTTATAACTTGCTTACTGCTTATATTTCATCCGTCGGCTACGAAATACGTTAATTCAGCAACTATCGGGGATACCTCAAACAAGGAGAAAATCGGGGACGGAGAGAATCCTTCCCTATTAGAACCGGAGGTTCGATTTGCGGCTACCCATCCAACCCTTAAAACCGCAAAAAGGTGGATATAAATGAATAATCAAAGTTATAAAAGAGAGGAGGAAAGAGGTGAGAGATTGAATCGGGAAAGATTCTTCTTCCCTCCTCCTCCCCCCCGGAAAACGCGGGGAAGTGTTATTACTCAGATAAAATCAATACAAAACTATGTGAGAAATGGCAGGGCGGACGACATTTTGAAATTGATATGGACTACATTAGTCATTGTCGAGTTTTGTGAGATATCACTTTCGACTAAATTCGCCTCTTTCTTATTTATTATCATCATATTTTCACTTAAACAATATTTCGTTGAGTCAAATGAATTTTTCAGATGATAATTCATTAGATGAGATTTTTTTTCTTCAGCACCTGCTTCGTGAAATTTTAACAAAATAAGAAGATCGAGGATAAACTGTGTTTTTTGGAAGGATCGATTGAAGTTAAAGGAAGAAGAGATGGAAAAGGAAGAAAATAAAAATCGGGTGAAGGAGCTTTTTTTTCCAGATACAAACGAGTCCGGGAAAAATTTTTTAAAGCTGTCGGGATGTCAGCTGCGCGGGGAAAATACGACAAGATGTGAGATTTGACTTCGGAAATGCGGATCGAGGTTAAAGGTTAGTATCGTTTTCATTTAACTGCATCCAGAGGCGTTGAGAGTTTTTTGGGGGGCACAGGGGGGCCCTTCTCGGGCAAAATTTCTTCCTTTGGGCCATTCCAACTTCTTGGATAATTACCTCAACATATAACAACATATAAAGGTAAATGAATGAATTTTTTTGCGAATAAAAAAATCTTGTAAGATTTTAAATCAAGCTTTTATAATAGCAAAAAAAAAATGATGGGTGTGATAAATAACAAACTGTCGATATAAATCATTTGATTCGAAGGGGGTAACATTTCTTGTTATTCCTTTACTTTTCCTGATTCTTAGTGCGAGATTTTTTTCTTGTAGGAGGAATATTTTTTTTTTTTTTTCATTCATATAGGAAAGGAAAAAGATTAAAAAATTGTGGCAATCTGTTTTTTGCATCGGGAAAATATGGAAGCGGTAAAGTTAGATGAAAGCAATATCTAAAAGGTTTGATTATAGTATAGAATCAACTCGCGAAGATTAAAACCGATTATCAATCTAAAGGACGAAACCCAGGGAAGTAGGGAAGCCAAACAAAGTAGAGGCAGAACTTTCCCAGGGTCTCGAAAATGATACAATGAACTTCTCAACAGATCTGGGAAGCTAGGAGGAAAGGTTAAAGCGTAGGTGCAAAGAATACTGAATTTATGATCTTTAAGGATATTCTTCAGAAGTTGCAAGAAGTTTAATGAGGAGAAAACGGAATATCTGCAGGTGGCAGCATGTAATCCCTAAGGGGTAGAAGGTATGAGGTTCAAGAATGTGACTGAATTCCGGTATCTTGGATCTGTCTTCACTAGCGGCAATGATAATAACAATTATTAAAGTCGCCATTTTATCGAATGAACAAAATTTGGAGATAGGACGTTTTCGCAAAGTAGGACAGATTACTCCTACACCACCAGAAAATTACTGCCTTAAAGCTCAGGATCCTACTGAATTCTGATACAACATCCTACAGCTAAGTTGCTACTTTCTGAGCATAGAAATATCGAATTTAATACCGAATAATCGTTGATTAAATTGACTCTAACATACTGAAGAAATACAAGCATTGTTATTTCACATAAAACTTAGCTCAAGACTGAGCATAAATAAAATAAAAATAATAAAAATCGGTATGAAAGTAATAAAATAAAATGATATAATCTTCGCGAAATACGAGCCAGCTCTTATCGCCGTTTGGAGTCATAAAAACCCCTAATTAACTTAGTATTCTACGACTGTTTGCTAAAGAAAAGAAAATTCCCAGCTTACTTGAAACTTGTACGAGATTCCGAAAGAAGGGGGGAAAAAAATCGAAAGGAATATTATTCTCTTCGAAAATGAGTAAATACAAATTTAAAATTCGAACGCTTAAAGCATCTGATATGCATAGTGCATAGTATATTCCCCGATATTATATCTCTCTCCAGCGTCGAAAGTAATAAAAACGAAGATTGGAAAACTCAAAATTCCAATTCTTAATGTTTCTAACAGATCCTTTCTTGAACTTTAAATCTAATATAATTTTATGGGGGAATTGAGTCGCAGTTCATTAAAACGAACGTCTTCATAGCTTATCTAGTGGCGAATTAATATGTTCTGCAGATTCCAGCTGGTCTGGCGAGGGCCCTTAAAAAAATTTGCTTTGAGTTTTTCCAAGATAAAATCCTACAAGTCTGTTGCACTGAATTTAATCCCAGCCGAGGAGATGCAGTACATTTTCCTGAATAGTTAAAAATCGTAAAAACTCACAAATTATCCGTCTTGGCATTTTTATTTCACATGATACAACCTAGCGCTGAGAGAAGAGGAAGAATTGAAGAGGAGAATAATCCTTTTTGATTCAGAGAGAAGGAGAAGATTAATATCTTCGTAAGAACACTTCTTTGTCGACTTACTATTGTTCACTTAGAAGCAATCTTGATTCTGATTTCAACAGGAGACCAAGGAATTTTTTCCTCCCCTTCCTTTTTGCATACTACCGATTCCATGATTCCTTTGATTAGACTCTTTCCTTCTTGTTAAGGGTTATTTACGGGTCTGCGATTTCATTGATGACATTACAATATTTAAATGCCATTAGGTCTGTCAAAATTTAAGCCAGAACTGGTAGGACTGCTGCCCCCTACCAGAACCCTTACCAGATTGCTACCTCCCGGGTCAGAAGGAATCTGGAGCTCGTCAAGGGCAGGTGCGCCAAACCTGACGCAGGACTGTTAATGTTCCCACCGACTACCCCACAAATCTCACTGCCCAGTTTCTATTCACTAGCGCGATCAAGTCTAGGAGGTTGCGTTGGGCAGGGCATGTGCGGGCGCCGAAGGAGAGAGGCCCTGTACGGCCAGGCGGCTGGTCGGCGGCCGCTGGACAGGTCTAGGTTGAGGTGGATCGATAAGATTTATCAGGATGCCCTTTTTCTGGGGGTCAGGGATTAAAAGATTATGGTCTTCAATCGCTGTCAATGGAGGAACTTGTGGAAGCGCCGGTAGGGCTTCAGACCATGTAGCGCCAGCGAAGTAAGAGTCTGGCTAAGGGAACCTAATAAGATTTAACACTTTAAGGAGTCTTTTGCTACATACGGGGTCGAGATTTGCCATACTGGAAGCTGCAGTGTTCTCGAGCTGGCTAGGAGGGAGCGCCTTAATATTGAAAAGGAAGCCGTTACGATGGCTAGTACTTATCTTATTATGAATGAAGCATGGAAATTAACTTTTTAAAAACAAGGCAGAGCAAATGGATGTAGCAGACCACTCATTAAAGTTTCTTCTTCTTTTCCAGCCTTCACTCTTCCACTCTTGAGCATTGATTTCTCCAATTTTTCTTCATACCACGCAGTCCTCTGCTCTTCTGAATCAATCTTCTTCCTCCAATCTTGATAACATTGTCACACCTCTTCTGCTACGATTGACCCCTGCTTCCTGCCTGCTGTCCTAATCTCCATTGTGTTAACTTTACCTTTCCTGATCTTGTCTTTCAACAAAACCGACCCATCCCCACTTCAGCTCAGCAATACGTTTATCACATCGACCACACGGATTTATCCACAGATCTCCTCACTTCTGCCTCGATCTCGTAGACTTAAACCTAAGTTGGACCTTTTTATAGCAAGTTGTGCTACTCTTAGCTGGTTGACAATCTTGATCTTAAGCCCACATTTAAAAACCGCCAAAACACGATCATCGAAAATTTCCCTTTAAAAATTCAGAGGGCTTCTGGGCTTCTTCACTATGTGCTTAAGGTTCGCAAAAGCTCCCCACGCATGGCGCACTCTCCTCGTCACCTCAACCTAAGTGTCCACCATTAGGCTCTTTAGCATGGCTTAGGTCTAAAGCTCAGCCTGCAAAACTTAACTTGAACTGCTACATTGAGTATAGAGCCACTGACCATATTAAACTTGTCGAACATTTTTTCACAAAAATGAAGTCCTAGCCACGTTTTCATTCTCTCTATCATTACCCCAAATTCACTAACACGAAAACCCCATAACTCTTACTCTCCCTAACATTCAAAACTTGAAGTTACGGCTTATAGCAATTTCGTTTATATAACAATTTGCTTATTTAGATTCCTACGATCAAAAAGCAATCTCGTGTTATTCATAAACACACATAAAAGATGTAGAGCAATCAAATTGCTAACCAATATTTCATAAAGCTTTTTAAGATTTTGCGTGACTTTTATAAAATATAAGCAGTCGATTAAAGAAAACCGCATAGGCTAAACATTCCAACAACATAAAACGAGAAAAAAAAACTAGAGCGAGAGAGAGAGAGAGAGAAAAAAAAAGTGATTGTGATGTATGTGTTATCAAAGCAATCAGTAAATTATAAAAATGTATAACGAGTTTTATCGGGAGAGAATTTTTCAAAAATCTACTCGAGCCGCCTACGCCATAAACTTCTTAAAGAAAGGCAGCGAAGCATGCACACATGAACACTATTTCGATTTAATAAGCATTCATCTTCGCCAGTTCGACACCTTTTCTTTGTTAGGTTTCTGGATGGGATATTGAACCTTTCTAAGATCAAAAGTTGCTATGGTAATGTAATAGGGTTGTAAATCTATCGCCCTGTTTGTCAGAAATTAATATTTTTCAAATCTTAATAAGCCGAGGGAATCTTTTCTCTTTCTAATTTCCCCCCCCCGTTCTTGTTTCTTTAGAGGTAATATTTTCAACGACATTACAAAATCATTTAATTATACCTGCCAGGAAAAATGAATAGTTTGAGGTTTGTTCCCGCAGTATTCCTCCGAGTCTCGTCAATGTCTATATCCTAAAGGGATGAGTTTTGTTCACAACAAAAACCGCAGCAAAAGCTTTTGTTTGATCAATTCCGGATTTTGTGGTTTTTTGATAAATGTCAGTTGACTGGGTCGTAAAGCTTTCCCCCTTCCCCAACGCATCTTGGGTTTTTCTTCAAAATCAATTTTCTCGCGTGGATTTTTTTTCCGAGGGATGTGTAGAGTATTGGCAAAGTTCCGGAGAAGGATAAATGCTACACAGCCTTCATACAGGTGTTGTAGACGTGTGTCCCGTCCAATTTAATCTCTAATATTTCATCTTTCTTCACTTTTAAAAATATTAGGTTGAGTGGCTAAAAGGAAAGTAAGGGGCTGGTGGTTTAAGAGCGTGAAAGAGGACTCTAGCTGCTATCGTTTCATGAAGCCATAACTGAGATTCTTTACTAGCAGTGGCGTAACAACTAGAGAGCCTGAAAGTCGCCGACTACATTACTGCTTTTTGATAAATGTCCGCTTCTCGTCGGAGTTTGACGATCATCATGGCGATCCTAACTTTTCAGGCTACTGCCTCAATTTTGTGTAACAAAACTTCTATCAGCTGATTTTTAATCTCACATCAAAATTCAAAAATTCCAACAGTATCAATTTTCAAAGGTTTTATAAAATTGATATGGCAAATGCGTTTTTTATATTCATCCCTCTAATGAAAAATGAACCAGTCACTCATTAAAAAGCAAATAAAATGAAATGGGCTCGGAACCCCAATGTAACAATATCGTAGACTCGATGTACTACATAATGATGTATGGATGACTTTGAAACCAAGTCATGTGAAGTCGAAATTAAAATATTCCCTTTCTTCAAAGGTAATGCGACGACATTCAAGGGCGGAACCCTGCTGTAATTTTAGAACCCCTCAGGAAAAGGATTTCATAATGAATTGCAATCAATGTAAAGGTGTATCCTGTGCGTTCGTATACATTTTTTTTTAATATCTTTTTTTTTTTAAAGTAATATCGAAAAGTACATTTTCTGGCCGTTAACAACATTTTGAATATTTAAATAAACAAGATCACTAACTCGGAAGAAGATTGACAGGATGACGATGAAATTTTCCCCCACTCTCGAATGTAATTTAAATGGACGATGATTCGATTTGATGAATGATTTCCTAATATCTGCAATATGACGTTTTCAAAATGTATTAACATGAAATTGGTCAACGGGTTTGCATGGACGCGGGGCGAATCGAAATTTACCGAGTGAGGGCAAGGAGATCCATAATGAGCAAGAAGTACGTCCTTCAAAGAGTCTCCTAAGGGAAAAAGTAACAACTTTTTGGGGGATCAATAATCCAAAAACTTTTTGGCGCAATTTCATTTTTTCAGATTTTTTTGGTTTTGAGCAAATTTACACAGAATTTTTTCTTGTCAAACGAATTTTTTTAATTATCTTTGTTGTCGGACAGATTTTTGTTCATTTCTTTTGTCAAACAGATTTGTACAGGGAAGGCGGCCAAGAGGGGTCCCACCTATTTGGGAAGAACAGTAATATTGCTGTAATGTAACATTGTTGGACTTTGGCCCCACATGAAAATTTGTAGCCCACTCTTGGCCCCACCCAGAATTTTTTTCTGGCGCCGTCACTGGATTTATGATCATTTTTTCTTGTCAAACAAATCTTTCAATAAATTTTTCTTCTTGTACAAATCTTTTAATATTTTTATCTTGTCGGAACAAGTTTTGAAATCCTAAACACGGATCAACACCAAAAAAATCCAACGCACCTGAAAACCCAAACTAAACCGAAATCCCCTTGCTACTTTTAAAATATTGAACTTCTTGAGAAATATTTTTCGCCAAAACCGACTATTCAACCCATTTTTTCGCTTCGCCGATTCCCCAGACTTGCATCCGTAAGACATGCGGACGTAAACAGCAACAAAAACAAAAAAAAAACACTAATTTTTTTCATTCGTGTGAGAGGAGACGTAAAAACTTCAAACACGAGAGAGAAAATACTGTATAAAGTAGATTACGTTGGGAGAGGCTGAATCATTGAAGAGCTGGCGTTCGTGACTTGCTTAAGGAAGGAAAAAAAAAAGGAAAACATCTCGGTTGTTTTTACAAAAAACGGATTGCCCTATATTAATCTACTAACCTACTTATTTGTTTCCTTAGGCCATTCCTTTTTTCCCTTCCCCCACCCCTTCGTGCCTAAAGGTGTTTTTGAATTCTTTGCTTTTTTCCCTTCCCTAATCGACCTTTGAAAATTAAAATCGATTTACGTGTTTTCAAAAAAAAAAAAAAACCTTTGTCATTTATAAAAAATGGAAGATAGCGTTATCACGTCCTACTTCGTACACGCACAAAAAAACGTCGATCATCATTTTTTTCCCCTTTTTTTTTTAAGGGAAAGGAAAACTTAAAGGTGTGAAAATGGTAATTTACACGTCGTCACAAATTCCGGATATCAAGTATAAGTTTCGAAATTACTTTTCTTCACTTAAAAAAAAGTTTCACGGGTTATCTCCGTAGAATACAGAACGAAAAGAGAAAAAAAAAAACCTGCCTACATTCGATCTCGTGATGTTTTTTCTAGACCCAGTTTTCTTTACCTTAATTTATCACGTCATTTTTTTCTTCTTTAATTAAGAAGGACTTAAAGCAATCGCTGTTCCAGACATACCATAATTAAATATCGTTTTAAAAACTTTCGTGAAAGTCAAAAGTAAGAATAGGGAAAAAAAATTGAAAGGGAAAAAAGATTTTTTGTTCTTTAAGAAAATTCTTTTTATAATCCAATTGACTTTTAACTTTCATTTGAAGTCGTCATATTTCAGGTATTAGGAAAACAAGGCGAAACGTATACGAAGTATAAAAAAAAGAAAATCTAGATCGAAGTTCATTTCTAAAAAAAAAGTTTCCGGTTTCCCGGCGTGGTCAAACAAAAGAATATTTATGAAAGTGATTTTCGTGCATCACGTCATTCAACTTTTCTTTTCTTTTCGCATAATGAAGTACTTAAATGACTGAGATTTGATCGGTTTAGGCTACGACTACATTAGCGAATTCCAAAGGGGCAAAGGTATTCATTTCAGACATGAAAAAAATATATTTCATGCCGATTAAGTGTAATATCTAAATTCTTTGGTATTTTTGGCATAAGCCAGTAAAATTACTAAATTTGATTCCTACATAATTTGATTCCTTTGAAAGTGTTAGGGCTTTAAGGTCCTTTGAAAGAAAAAATAAAAATTTTTTAAAAGATTACTGAGCCAAAAAAAATTTGGCTAGATTTCATTTTCTCAGATTCCTCTGTCATGAGCAAAATTTTGCAGAATTTTTTCTTATCAAACAAATATTATGTTAGGTTTCTTTAGTTGGAAAAAAACCGTTTTTACAATTTTATCTTGTCGCACAAATTTTAAAAAAATTTTTTTCTTGTCAAACATATCTTTCAATAATTTTTTTTCTTGAACAAATCTTTTGATAATTTTCTCTTTTTGAACAAATCTTTTAATAATTTTATTTTGTTGAACAAATTTTCTAATAATTCTTTCTTGCTGAACAAATCTTTAGATATTTCTTTCATGAGAAAATATTCCAAAAAAAAATTAAAAAATTTCTTCACAAAAAATATTAAACTTACTTTTGACAAAAAAATTAACAAAATTTCATCATCACAAAAAAAATTTTCTTGCCGAGAAAAAAATTTTGCATTAAATTTTAGGGTGAACCTAACCACTGAAGACAACAAAACAATTTTCAGATGCTTCGATTGATTAAAAAACCCCATCGGACTCCTTTAAAGACTTTTACTAAATGCCCCATTACATGAAAACGAGTGCTTAATATTCCCATTAAACTTCTTCCGCAATTAACTAATTCACAAAAAAAAGTTAATGCAGGTCTTGACGTGTTTCATATTGCCCGATTCACATTTAAAAAATTAAAAAGAATAAAAATCCTGTAACATTAATTAATGACATCCAATTTATTACGTTACATTAATTCCGATATTTATCTCCTATAAACAAAAGCCATAAAAAATAAATCTATACTAAATGGAGTTTAACTTTCCGTCTAAGCCGATACGGAGAAGTAATACGAATAGCATCATTAAAGAGGACCCGAGATTGTATATATTATTAATACTTTTTCGCTCTCCAAAAGTTTATGTATTCATTCAGTAGAATGAAAATAAAAACTTTTGCCAGTTTCCGTTTGGATTCAATCCAACGGAAACGGGATAGGATTAGCAAAAATTAACACAATACAAATCAAAAACAGAGATCGAGTCATAATTCAGTAAGAAAAAGGATATTATTTTGTACAAAAAAAAAAACTGTTTCGAGGGACCATCCTTTTTTTTAAAAAAATATTTATTATTTTTATTGTTTGCTTAAAAAAAATTATTCTAGAGGAAGAGTTTTAAAAAAAAAATTTCCGGGAAGACGTAACGTGCTTTCAGTTTACATATTTTCATGTCATTAATAATCTTTTTCTACTGTCAATGGTCGAAAAATTACGTTGAATCTTTATCAGAAATAATATTTCATATGATTTGAAGCTTTCAAATATTTCAACTTCATCATGCGATCGATTTGTTTAATTTTATGGAAGGGGAAATAAAAATGTAAGTAGTTTTTATTAAAAATTCTTTAGAGAATGACTGATAAGCAAATCTTTTGACAATTTTTTCTTGTCAAATAAATCTATTTATAAATTTTTCTTGTCAAACCAATCTTTTGATAATTTTCTGTTGTTGAGCAAATCTTCTGATAATTTGTTTTTAGTCAACAAATCTTTTCATAATTTTTTCTTGGCCAACAAATCTTTTGATGAATTTTTGCTGTCGAACAAACCTTTTGATAAATTTTTCTAGTCGAACAAATCTTTTTGATAATTTCTTCTAATCGAACAAATCTTTTGATAATTTTTTCTTGTCGAACAAATCTTTTGATAATTTCTTCTTGTAGAACAAATATTTTGTAAATTTTTTCTTGTCAACCAATCTTTTGATGAATTTTTGATCATATAAATCTTTTAATAGACCTTAAAGTCCAGAATTTACATGCTCGCCTAATTTTACAAAGTAAAGTTCTCACTAATCTCACAAAAAAAATTAATAATAAAGAAATACGTTTGACATAAAACCCTCTAAAAAAACTTGAACTTATTTACAACCTTAAAATAAAATTGACTGCTCGGATAAAATCATCCCTGGGAAAAACCCCCATTTCCTTTCTGCTTGGTATTCGAGGATGGTTCGTCTGAAGAGTATAAAAAAAATTAACGTCGAGAGAGAGGTAAGATTACTATCGCTGGAAAACAGATTTATTTTAGTGACGTAATGAAATTCACTTATACATTGAAAGTTGTGACAAGAGTCCTTTATGGCATCATCGTGGAACCATTTCCAACGGATCGATTTTTACTTATCATCCATTTCTTTAAAAAAAAAAACCCCACCCGAATAGTTTCATTACAAGACGTTTTGAATATTTAACGATCTTGTATCGCATCGTCTGCGCCAAAGCTTCGATCATGTATTAAAATGTAATGAGCAGAAAACGAGACGTCGTAAAGGGATCGTAAAACTGTGAGCGCTTTTTTTTCTCCTTCTCTCAAAAATATATTATAACGGTCAAACCAAGATAAGATTTCCTTCCCTTATTTTTCTTATCATTTTTTAAATAAGAAATATCGTTTTCGTATTCTAAACTATCTCCCAACAATGTTTTTCCCCCCCCCCCGCTTAAGGGGATGAAATAATCCGGCGGAAAATCGATATAGGTCAGTAAAAATAACGCGTTGTCACATTTTATTCTCAACTTAATGCTCGGATCTCTATTCATTTCACTGCATTTAATCCCAACAGAGGGAAAATTATGTCATCGTCGATTTTAGTTTCTCTTCCCCAATTAGCAGAGAATTTTAGTAGAAAGTAGGTCTCGGGAGCGAGCGCGAGAGAGAAAGAGAGGACGAAACGAGTCCCGGATCCCCAAGTCAAAAGAAGGATTTTAAAAACAAAATGTTACGGTTTTGAATAATGCATACTCGAAAAGGAGCCGCTGTGGAGCATCTAGACCTATACAGAATAATAACTAATACTCGCGAGTATTGCGACAGCTCCATTATTCAGGGGTTTCTTGTAGTCTTTCCGTTTCGTAATTCCATACCGAATTATTAAAACGGTTTGTTCCAGTTGCCTTTGTTTGGGAAAGATTTTAAAACCTTTCGGCTATTCTCTTTTTTTGGGGAGGCAAGAAAAGTTAAGATTAAAAGCTGGTGTTTTTTTCCATAAGATTAAAGTCTTTTTCTCATGTAATGTTGGTTAAGTTTATTGAAACTGAGGAAACGTATTAAAAGATCGTCACTAAAAAAATCCAGCACAAGATTTGTTCGACTAGAAAAAATCCAGCACAAGATTTGTTCGACTAGAAAAAATCCAGCACAAGATTTGTTCGACTAGAAAAAATCCAGCACAAGATTTGTTCGACTAGAAAAAATCCAGCACAAGATTTGTTCGACTAGAAAAAATCCAGCACAAGATTTGTTCGACTAGAAAAAATCCAGCACAAGATTTGTTCGACTAGAAAAAATCCAGCACAAGATTTGTTCGACTAGAAAAAATCCAGCACAAGATTTGTTCGACTAGAAAAAATCCAGCACAAGATTTGTTCGACTAGAAAAAATCCAGCACAAGATTTGTTCGACTAGAAAAAATCCAGCACAAGATTTGTTCGACTAGAAAAAATCCAGCACAAGATTTGTTCGACTAGAAAAAATCCAGCACAAGATTTGTTCGACTAGAAAAAATCCAGCACAAGATTTGTTCGACTAGAAAAAATCCAGCACAAGATTTGTCCAACAAAATGAAATTATCAGAAGATTTGTTCGACAGCAAAAATTCATGACAAGACTTGTTCAAAATCAAAAATTCATCACAAGATCTGTCCAACAAAATGAAATTATCACAAGATTTGTTTGACAGCAAAAACTCACCACAAGACTTGTTCGACAGCAAAAATTCATGACAAGATTTGTTTGACAACAAAAATTCATCAAAAGATTTGTCCGACAAGAAGAAATAATCAAAAAATTTGTTGGACTAGGAGAAAAGATTAAAAGGTTTGTTTTGCAAGAAAAATTTTTAAAATTTGATTAATGAGAAAAATTTATCAACAGATTTGTTAAAACAACAAAAACCCTTCAAAAGATTTGTTCGACAAAAAAAAATCATCAAAAGAATTATTCAAGAACAAAAATTCATCACAAGATTTGTTTAACAAAAAAAATTATTAATAGTTTTGTTCGACAAGTAAAAATTCTTAAAAATTTTGCTCAAAACAAAAAAATGGTTTGGCCAAACATATTTTGGCTTTAATAAAGCCCTAAAAAGTCCATACGGTCTCCCTCAGAACACCCTAAAGTCCCAAAACCTCGACAAGGAATCGAATCTAATCACTGCTCCTACTTTTAGCCTAAAATTTCAAAAACGAATCCTTTTCTCAAAACCTGAAAATTACATTCTACCTAATTGCTTCTTTAATATCGATACAATTATCTCGCTCTGATAATGATAATTTATATGCCGAAATTAATAATAGAAAGCGATCCCCAGCTCATTTTAATTCAACTTAGGAACTTTGGTAGATTCTGAGAGTACAATAGGCCGACGAGAGAGAGAGAAGGGCGGAAAAGGGAACAAGGGGTACATTGTTAAGCTGAATTCGGATCAACGATTGAAGATAAATCCTTGAAATACTTTGAATAAGAAAATTAATATGGTAAACGAAATTGGTTTGATTTAGATTATCTTTCTAAATAAAGAGATTAAATAATTTCCTACATCATCAATAAACATTTTCCCTTTGTGATGGGAACAACGTCTTGGTAAAGGTGAGCTTGTGTAATCATTTTCCCCTGTTTGCTTTGGTTTATTCAACCGTAAACAGGGAAATTTTTTTTTCCGTTCGAAAATATGCACTTGATTTATAAAATCGATACAAGATCGTGGCGATGAAAGCTAAAGCTCGCAATATATAGCATTCCACTCGTAGATTAAATAATTATTTTCACTTCGCTCGATTGATTCAGAATTATTAAAATGTTTCGCCATTACATGGTTGTTATAATGGCGGGCTAATACTTTTAAATTGACAGCGTATAAAATTAACTATGAGTTTTTCCACCCTTCCCGCACTCATAAACACCCCAAAGTCCATTGTTCATAATCAAGTGTAATGAAACAGTGAGTTAATATTTGGAATAGTTTTCTACTTTAATATGAAAGAATAAATCATCGATTTGATCGAACGATATCGGAGGAATGATCAGGAAAGAAGTGTAAATATTTTTACACTCTCCCCTATTTTTCTTTTAAATAGTTTTTTCGATGAAGGGAGTTTTTCTAGAATTTGGCAATTTAATCAATTTTCAAATGCAGTGGCGAAGTCATTTTTTGTGGGCCCCCTTAATTTTTTCCTAAAACTGTTAGAAATTTTTCCGGTAATTTTTTTGGGGAAAAAATTTTTTCAGGATTATTTTAGCTATTTATTTTTTTTTTTAGAAAATGGGAAGGGAGTATTTTTTGCAAGAAATTTAATCTAGGGCCTTTTTGTCCAAAAGTCGACTCGGAATTTTTAAAAGACTTTATTTCCAGCAGGAAATTGTACTGAAATTTTTTACTGGCTAAGATATGATATTTGTAGCATTTTTACTGACTAGACTTTTCCCTAAAAATTTTCTGAATCAAAAATTTTTGCATAACTATTTCTTAAAATATTTTGTTGCCAAAACATTTTTTTTCAAGTATTTGTAGAAATTTGGGGAGAAAGTAACAAAACTTAAATCATTTTTTCTGAGAAAAAAAACTGCAGAAAAATTTTTAGCAACTCCTGATTTCATATTTCAAATAATTACATGAAATATTGCTCACGCAAAAAATTCCCTACTCTCTACAAAACCCTCAAAATATATTACGACTTAAATCAACACATTACGCCAGAATGAAGCTAATCAAAAAATTCCGAGAAATATAAAAGATTTCCCAGAGCTCGATGCTTTATATAAAAAATGAGCGGGCAAAGAAGAAATAAAAAGAATTAACGAACCGTGAGTAACAAATAATAAATAAGTCTATCTCAACCTAAATCGATTGATGATATTAAGAAACTTGATGATAAAATCGCCGTAAGGAATCCGAGAAAAATCCTCGACTCCCTTCGAAAAGAAAAAAAAAAATTTTCCCCGTCATGCAATCCTTACTTATTACCATCAAAACAAAACTTCCAAACATCAACAACGCTATCTGCATATCCCAAGTCGTCGCATCCTTTGAAAGTTTTCGTGCTCCATATAGTTTAAATTTCTCACCCACGTTTAAAACGAACACCACTCAAACTTCCAATTTCCAACCACTTCATCCCATCTTTAAAAAAAAAATCCGAAGCAGATGTTGAACGCGACACCCGGGTCACAAAGCTTCTTTTTTTCTCTTTCGCCGAAAAAAACTCACCTTAAAAGAGCAGAAAGGTGGCGAATTGTGATCAGCTATAAAACGAGGATGAGAGATCCTTCCGGTTTCAACTTGCAACCACAAGGAAAGTCCTGACTACCACTTCCTGTAAACGATTTACGCTTTACTCCATCATTTTTCCACTTTAACTTAATCCGAAGGAAAAAAATGCCATAAGGTTTTATCACTCACTTTTTTTTGCCCCCGTAAACACAACCCCGCGAAAAAAAAAAAATTTCCTTCAACCCAAAACCCGATTTTTTTTTTTTTTTTAAATAATCACTCAAACTTCAAGTTTTCACTGCAAACATTTTTCGCCCCCCCCAAAAAAAAAATATTAATTACACCGCGAATACTCGAAAACCGAAAAAGATTTAACAACCGCCCGGCAGCATCCTTATCGCGGATATATCAACATTGACACGGTTTCGGACCGAGAAAAAAAAAGAAAAGAAAATTAACGGCCCTAAAAACGCGACATGTCACATGGATTGTGAAAATCCCGATCATGCATGCATCAGTTTACACAAGAAATTGACAAACCGAAAAGAAATTATTAGCCACGATGTTTTCACAACCACCTATGGTGTTTCACTTGAAAGCGAACGGTTTGAGATGTGAGAGTGAACCGTTTTTTGAATATGGCGCATGACCGAGGCCCTGGCCTGTGAACTTCGATCCGTTCGTAAACGAGAACTACTATTCTCGTTTACCGATTCTCCTGACATCTCCTGGATTTATTTTTCAAACGGGCATTTCTTATTCTTGTTTCCTGTTGCTTCTGTTAGGCTATGTGGGTAAAAAAAAAAACTTCGTGATTTTAAAACTTTTTGACCATGGGGATTAATGTTTGCTTGATGGCTTGCTTTTCGACGGAAGTTTTCTCATTTTTTCCTCTCCCCACTACTTTATACTTTTTTTTTCCTTCTTCAGTTTTCTTTCAAAGTTCACTTTAGTAGTTAAGCAAACAAATCCGGGAAAAAAATCAAGTGGATCGCAGATTCGAGGCATAGCGTTGTTTAAATCCGTTGGTTGAGGACAGCTGACGTTCGTTTTTATAGCTCAGATCTCGAAAAGTAGATCAACAGATTTTCATTAGCTTTTTGATTCATTATTTTTTTTCTAACGCCTCTTCAAATTCAAATCTGCACAAAAATTTAATATCCAAATATTCTATTGCACTATCATTGAATTATAAATCGACATGTCTTCAACCCAAACTTGTAATATTTCGACGAATTACCAAATTATTGAAGGTTAAAACTTTAATGATACTAAGCCAAAACTTACAACCTTCCTTTTAGGTCCCTAAACCTTCCCGTAAAATATTGTACCGATAACTTGCATTCTTTTCACGACCTTATGTGCACAAGCATACAACTAACTAACTTCACAAACACAGAAGAGACATCAGTATTGTTAAACTTCTCAAGAAAAAACTCCTCCTTTGAAAAAAAAATTGTTGACTTACCTGAAAACAAAAAAAAAAAAATATTAGTTGTATTTATAAAATTTCCTTGGATATGGGAATATTCCCCATAATCCTCTTTTTATATCATTCCCATAACAAAAATATAACCGTTCCCTATTACAAAATTCATTAAATAAACGTTCCCCAAAAATAACATTGCCTAATAATAGAAAAATCAGTTATAAATTTTCAGAAACAATTAATGCACTTTAAAAAAAAAAATTAGCCAGAGATTTTAATTAACACCATAAATGCCTCACTAAAAATTACTCAAACATTTAACGCTGTACAAAAATTAAAAAAAAATTACACAAATCAATCATTCTTGATACCCCACAGGATTAATATTGAGAAATCAACAAATACGAGCAAGTCAGAAAACCCAGGTCTACATTTTCAGAACATCACTTCATTTACTGTAGTCATTATTGAACCTACCAGGAATGTTCGTTTTCCTCATTAGATTTTTAATTGTCTCTTTTTATAGACTAGAAAATTTTTTTCAAGCTTCCAAAATGGTTTCGGTTTAGTTTTAAACTAACAAAAAAAAAATGCAATGATGATCGACTTTAAACACAAATGTCACCTCATTTACTCCTAAAATTAGCAAATTGTCTCACTGTAAAATTACTCAAATCACTTGACACTGCACTATAATTGAGAAAAATGGGGGAAAATTTGACAGGACCAATCAATCTTCATGCTGGTTCAATATCAACAAGTTAACAGTCCTTTGAATTTACAACTGAATCCTGAATCTTGGTTTTTAAGACTCGAGCACCAGGAATGATTCTAATTACCAATCACACACAAAATCACCTTTCCTACGAAATGGGTCTCAAAAACCAGGTTCCAATAAATACCCTAAGTATTCTCATCTCTTACATGAATTTTAATACAGAATAGAACATGTAAAATCAGAGACACATAAAAAAAATTGACATGAAATGCATAAGACTAATCTGATACGAATCCTAACCTCAATCTTGAGAAAACCGGTTTAATAAATAAAAAATTCATCCCTATTGATACAGTTATCAAAAACTTAATGAAATAGATTTACTGGAGTTGTTAACAAAAAAAAATGATGAGAATCTGACTTTGCAATCGAATAAGTGTGACCTAACCTTATTTTGATGCATAATGTATTCAAATCCAACATCCGTATAAATTTACACTACCACTCACGGATTTTTTATTAATTACCACAGGTATAATTTCATAGATACATTTAAAATGAATTCGCACCAAATAAGATATAAAACTTGACTTTTTAAATAAAAACAACACGACCGGTCAGATTCTCACGTTTAGCCGCGGACAGGACTAAACGTGTTCATGGCGACCGATGACGTCATCAACAAATTGCAAATATATCAACTCATCCATTTAAAACTGATTTAATTTTTTTTCTTTACTCATTTTTTTTATGTTGCAGGTTAAAACAGGAGTCTAATGAGCTGGGGCAAATTATTAAAGAATAGAAGAAACGTAACAGGGCCTTTGATTCTTCTGCTTAACCTCTTCAGGTTAATTTTATTCACAATGGATGTCATCCCAAAACAATCAGTCGAAAGTAAAATATTGATGGACTGGACTCTGGATACCTAGCTCCCTTTTGATGCTATTAATAAAATATTAAAACTGTCTTACCTTATTTTGAATGAAGCCTTGCAAATCCGCTGCCACATGTGACTGCAAAACTGTCTCTGAATATTTTCTAAAGACGAGTGGTGATATTTCAGCTGCTCTTTCCTCCGTCGTGGAAATTCAGAAAATATTTCGATTAAAATCTATCTGTAAATAAAAATTAAAATCATAACTGTTTTTTCGTCAAAAAATGTAGCAAGTAAAATTAATTTTAAAAATTACTTAGAAGTAGGATTCAAGAAAAACCCCAGATAATACAATAACATTAATTACAGATCACAACGTTGGTCTTTTCCCCCCAAAAAAAAAAAAACTGCATTTAGCAAACTTGGAAATCTAGTATTTTTTATGGAAAGCTCCGCTTTAATATTATATCAATGTGAGCCTACTTAATTTTTCAATTACAAAAAACTGAAGGATAATATTTTGAAAAGACAAAAATGTCAGCGATCACTATGAGTAAGTCACAGTTTACCTTCGAAGGCATTTCAACTAAAATAAAAAAAATTTTCAATAAGCTGAAGCTTTTTTTGGCAAACTTTAAGCATAAGATTCAAGCTACAGTAGATAGCAAAAATTTTCTTTACACTTTTTCATAAAAAGAAAAATAAATGTTTCATCAACCCCCCCCTACCCCCAAAATTAAACTTACCTCTGTGCACAAATGTATGAAGCTCTGTAATTATATCTAAGCCAATGCCAATGCCAATCCTTTCATTATCTTCAGATTTTGCACTTCTGAGATTACAAGTTAAGGAATTACATTTACCCTAAAAAATCTGCAATTAATGAAAAATAAAAAAAGGATACTATTGTAAGTTGTTGACATCTCATCATTAAGTAACGACTTTAAAATATCAGAAATATCACTTTGTAATGGATGACCAACACAAGTATAAACTGTCTCTGCTGTATCTTGAGAAGATGAGATTGCTGTACTCGGCAAAATATTCAACACTCTTATTCTCATATCTCCTCCTCCTAATGTAAGGCAAGCTTTCTTTCCATCCTCTGTTATATTTACACTAAAAAAAAAAACAAATTAATTCTCATAATACAAGGTCTTTGCCCAATCGGTTTTTTAACACTTACTTTTCATGTACATCTCGACTGAAGAGCAGAAATTATTTTTCCAAGGTAATTTCATATTATACAAAATCTTACATTATCAGTAAATTTCTCAATAACTGCAAAAAAATAAAATTATTATGAAAATTCCATTTCTTTGTTTTTGGATGCAATTACAATAAGTAACTTACTCCGTCTCAATGCATTCTGAGCATCATTAGTCATAGCATCAGCCTCATCAAGAACTATCAGCTTAAACCCTGATTTAAATATTGTCCTTGTACTGGCAAAATTCAATATAGCACCACGTACAATGCCAATGCCTCTATCATCAGATGCGTTTAATTCTAACACCATAGATGAAAATTCTGTTGGAGAATATAACTGCCTGGCACATGCTAGAATAGTACTTGGCTTCCCAGAACCAGGGGGACCATAAAATAGCAAATGTGGTAGCTGATTCTCTTCAATAAAATGATTAACTGAAGTGGGTATTAGGATTTAAGAATATGAAATACTTTAACATTTCGTTATAGACACTTACTTGTTTTAACGATATCCTTGTTAGAAATCAAATCTTTGAGTGTTTTTGGGTGATATTTCTCAACCCTAAAACAAAAAAAAATGATATCGTAAATGCATGCCGGTAACCTCAACCCATGCCGTTTTTGTATTAATAAATATGTGATAAAAAGAGTGTTCAGGAAGAAAAATTTGCTTACCATGGTAAATTAAGGCCCGGAGCTTTTTCATTATCCACAGTCATGATGTATTACTTTATTAATAATTGAAAAATTTTGGATTACTTTAGAGAATAGTCATCGACACGAGATCACCATTTTTTCTCTTCACTGACGCAGTTGGAGTTGAAATGGCGCGTTGGCGGGAAGCTAATGCTACGACAAAAGGTAAACAACATTTTTTTGGGAGTTTCTTTTCGAAAAACGAGTGAAATATCGGAAATGAGGAGCATAATTTTTATTTAACGTGATTTCTGGAAATTGGGCAGTACAAAAATGTTAAAAAAATGTACTCTGGCTGAAGTTTTAGTAGAGAAAACATGGGAAAACGTGTTCAGATTTTTGGCGGTAACTTAATAGAAAAGAACAAACATAAGAGGATTCGAAATTCAAAGTTTTTTACTGCTAGATTTACTGGTCCTAATTGTTGATCATAAGGTCTTTGGTCTTCGAACGATATGAAATTTTGACTCCAGATTCTAGGAATTAGGGTATAGATGGATTTTTAAGGTTTGATGATTTTAAGAGAAGTTCTCATCAAAAAATAATTGAACTAATTTTTTTTATAAAAAATACGAATATATGATTTTTATTAACATTATCAATTTTATAGTCGGTACATATTTACTGTACAAATCTAAATACAAAACAACTTTTTAACAACCTCTAATTGTAGTTATATTCAAAAAAAAATTTCACTGGGGGTGAAGCAGAAATGTTTATGCTTTCTCCCCTCTTCCAACAGCATCCATATACTTTTTCATAGAAAAAAAACATTGGTTTGCTCACATTATTAAAGAGAAAAAGCTCAAAAAGTTAAGCTATACCTAATAGGTAGATTTTCTTGAGTAAATTTTGGTTTCGACTAAACGAAGAATGGGTTAAGTCAAAAATTTAAACAAAAACTATTTGAGCAATTTGAGAAAATTTTTAGGGCAAGAAAAAATTCTTAAAAAATTGCTTTCTATAGGAATTACCCTTGAAATTTTTTCTGAATGCCAAAAATTATTCTTATAGATTTTTCCTGGCAAGAAGAACAAATTTAAAAAATTGTTAACTCTTTTTTTTGGTATAAATTAATTTTAAAAATCAAAAAGTGGTAGGAAAAAGGCCAGTTTAAGCTCTTTACAACTTTCTAGTTCCAGAAAGGTTTTAGAGTTCGTGATATATGGCTTTCTTAAATCTAGATTAAAGGATAGAAAAGCCCAATAAATTAAAGCTTTCATTATCCGGCAATTCTGAAAGCCATAACGAACCTTTAGCCTACTCGATTAATTGTAAGTACTGTACTCCCATTCTGCTTGAATATTTTTATCTAAAACCAGGCCGAGCTTACTGACTTAGTATCAAAAGAATCTTAATCATAAGAAACAGCTTTTGAGATATAAAACTTTTTTTAGGCAATTGAAAATTATTAAGTTTACTATCATCTCAGCTTCTATCCAATATCCAAACCTTTTTAAAATGTTTAAATTATATAGATACAGTCTTAGCTTTCATTTCATACAACATATGCATCAAAGTATTAAACCTCTTTTTAATATCTTCAACTTTCCTATTTGGAATTTTACTACTAATTTTAACAAATGTCTCTTCACAACTTTCTTCAACTTGTAAAGTTTGCAAAATAATCCTATCTTCCTCGATTTTCCACGGTGGATCGCTATCGCCTTCCTCGACATCCTCCACATCATTTAAATCCGGTAAAGAATTCGAACAAGACGCTAAATTTATTTTACGATTTACATCTACTTTCGGCTCGTCTAATTTTTCAAGCAGGCTGAGGATTGGCTTAGCCGATGAAAACGACGGAATAGCCGAATCAGGTATCGATATGACTGGAGGAGATTTACTACCCTCTTTAGTTATCACAACCGGTGAATTATTATTTTCAAGTAATTTAAAATTCTCACTAATTTTTGTTTCAGGGACACAATTGGCTTCATCCCCGATATCTGGTAAATCAAGAGATTTATCCGGATTTTCTATTTTAATTTCTTCAGTTGCCGACTCAAAAATATTAGTACTTGTAATGTGATTAAAATTTGGATCATTATTGAATAATTTATCGACATCTTTAGATTTTTGAACAATATCATCGTCAATTAAACTAAATATAGGAATTTTGACGTCCGTGTCCGTGCAGTCTGATTTTGATTCATTATTAAATAGAGATTTAGGAATACTTTTGTCACAGCTTTTAGGAGAGACGCTTTTCTTTCTTGATATTCGTGGAGATTTTGTGTTTCCTTTAGATCTTCCTCGTTCATCTTCTTCAATATCGGATTTGAATTCGTCGGAGCTTAAAGTACAAGATTTGGTAGGAGATAAATTTTCCTTGAATACTGCGTTCCGGCTTCTTTTTCTCCCTCTTTTCGGATATAATTTAGGAACTAATCTGTCTCTGTGATATGCTATATCATGATCTTCGAATACTATTTTTGCTGGTCTGAGAAGTTTGCCACATTGAATAAATATTTTTCCATTAATAAACTGGAAAAAAAAAATCAGAATTAGAACCTAAAACTTAACGCTCTACAGAAAGATATCTAAACTCGAACACCCAAATCCAAAAAAATTAAAGTGTTTGCCATCCCTGAATTAAGCAATATCACTTTGGCTGTCGCTTGCTAAATCCTCAATTACCTTTGTCAAGCATGGTGTGCAATGAAGCACTCTCGACTTAAATTTTTCATCCTCAGCCACATGACATGTACAAGCACAATTATCACCACCGAAAACATCTTCCACTTCTGGCACATGAATTGTTTCAAAAACTTCCTCATCATCAGACACATCGCTGTTCAATTCCGGATAATCAATTTTCTCATAGTCAATCACAAAATTTTCAGGAGGTCTACAATCCGGCAATAGCTGTAGAAAATAATCAGTCAGGACGGAATTCCCTTTTAATAATGGTAATATGGCACTTGTGACGTCATTCACTGTGATGTTTTGTTTACTAGCTAATGATTCTAATATCGAATGAATTTTTTTGACTTGATGAGGTGACTTAGAAAAATAAATATCTATCATCGTTAAAAATTCTGCCATTGTTGTCAATAGCAAATGCTCCATGAAAACTCCACATTTAACCGCTTGTGCTGGTGTGAGAAATGCAATGAAATCTTCACTTAAATCAGAGTAGGATGATAGTATCTCTTGAATTTTTTTATAAAGTTCAATGACAGTAATACCATTTGCTTCAAAATCACATATAAGGTCAATGAACTGGTTATATAAGGCTTCATCTTTGCCTTCTAGTCTTTGCTGTATTTTAAATAAATAATTTTCTGCAAATACTGAAAAAAAAAATCAAATTAAAGTCAATTTTATATTCTTAACCCTCATCCCTTGATTGTACTTACTTTCTTCCCTTTTATCCTTGGAAGCAATTAGCTCTGGCACTAATAAATCTAAAGTTGCTTCTATATTTTTAAAATACTTCAATTTTTTCTTTGTATTTGTTACAATTAATTTTGACTTATTTGGCTTTGAGCCTGTGCTATTTTCTTTGGTCGTAGGGCTACCTAAAAGCTTATCTTCGTTATCAGGTACTTGTTCTGTATTGCTTTCATTCATAACCTCACTTTCATCCTTCATTTTTGTTTTTATATTTAAAGCACAAGGTAGCAAGTCCGGCTCTAGAATAATGACATCACCTGCATTGAATTTTGGCAATATTGTCTAAAAATACAAATCAAAACCTGTTTAAAAACAAATAGCTAAATTTTATAACTTTGCATTTTTTTTTCTTGATCAAATTTCAATCCATACGAATTATATCGATCAGCTATGGTTACTAAAAATTAAAATTCAAACCTTCAACTGTGGCTTGATTTGTTTTCCCTGTTTCAATTGTCCATGTAATATTCTTGGGAATTTAAGCTTCTTTTTAATCCTTCCTTTTCTCTGTCCTGTGTATTTCCTAATTATCGGGCTGACAACTTTCAATGGTGATGATTTTTTTGGTGTTTCATTTGCTCTTTTCCCTATCGGTGATACTTCATTAGATGTCATAATTATCATAATTTATACCTGAAAATTAAAAACAAATTAATGTCCACCAGCTTAAGTCCCTAATCACTGTAAATTAAATGGATCATTAATTTGAGGTCAATGGACATCAAAATTTAGATTCGCTTATCATTGACCAATTCCATACAAAGTCGAATGTGTTTCACCAAAAAATTAAACAGGGATTTCCCTAGGTTTGTCTCATTCATCAAACATTAATGATGGTAAACGATTTACTGTTTAATTGTTTTCAAGAACAAGTAACTGAAAGATGAACAGGAAAAAAAATGACCCCAATGTTTTCGATTGTAACGACGAAAATGATTATTAAATATGAGATGTTAATAATTACCTGATTTAAATTTAATTTGATACGAATGAAGCTAAAGACGTTTCTTTCTGTCATAACAAAAATCACACGGATTTCAGGTAGTCAGTTTAGGCCGCCATGACATCGGTTAACTTTGACAGTAAATGACACGACAATGAACTTTTGGTCGAAAAGCTTTTCTCCTTCCACGATGATTCGTAGTAAAAAACGGTTTTTCTTATTTTCTTATTTAAATTCCGAATGACATTCCTGATTCTCTGAAAATAAAAACTTTGTTATTAGAAAACGACGATGGGAAAAAAAATAAAATGAATTTGTAAACAGAGTGTGACGTTTATGAGAAAAATAATGAAAAATGTAGTTGGTAATTCGTACGTTAGATGGCTTCCCAAGCGACATCTTGGATCTGATTTTTGATCCGGTTTTTTTTAAAATTGAGCAGGTTCAAGTTCAAACTTGTTTTTTTTTTAAATTGCGGTCAATGAATTTTGGAAAAATTGGATCTAGGGTGCGATGAACTGTCACAATAATGAATTCATAGCGCATAGATACAGATGAAAATGGTTGGGATTGAACTGCATGGGAAGCAACATTTGCCTCCTGTCGGTCTTACGCCAATGATTGACTAGGCAAGATCTAAAAGAAGAGCTGATTTTGATGCAATTGAAATCCAGCAGAATGTCGAGGGATAGCAGCTTTAGTAAATTTTAGCTGGTTTTGATAAGGTCGCTGATCAATTCCCAAAAAGCTAAACTCCATTGTGAGTACCTTATGATGGTTTTAAGGAGCAAAAACACAAAAGTTGTAACGATTTTTTGAAAAAAGCCATGGAGTACGTTCCGGAAGTTCCAACTTTATTCACCTGCTAGAAGTCTAAAAGTACGGACGCCTAAAGAGGTGTCCGTGGCGCAGTAACTCTGACTCCGAAACGAATGGTCGAAGGAGTCGAGGTTCGATTCTAGTTCGTATATAAACAAACCCAAGTAGCACAGGCAAAATAATCGTCAGCAAGACTTCTTCTTCTTCTTCAAGAAGTTCAAAATATTCAAAAAAATAAGCGTTAGTGAAGCTGAAAATGTCTCCATTATCGAAAATTATTGATGTTGCCATTGCCATACCACCGGAATTTCAATTTATGCATTCCGTAGTTTTAGGAGTCTGTGGCTACACAATAGAATATTGGCTAGGAAAAAAAAGGGAAATGGAGTTGAGAGTATAACGCAGAAGTGGAAAAACGACTTACCGACATAAAGCCCGTCAACGATAGCAGAATGTCGAGGAGCATTCTACCCGACGGCGAGAGAAAGAAAACTACAGGAAGAGGAACGCTAGTAATTAAGCTAGTAGAGAATGCTCCTTGACATTTTGCTACCGTTGACGGGCTTTATGTCGGATCTACAGCCAGCCACAAAAAGTTTAAACATGCTACCTGACTCTTATTTCCAACATTAGATTTCCTTCGTTGTGGGAATTTATTTATCTCCTCAACAAAGACAGCATTAGTCGATCAGACATCGACACCGCGGCATCATTAGTAGAGTCCTTCGTGCGAGAATTCGAACCTTTATATGAAGACAGCGATTATGTTTAAAACATTCACCAACTCCTTCATTCACCTTTATATTGTATGTTCAGCGCTATGGCCCTCTCTTGAAAAACATGCTAGAGCTGCAGTAATCAGTGAGATGTTTGAAATATCATAAAATTTACAAGCCGAAAACTGAAAATTGACTGCGAGTTCCTTATTTTTTATTGCTCAAGCAACTTTATGATATAACAACTAACAAAAAATCTTTGACAAAGTCATTCTAAACAAATGGCAGCTCTATTCTGGCCGAAGACAAAAAACCTTTTGCTTAGTTTCAAAAAAAACTATGACCATGATAATTCTTTTTGAATTTTCTTGCTCTTCAGATATCCTCTTACGAATCAGCTATACTAAAAATATTACAAGCTAAATTTAAAATAATATTATCCTAAAATTTCCAAAAAATTTTATGTAAAGATTCTCTTCAGAAAATCAAATTAATATCAGATATAACATTTTAGATTTTTTTAAAAAAAAAACCTCCTCTTATACGTTTTTGGAACTTGAAGAAAATTCTAACCCGTTATGCCAAGGGAAAGAATCCGAAAAGGATAGTAAATATGTATGTTTAACATGTGTGTTGAGGTCCTTACAAGTGGTATAATGTTTAGTCAGCATTTTGAAAGATGTGGAAAACAGAATCCATGTTTTATGAAACTGGCGAGGCCGTTGGTCAAGAGCTGTCACTCGCAGAAGCTCGCCGATGCAGATTTATTTTGTACAAATACAATAATCATGCAAATTCCAGACAAAACTATAACCTGACGTCAAGAGAAACGGAATATTTTATTTTTTAAAAGTGCTTGTATAATGTCTTGTCGAGTTTTTTTCTCCCCGTATATATATATTTTTTTTCCCCGCTCACGCTTTGCATGTATATTTCAAAATATGAAAGAAAGAGTTTCGGTCAAATTTTTCAAGCAACCAGCTCTTTTTTCAATGTTTCTTTCTTTTTCTATTTTTAATAGCGTATTCTAACATCATATTTTATTAATATAACTCATAGAAAACAAATAATGTCAACAAATAAAAACAATAATAACAGGCCAGTAAAGGCCATTATTGGTAAGTACAGCGAGGCTGGAAATACAAACTCCGAGAAAATAATAATTTGGGGCATTTATTTCTTGACAAGTCATATTCTTCTTCTTTAAGCTTTCAGCATGACCTACCGTCAAAAACACATTGTAATTTGGTGTTTTCAATAATGTTTAGTCATACTCTCATGTGTAAATTGTTCATTAATTTTCCTAATTGAGCTAGTATATTTTTTTTTGACCTTTTACACCTGTAAAATAGTCTTTAGAATGTCTATTTTTGCCAAAAATTTTTGACGAGATTTAAAAATTTTAAGCTAGAATAAAACTTCATTTTTTAGGTTTTGCTACAAATGACTTATTATCTATCGGTAGTTTCATAATTTTTATCAGAGATAGATCGTGCTCCATTTCTCTCATGTAGAAACTAGTTTTGATAAAATAAATTTAGCCACGCCCATGAGTTATTTCCAAAAAGCTAAAAATAAAATTGCAACCCCAAGAAGGCAACGATCGAAAAGCCATTACGCTTTCAAAAGTATTAAAGAACAAAATATCTGCCCTATTAAAAATTGCTTTAAGCCAAAAACAGATTAAGCCAAAATAACAATAATTGGAAAAGGATTAAATAAGGAAAAATTTCCTGTATTTAAAAAAAACCGACAAAAACTTTTCTTTGCCCGCCCTGAACCTTTTCCAAATGCTGCTAAACCTTCCAAATAAATTGAGACTTCCTAAAATTTTCCGCAAAGAAAACCCTCAAAGAATTCTGATAGAATAAGCGTGCAAAAAAATAAAAGAGGGATACGAAAAAAAAGAGAAATCGTGAAAAAAGAGGACAAAAAAGGTGGTATAATGTGATTTTAAGTTCTCCAGCCACTTAACAGAAAAAACTGAGTTACAAAATAACATAAGGAGGAGCGTTGAATTTGTGACGTCACATGCGCGCTCTCTTCTCCAGTTTCTATTGGTTTAAAACATTCATCTCCAGCCAACTGGATATATTATGTGTAAGAAATAGTAACCAACAATTGTGTTTTTTGATCCCCTCACATTCACACCGTATTATTATGATTATCCTGGAAGACACCCCCACGATTTCAATTCTTTGTTTATTTCGTTTTTAGCTTTCCTCCGGTACTCAATCGTGTTGGTTTCTTAATCGGTTTCGGTTATTTTTTATTTCGGGGTTTTTTAAAAAAAAAAAAAACTTTCTTTCGGTTTTCATAAAGTGAATTTTTCCGAGTTTGCTCAAGTGATTTTTTTTTTTTTTTTTTTTGGTAAGAAGTAAAATATTGAGAACTTGAAATGTTTTTGTGGAAGTTCTGATGGAAATCATGTCAAGCTTACCAAGTGGAATGGATATGTCAGCGCTAATGACTCAGCATTCGGTTTTAGGAGCGATACCACCGGCTTTTTTCTTAAGAGCGTCTGAAAGATACCAAAGAACTCCGAAATGTGCGAGGTGTAGGAATCACGGAGTCGTATCAGCTTTAAAGGTAATTGAATTAATTTAAAAAGTTTTGGACAAAAACTGAATAAAGAGAAAATTATTTTGTGAACAGTCACGGCGCAAAAATTTTTTCGAAACAACAATTTGTTTGAAAAAGTTGCAATATCAGTTTACCGCCGATAACACATGTCCCAGTGAATTATTTTCCAGACAAAAGTATAGCTTTCTATACTTTTCATGTTTTTCTTATGAGAAATAAAACATAAAAATATAAAGCTATAGTTTACCGAAAAATAGTTCACAGGGGTTTAAAATTTCATCAATATTTTGGACAAAATTTTTTACAACTTTGGACGAACTGACTCCGTTCATGTTCGTTCGAGCTCTGGGTCATTTCTTAGACAAACCGATATTGCAACGACACATTGTTTTTAATTCACAATCGGACTATGACAAAAGAGCATCTTATACAATAAACAAAAAACTAAAAGCTTTGCACGACATGTTGGTCAAAGTCGGCGGAATCGTTGATCCGAGTTTCGGTTTTGAAAAGATTGCACTGCTGCATCGCTTTAATACTGAATAGAAAACCGCTTCTCACACACATAGGATTTCAACTTTTATGGCATCAAGAAAAGCGAAACGAAATGATTAACAAAAATTCCCATATTCATGTGGATAATTATTTTTTAAATAAGGTCCGAGAAATAAATGCATTGGAAAAATCTAGCTTTGTTTTCACAATCAGACTTCTAAAGCAAAAATTACACCCAAACCTAAATTTGACACGGACACGGTCAAATTTGCCATAAGTTTTGCTACAAGAATTATTGGTTCGTTGCAAAAAATCTCAAATATCTTTTAGTCTCAATGTAAGTTTCTGCCGGTAATCACTTCATGTTTCAAATTTCTTGCTCAAGAAGTCGCAAGCTAATGGCATAGAGTAGAATTCATTGTCATAATTTCGTCAAAATTTAAAAGACACTTTTTGGATCTCTTAAGTCCAAAGCAATATTGTAGAAGAAAAATGGAAAAAGGAAAACACGACTTAAAATGATCAAAAATAGCAAAAGAGTTGTGAACGAATATATGAAATTTAGTCGTAAAAGCCTTAAAAATCTTTTCGAAAAGAAGATAGCCACCCGTTTATTGACGAAAAACGAAAAGATGTGTGGTATGATCGAACTGTTATAGAATTTAGAAGAAATTAGTGAATGGTTACAATAAAAAGAGCTGCATTTTAAAATCGAACAAGCTGAACATAGATCTAATCAATTACACGAACAAATATATTTAGTAAATTGCTTAGTTTAATTGGGCGGACTTAAAGTACGATGGGACAACAAGAGTATTACATAAAAAAATGGCCGACCAGTAGTTAACCGATTGACAAAAACATAAATGCGACTTCCCCGAAAATTAGGGCTTACACCATCAGGTAGGCCCAGTGAGAAAGAGAAATTGTTAAAATATTTTTGTGACAAAACAAATTTTCTTGGACCCGCCAAATGTCTGCATCTGAGTAAAATCAGGAAAAAATATTGTGATTCCGTCCAAACGTTTCGCGGTCTAAGGTCGCGGTTACATTGCTCCGAAATGTCGGATCGAAACGCTTCGAAATATTTCGGTCCAAAAACTGGTTCCGGGTCCGAAATTGTTTCGAAGGCTTTCGAAGCTTTTCGAAGGTGTTTCCACGGTTTTTTGGGACACTTTATGACGTCACAAGAGTAATTCATAAGTGTAGTAAGAATTTCTGAGTCGATCAGTGCTTTCATCGAAAGTTTCCAAAGACTTTCGAAGCATTTCGAAGGTATGTTCGGAGATGTTGGAAGGTAATCAAGGAAACATTGTTCCTGTAGCTTTTTGGCAAGCTGTATGACGTCATACAAGTACTGTTCAAGTGTAGAAAGAATTTCTAAGCTGACCTATGCAAATATTGTAAAGCAAAACACGCAAAAAGTGGAAATAATGTTAGTAATCGGCCTAGATAAAAAATTCAAAAATAATGAATGACTTTAAAGACAACTGTGATTAAATTACCTAAATTTCTAAGCCCGCGAAAACAATATGCAGGTTTCTGCACAACCTCATCAAACTAAAATCGAATATTTTAAACTTAAAAAAATTTAGCGAACAACACTCACTCCCATTTCGTTTTCCTTGCAGGGTCATAAAAGGTATTGCCGATGGCGTGACTGCGTCTGCGCTAAATGCACATTAATAGCTGAACGACAAAGAGTAATGGCGGCTCAAGTAGCTTTAAGGAGGCAACAAGCTCAGGAAGAAAACGAAGCACGTGAATTAGGTCTTCTTTACTCTACCGGTACGGGTTCGGGACCACCAGTCGGACCTCCGCCATTAACGAGCACAACGCCACCAACTCCTCCCGAGCTCGGGATGACATTACTTCATAGGCCGATCTCGGAGGATGGAAACGTTCCTAACGTTGACTCGGAGAGAGAAAGAGATAGTAGAGATAGTCATTCAGATCCAGGTAGTCCAGGTATGTTATAAATTTTATCTCGTATGAATTGAATCTGGGGGAAAGGAACCGCCCTCCTTTCACAACAGGAGAATATCTTAAACAATGAACAATGTTTCATTTTTATGACTTTCGCATACCCTTTGAATCTCCTATTCCCGAACGTTTTATATAATAATGATGATAATAATGAATGAAAGGAGAAACAAACTGTCGTTGTTCACGCCGACGGCGCACAATGGAAAATATATCAAATGAGAATCTGCAACGGACACTTTCCCTATCTGTTTAAATAATAATTTCTAATTTATATTGTCTCATGTATTCTATTATTCCTCGTTTGCTAACTTATTTGTGGGGGTAAAATTCAGATAAATTTATAGAGTTTTTTTTTTCCTGGTTTATATTTCATCTCTGCGGAAGACAAAAGGCAAACCTGATTGTGAAATTTCGATCCAAAAGGAAAAAAAAATATTGCGGGTTTTTCGTAATAGAGAATTTTAAAAAGAATTGTTACAAAGTATTGCGTTCGGTCAAGGACTATTGCGACTTTGTGAAACGGACCCTTCTTCTCCGTCCTATGTAAATATTAACTTACACCATGGATGGAGGAGATAATATTTGCGAACTCAGAATGATACTTATTCTTACCATTAGTGTGGTATGTTGACGAACGTTGATGTCGTTTTCACATTTTACATTGACAACATTCCGATAATCACTTAAGTAGGTGATTTGGCATATGCAATTTGTATCAAGCCTATTGGTGTCAAAGTGTCTTTGAATTCTGGTCACGTTTCTAATGGAGTTTTCATTTGAAGACCTAGTTAGTTAGCAGGCAGTTACTAGTTACTAGTTACTGGTTACTAGTTAGCAGGATTATCGTGTGCTGGATAAAGTTTCAAAGCACTAATTTACAAAAAATTTAGTGTTTTTAAACTTTCATGGAATTTTGATTTCCTAAATTTCAAAAGATTTCATACTTGATAAATTAATTCAAAACCAATTTTCTTTCTTTCTTTTTCGTTCTATTTTTCTTTTGAAAGCAAACAACACAACTAATCTTCTTCTAAGCCGAATAATCGGATAAATAACTGCAACGCCGACGACTGCTTCCCTTCAAAAGCGCTATTAAATTTCAATCGAGCATTCCCATAAAAGCTATATTGACATTTCTTTATATATTCGACATAGTTTTTGAAGGTGAAAAAAGTTAGCGACATTTGTGACACTCGATACTTGTGTCACAAACAAGAAAGAGAAAAAGTAATCATTGTATTTTTCATTTTCAACACAAGTGGAAGGTTCATGTTTCTTTTGAAATTGAGTAACTGTTGTTATTGCTTCCTTTTTTTCATCTTTACCTTTATTTCGTTCAGGAAAAAAACTTCCTCCAAGTTTCACGGCCACTCACAGGAAAAAAAAAACTTTCCTTTTAGGAATTTTTAAAATGAAAAGCGCAAACAGGGAAAGAAATTAAAGATCAAGTAGGAACGATAAACGGTATCGGTTAACCTACATTAACGGGGTGAATTCGCTAACGAGGGCCGAAGGAGGGGTTGCAAGATGTTTTAATGATCGAGGGAAGAAAAGACATTCAAGCTCGAGGGTTTTTTTTTTTTTTTTTTTAAATTTTCATTTTCCAGAAGTGTTTATTCCGGGAATTCTTGATACTTCTGCGTTAAATTACAACTAAAAGAACATTCGCTTATTCGCATCGCAAAATTTCATTTAAATATGTCAATAGACATATATAAAGGGGGCACTGGTTGGGTTAAGCGAAAATAAAACCCGAGTCATTATAAATCGATTAAAAAGCATGAAGGCAAAAACCATTTGATTCCTGTTAATATGGTGTAGGAACAATTACTTTGGTTAGATAAAATGGGGTGAGTCACCCCCAGAATTGGAAATTGAATTGAGATCGTCAAGAGCGGAGTGCGGGGCTGGTCTCTATGAAAAGGGCAAATTGGTTTCATCTCAACAACGGAGATTGAGAGCGAAAACTTGATTTCTAAAGATATCAGTCACAGCCTGGAGCTCTTCTTTCACGTTTTTCATTCTCAATTCTATTTTCTATGTTTTTTTTTTCTTTTCATCAATTAAATTTTCTTTTCTCGAAGAAATTCAAACACCAATTTCCATTTTGTGTTTTTCCTCCGGAAAAAAAGGAAGGAAAAAAAAGTAAATTCAATACTGTTTAAGAACTATTTGTTGTTTTAAGTTTTTTTTCTTTTTTATTTTGTTGGCTGTCTTGATTTTCTTCTGATTTTGTTTATTGACGTTTTGGAAATTGCATTTCAGCTCTTAACGCAAAGGAGTTGAGTTTGTCGAAGGAGAGAAAAAAAGAGTCTCGGGTTCGAAAGAGAGAAACAAGGAAAAAGTTTAGTTTTTCTTGAACCAGTTTTGAAGTCTAAAAAGTTTTAAATCCAGCGCGAAATCAGTTTTACGGAATTGCGTAAAAAGCAATATCGTACCCAAAATGCAATCCGTGATAAAATCGATCCGAAAAAGAAAAAACACCTGAAGATGTTTAGTTTTCGAAGAAGTAGTGCAAGATGGTTTTAAAAAATGTCAAGTCAAAGTTTGAAAAGAAAATTACCGTTGGTTCATTTGCTCAGCCAAAATAAGAAAAAAAAGCGATGACGGAGGCATCGACACTAATAAGAATTGTTAATCAAAGTCACTAATGACGACCTGTATAAGCATTAAGAATTTTCCCCATAATGTCTAATGGAAATTCAATAAAATAACCCTAATCTTATGAGAAATTACCACGGTTCATTAAATGATTCAAAATAAGAAGAGGAAAAGAAACGATTTAAGAACTATTCTCTTTCTTCATGTCCGACCATCGTAGCCGGACCTCCTCTTACCTTCTCTGCAAGAAACACAGCTTACGGCTACATACCTTAGTCGCTTGTAAGTCACAGAAAAATTCAAACTTCAACCATAAAAACAGACCATAGAACAAACCATAAAAACAGCGAAACATAAAATCGAAACCTTGTTAACTCTCTTCAAAATTTCTCCAACCGAATGAGAACGCTTGTAACCAGTTTTTGTCTCGCAAAGAATTCGCATTAAAGAAAAGAATTTTTCAGAATGACCTCATTCAATTCCGTAACCTCGTGCCTTTCTCAAAATGTATAGACTTAATGATTTAGGGTCGTTCCACGAAAAATCAACCCTTGCCCCACGCATCGTCCAACCATATCCGTATACAAATTATCGGAAACTGCTCTCTTGCGTCTCCACTCCCGAGTTATTAATAAAAACCGTTTAGTTCCTCATAAAACAAGAGAATGCAAGGAATTAGAATAAATAACCGGTGCATCGTAATGTTTAACACGAGATAGTTTTATAGAACGGATCATAACACGAAATTAAATAAAATGACTCCATAGAAACTGTATACTGTGTTCGGTATGAAATTCCAGGGATTCTTCACGGGGGAGTGAGCTCGTGAGAGCATTTCCCTTTCTTTTTTTTTTCCTTCCATGGAAAACCAGAGCAACTTATACACTAACCGTAATTCGTTTTATTCATAGACCGGATGACACGTTGCTCAAAGAATTTAATTAGTTAATTTCGTATGAAAATGTTTTGTCGATTCAAAACAATTGAAAATCCAATCCATCATTTTATCAGTTTCAATGCGGGGAAATTTTTTTCCCCAAAAGAACTTCATTAGAAATTTAATAAACAGTATAAAATGCAAAATTAAAATGGTATTTTAATGTAATTGGTGAGAGTTGAAGAGAGAGGGGAAGACGCCTTAAAGGCGTCGGAATGCATTGGCGTCGTATACATTTTTTTCACCCTCGATTTTTTACTGTTTCGACTTTCTTCTTTTTTAATTTGAAATTACTTCTTTTTTTTGAATTTTTATGTGACATAAAAAAAAAGAGGAATGATATAAGAGTTCTTAATGGCGACAGCCAGATACGGATAGCGCATGCAGTTTTATTTTCATGTAGATCTTCAACTTCAACCCTTTCATCGTTTGCATTGTTTAGGGACAAAAGCTTAGAAGGTTATATTAATAGATGAATTAGGGGGTTGATTTGGACTTACGTATTTTAAAGGGTTTGGGGGTATGGTCGATTGGATTGATTATCGATGTCTGAATTTCATGGCCCGTGTCGTTGATTCTTCTTTGATTCCCACTGATTTTTTTTTTTAAATGCACAAGGCTGCTCTTACTCGGAAATTTTTCCCTTCTCTGAGCAACGCTGCAAAAGAGACCAGCTCTGTCTAGATTTTACTGATTTAAGTCATAAATTTGAAGATTGGCGCTGTCTTTTAGTCTCCTGCAACCTTAAATTCGAAGGCCAACAGCAGCAAAGAGTTCTGTACAAAAATGTTGGCTTCTTGCTCAAACACACAAATCAATTTTCATTTACAAAATCATTTGTTTCAAAAAATAACAACAGCACATGTCTCCATTTAAAATGCCATCCACAACTCACCCTAATAATTAAAAACCTGACACATGGAATGATTACCTATTGACTGTAACACATCTCCAAAAGCGTTATCCAGCCCAATAAAAACAAATTTTCAACGGGAACACTTGAAAACTGGAATCATTATTAAAAAACGAAAAAAAAAAAAAAAAACATTCATCTCTACATGAAATATTATATTTTTATACTTTTTAATTGCTATGGGGGTTTTTTTATAGTGAAATAAACTCAGGGTTTTCCGATTCATGGGCTACTGTTTAGTCCAGTTGAAGGGCCCTTCAATCTTTCAATCGACTTTCCCACTCCTCAGTGTTTTCCAACATTTAACAATAAATTAACCGCGCGCTCAGCTCCAATTTTAACTCAATAAAATCTTTTCGAATTTTTTTTTTTTCATCTGAAAACATTCGGTTATTTTTTTTAATACTGAAACCTTTTTTTTTCTCTTTTCATTTTGAAAAATCAGCTCATGAAAAGCACGAAAATGCAAAAAATATCTTTTAAAAAAACGTTCTTGATTGTTCGACTTAAAATGAAAAGCAATTCATTTAACATGGAGCTTTTTGTGTTATTCTCTGTGGGTTTTTTTTTATATTTTAAAAATTGATTTTTGTTTTAGATTCGAAAAGAGCGAGAATCTCGGTTGATGACAATGATGATGAGGAGGAAGAAGAAGAAAGGGAGAACAGTGATAAAAGAAGTAGATCTTCGTCTCCTTCAGCGGTACATCCAATGGCGCCTGTTACTCCTATGCCATTGCCCTTAACTACTTCTAGCGCTACACCGTCACCTGAAATTGCGAGATCTTCCCTTGAACAAGATGAAGTAGATGAAGGTAAGAGAAGTTATCTAACTGCTTTTCACTTGCGAAGCTTCTTAGCAACTCCCTCACAAAATCGTTGTTTTGAAAACTTTAACGTCAAAATTGGGGCAGACACACTCCTCTGTTCTGTTGCATTCAAAATATTCGTTCTTTCAATATTTTCCGACGTTGATTATTCCTCCTGCCATTTGTAAACTTCCATCTTTTTTACAGTTGGAGATAACGAAAGAGAATCTCCAATCCCGGAGAATCTTTCACTCCCCAAAAAATGTTCATCTAGACCTCCAGCAGCACCTCATCCTTACATGCCGTATCATCAACAATTCCAAGCATTCCAACAACATCATTACCAGCAACATTACCAACAGCAGCAAAGATCACCAGTAGATATTTTAATTAGGGCATTTCCAAATCGGCGGCGAAGTGATATAGAAGCAGTTCTACAAAGATGTAAAGGTAATTCACCCAAACCATTTCCATTTAACGTTCTCACTTCATCAGCTAACCCAATTTATTTCCCTTTTTAACAGGAGACGTCCTCCAAGCTTTGGAAATAATGGTATGCAGCGAACAAACAACAAACGATCGCCTAAACGAAAGTGGTATTTTACCAAAATCTGCCTTTTCACCCTTAGGACCCCCTCAACTAGGACAATTCCACCACAGATATAGCCCTCAATCTCATCGGAGATTCTTATCGGCACCCTATACGGGGACTGGATATTTACCGACGGTGATTCGACCTCCCTCCGAGTATGGTTTACCAATGGTAGGCCACCATCACGATTTATACGCAACAGCGGGAAGCGGTTGTCCGGATAAAACAACCGCATCATCACCCGGTTCGGGTTCGGGAAGCGACAAAACTTCATATTCGGAGTGACATCATATTTATTAAAATTGGAAAAGTACAATATACACACCATATCCTGGATTTTTGTAACAAATAATGCAACGTGAATAATAAACATTATTTGAAAAAAATTACGCATGAAGTGGAATTATTTTTAGCTTGATTGTAAGATATACATCCTACCTCCGTAATTTTGTAAACTTTCCCTTTGACACTATAAAAAAAGTTTTTGTAAACAATTTCGGAAACTTTGTTTTTCGTTGTTAAATTGCATTTTTGACAAAAAATAGAAAGTTACCGGAAATGCATTAATGAGAAATAAAGTTGGGGATTGTGAGATTATAGATATAATGTATTTACTGAACTCAAATTTTTTTTCTTAATTTTATAAAAAATAATAGAAGTCATTCCTGAGATGTTCTATACAAATAGCGTAATTGTATCATATTAGAGAAATATATATTTCATTATGTTAAATATCCCAATATAAAAAAAAATATTACAGTAAAGAGGTAACTTTTATTCATGAAATGATTCGTACCTTATCCTGCAAAAATTCATCAAGTTACATGCTTGGTAGAGCATGAAGCCTACTGGCCATGTTCACAAACTCTTAATTCATAAATCTGATATTAATAAAAAAAAACGCCTTTACCAATTGCAATGTTTTTCGAGGAAGCGCAAAAGTGCAAGAGTAAAGAAACAAGCAAACCCGAACTCTACAGGGAATTCAACATCAGAAAAATTTCCTGGTCAAAGACCTCATTTATTCAAATTTGTTCAAGATTAAACCTGGTTCAACATGCTTAGTAATTCAAAAATATAATTAAAAACCAAAGGGAAAAGATGGTGATATCATGCAGATAAAGACAGATCTAATAACAATTCAAGAACTTTCCACTCCAATCTAAATTGATGTAAGTACTTAATTAAGGTCATTAAATTTTGTTTAAATCCTGCAAAAAAAATTTAAAAAGAATAATTATTTTTGGTCTGTCCATGACCCTTGAACTTCATCGTTACGAAATCTTCCGTAAAGAAAGGAAAAATTCTCTTATATTAACTACTCTTCTTTCTTCATGGTGACAAAATTCGCCAGCTTTGATTAATGGTTAACAAATTCCCGCCAGCGCTCAAATGGCAGCACGCCAACCTCGTACTCTGGATATATTGTCCAAGTCCAATCTTGCCGGCAGTGCGATTTAGATTTTTTCAACCGCATATTACAAGATCAATTGCTTGCAGCATGTGACCACAATTCTCACCACTCACAGACGAAAAATCAATTGATAAAGTGTAAAAAGTGGTTGTCTAGCTGGATTTCTGACAAATCGTTGAAAATAAACAGGATTAATCTGTCCTTGTAAGACAATTCCACCCAACTGTCTTGGTTTTTCCATGAGAAAAATGTTAAACTCTTAATGCTTCAAGTTGCACTGCAGTGGCAACTGAATAATTTCAAAAAAGTATTGAATGCGGGCAAACGGAAACTATCGCTTCCATGCGTCTTCAACTTCCATTATGGAATTAAAACATTTATGGAACTGCAGTTCAATTCCATAATGGAAGCTTAAACATCCAAAAACTGTAACACGTTATACAAGCACAAATATTTTTAGCGGCATACGCAGATGATACTCTCTACGCACCTCAACATGAAAACATATTTATCACGGAAAACAACCTAAATAGCAACGGGAAGCAACGTGAAGAACAGCACGAAAAAGAAAAGAAGGAAAAAAACCAAGCATCACACTAGGAGCAATCCCAGTTGCATGGAGTCCAGAGATAAAATACCTCAGTCTATATTTGGATCAATCTCTCACCTGGAAAACCACATCGACAAAACAGTCAGCAAAGCATAAATAGCAAAGCAGTGTTCCCGCTAATGAACAGAAAATCAAAACTTTCACAAGCAAACAGCTTACTGATCTACAACTAACATAGGCTCAGAAATCTGGGGATCCGCAAAAATCCCATGTAAACAAAATTCAAGACATACAGAACAAAATCCTAAGAAAACGCTCCTTGGTTCATAAGAACAAAAAAATCTCCATGAAGATTTTAATCTACCATAATATCACAGAACATAAGAATAACGACAACGTCGGAATTTTTGTGCTCCATTTTCTCACTCCTGCCGTTTTTTGAAGATTTTCTTCCCCATAGAAGATTCATTTCCTCATCGTCACCAAAAAAAATTTGCGTATCAAAAAAAGAAACAATACACCGGTACAGTTACATCATTTGAACATCCAAACACGTAGCTTGTATTTGGAATAAACGAAAACCAAATCTCACACTGAAGACCATGTTATTGTCCCCACTCGAGCACTCGGGCTAATGGGATGACAAATATTAACCTCATATTGCTTCTTTTGACGGCGACCATTTTCCATACGAGAAAAGAAAATGTTTCTTTAATAAAATATATTTTTTTTCAAGTAGCATAACGATGGTAGAGAATCCATGATAAAGAATTTATATGATGTTTGCTTTCGACTCATATGACCATAATATAATAGCGACGGTATCTTCTTCAAAAATGAAAGTACTCGATGGTCATGTTTACTTTTTTATATGCGTCTTTTTAAAAAGGGCTCCGTAAAAAAAAAACAACCGTAAAAAAAAAGGGGATGATGATGATGATGATGATCCCGCGAAGAAAAACGTATATTTTCAAGTTAAAGCCGGTTACTTTAATTTTAACCGGGGAGGTCTTATAACGAGCTTAATTTGTAAGTCATATAAATGGAAGTGTACAATAAAAAGAGGGAAAAGGATGGAAAGTGTAAAAGATAAAGATTAAAAGGAGACGGAGATATGATTTGCAAACATGTAAATTGTAGTAATAGAATAACAAAGGGGTGACTGTAGTGTGAATGAAGTCATCAGAATTGCTGATTCTAGTGTCAGGTCAACATGGTCTACCTCTTGTTTGATATTCCATTAATTAACATTTTGTTTCTCGTCATTCACTGAAACAATACCTACCTCGATAAATCTTTTAAAAGGCGTCAACATCAACAACTGGATCGGTTTCACCATCGACATCGAACAAACTAATTTCTCGCTCTATGATCTGCCATTATGTTTTGGTCAGGAAAATAGGGAAATTTTCAAAATTCTCACCGGGCTCGATTGTCGGGAAATGAATAAATAAAAATTGCAGAAAAGATTAATTACATTTCTGTCGGTTTATTCATATACAAAATAATGGAATACCAAACTAATAGATCCATCGCGAATATATTAACAACTATTCCCAACCCTTGAAGATTCTAATTAAATTGTACACAATATTGAATTTGAATAGATGTTAGCCGAGGAGTGGGAAAGGGGATTGGGGGTAGAAATGAGAAAGAGAGATAGAACAAGAGCGGATATAGAAGCTGGACGAAATTTTAAAGTTTCGAATGAAGAAGCTGATCGATACAAAAAATTTTCATAATAAATACAATTGGGCCAAGCCGGAGTAGTGCGCCGACGGATGCACTGCCCGTCTGCCGAAATTGACACAATCGGCGGTGGCGCTTAGAGTCATCATTTATGGTGGCGGCGCAACTTTTTTCATCGGCGGCTGTGGCGCTATCTGAGTATTTTTAAGAGCAAAGCAGCGGTAACTTATAAAAACTTCCCAAGAACTGTCCCATTTAATTCCAGTCTTCCACTGAAAGTTGACAGTTTGCTGGCTAACTCTGAAACTGTCGCTTTATTTACTTGAAAAATTTATGCTACAGGCCTTTTGCCTTTCGATTGCACCTCGGACTCATCTTCCCCCGTTCCTCCTACTTCTTCAATATTTGAAAATTCTTCCATTCTGACAATTAGCTCAGTGTTAATTATTCACAAATTTCTTTCTTTTCTTCCAGCTAATTTTCCTCCAGCTTTTTAGAACAAATAGAGTCGATCAATTTTTCAGGCTCGTTTTTCCGTCTTCGACAATTGTAATCGGATCAACAGGATGTTCGATTCCTTATCCCGGCCCCGAACAAAACCAAATGCTCTTCCATGAATAAAATTTATAAATTGTCTCCAAGAGAAATTGATATTTGAAGTTGATGAGAAAAGGAAAGGAATTTCCTCCGGAGTTAAGATGGAATATTTTATCTTTTATGTAAATTGTTTTCAGCTTCTTTACAACTACTGTTCAACCTTTCAATTTCCATTTACTATTAATGGCCTTTCAAAAAATTTTCATTTAAATCTATAGATTTTTTCAAATGATTGTTTCACCAGACAAAACGACTCCAGACTCCAGGGCCGGACTGAAAGCGCCTAACCGACAAACGTTTGGCGGCATGAACCACCAAGCTACATGCCGAATGGTTAGTTCTTTGCATGTCCCTCAAATTGCAGACACTCCTAAAACTTTGACCGACAATAAAATCCCAGCAGCGATTTCGTTGCAAACCAATGTCCAGCAATTTCAAAAGAAAACCACCCATCGTACTTCAAACATTTATCCTTTAACCCTTAAAACCGGACTTGGAAGTACATAATGTGTCACTAACAAGAGGTTTAATGCAATAAAGCATTGTCGGGGAAAAAAAGCGTGTCTCGAATACTCGTTATCCTTCTACTATCTTGGAGAAAGAAGAAAAAAAAGGAGGAACGATAAAGGAAATTCGAATAAAGAATTTAGTTTCCATGAAAATATTTCCAAAGGAAAAGAGAAAACTGTTAGAAAAGAATACTTGAGGTCAAGTTGAAGAAGAATTCGGGGATATTATATTTTTTTCAAAGCGAGGATATGAAAACTTCCATTCAAAAACCGAAGGATGAGTGTTTGAAACTATATTTCTTTAGAAATCAAGTCTTTTCGTTAGCGGAAAATTGTTGTTCGTTTAACGAAAACCTCTTTTCTTTTCCCCTCCATGCGGTTTACATATACAATCAATTTTTTTTTTTTAGGGAGGATGATATTTTTTATATTAATTTGAAAAAATCATGAATGTCACCCGAAAATCGATAAGTGGCTTGTAATATTTTGACGCTATTCATCAATATTTTTTTTCCCATTGTAGCGAAGTTCAAACCACCGTGAAATATTTTATCGTAATTTTGTTTTGAGTTGACAATTTTTATTTTTGAAAGAAAATGAGAATTGTCATAATCTTGGGAAAAATATAATTACAATTGATCTGGCCTAAAACTTCCTTCATATTTAATCAAGCGTTATCAGATCTCAGGAAATTTTTTAAATTTTTTTAAAAAAAATTCACAGTATGTGGCTAAGTGCCAAATTTTTTTTCCATTAACAAAAATTTCAGGGAAATATCTGTTTCAATCATGCATTCGATTTTTTTTTTGTAAAAGCTCGAAATGCTGAAGTCAAGTGGAATTAATTAAATGTTTCTTAACTGTTTAAGAATCGAACAAAACAGAGAACAATACCGAAATTTACAAACACCTAATTGAATGATTACGTAAGCTATTAGGTAGTGAAGTAGCTTTTGAATTTTCACGACCTCTAGCTGTGTTTCTGTTTTATTGTATTTGGAACAATGGTAATTCTGACATGTTGAAAATACTCTTGATTTAAGAGCCAACGTGTGTTTCTTTCATTGTATCATGCTATTATACTTCCCTTTAATACGTTTCCATTTAATCGTTTATAATGCGGTTTTATAAAATTACTCAACTAAGAAATATTCCACTTTAACTTTTGAGAATTCTCTACACTTTTTTTTTTCTTCTTCGTTGGAATCATTAGACCGGATTGATTTTTCGAAAGGTAGTAAGATCTTGGTAAACAGTTACCTGATGCGAAATTGTTCGAGGTAATCGATATTTTGCAAACGATTTAGTTTTTTAATGTTGGGTAAATGAGGCATGAGAATTTTTTGGATAAAATTTGAGAAAAAGGATGATGAAAATCTCATTTCTGGTGAAATTTGTCTGCTGTAGCCATTAGCCATTACATTGTTAATCTTATAAGAGCTTTGTTGAAAAGTTGTCGCATTTTTTGAAAGGACGAGTTTTCAAAGTTATGCCTAGGTCGGACTTAGCCTCGAATCATCGACGGCCTCGGACCGCCTCATCGAGGAGAATGTAGCTTCCCGCCACTCTTCCGACGACCTTCTGCGGTTCGCCCAGGTATGGAAACGTATCTCCGACAACAAAGGGGAAAACAGTGTCCTGTCAACTCAAGCGTTTGTCGGAGGTAAGGGGAAGTTCGGGGCTGTTAGTTGGTGACAGCCGGGGGTCGTGCCGGAAACGGCTATGGTTCCTGAAATAAACTTAAACTAGGAGTTAATGGAATCCCCGTTCTTGTAGGAGACCTTGATTGAATTAACTCAAATATTAACGTAATTACACATTTATTAAACCCTGTACGGAGAAAAAATTATCACATATGAAATATCAGTCTGACTCGGTTCTTCGAGACGTTAAATTAAAGTAAAATTAGGCCATCCCTTAGCCTCCACCCTACCACCCGATATAGACACAACAATATGGCCGCTAAAACAATTAATTTCAATCTTGCTGCCGTCTCAAACAACTAAACACTAAACAACTACTTCCAGAATTTCCTATCCGTTCAAAGAAAATCTTCCTACATGTTAAACATTTCACTTTGAAAAGATCCAACGAAAAGGATAGAAAGCACAAGTAAGAAAGATTACAAATCGAGGTATCGAAAAGCGCCCTCGTCAAAGATTAGCACTCGTGCGGTTGACACTTTTCAGTTATACGATTCTAAATCTCACACTTAAACGGAATCGCTTTATCGTTTAAAAGCTTCGTCAACGATATTCAATTTCCAAAGGTCCGACTCGTCATCTTACATTGAATCCTACATTATACACTACCACCATACGATTTGTATTTTTTAAAATTTCATTTAATCTCATTTTTATCATTTAAATTTAAAATATTGAAAAGAGACATTATTTTCTTTTAACAATAGTCAGTTGCAGATGGTAAAAAATCCTGATCTGTTTCTTATTAACGCGGGAAATCCTGTAGGCGACATTAATCCCCGATGTAAGGTGTCGGCGGATTGTCAAAATTTTCAATTAATCAATTCTTTTTTATTTTTTGTAATTATAAACACGGACGACACGTGAGTTACTTAAAACGACCTCCTTAGTCATCATTTATTAAAAAAATTCATCCCATGAATAAAGAAACAAGAATAAAATGTTGACAACAACAAAACCTGTTATGTTGAAATATGATAAAGCAAATACGATTGAAACAAAATTGACATTTATATATCTAAAAAGATGATTTCATCTGATGTCCTCAATAAAAACAAAAGAATGTAAATATTTATTCTGAGTTGGCGTTTTTTTCACCTTTTCTCATTAGTTCAATGCAACGAGTACTATTCGTATTTGTATGATAGGCGAGTGAAGCTGAACCTTTTTGGCAAAAAAATCGATCATTATAAAAAATTCAATAAGATGCCGATGAAAGAATTTAATGTTAGGCTTGTAGTTGATTTGGAAATTGAAAAATTCCGAAATTTTGAAACGAATGAAACTTTAGGGATGGGAGCCGATCAGACGAATTTCAAAGGCTTCAGCTTCATTTCGGTAAAGTTGTTCGGTTGACGATTTCGGAGCCGATGTTGTTCTATTGCCTGCTTAATTCACTTTAAAAGAATTCATGGTTGGTTACCAAGTGTCAACAATGTTTTAAAAAAGAAAACATTTCAATCTAGCCTCATAAAGAACGTGTTTTAGCTCAAATGGTCGCTGTTGACTGATTGAAAGATTATAAGTGCATTTTTGGTTTTTTAATTGTCTTTGATTATGGGCCCAGGTTGTTGAAATTTCGCAATTGGTAAAGTAAAACTAAAATGGCGACAATAAATTTAAGCTCATCAAAGTTTACGGGTGAAAAAGTTTGTGACTCTATTTGTTCTTCCTGACAAAGGTAATTTTTCCTCCAAAAGTGGAAACGATCGATCAACAAGCTTTGGGAAAATTCAGAAACCCTAAAAGAGACTGGTTACAACATTTTCCCTCCAAAATTTAACTAACCCTCAAATTTCTTTATTATTTTGTTTAGCAGTAGTTTTAGTTTTAGCTACCGGAATATTTCTTCTTCGTTCTGTTTTTTACTTCGTCGTCTTGACTGTTTAATTTGAATTTTAGGAATTTAGGAATTTGAAGTTCTAGAACGATTCATAGAACGCGGGAATTCATAGAACGAATCGTTCTACGGATTGGAAGTGAATGAATCTTTTGGTTTGAAGCTCTAAGCACAGTTATGTATCTTAACCTTTAGAAATCGGAAAAATTTCATCAAAAATTTTCAGACCAGACGGAATTTTTTTTTGCCTTTTTTGCAAAGCATTGGACCTGCAGAATAGCCTAAAGTAGTTCTGAACATCAGCCGAGAACTTTGGCTGCACTCTTCATTTGGGCAATACGTATTGCCCTCCGTCCCAGGAGCACTATATGGTCGGGCAATACGTTTTGCCCTCCGTCCCAGAAAGGTTAACAATCGTTTACCATTTAATAATCAAAATGAAAAACCTCTAGCAACACCTCTGGAAGTATAATAATTTGTTACTGTCAGATAGAACAACTTCTTTCGTGGGGTTCGACTCTGCTGCATTTCTAGTCAAAACCAAGCATGTAATTAACTCTACCAAACCAACCCATAAGCCATTTAAAACGAAAAAAAAAAAAATAATGTAACGCAAGCCGGCTGTACTTACAAAAGAAAACACATGAAAGAAAATTTCATTATCAACCAAAATACCGGAAACGTCTCGTTTGTTTACTTGTAGGTGAAATAAAAAGGATGGCATAAGCGACTCTTACCTTAAAAAAATTATAAAAGACAAAAACCATTAAAAACCATGAACTAGTTCCCAAGCCATTAACCACAATGTGAATGCTGAATTCTTTTTCCTGGGGCTTTGTTATACGCAACTATAAAAAATAGAATAAGAAACTTGATATTAAAATAATTTTGAAATATATATCTCAATTTAATCGAATAAGCAAAACAAGAAAATCAACTCTATCAACAAAACCGCCCATTTCATAAAATTTTCAATTTAAAAACGAAAATAAGGTGTCATAATCGTTTTGGGGAATCGGAATGAACCCATTTCCCCGTATTGAACTCCTACCTGGGACCGTTTTTTTAAAGTTAATCAAGAAAAGAAATCGGATCTTTTAATTAATTTATAAAAGACATGTATTTCAAAAGCGCCATTGTTCCATCGATGAAAAGGATTGCAATTTAAACTTCCATTTCGTAAAAAGAAAAGTTCTGAAAAAAGTTTTTTTTTTGGAATTGTTGAAAACCTCCCTGTTTTATAAGAAAGCTCCATCCCGCCTAATGTTTATTACGAGAGGGATATATCATTTTAATTTTTTTGTATCCTCGATTTCATTTCAAGTTTTTTCTCTATCATTTTTTAACCCAACCCTTTTCGGGTTTTTACGGCGCCTCCAAGAACCTTTCCGCAGTGAAAATACCAATAAAAAGAAAAACATTTTTTAGTGAAACAATGGATTTCATCCTTTATTCTGTTCTATTTTATTAGATACCTGTCTCTCTTTTCCACGCTTTTATATTTTATTTTTCCATTTTTTTGTCTCCTCTGATAATGATAGAATCGCTTTCGGTAGGGGAGGGAAGAAGAAAGAATTTTCTATAACAAAAGATTTTCGAGGAAAATTTAATACGTTCGAAATTTTTTTGTCGCCAACGATTAGAGGGGAGTAGAATGAATCGAGGCAGAGGCCGATTTCTCCTTGCTGAAGGAAGATTTTGGGAAATAAATAGCGATAGCTGAAGGATTTGGCGGAGGGTATAGTGGGGCTTTTAAGACCGTGGCAGAATTTGAGTTGATGTAAAACTTAATCTAACCTCTTAAAACACATAGAGGCTCTATGTGCAAGAAGCCTGCACATACTCCGCCAATAGAGGCTTCATTTCTGTAAAATTTTGTGGGATTTATACTACACAATATCGCTAACTGTTGGCAAGAAGGGCAAAAAATTATCTTCTTTTCTTCTTTCAACCTCTTTCATCCCACTCCTGAGCATAGGTCTTTCTCAATGATTTCCATCCCGACTTGTCTTGAGCTCGTCGAATCCATATATTTTCGGCTGTTTTCCTTGTGTCATCCGCCCAACGTTTTTATGGTCTTCCAACACTCCGCCTGGTTGTTCTTGGCCTCCAGTTTTCTTCATCGTCCACTCTCGCAACATGGCCAGCCCATTGCCATTTGGCTTTTATGAATTGCTCCACCACGTCTTCCACCTTCGTTCTTCTCCTGATCTCTTCGTTGGTAATTCGATCTCTGAGACTAATACCAAGCATGGTACGCTCCATGGCTCTTTGTGCTTTTCAGACCTCTTCACAAAATGATGATATGTTTCAATTTCTTTATCTAAATCCAGTAGCAGCGCTCCACGTAAAGTTAATATCATGCTCAGTCTCTGGAAACTTAAACTTTCAAGGGAAAGGTGAGAAAACAATTGCTACAAAAAGAAAGACTGACACAGTCAATAGTAAATGGCGGAGTGGCAACTGCATATCTCTTGCCAAAAATGATTTAAAAAGAGAAGGAAATAACGGTAGACATTCTTTCCACTTAAAAGAAACAGCCAGAAAAAATCTAATGGTTGAAATGGAAACAAAAGTCGATTTTTTATATAAATAATAAATAAAATACAAATGAATGGTCCGTTAATTGATGATAGGGATGTGAATATTGATCTTTAGTTGAAACCAGCAGGCAGGTAATTGTTAGAGGCAATGTGCATCCGCCCTACTTTTATTAACTTGAATAGAAGGACTCTCCACTGGTAATCATTTCAATTCCGCAATTTATACATATCGTATGTTACCCATTTAATTTTAAATAAAAACGTATTTTTCGCCCATAGTGCTTCTGTTTCCTTTGTTTATAAAGAGACACAATCGCGAAGGCAGACCGCCACCAAGCATTGGAGTCTGTGGCCTTTGGTAAAGGAAATCATGATGATCTCAAAACTGAGCCTAAACATATCCACTTAATTTCAAATCAGTTTCTACCACGAATCTGCATCTCTTTTCACAAACCACACGGTTCACCCTTAACCCCAGGTTAATAAACCATTATTTGCTTAAAAGAAAGACTTGGTAAAAAAAAATTGTCATTATTACTGTATTACAGATGAATGAAACATTTTCAACCACAAAAGACGTAATATGCAATAATGAATTGAATAATAAACTTAGCGAAGGTTACATCCTTTTTTAATTGTATATCATTCAGAAAGAGGATCTCAAAAGGTTTCGATTTCATTCGGGGTTGAATGACACAGAATTGACAGTAAGTTACCAATGTTTTTCAATTCTTGACTGACACTAAGTGCCACTTAAAACTTCCCAAATTCGTTTTACATTCAAAAAAAAAACTTTAGATGGGGTTACTTTTTTATACATTATTTAACATATAGTAAAAAATATACAAAGATACAAACTTTATAACAGTAAAACGTTGTCGTCAAATAATCCGCATTCGTAAAATAAAATCGGGATAAAAAAAATCATTCACGAGCTGAATTTGAATTTCATAAAAAAAAACGATTGAACACACATGGAAAAATAAAAAGTATACTACAAAAATTGAAAAACAATAGAGTATCTCGGCGATAATATATTGAACGACATGAAGCCCTGATGTCGGTTTCAACACTTTATTGAAAAAGTTGTGCCGTCATTAGAAAAGCTTTGAAGGGTTATGTTGTAGCTTTGAGTAAACAATACAAATGCGCATACCGTTAAAGACAAAGCACAAGTCCATAAAACGCAGCAGGAATTAAAATGTGAATAGCCCAGTCTCTGCAGTATGGGTTTAGCGTAGTGACAGTTACAAAAACCACATTTATTATTTCCCTATTATTCTTATTTCTCAATAAAACTTTTTCTTCGAGTTACACTTTCCCCCCCTTTTTTTTGCGTCGAGGGTTAGGTATTGCAGTCCAATCAAAATCGAATTTGAAAATGGCTGAAATTGGGCAGAATTCAACATTCAACGATTGCGTGTCAAACAGAGAACTCCAATGCATAAAAATTTGAACATTCTTAACTTTTCCGTTCCGTTAACAAAAGTGCTGGAAAAGAGGCTGGCGGCTTTTGAAATGTGGATATATCGCCGCATGTTACGAATTCCGTGGACCGCACGAGTAAGCAATGTCGAAGTCTTGAATCGTATGAGCAAGGAGATGGAGGTGCTCTTCGAGATCAAGCGGCGAAGGCTTGAATTTCGGCCATATTATTCGTAACGGAAAATGTCGCCTTCTGCAGCTGGTGATGGAGGGGAAGATTGAAGGCAGGCGTAGACCGGGTCGGAGGAAAACATCCTGGCTCAAGAATCTAAGAGACTGGTACGGCCAAAATTCAGTATCCCTTTTTCGTTCGGCAGCCTCCAAAGTTAGGATCGCCATGATGATCGCCAATCTCCGACGAGGAGCAGGCATTTAAAGAAGAAGAAGAACTTTTCCGAGAGTAGTTCGTCATGATCAAATTAAGATTGTCTCCAAAGTTCAAGCCCAGAATTCACCATTGTTTGCCGGGTAAGCCTTCTCGTCGCGGCTCTTCACTTTGTCTAGCCTGAAATCCAGGTGCGCATTAATTACCAAAAAAATGTGTTCGAAAAATGTCTACATCTTACTTGTATTCCAAATCTCAAATTTTTAGAAAAACAAAAGCCATCTCATTCGGAAAATTGAATCGCCGCACACTGTAAAATTTTTCATCACACGGTTTTGCTAATTCATGGCGGAAGTTTTTATTTTCAGATAAAAAAATTTGAAAATTTTTAGCACACATATTTATATTACAATATAAGTTTCTCGCGTGTTTCTTATACCAGCTTATACTAGTTTATACTACCAATCTTGGTATAACTATGTATATTTTCCTTTTTCCCCGGGATAAATTTCTCTCTAAAGTATTTAAGCATCTCTAACTAAATACCATTCGCATAGTTTCACTGTGATGGGAACGCTACATTATCACATCATCACACGATATTAATCTAAATATCATAACAAAACCCAAAAGCAACCCTAGTGTACAGGTTTTCGCTATCGTGCCTTAAATAAAAGAAATCAAGAGTACACTTTCAAAAAAAAATTTTTATCGACAACGGATGTACTTGTATATAATAATAAAAGGCCAGATCTTTCTCATGGGATGACCATATCAGATATACCCCTCATCGACCTTCGCCATAAAGGTTTTAGCCCCGAGTCTCTTTTATATAAACATATGCCTTTTTCGAATCAAAGTCCCATTCATAATTTTTATTTGATCAAATCACATTTATATTCCTTCGATATTTTTTAATATCTATTTGTCAAAATACACTGAACCGAAAACGGATGCATTTTTAACTAGATAACAGTTCTTAAATAGTTCCTCCCGGTTATAATGTCATTTGGGAACAACCCCCGATTTTTTTTATTTTTTATTTTTATCCCGAAGGAATTTCCCCGATAAAATATTCCAAGAAAATGTCTTTTAAGGGAAATGATTTCGAAAATTTGGTACGAGGTCAACGGATGGGATTCCGATGATCCTTTTCGTTTTCTTTAAGGGTTTTATTTTTTTTTATTATTGCGAAGGGTAGATAGAGCTTTTTAAAATTAAAGTGGAGAATAATGAAAGAGTTGAATATCAATAATAAAATCAAACAAATTTTCTTTTTTTATTAAAAACGTGCGATCCAAAATGAATGTACACAATATACCGAATGATCCATTGAAATTATAGAAATATGCATGGATGAATCGAAATAGTGTTCATGCAAATCGCATAATTTGAACAATACAAATATTAATTTCTAAGGGCTTTATTATTGACCTAATGGAGTTTAGATATAATAGCTTGTTTTTGATTCGGGAAAAAGTCCTTATGAAAAAATTATTTTATTGATAATATATCTTTCTCTAATGTGAGATGGATTGAGGGGTTGTGGAATTGAAATGATGATCAAATTGAAGACATATAACAAAAATCTTTGGTCAACATGTGTTTACTGCTACTAACGCTCAATTCCTTGGCCCTCCCACAGCAAGGCACACTTGCCGAACTTCTCAATCGAATTCCACCGATTGCACATCTCGACGGTCGCATGGTTCAGCATCTCCAACTAACCCAAAAAATCTCTACTTCCGCCGATTCAAAAAAAAATCAATCGAATAATTAAATAGCAATCTTCGAATACGTAATCAACGATAATACAAACAGTTGAATCTCCTTTTCCCATTATTAAACTCATTTACATGAAATATTACAAACTGGGATTCGTATTTTGATAATTAACCAACTTTTGTCGAGAGTGAATTGTTGTATCACAAACATAAGTGCCCGAGTCTGTGAAAATGACACGGGAATCATTTTCAAGAGGAACTTGAAGTAATCATGTGACATGTCATTATCATACGACATCAATGATTACAAAAAGAATAAAACTTTTAGAGAGACCAATACATATCGCTATCGTTTCATCGCCCCCTTTTGTTCAATAAAAAGAGTTTCAAAAAAAAAAAAAAAAGAAAGCTCATTAATCTGATTAATTAAAATTATAATAAAAAAGGATTTAATTGTGGCAAAAAGAATGGCACTTCGCCAAAACATTGTAAAGTTATCATTGTGTCGATAATGACTGTTTTTGTTATTAACTGTAAAATTACCAGTTTGATTCCTGTTACATCTGAACCAGTTATTATATGAAAAATGGCATTGGGCCAAAAGAATGCGTTTAATGATATTCATTTTGTCTTTTAGAGCTTTTCTTCTTAAGGATGAAAATGGGGTTTAGCACGATGAAAAACAATAATCAATAGGATAAGACATTAACATTAGCTACAGAAGTCCAACTTGGAATTCTAGGAAGTTTAGTCTGGAAACAACACAGAAGAGCTTGAAGAGTAGAATGAGCTCGGGTGAAGGAAGATCGTATGTGTTGAGGAATAAGGTCGATTACTGAGACGCAGCAATGTGCACAAATAACTCTGCAACTGGCGACACTCCTTTAGGTGCATTCCTCTAGGACATTCCAGATGAGACCTGAGGCACCCCAGGTAAAATCTGAGAGGTTTGCGGGTACCAACCTGTACCATCTTCGTGTAAAGGAACTTGTACCAAAAACCAATTAGAAACCATAAGGTTCGATGCAACAAAACTAAGATTTGAGGGAAGAAGGATGCGGCGTCACTAACTTGTATCAACCTTTCCACTGATCAGGCTTTAACCAAAACATGGTTCAAGTCACCGCTCTTTTGTTCCTTATTTTCTACAGTAGAGCGATCGTCTTGCAACCATCCTTTGCTTCTCACCAATAACCGCTGTCTCCATTCTGTTATTCTCACGGTCCAGCACTCCCGTTCCTGCCAAGTCACACAACCACACTGGACACACTGTCAAGTCACAGCCATTTCAATTCTGCAACGTTCTTTATACCTTCCTTTACTCGCCAGGGTCATTGTTTCTATCCCGCACACGAATACTGACAAGTGAAAGGCCTTCCACAAAGATTTCCGAATCTTGTATTAGATTTCCACGGAATACGCATGCACTCAGTTACCTCTCTCTCTTTCTTTCTTTCCTCTGGCACTGCAGGGCCTGAAGTCCTACCGCCGCCTCCACCGAATTCCTTCACTGACTGCGATCCAATGCCGCAATCTGCCGATTCCAGGGCCTGGCCGTTGAGGGCCTTATAAATGCCCTTCTCCACCGGCGCCTGTACGACGTGTCCTGCCCACCGCAGCCTCCTAGGCTTGATCACACTAGTGATTAGAGGTTGGGCAGTGAGATTTCTAGGGTAGCCGGTTAGGCATGTTTTGTCTTGCTCAAGGAATGGAGTCCTTGCCCTGTGGTGAGCTCTCTGCTCAGGGTTATGAGTAGTGGAGGGCAGCAGCTTCGCTAATACTGACCTAGGGCTGAAGATGGTAGTAATTGGCAAGGTCTAGGCTCAGATATCGGGAGGCAGAGTTGGATTAGTGGTATGGATCCCATACTGCGATGTGGAAGATCATGGAAAGTCGCCACATTATTTAATATTCCTAGTAAAATCGTCAATGGTTGAAAACAAAAAAGCGCACGCCCTCAGTTCCCGGCAGGCCTTAAATGGCCAGAGGGTGGCAGCGTGTTGCTTCGCACAAATATCTGGGGTGTTTAATGAATGAGAAGTGGGATTACAGCTAGGAAGTCAAGGCTTGAATAGAGCAAGCCAGGAGTGCTTTGATGCGAAACCTGTTGTCTAAAAAGGCAGACGTAGACCGGGTCGGAGGAAAACATCCTGGCTCAAGAATCAAAGAGACTGGTACGGCCAAAATTCAGTATCCCTTTTTCGTTCGGCAGCCTCCAAAGTTAGCATCGCCATGATGATCGCCAATCTCCGACGAGGAGCGGGCATTTAAAGAAGAAGTGAGATTTCAGGTATCGCGGAAGTCCGGTCGCGGGGTCAAATACGGGCACAAGGATCATACGCAGGACACGGTTCTCGAACTCAAACTTCAACTTCAGTTACCTCTGCAGTTTGCTTTTCTTGTCCCACTGCCTCATTCTCATGCCAACATCATGGATCAAATTTGGTTTTTCATAAATCTTCAATGGTCATCAAACACAATCAAAATTCGAATAAGATCTCGCTCACGTGTACACTCACCAATAACATTTCAATCCCCGATTTCCTAATTTCCGTTTAATTGTAAACCAGTCTTCTCCATCAAAAAATTTTGAAGGCGAGCTGGGAGGCGGAGTAGCAACAAACAGATTATAGCACTGATACTTTTCAAATTGGTAATCCAATTACATGATTATACGCTGTAACGCTGCGGTACAATATTTAATTTTTCAAATGTGGTCTTTTTATTTTTATAAAAATTCTCCCATTGAGTCTCGTTTTAAACTGTTTTGTTTAACCGTTGCATAACATAAGATCCTGAAAACCCTCGTTTGTGAAACCTAAAAATACCCTTGTTACATTCTGTTGTATTTATTTATCTAAATAATACAATAGATATTTTGTATATTTGTGGTCGGAGGTAAATACAGGGCCGAGTCATTAGATAAAGACCTACTTCGGAGGTAAATGTAATTCGATAGCACGAAACGAACTTTTAGTTCATCTCCTAAATTACGTTCTTTTTCTTTTCAATTTAGTTATTTCCTCTTCATTGTCAATCAATTTACATTCAAAAATAACGGCGAATATTATTTTACAATGGGTGGCAGTGTTTTTCTTTCCTTATCGATGTAATTTTCAACTTCCTAATCAATGATATTTGGGGGTATGGGTCAAATTGTCAAACATGGTATCATCAAACGAAGCGTATATAAATCAGAAGGTTTCATGCTGTTTAATGGGATGAACTGCGGGAAAAAAAAACACACAAGACACAAAATGCGGTTGGTGACTGCAAGACTGTCAAAACCATTCGCAATATCTCCTCGATTTATCGCCGTAAAACTCGCAGCCCTTTAGGAAAAAAAGACCGTTTAAAAAAACTTTTGTAAAGTTATTATTTTTCTTCTGTAATTTTTAAATATAATTAAAAGAATATTTTAAAAATAATAATAAAAATCAGTGGAGTATAAAGATTTGATTCGAATTTCTTTGTTTTTTTTGCAAAAATGTTGAAGAGTTTTGAGTTTCAACTGGTTTGTGGTACAAAGATGACCAACAGCTTTGTAAAGGATACAAATCTACAATACAATCGTATGAGTCTTTTATAAAATGGAACGTCAGGAGAAATAAAACAAAAGAAAAAAGAATGTTGACGTGAATCGCAAATGAAAGAATCTTGGGAAATTAATAAAATGCATTAGCTACAAATGGCATCCCTTGCGGGGATAATACAGGAATAACTTAGTTGATGAACCTACAACACGAAACTTGGATTCTGATTCTTCTCCTTAGTTGAAGACCTTTAATTGACTCTGATGATCGCCATGATGATCGCCAATGATCTGCCGAGGAGCGGGCATTTAAAGAAGAAGAAGAATTGACTCTGATTGACTGATTGCAGTTGAATTTTTCCTACGGATCAATTGATTAAACTCTTGGGCTTCAAATTTTTGGTAAAATTGACTTTTAGTAATTGGAGGCCTCCAGGGCGCCACCGCCCACCAGATTTACTATGCTCAACTCTTCTACATTTTTTTACTTTTCCTACGTACGGTCCTGTATGAAAACTGAAATCATGTAAAGGATAAAAGCGAGAGAAATATTAAATAAAAATGTAGGCTATACGCTTGGGTTCACAGCTTCTTTACAACTTTTGTAATTGCTCTTGGCTCGGTAATAAGAATAACTTAGAAAGTTGGAAACTCTTCTTCGTTTTTTAAAAAAGAAAAACGTCCGTTACAGATGCTTTGGATTTTTTTAAAAGATTGTGACATTCTGTTTGATAAAATATTATTTCATTTGTATATTTCCGACTTTTCCTTCTTCCTTTAGTATTTAAAAAAAAATATGCAAATTCACAATGCTAAAACTTCTTCGCCTACACACAACGTTGTAATTTTTCACCAACAAGGAAAACCAAAACGGAAATCGAAATTAATTTAAGAAGCAGTTGCAGAATTATCGAAAACAGGAAATTTAATTTAAATTTGCCAGATAAAAGGATTAACTGATTCAACATCATTTCAATTAACATTTTCTAGCAAGCAGAATCACAGCGAAATGAGGAATGAAGGATTTGTAGCAACTAACAGGGACGGGTTGGCGATAAAGCTCAAATAATAAACTTGATGAAATCCACAAAAAAATCCTACAACTGACCAAAAATCAGAAACTTTGATTTATGACAAGTCAAGAGGGCTCAACCATGAAAGATTTTCGGTAAGCTCAGTTTGATTTTTCAACCTTAGCTCAACTTTTGCAGTATGCAGTCGATCACTCCTTTATAAATGGCGCACTTTTTGATTTTACACTCTACCAACTTTCAATACCCTCGAGGAAGTCTTCTCAACTTATTTTGCAATCTTCCCATCCATTTTATCTTTTAATGTCCATGACATTTCCGTTTTAACAAAGTTTCTAAATTGAAAAAACAAAGAGATCGAAGGTAAAACTATTTCAGTTCGAATTTTCATTGTTGACTTAATTGTAAACTTTCAAGATTGTTTTAAACTCTAAAATCCGGAAGAGAAATAAAGCGAGTGTAAATCCTTTTTAATCAGTGGCGGCTAGAATTTCCCCCTAAAAATCCATTTCATAATTTCGATTTTCTTAAAACTGACCCCCCAACATTGTTTCTAAGCAAACAGACGCGATAAACATCTTTGATTGATGTATTGTTAAGTAAATTGTTACGCTATGAAAGGGGGGGAAAATCCCGAAAAAAAAGAAATGGGAAACGCCGCTTCTGATAAGAGAAAACAGAAAATGCTCTCTCAAGCGACTCTGTCTTTGTAAACTTTTCAAAGCTTAGTTTCTTTGTATATCAGTTTCTAATTCTATTTTGTTTTATATCTCAACCGTAATTGACGACAAATGATAAACAACAAAACGTCTTTTGATTTCAAATTATCAAACTCATTATTTTCAAAAACTTTTTTTTTGCCTTTTTAAAATTAGAATTCATTTCGGGGTTTGACGTTTTCTTTTTAATCGTTTAACTTGTTCAAATCGATTATTTTTTGTTGTTTTTAGCAAGTGTACTGAAACATTTTGTAGTAGAGGCTCGTGCATGACACTAACAGCGATTGCTCAATCGAATTCAGCGGCAGCCAAAGGGAAGTTTCCACGACATATTAATTTTTGAATTGTCAAAAATATGTCAAGATGTGGTTAAACATTTGCAGACGATGAGGTAAAATAACGAGGAGATATGAGTGTAAAAATATACTGATAATTTTCTCTTATCGTGAAGATCAAACCTGATTTGGTTTTTGAATGGAACTTGATATTTTGAGCTAGTATTGTTAAAGTGTTGCAATTTTTCCTTCTTACTTATTCACTTATAACAGTGGGACATAGATCTGTAGTACAATCGGTGTCACGTTTGAAACATTTTTACAGATTGATATTTATTGATAAAAATTGGTTCTCAAACGCTATTGCACAATAACTCAAAGAAAAGATAGATATCTCTGTCTGGGTGAACAATGAATTTAACTATAACGCCATGACACTTGTCGCATTACTCTGCAGGTTCTACGGGAATCTCGATTCGGCTACCTGATGCCTTAACATGAGAGCTTCGTTGATTCAACTAATAATGCCTTGGCAGTTTCTGATATTCAGGACTCTGGAGTCCTTCCTTGGAATCGCATGTTAGATCCTCAAGCAATCGAAGCCTTGATTGTGACTCTCTCCAAGGTCTGCAGTGCAGACCCCTGTTCCCGTCGGCGCCATGACCGTTGACAGTGTTAGGAAAAACTCAAAAACCTGCTTCCGCTTCCGGTAGTCGTGATGTACTGGGATGGGAGTAATCTCTCGAACGAGAATCTTACAAAATTACAATCGAACGTCACTGAAAGGTAAGTTCGTTTGATTGTACAATTAAATGACGAAAGTCGATCGTCCTCAATATTACTCTGGTAGATGTTCAGATTAGCCAAATTTCCATCCACCGGACAAAGATGTGTATGCTCGTTCTTACACAGATTTTTATTTCCATGAACAGCTTAAACTAATAAAAATCTTTTCCAAAGAACAAAAAACCCAAAAAAAACGCATTTACTTGCTCGTGAACCAGCATCTTCTTTTATGCATTCCTTCCGTTCACATTAGTACTAAAAAACCGTTACCGAAATTGAAAAGGAGGGAGGCAAAGGCATCCTCGTGGTTCCAGACTGGCCGGACCAACCACAGTATCACAAGTTTCAGGCCAAAATTTCTGGGAAACCCTTAATTTTCTCTGCTCTACATAACCTTTCATCTGCACTATGGACACTCTAGTAAGTCTGTCCTATTGCCCAACACAGGCTCCAGAAGGCTTTACACCGCATTTTCATGCTCCAGATGGTTCTATTCTGGCAGAAGCCCGCCACTCATGGACTACCAACCGAATTCCATCTCTAACGAAGTCGCAATCTTCCGAAAAGTTCTTGGGTTCCTGGGGCACTTCCATCTAGAGCCCCCCTTTGTCAACTGCGATAAGGACGCACACACTAGACTCCGTTTATTCAAGTCGACGTGACTTAACCACAGTGGTAGTCGAGGGCTGCTTAGTGAGCTCACTAATCTCCTTATTCGAGCGCACATCATTTCTTTACGATCTTAAAATTCGACTTTACACCTAATTTTCAAAAACCAAGCTCTCCGCCGAAGCATTCAAGCTCCATGTTTCACAGTCCCAAGGGTAATAATAGTTACGAAGCCGAAAACAACTCACCGCGACGAGTTTTACCACCGTGCAACTCTGAAGTTTTGATAAGAACCTTCAAAATTTTTCTTCCACTGTATTTTTCTGTCGGCAAAGCTCTAAACAAAAATTTCTAAGGCAAAATATTAAAAAACGATTTACCTTCCCGTAGTAAGCAATCACTGCATTCTCAAATCAATTAATCAACACCCTTGACGTCGATAAGTGGCATCATGTGCCAACTAACAATCATGTAACAATTTCAATCCTCACAGCGTCTGAATCAAACCGGCTCCACCCCCTCACAAACAAAAGCTCCAGTCAGGTTGGGGGACGAAAATAAACAATGTTTCATTTGATGAAGAACACGGAAGTCCACACGGCGCAAGGCCGTTAAACTGTTACAATCTCACTGAGGGAGACGACAAATGCTTAGCTTCCGACGATGCTCCCACAAACTCAACATCATTATCAAAAAAATCGCACAGACCGGGGGCAAGTTATGTTTCATACTCCCTCTCCGTACATTTTTTACCTCTCACACACAAAAAAAAAAATGGCGAGATGTTCATTCAAATTCAAACAATAATGAATAACACATATTATGAATGAGTCCACGTTTCTTTTTAACTGATTTTTTTTCTCCTCTTTTTTTTTTTTAACAAGGGAACAGTGGCTTCGTTTATATTATTTTCATATTCTTTCATTGTTTTTTTTGTGATTTCTGTAGAACAAAAGGTTAAAAGTATTAAAGAGCATTCATTGAAATGTAATCGCTTTAATTGATCCGTCTCTTTCCTCCTGCCGCATGCTGCGCTTTTATCGCTCGCCATATTGATATCCGATTCCGAAAAAAAGAGAAAAATCACTTTTTTTACAATCGTTTATTTCATGTTTGAACACAATCGAGCAGGATTTGGTTTGTATAAAGCTTGAGCTTTAACAAACGAGCGAATAAAAAAAGTCGAAAATTTTTTAATTCAATTGTAATAGCCGGAGCATTTATTGCACTATGCCTCCAGAAGTTTACGTAGGTCACGAACCCTCCAAGTTGTTACTTTAAAAACCAATTGATTGTGGATTATTCAAAACATGATGTACATCACAATGAGTGCTTCTTGACACATTATAGTTTACAATTATCTTTCCCTACTTTGAAAATGTTTCCCCAAAACATTGGCGTCGGGATTGTTAGTTTGTCTGCGGGTGATCAGCATCAACGAGATGTTGTTTTTTAGTGCACAACATTTTCTAACTACTGACTACTAAATTAACTAACTATGGCCTTTACAGGGCTTATAGCTCTATTGCCAAATATCGCAGGTTTAGTTCGCTAGGCGGTCCGATCCTGGCTTGGCTCCCTCCAGTCAGGAACTCCTGGCCAGTAAGCCTCATGGCGCAGTGGATAACGTACCCGAACATATATAAGCATTGGATTTCTTAAGAAAATAAAAGAGCACAAACGGCCTTTTCTGATCTTGCCTAAAACGATTTTTGAGCTGGAACCGGCTCTAAAAGCATTTAAAAGATTAGCATCTGAATGCTGTAGTTTCAGTAAACCCTCACTTCCGACGCCGCTGTCTCAAAAATGAAGCAAGAGGAGATCGCAACAAATACACAGGCGATCTCGAGGGGTAACTATATTGAAATTAGCACCAGTAAGGTTACAATACGATTTTACAAAACGGAATCATATTAAATTACATAATTGTAACATATCATTCACTCAATGATTCTTCCAAACAGTAGGGTCATTCATTGTATAACAATTTGGTTTGAATTCGACACCTTTAAAGCCATTTTTAAAATTTCTCGCATTGAAACTGTTAGCATTACCGTAAAATAACGAAAACTTAGGAAGAGTGCTCTGAGGTGAATTCAAGTCCTTTTTTTTGCATTCACTACTACACGTAGGCCTTTCTCTATCTTTACCCTGCCGCTCAATCCTTCTACTTCGCATAACCAGCTCCTTTCTGTAATTATATCATCAAGCCACTGCTTTTAAGGTCTTAGTGGAAAGAGTGGACGCTTTGATGCATAGTCGGTTACATACGGGGGTACCACGTGTTGTCTCCCATGATCTCGAAATGGTCAGTATTGTTGTTAAGAAGTCTACAATGGTAATTCTGATTTCTAAATTTCATTTCCAATTCTCAGTCGTGACTAGAGAGCCTGAAAGGAGAGAGTCGCTAATTCCGTATATCGAAAGCCTAATTAGCCTTCTCATTGGCTGTGACCAAAATCGTTTAAAATGGTGGCGTCATACGTCTTCTGCTGCTCGGTTCTTAACTTACGTTTGGTCACAGTCCATCAGAATGCAGGGATTTAGTTGCCGACTCTATAGTCGTGACAATCAAAAAGTTCTGTTTATGAGAAATAGGATTATCTATCTATCTATGGTTTTACAGAGCCTGAAGCTCTATCGCCGCATCGCAGATCCCCTTCTTGGACTTGTAGGGCATCCAGCAAGGACCTCCCATATTGTCCGGATGGGAGAGCCCACTTCAGCCGACGTGCCTGGGTAATACTAGTGATCAGAGGCTGTCCCATGAGAGAATCTCTTCATTCGAGCGCATCCTTAAAAAACCCCATCACTGAATCCCATTTTGGCCCCAAAATTCGACGCAACACCTTATTAGACCAACAACCTTTCCTGGGCGCAGTCGGCATTATACACGGCGAGCTTTCCTCGGGCCAAGAGGACTCAAAAATAGAATTGCATTATTTATTTCTCATTGATTTGAATTTACATTGTACAGGAAAAATGCAGCTACTTGCCCTCGATTGTGCATATAAAAGTGGCACTATATGTAACTTGAAAAATTTATAATGAATACAACTTAAGAGCAAACTTAACTTGGGACTAAAAACTTTTCCGTGGAGTAAGACATATTAATCTTATGGAGAGCCTCTGACCTTTTCCTAGGAAAATGAAATTTCAACCTTTCGGTCGCCCAAGGTAATTTAGGTAATTGTGTTGGTAAAAAGTAGAAATTTCATTTCCCACGCAAGAGAAATATTCTTAAATATTGAACACCCAAGAAATAATATTTTACTTTAATTGCAAAGATATACCCATTAAAAAAATTTAAAAAGTCGTTAGTAATTACGATTTTCCTCGGTATAGCTTTCCCCAACACCCCAATAATTCCGTTTTGTTATAAAATCCGTTTTTTCCCACTTTTAAAGGCGATCAATTGTGAAGATTAAATAATACTTATTCAAAAAAAAAAAATCTTCATTACACCGGGGAAAAAATCGTCAGCATGAATTTCGTAAATGTTTTTTTTATATTCGTGATGTGAAGCATTTGAAAATTGATTAAAATTTTACTCCTTGGTTTGTTTAATAAGTGCTGCTGCAGTATCGGAGAAAAAAATTTCACCCTCTGAAGAAATTCGCTGGTCCAAAATAATTTTGTGCTATCTGCGAGTATCAGGTTAGCATTGACTCATTAAGCTTAGCTTATGGAAAACAAGTGTCAACCTGAAACTCGTAAATAGCACAAAATTAGACCAGCGAATTATTACTGACTGATTAGATGTTTGAGGATAAAGTTGGTTTCTCACAAAACATTATCAAAAATATTTCTTATCATCATGACCTAAAATTCTAAAAACCGCGAATACCTCCCCTCTCCTCGATTACAATACCACGGAAAAGCGCATTAAAATTTTCTAAATTTTTCCCCGAGGTGAAAAAGGCGGAAGCAATGATCGCATTCTATTGTATTGTCGCCAATACAGTCAATAGTTTCCAAAGTTTAATTTAAAATAGTTGGAAGATAAAAGTTTTCTCTTCGATTTTATTGGCAAATAGCATTCGAAGTAATATAATGGAAACGGAACTGGCATAGCCTGCATTCCTTACGAGAGAACACACTAAATAATACCATTGCCTTTATTCGAAGCTTCAATCTATAGCTTTGTACACATTGAATAACGTGGCTTTCAATGCAAGGCACGTTGCTGTCCCTTTCGAAAACGAAGCTGCTTTTTTTTTTTTACGCCGCAGCTTCCGATTCTAATATCGCGACAGAGCGTCTTCCCCCCCTCTCGACCTCATCTCCCCCTTCTTTTTTATTCGTTTATAATTTTTTTTATTTTTAAAAAAAAAAAGATATGAGAAATTTAAAGGGACTTATTCCTTGTCAGCTTCCCCGCGGTGATGTAAACTTTCGCAATATAATTATTATATTTGGACAAAAGGTTAGTGTATTACACGCAAATTGAAACTTTATAACAAAGTGGGTCATAATTTTGTTGTCTAAATTAGTATGTTTATTGTTATCGAATCATTTTGTCGACAGGAGTTCATTCAAGTGGAGGAATATAATATAGTTTGTATATTAATGTATCATTAAAGAGGATTACCCTGGTCGGATCGTGTTTCAATGAGGAGAGCAATGATTTTTATGCTAAGGAAATTTTAAATGGTCTTGAGTTTCTGTAGAGAGCTAAAAATTCAGAGCTCGAGCCTTTTTTTTTTAGGTTCGAGCTCCCTAGAGTGAGGAAGTATTGCGTAACTGCGTATTTTGCCGTAAAATGGCGAGAAATAACCTTAAAAATGGTTTTTGGACTGACTGACGTCCGTCCGTCCGTTTGTTTGTGCACTTTCGTTTTTTGCCTGTGTTTTCGAAACCGAAAGAGCCAGCGCAACGAAAATTGGAAACCGTCTTACTCGGGCAAGCGGAAAACTGTTATTCCAAATGCAAGACCATCCGGCCAAATTTGTGGCTTTGGAGGGGCCAAATAAGGTCCCTTTTTTTATGCTACCTGCGAGTATCAGGTTGACATGACTCATTATGTTTAGCTTTTGGAAAACGTAAGTCAACCTGAAACTCGCAGATAGCACAAAATTATTTCGGACCAGCGAATGTGCTGCATCAAACTCTAACTACAATTATTCATTCCGATAAAATGTAATGTTAGGGAATTATGGAAAATACCCTATCCCGTTTTTATATCTTTAAATACTTCTATCAAGAAAGGATTGATCATCGCTTCCTGTAATAGCATTAATTTAGCAATTCCTCGAGTCCTGTTTCAACGCCTTAGAAATTTCTTCTCCCTTGTATTTCAAATTCATTTCAGTGGCGGAATCACAGATCTTTGAGAGCGGGCATATATATTTTAATTTTTCAGTTTGGGATTTTTTTTGGCATTGAGAATTTTAGCCTCAAAATTATTTATCTAGTCATTAAAAGAATAAAAAAATTTTCGAAGGTCGAAAAAAATGGCCAATAAAATGGACCAATAGCTGGCTTTTAAAAGGGAAATTAACACTTCAACGAGGCCCATTTTTACGCCAGCCATTCCCTATGAATGTCTTAAAATTCATCCAAAGCCCAAAAAAACTAAAAGGAATCTCAAAAATCTTTTTAATATTGAAAATTAAACTTTTAAATCATTTCTTTTCAAATAGAGTTTCTAAATCAAATAAAGGTTTTTTTTGTGTGAAATTAAGGAATCGCTATTTCGCTCCTGATTAGAGCGCTATTAAAACCGTTGTTTGATGATATCGGAAAGGAATGCTTCAATTTCTCGTTTAACATGCCTTGTTTCCCAGTTGGTTCTTCCGATCGCATGGAATGCGATCTGATGGGAACTTTGTCAACTAAAAATCGTAAAACAATCTTTGATATTGGCAGAGATGGGAAAAAAAATTCCTATTGAGTAAATTTTTATGAGAGTGTAATGGTTCGTCATTGGCATTTCATAAACTTTTCCACCTTTGATAAACAATCCCCATTAATGTCCTTATAAGCAGTAAAAATTTTTTTTATAATACATCACATTGTATGTTTTAGCGAAGGTTGGTCGGCCGAAGTCTAATTAAAAAAAAATTTTTTAATCTCTATAAGGAAAAATATTTTGTCGGGAAAATATTTGAAGAAAAACAAAAGATGAGGAAATGATATTGAATTCTGAGAAAATCGAATATGATATAATATTCCATTTGAAAAACCCGTTTTGAAGAAAAAAATTTTAATAAAATCTAAAAGAATATAAAGACGGGAATGAATAATAAAAAATAAGAATAAAGAAAAGAATCTAAAAGATATTGAATTGTGGCTTCATGATTGGGTGACAGTTTATCGCAATATCAAACGCATTTTTTTAAAATCTGGGAGCGTTTCTCAACTTTAGATAGTAAAAATTCAAGCATTAAAACCTTTTTCTATCGGCGCCCCTACATCTGAAAAGAATTTCCCGACGGCCTATTTTCTTTTGTAAATACGATTAAGGTAACATTAAGGCCCTAAAACACAAAAGTAAACCAAAATCATACACACCAACACTTGAATATGCAACCGCTGATACATGACTGAATACATATTGCCGGTTCCCAGTAAAATCGTTGGAATTGCTCCGTAAGCTAAACATAGGCCGAACCGATCTTAGTACTCTCTCATTTGGTTCCTAGATACAAGCCTTGTTGTTATGCAATGGATATACTGAGTTATTATCTCTCTAGAGCAGACATAACACTGATCCCTTGTGAAAAAACTTGCCTGACATAAGTTAAGCATAGGTGAAACCCCTAACAAGTTTTGGGATTTGCCAGCTCGTTTTTCTTTACCTATTTTGCTTTAGGATGCGAATTAGTGCTAAATGGCATCAAATATTCCTCTAGAATAATTATTCAAAGCATAATATCTAAATTTAGAAAAGCCCACAGTAAGCCTTCATTATAAGGGTTCCGCCATATTGGATTTTCGTCAAATCGAAATTCTGGCTTCAGACTCCAGCCTCTAAACCAAATGCAAGCCAATTTTCAGCTATAAATTTTACAAAAAATATAAAATCTGCAGCATTTCAACAATGACATTATATGCAATGCCAATGACTGGAAAAGATTAAAAGAATTATTTCTGTAGAAAGGTTTTGAATGTCTCTGAGCTGAGAAAGAATCCAGAAGTTTTGCATTAGCCAAGCCTAAGCCAGTTAGACCAAAGGAAGGGCTGAAACTAAACTTGCTGTGGTGCTCGACACATTGAAGTTGTTGTTATTGGACTAGTGGCTCAAGCCAAGCCAGACATTAGCATCTCAGGTCTTAACTCAATCTTAATGGAACCTGCTGGGAACTTCTAAGCATGCCAAAAGCTACACTAAAACTGTTGAGGATATAAACAGAGCTGCAATATTTCCCATTACAGTTTGCTAATCCAAAATAATTTTGTGCTATCTACGAGTTTTGAAAGTAACTCAATAAATAGCAGCAGTGTTATTTACATGCAAGTTGTAACGGTCTCTGATTATAAGATTTTAAATTGCTTGCTATGTACAAGTTGAATATGAATTAATAACGATACAACACAAGGCTTTTGTAAGCTGAGACAGGTTCAACTTTGACTCTCAGGCTATTAAAAGAATAATATGTGACAATAACACTGTCTTTTTTTTCCGTAGTGAGTAAATATAGATAAGTTAAATCAAAATCTCTTACCTGCTTTCATGATGTCCTTCTATCAAGTTGACCTTCTCATCGTTTGGTCGCCACACATGGGTCGAGTTAATCGAGACCTTTTCACACAGTTACATTTCCTTGACTGAACAAATATCCTTAACCATGGCTTGATACAATGTCCTGGCTGTCAAACAACTCTAACTTAATAATAATTGCCCGTAGCATTTTCATTTTCGACAAAGCATGACGCAATGGTCGGCTTCAACTTCCAGAAACAAGCACCGCTTTCCTGTAAAATCAACATCAGGTCATTATTAAATTTATCGAGTATGTAATTAGAAACAATTAATTATTCGATAAAACACGTACTATCAAGAAAGAATATGGAAAAAAAGCTAACAAACAACTGGTTTTAAAAATATGACTAATCATCTAACGTGATCGTGATCAAAAACAAAATGGCTACTATAGCTCCAATTAGCTCGTTTCCCGTTATCCTTTTTTTTGCAAATTTTTTATTTTACAATTAAATTATCATTTTTTGGCAGCACACACTTACAGAGGTTGTTGACACATTCTCTACGACACACACTTCAATTAATAATCAATTTTATTGGCAATTTTAAGGTATAATAGAAAAAAATAAGGGATTTCAAAATAAAGCGGATATCCCTCGATTTCGTGGAATTAGACGGTATAATTTCAAGTTGTTCCGTTGGCAGCACTGTCATGACATCAACACACAAAATCGCTTGGTTTTTAATCCTTGCGAATTTCATAAAATAAGTGTCTTGTAATATTTAATGTTTATAAAATACTGAGATAATGGCTGAGAAAGATGCGGATCGGGAAAAATCCAACCCAGCAGGAAATTCTAGTAACCTCGTTGTCACAGATCAAGAACAAGATTTGGCTCAAGCCGCTTTAGCAGGTACCGGTTATTTTCCTTACTTTTTTTTTTAAAAAAAACCACTTTTAAAAATTTGAGAGGAAAAACTTTAAATGGCTTATATTTACTTTTAGATTTTACAAAAGGAAACTACTCAGCATGCCTGTCAAACCTAACAAAATTAGAATCAACATGGACACACGACTCAAAAGTATCTCATAATAAAGCTGTGGCCGAATATTACAAGAGTGATCTAAAGAAGACTGATCAATTTAGAAAAAATTTAAATAGTTTACGATCCCAACCAATTTGGAACGGGGAAGAAGTTGCAAAATTAGAGGATGTCGAGCAGTGTGCTTTGTTTTATAACCACGCAGTGGTTTTGTATCATCTTAAACAGTATAATTTAGCTCTAAAAATCATCAAGGAAGTTTTTACATTTATAGAACCAATGGGTAAGTTATTTAAGTGTAAATGCAAATAAAACAGTTTGATATTTTATTAAAAAATTTCTCATTTCAGAGGAAAGTTTAGCTCATAAAGTTTGCCTCCTGCTAATTGAATTGTTATTATGCATGAGACAAGTTGATACTGCTTTGGAATATGTTTTATATATCACAACGCAGTTTGCTTCTACTAAGAATATTCAAATTCTGGAAAAGGAGCCAACAGAGAAAAAACCTGTTGTATTTGATGCAGCAACTGATGCTTTTAGGTTAAAATTATTACAGTGTCAAACAAGGTGTTACCTTATGAATAATTATTTGAAAGGTAGTAAGAGGGAATTGAAAGCGATTATGACCAGTGGAGGTGGAACTGTAAGTATTTAAGGGAAAAAATGGAATTTTTATTAGTTCAAGTTTTAAAGTTGCTTTTTGTTTCAGAATATCTCATCAATTTTTCTAAAAGCTAATTTAGAATATTTAAAAAGGAATTATATGAAATCGATTAAAGTTTTAAATTCTGTGGTAGGACAAACCCTACCATCATTCAAAGATACAGGAGAATCAATTAATTTAATGTATTATAATAATCTTGGATGTATTCATCATTACATGGGGAAGCCTAATCTTGCTGCGTTTTATTATCAAAAAGCAATCAAAGAAAACGAAGAAGCATTAAAAAGCCTACCAAAACCAGATCCAGGAGAGCCGCTATCAAACAGGCCTTTATATACTTTAAGTAGCAATAAAAATATTGAGCTAATGTACAACTTAGGAGTGGTGCTTCTATATGCCGGTCAGCCTATTAAAGCATTCGATTGCTTGACTGAAGTTGTTCAGGTTTATCATATGAATCCTAGATTATGGCTAAGGATGGCTGAATGCTGTATCATGGCTCAAAAAGCTGTAAGTTGGTCTTATTTTTAAATTTGGGATGAATTTCATATTAAGTAGATCACAGTTTGATTTTTGGGTGGAGATTTTTGACTTCAAGGTTTTATAAAACTCGTGATTTTTTTTTTAGGGAAATGAAGAGGATTTTAATATTCATGTACGAAAAAATGATTTAGTTCAAAATGTAGTTGGCTCAGGACCTCATAGGAAATTAATTCTTGCTAACCGTTTATCAAAGGAAAATCCTTATAATAGTGAATGCCAGTCATATGCGATTCCGGCTGCTACGCTAGAATTTGCATCGCTATGTGTAAGAAATGCTTTACATTTATTACCTCCGAAGGAAGAAGGGGAAATAGCTGATGGAAGAAGCACGCCAATTTTCGATCGGACTTCAACAGACACTGAAAAGTATAAATTTCAAGAAATAAATTTGACGTGCAAAACGAGAATAAATTTTAAGTATTGGGCCTTTTTTTTTTTCAGGGTTTTTGAAACGAAGAGTTCATTTTATGGAGCCCCATCGAATCCGATTGGAGAGTTGGAAGTAAAACATTTACGTTGTTCGGTTTTGGCTGCGGCTGCGTACGTTTCACTGTCTTTAGGAGATTATTTAATGGCCCTTGAATATGCTCAAGAATTACTGCAGCAGAGTAATTTATCGGGAGTTCATAAAATGTTAGGCCATTTGTATGCGGCTGAAGCTCTTATTTTAACGGATAGAATATCGGATGCTATTGAGCATCTGAATCCGGATTTCGTTACAGAGCTTGATGTCAATATGACGCCGCCTTTGGAGGAATCGGCTGAGGATCATCCGAAACCGTTAAAAGGTGGGTTGGCCGGCAATAAAAATTAGAGTAGAACTAATTTTTAAGAAAAATTTGATGATTCTGACGCTTTCCTGCATTTTTTTTTTTAGAATGGTATCCTAACAACGTCCTTACAGCGAAAGCAGTAATGCAATACCATTTAGCAGTTGCATTTGCCATTAGGGGAGAATTTGAAAAATCCGGCGAAACATTAAAGCACGTATGGATGTTAAAGGGAAGCTGTGATATTCCAATTCAGGTTGTTATGTTAGCACTTTATATCGAATTACAATTAGGTAAGCTAAATTATAAATTCGATTTCTGACCAATTATATTTTAAGTTTCTAACACTTTCTTTTTTTTTCAGGCCATGCAGATAATTCAAGGACAATAATAAAACAACACTGCCCTCACCTACGATAAATATTTTTATCAGTAAAAAAAACATTTTTTTTTACATTTAAGAATGCCGATGAAATCGCGATAATAGCTAGTCAATTCTCTGCGCTTTTGATTTCCAGTGGTTGTTACAGTATGATTGCGTAATTTCTTTACAGCATAATTATTTTATTTATGATGTAATGACATTACTAAGAGAATTTATTATGAAGGACCTAGTCCGAGATTTATAATAGTTTTAAAAAGGTTTTTTCTATAAAATCTTAATGAAAGGCTTTTCTTCCTAGACCTATCAGAAAGAAAAGGGACATGAAATTAAAATTTTTAATATATTGAAGAAAAATTTGAAAAATAATCAATAAAACAAAATTATAATCTTTGTAATGAATTTTTTTTCAAATCAAAATGTAATTTATTTAAAAGACAAATTATAATCACACTATTTTTTTTCTGGAAATTAATTGTTTATTTTGTTTTATTTTACCTAGAAATATTAACCCAGTTACACTAGCAAAAAATTAAGTAAATAGATCATTATTGATAAAACTCATAATATAGCCATCAAATTGCTATAAATTGATGCCTATGGCTCAAAAATCAGTCTTAATTCAAACCTTGTTGAATATTATTAGTTCGTTAAAATCATTAATTTTTACTAGTCAATAACTCATGCCCTACAACACAACACATGGTCGATTACATCCAACCCTTTTAATTAATTATAATAATGCCCTACTACTTCAATTAATAAAAACAAATGATTGTGTTTTATCATTGTAGTGACAGTGATATTACCAGAAAAGAGGCAAACCTAAAGGGATTTTGTTTTATTTTTATAAGGTCAACGTTTGTTAGTTTTCCCCTAGGAAACCATTCTGACAGCATCAAAGTGCAGCAATGAAATTCAGTCCTATAGCTGATAGAGTATTAGGACCCCGTGAGGGGTGATTTTTAAGAACTGGCAATTGTTGCCAGTTTGTAGTTTTGTCTTATTAGCTAAAGGACTGCTCAACTTAACATATTAACTATAACTGTAAACAAAATACTTACAGAAACCATGCAACATTTATTTTCTTCGTCCTTTATCAAAAAGAAATGCCTTACATAACCCAATCTGGTCACTACTTTGAATATTTCAGTCTTTTGAATAAAATAACCTGATTAATTACACTATTATTGTGTTATTATTACTAAGACTCAATTTGGAAATGAATAATCAAGGACAAACGCATGAAACTTAATTAAATAATCCCTACAGAAGTAAAAAATGTAATCTACTTCTACTAAGCGCGCGGATAAACGGAAGTGACGTCACGAAAAACAAACAAATATATAATAATCTACACAAAATAATGGCTGACTCGAATTTTCCCCATTTTTTTATTTCTTAATGAGAAAAAATTATTGATTTGCCTAAAATATTTACAATAAAATGCACCTTGTTTAGAATATGAGCCATACCCGAATAAGATATGGTTTATAATCAAGATGCAGAATAATTCAGTCTTTATTCTCCAGTCTAATACGAACCCGTACTAAATATTAATCAGTCTATTTACATTTCAGGTAAGTCTATTCCTCTCAGTTAATTTCCCTTTAAGGGAATCGAAGCCGTAAACGCCCCAGAGTAAAGGATTTATCACTGCCCATTAAAAAAGCTACAATTAGGTTCAGAGGGCTGAATTTTACATTAGGTTGGGTAAGCAACAACCCATTACCCATTTACCTAATCTAGATCTCTTAAGAATCCCCGAAAAAGGGAAATTAGCGAAACATTCACGTTCATTTGGATAAGGCCCTGAGATAGGCGATGCCCTTATACCAAACTCTGTCCTACTCAGGTTAACTTCGAATTTTTCGATAAATTCTTTTTGTGGCTAGATGAACTTTATGAAACGTTTACTAAGCAGACTGTAATCCTGAATATTTATTGTACTTCTACCAGGTGCCTTAGCCAGTTTAAATGGGGACCTCAAACACAATAAAAATACTAAACGAAAAAAAAAGGTAAAAAAAAAGAAAACGAAACAAAAATTGCAAAAAAATAATAATAGAAATTATATTAATAAAAAATAAAATAAAAAAACCAAATGATAGGAAAAAAAGAGACGATAATAATACAATACAATAAACATTTAAAATTAAATTCGATAAAATCAATTTGATTTCATCAAAGGATATCCCCATGCATTCTTTAAACCACCATAATCATTACTAAAATTACTACAAACAATAATACTAATTAGAACTTTTTCAGGTTTCCTTTCCATGACCCAATCAAGTTAATTTTCAAACGTTTTAAAATCGTTATCCTTCGATCAATTTTATCAAACCAAATTTCATTTTAAACAATATAAAATTTTACCAATTATTTAGTGATATTGAGACGAAAAAATTATAAGCACATATTTTAGCCCAATACCAAAAAATCATTTCACAAAAAGAACAATAATTATACACAAAAAAAATTTTTTTACACACCTTGATTAGGACTCGTCGCTTTTAATTAAAAATCTATGTATTTCACAAAATTATTTTTTTCTAAAGAAAATATCGACAATAAAGTTATAAGTTGAAGAAGTGTTTTTGGGCAAGCTACTAGTAATTAGCTTTAACCATTTTTAAAAATTAAAAACCACGAGTCAGGCGGACTAGATACGCTTTTTCAAATTTTCGAGGTGTTAATCATTTTAATGTTGATGTTTATTATAAAAAGAAAATTTTAATTTTCGACCATCGAGTCACAGTAAAAAAATTACAATGATTAACACCATTTAGGCCCGAGAGAAAAATTCCTATTGATACAAAAACGATATGTACAGTACAAAAAAATTATTTTTTTAACAAAATTAAAACTAAAAAACTTATACCTAACAACATGTATAGGGTAAACAGTCATGTTAAATTGATTAATTAATATTTTAACGATAATTTTTTTTTTTTTGAAATTGAAAAAGAAAAAATAAGTGCCAAATCGGTAACCGTCATACTAACGTACGGAAGCCCTGAAGGTTTTTTTTAAATTGCGTTTTTGTTCTTTTTTTTAAATTGTCTATTTGATGTAGGCAGTAAACACTTTTATTGTAAATTGTCTACTTCATGTAGGCAAAAAACGATTTTTTTTTAAATTGTCTATTTGATCTAGGCAATAAACGACTTTTTTTTAAATTGTCTATTTGATCTAGGCAATAAACGACTTTTTTTTTAAATTGTCTATTTGATATAGGCAATAAACTAATTAAGTGCCTACTTGAAGCAGGCAATAAACTAATTACGTGCGTACTTGAAATAGGCAATTAAGTCCGCTACTTTTGTGCCTATTTCATATAGGCACTAAACATTTCTACATTTATTGCGTACTTCAAATAAGCACGAAAGTTTTATTGCCTATTTCAAATAAGCAAGTAATTAGTTTATTGCCTATTTCAAATAAGCACGTAATTAGTTTATTGCCTGTTTAAAGTAGGCACTTAATTAAAGTAGGCACTTAATTAAAAAAATTTATTGCCTACTTTAAACAGGCAATAAACTAATTACGTGCTTATTTGAAATAGGCAATAAACTAATTACTTGCTTATTTGAAATAGGCAATAAAACTTTCGTGCTTATTTGAAGTACGCAATAAATGTAGAAATGTTTAGTGCCTATATGAAATAGGCACAAAAGTAGCGGACTTAATTGCCTATTTCAAGTACGCACGTAATTAGTTTATTGCCTGCTTCAAGTAGGCACTTAATTAGTTTATTGCCTATATCAAATAGACAATTTAAAAAAAAAGTCGTTTATTGCCTAGATCAAATAGACAATTTAAAAAAAAGTCGTTTATTGCCTAGATCAAATAGACAATTTAAAAAAAAATCGTTTTTTGCCTACATGAAGTAGACAATTTACAATAAAAGTGTTTACTGCCTACATCAAATAGACAATTTAAAAAAAAGAACAAAAACGCAATTTAAAAAAAACCTTCAGGGCTTCCGTACTAACGCTTTTGACGGATGTGGCTTGAGAATAATTTTCCTGCTTAATATCAAAAATTTTATTTTTTTTTGCTTTTCAGTCTGTTTTTAAATTCTAATTCTTTGACTAAATTAATCCTAAAACGAATGGAAAAAAAATTACTTGAAAAAAGTCATTTTAATCTGCAGCAATCATGATTGATACAAACCCCGCCCACTTATCATCATGAATAAACCTGGAGCGCCATTTTGTTAAAAAAAAATACTATCTTGACACTGCCACACCTCCTTAGTCAAAACGGAAACCATTTCTTTATCTTCACTTTTATTTTTAAAGCCATTTTTTTTTTGCCTGCTGCTGAAACTTTTTTAGCAACTGAAAAATTAAATGAGCAATCTGCTGTATTCAGCTTTCACCATAAAGATTTTAATTTTTTTATCCAGACAAAAAAATCTTAAAAAGGCTAATGGAAAAAAAGAAAGCGAGCTAAATCAGTAATCGAGGATTAACGAAAAAAACTCCATTTAGAGATTTGAAAATTGAACATTTTTAAATTAAGATAATTTAAATGCAAAAAAAAGAGTAAATACTTTCCCCGTTTAAAAAAAATGAAATTTTGAACAAAAATAATCATTAATGAATCTTTGTAAAGTAAAAAAGAATTAATCTGCGTTGAACTAATTTAATCATAAAATTTTGCAGCTCATAGCTCCACAACTGTTGTGGGAGAAATCATAAGTTAAAAAAAGATTGTTAGTGCGAGCTAGTAAAAAATTTGATTTTATTAAAATATTTTTTTGAAAAATAGGTTTAATTAATTGATTAATTGATGAAAAGTGCTGTTATTAAAACAAATTCTTCTTTTCATAAATTTCATTCAGTCCTCATATTTTTTTTAAGCAGTTTTATTTTCTTGGTTAATATACCTTTCTCATTTTTGTTTCAGAATCTAAGAGTTCCAATTTACACGCAAGAGCAGAAAGTTGTTTCCTGAACTTGAAGTTTCACAATATTTGTGGGAAATCGATTTGATTCTTTTTGCTTAAAATCTCACTCATTCCGAAAAATTTAAAAAAAAAAAATGAAATTTTTACGTTGTGGAAATTTATAAAAAAATATTTTTTAGCGCAGGCAGGACTGTGTACTAAAATTCTTAAAACAATTCTTAATAGCAGGCTTTTTAAGCTATAAATTTTTAAAACTCCCAGATTTTATGTGACTTGATGTTAAATCATAAGCCTTGCTCAGTTAAAAATAAGGAAAGAAAATAATTTAAATTTTTGTGATTAATGTTTTTAAAAAAAAAAATTTTAGTCGAGTTATGAAGCTTCTTCAAATTTTTTTCGCGATTTAAAACAGTTAAAAACATGATTAAGGAAAAATTTATTTTTTACTTTAAGGTTAAACTGCAATGATTTTAATTTTTTTTTTGAATCTGTTCTTTCCTTATTTTTAATTTGAAAGAATCGACTGGCAATTTATTAATATTTTTAAAATTATTTTTTAGTTATCGATCACGATTTGTTTTGTACGTTTAAAAAGCTTGAACACGAGCGGTGTTGACTTCGACGACCAAAATTTTTCCAGTAGGATGAAATGCGATTCCTTGCGGCCAATCAAAATCACCGTGACGAGTTCCTTCGTGCCCAAAAATAGCGGTAAGCGTTCCCTTGGTATCAAAAACCTGAAAAATAAAAAAAAATGATTAGAAATACAATTTAAAATCAAATTTTATGGGGCGATGTTATTAGAAAATTATTTGAGAGTAGCTAAGGTCAAAAATTTTTTTGAGCATTATAATTAAGATTAAAAATTTGAGAAAATCTCAAAAAAATTTTGGATCAGAAAAAAATGTGGAAAAATTAAAGAAAATTATTTTTAGTTACCTGAACTCTGTAGTTCTTTCCATCTGAAACAGCGTATCTTCCATTTTTGTCAACAGCAATCCCATTTGGTCTATAAAATCTGTACGGTGCTTCTCCAGGACTTCCAATATGTCTCTTAAACTGGAAACTTCTATCCAAATGAACGATTTTATGATTTTCAAAATCCGTGACCAACAACGAATCATCCGGCATGAACGCTAATCCTCTCGGCAAATGCATCAACTTCAACCTCGGATCCTTCCTGTAGTTAATCTTCCTCGGATCATTCCCATTTTTACTTTCCTTGTAATGCTTATAACGCTTTTTCATATCCTGTTCTCGAATCCGATCTTCCTCCTTCTCCTTTCCGGTTTTCTCAGGCGGGAACTGCGTCAAATAATTTCCAAACGGATCAAAAAGTTGAACTCTACTATTCTTCCCATCAGACACAGCGATGAGTCCTTGAGAATTCGCAGCAACATCCCACGGATAATGAAACTCTCCATTATTGGCTCCAAATTTCCCAAATTTAAACAAAAATCTCCCCTCAGGCGAAAAAACTTGCACGCGATGATTGTCCTTGTCCGCGACAATAACTCTTTGATAAACCGGATCAAAACAAACACCGGACGGTAAATTTAACTGTCCATCACCTTCACCTTTCCCGAAACCGATCGTTCCCAAAACGCTTCCCTCAATCGTATAAATCATAACCCGATTATTAAGTCTATCACCGATGTAAATTCGTCCAGAACTATCACAGCTAACGCCCCACGGTTTATTTAAAGAGTCGCTGGTGCCATAATTACCGAAAACAGAGTACGGCCCGAATAAATTACGAATTTCAAGTTTGTTTTTAATCACTATTTCAAACGTGCGTCCACTAACTAAATCATTATTAACTAAAATTGTCAAATAATAAGAACCCGGGAAATAAATCGGATCGTAAAAAATTCTGTAAACTCCGTTGACGAAACTAACGTCCGTGCGCAGATTAGTATTGCACTTATCGATTAAATTCACTTTAATGTCTATTCCAGTGGCGTAGATCGGATTATTGGCATGGTCGCATAATTTCAAGACGATGCTGCCGCGTTGGCCGATCAATCCAGGAGTTTCATGGTAGATGTAACTATTTTTAGCGCTTAAATATGACGTCACTTTTCCGATCTGATTTCTGATTACTGGAACGATTTGCTTGTCGTATGTGAAGTCTACTTTAAATTCTGGTAAGGGCGCCTCTAATTTCTTCAACGTCTTGTTTAATTTCTGTCGCTCGCTTTCAACTTCCATCAAATCTTTATATCTTAAATGATGCTCTTCTAATTCTTTGAGTCTGCTGATATATTTCTCGCAGGTTGTAGCTCGTTCTTGCCATTGTCTAATATGGCTTTCCTTGACTGCGTTTATATTATTCATCAAAGCTTGTTCGCGTTCGATTACTGCGTTTGTTAAAACGTCACGGAATTCAGAAATTTCTCCTTTCTTCTCTGATAAAAGCGAATCCACAACTTTCGTTTTCTCCATTAACGATTTATTGATCTGCTCCAGCGGCAACTTAAACTCCCTGACTAATCTCTCCTGCTCCTCCTCCAATCTCTTCCTCAAAGTCATCGTCGTGCAGAGGATGTGTTTCTTGGTCCTGCAGTCCAAGCAGATGTTGAGCTGACACGTGCAGCAGAAAAAAATCATTGGCTTCAAATGAACGTCGCACAAGGTTTGAGAAACGTCGAAATCGTAGATCGGACGCTCCGGTGAAGAACTCGAGCTTGAACTGAAGAAACGGTTCCTGATTTTTGGAACGGCTCCTGTGCTTGGAGATGGTTTGGCTACGGCCCTGTCGAAGTGATCCGATAACGGGCTGATTGATAATTCATCGGAGTCCAATGAGCAGAGTGAATTTTTCTGGATTCGGCGAGGAATCGGTTGGAACGCAGGTGATGATGGATTTAAGCGAGGTGCAGGCCTAGCCGGATTTGATTGCGGTTGGAATTGTTGACCGAGTTTAAAAGCTTCGAAGGATGAGATTAAGGTTTCAGGCGAAAGGTCTTTGTGAATGTTTACGGAGAGAGGTGAGAAATTGTAATCGGAAAGGTTTTGGTAATCTTGAAGAGATCGAGGATACTGTGCGGCTGTAGCCATTTTTGAAGGTAGAGGGGAATCTTTTTCGTCGTCGACTGCTGCTTCGAAGATTGATTTTACAATTTCCCAGGATTGGACTGAGTCGTCATCGTCAGAAGAATCGGATCTTTCACGTCTGAAAATATTTAAAAAAAATCAAATTAGAAAAATTATGAAAAAAATCAATTTTCTATCCTTAAAAAAAAAAAATAAAAAAGAAATGGGTCTTGACTTGGGCGAAACTGAAAGAGTCTAAATCCCCCCCTCCCCATTTTTTTAAAATTTTTTCAAGCCCAATTCAAGAGCTTCAATTCACGTTTATCTTTTCTTTCAACAATTAATTTAAATCTTTTTTTGGAGGAAAAAAAATTTGGTAAAGAGCCATTTGGTTCGGGGACAATTTGTCACAGACTTTTTGTACTGGTACATTTTGTCACTGACAATTTGTCATTGGTACTTAGCGTCACATTAGACTTTTCGTCACCAAAAATCATGTCACACAAGGACAGTTGGTCACAGACACAATTTGTCAACCTGAAACTTTGTCACGGAGAGATTTTTTGTCCCACGGCAAATTCGTCACAGGAGAATGTTTTGTCACAATAACAATAACATTAATAAATTAATCCTAATACATTATATTTTTGACTAGTATACAATTTGACTGGTATTTGACTAGTATAATTTATCTTTTAGGCCGTGGTTGCACAGTTCAAAATATTTGAGAAAATTTGAAACTTTTAGGTTTCACTGGGGAATGAAACCTTTTCGGTTTCAAATTGAATGCAAACGAGTTTCAAATAATACTTTTTTGAAACTTTTAACACAAAATGTTTCAATTTTGAAACTTTTTGACTTCAAATGGAAACTATTAGGCTGAAACTCTTTTTTTTCTCAAATGAGAATATTATTTTGAACTGTGTGTATTACTCCGAAAGAAGATATTATATCGCATCGATTTAAAAATTACCAGCGAAATCATGGCCCAAAGCTTTTAAATATTTCAATTCCTCTGCATTTTGGACATATTCGACCCGAGATATTCTGTCATCTAAATCTTCGTACGTCTAATTTTTTTTTAGGAGGTTCTCCGCCCCCTAGCCTCTCGACGTCTTTACTTATTTCCGTTGCTTCGTTCTTAAGATGTGCAATAATGGAATAAAACGATTGGTGATGCTTCCCCACCATGGTGTTTAAGCGGTTGTGCCAAGCTTCTTATGACAAAATGTATTATATGTGACGATTGTCCTTGTGACAAAATGCATGGCATGACAAAATATATATATGACAAAATTTATGTATGACAAAATGTCTTCTTATGACAAAATGTATTATGTGACAATTGTCCTGGTGACAAAATGTCCCACATGACAAAAAGTCCAAGGTACGAAAAATCTGTGACAAACGGGTCGAATACCGAGCCATTTGAGTTTCTACAATTCTTCGTGAAAGTAATTTGTTGAGCAAGTCTTAATTCAAACCTGGCAAGAAAAGTTTTCTTGTGAAAATTCCGTGGCTTGCATTTAGAAAAGGCTATGACAGCTATAAGGCAATTAAGAGAGGGCCATAAGATTGAGTAGCCAGCAAAAAATTTTTTTTAACAATTCCAAATAACAGCAGTTGAGGAAAAATATTCAGAAACTTTTTTTTTAATAACAGAAAAATTATAGGATTGAAACTGAACTTGATTTCTTCCTGAATTAAATAACTTTAGAAACTATTCAAAAAGTTTAATGCTTAAATTAAAGCAATTTAATTTTTAATGATTAGAGGAAATTGAGCAAAAAATTTGACACCTATTTAGACTATGTAGCCCCGTGAAAATGTTAACTTTGGTTGCAAAAATTTGAACTCAGGAAAAAGGGGAAAACAAAAATTTACCATCGACTATAATCAGATTATTTGCAAAAGGCCGGATATATCCGGCCTTTTGCAAAAGTCGGCCGTTAACGGAACTTTTTCGTCAAAAGTCGGCCTTTAAAGGGTTAAGTCGTGGAATTTTTCAAGCAACGCCCTGAGCCCTAATTTTTCTATTGATCTCTTAAGTCTTAAAAATTTTTCTACTAATCTTTCCCGAGCCTTAAAATTTTCCTGCAAATTTCAAATTTCAAAATTATTCTACCGATTTCTCCTGAGTTTAGAACGTCTTGGGTTCTCAAATTTTTCTATCGATCTAAATCTCTACAGATGAAAAAATTTCATATTGATCCCTCCCAAGTCCCAAATCTTTTCTGCCGAAGAAATTGCAATTAACCACTTATTAAGCTTTTTAAAAATTAATTTTAAGTTGTCTCTCCCTTTTAAAAAGCTCGATCTTATAAGGATTATGTATTTTTTTTTTAAATTTCTTATGAACCGCCTTTACGGCTTGGAATGAAACCTGCACTCATACCGCCATGGCATTCCGACAATTTTTTGAAATTAAAAGTGTCGTTCATCCCTTTAAACAATATAATCCGAATGCCTTTTTAAAACCCTTGAATAAACTTTTCGACAGGTGGATCCAGGTATGAGTTCTTTTAATTGTTTTCAAAAAAATAACTAGCTTAAATCTTTTCCTCTTCTTCTTTTGTCCTAAAATATATAAAGAGGTATCAGTTTCAAAAAAGAAACTAAAGCGACTTCTTTTCATTTCTCGGCATGATTAAAAGTGCAATACACTTTCGATACTTAAAAAAATAAAAGGGATGTTCGGGCGTCTTAACAAAGAGAACCTTTTGTGAAAATTGACCTAGCGGTTTGAAGAGATTAACTTTTTGATGAACGGTGGTTTTTTCGGAATGTACCTGGCTACCGAAAAAAAAAGTGACCGACCATACGATCATTCATTCTATTCATTTTACATCTTCTCCAGTTTTTAACTTGAGGCTATCAAATTCTCTTTTACTAAATTGGCATATTTATTGGTGCAAGCCAGACACCGAGGCGCTTATCTATTTCTTTTCATCAAGCACGTTCCGGAACAGAAGAATAATTTCATTCTAAAATATTAAATGACCTAATAGAAAGACTGATATTAGACTATTTTTATTAAAATTTTGGTTTCACAACTTTTTTCTCAAAAAATACAGCCAAATATTGTCAATAATAACCCCCAAAAAAGTCGAAAATTGTCATATCAGAATTTAAAACAGCCAGAAAATGTCTAAAATATGCAGAAAAAAATCAGAAATAGCCGAAAATGTCAAAAAATTTGCCCTAAACAGTCAAAATAAGCAGAAAATGTTTGGGAAAAGCCAAAAATTTCAAAAATTGACCAGAAATAGACAAAAATAACCAGATCATGTCAAAAACAGGCGGAAAACAGTCGAAAACAACCGAAAAATGTCCAAAATGGACAAAAATGTTAAAGATCTATAAATATAATGAGTCGATCTTTCAGTATCAACACTGTAGTCAATATTCAGTAACCATTTACTTCTTGATTGCTTGAAGTAACGAGCCGTTTCGATTTTTAAAACTTTTCACAGCTTCAACAAGAAAAATTAATTTACGAATGGCTATAAATCAAGCAAAGTTAGAGGAAAAAATCTTTCAAATTTAGAAAAATTTTCAATTCTAGAGAATTTAAGGCAAAAACGTTATTGATATTAAACATCCTCTAGAAAAAATTCTGAATATGAAACAATTTTTCAAAAAAAAAAAAAAACTAGCACTGAAAAAATTTGAAACAAATATTTTTTTAGAGCTTTAAACTTTAACGAGAAAAACCTCTGATTGAAAAATCATTTTTAAGTTAAAATCATTATTTCCAAAAGTTTTTATTGAACAAGAAAAATTTATTCTCGGGAATAGTTTAAAGTCAAACACATTTTTTATAATAAAATTTTTTTTTTAGATTTAGGAGTATTTAAGGCACTTGAACATTCGTGATCTCGGAAAGTCCTCATGGTAATATCGAAATCATATGAAAGAACGCCAGCAAAATTCTACAAAAATTTTATTTAAAGTTCAGACCAAAGAAAAAAATTTTTTCTACATTTTTAACAAAACCCAAAAGTAAATTTCTAACTCAGGAATTTTTAAAAAAATGTTTTTTTTAAACTGCAAAAGCTTCGGCAAAAAATCTTTTGAGAATTCAGTTATATCAACAACAGGAATTTTGGAATCGTTTAAGCAAGACCGATTCCTACCACTAAATAATTGAAATTTTGGTCCTTTGTAAAATCTCTAATTCTTATTTGAAAGCTAAACTTTTAAAATTAATGAAAAACTCTGATTCAGCGATCACGCGTTTTACTTAAAAATTAAAGGGAAGTTAATATTTTTTTCTAAATAAAAAATTTGTAGAATTTTTTTTCTCCGCTTTACAAACCACGCAAAATTTGAAAAAAAAAAAAAAGAAGCTTACCCTTGATAAAAAGCCATTATTCAGCAATCACGCCAAGATATTAAAAATTAAAAACACAATGATACAAATATTAAAAAGTTCAAAAATATTAAATAAAATAATAATAATAATATTTAATTCACGCATTAAAATTATAAAAGAGATTAAACCAATAACACCGAAATTCTAAGCGCAACTGAACCAAGATGGAAAACTCAGAAACCTTCCATCCTTGGCACCTATCATATCTTTTTAATTTTTTCCTCTTTTCAGTAATAAGCTAAGCATACGCGGTCAATGTAAAATTCAAGGCGTCTGACACCGCCACCTTGGCACCACCCGAACTAACCGCAAAAGGGATACTGTATAGCAAAACCAGGCATGTCCATCACAATTTAACACCCTTAACAAATGACCCTGTCAATCATTTTTTCGGTTAAAAAAATTAGTTAGATAATCGGTTTTGGGATTTTCATGAAAATCATACCTTAAACCAGTTCAACGAAAGATGCAGTTATTAACATAAGTTAAACATTAAAATTAAGCTTTTTTTTAAAAAAAAAAAAAGAAACGACTAGTTCTGCCCCCTGTTAGCGGAAAGATTTTTCCTCATGGCTGCGAAGAAGATAAGGTTATGTTTCATGAAAAAAAAAAAAAAAATCAAAATGATAATTAGTCAAAAAAGCAAGGGCCGATTTTTTTTTTTATTAAAAGAAAATTTTTTAATCAGCTTGATTAGGATACAGATTTTTCTAATCATGATTCTGAAGGCGTTTTAATGAAATTTAATTTTTGAGGTTTGTCGGCGAAATCAAACGATCAAACTGAGATTTAATTTTTTTTAAATAAAAAATTTTAATCTCGAGTTAATACTGGGAAAAAAATGAGCTTGGGCTCTTGTTCTTTAATATGATAATTTTTTCTTTAATTTGACCTCGGCATGTGCTAGATGAACTTTATATCTGTCTCGTTTGTCGTCCGAATTATCTTACCGTAAACAATAAAACGTCTGTGTTCAAAATTTTTTTTAAAAAAATGGCTGACGAAGGCTGTAATTGATAAAGAAACATAGAAATAAAAGGTTAAGAAGGGTTGAAGTAGAAGAATTGTAATTATCTGAATTTTGATAAGTTTTTTAAAAATTGGGATTGATATGATATTAATATCAGAGCAAAAATTATAACTTAGTCAGCAGAGCATCGAATTTTTTGACATTTTTGTCAGGAAACGAAATGCCTCGTTATCACTTTTGCTGCCGTTAATCTGCCTGGTTCATAGTCGATCCACAGGCTTGTCTGCCTGTTGAAAATCGGAAATGGTATCATATAAAAGAACAGAAAATGTGATATGACCTGTATGATTTTTTAATAACGTCATTTTTAAAGATTAAGATGAAATTTTTTTCCGATTTTTGACGAGAACCGATTCTTCTCATCAAAATCGCGCCTCAGCACTTACGATTTTTTTTCCTTTTTGGAATTTCCAGTGGGAGCCAGTTTTTTTAAAGCAGGGATTCCACTTCTTAACCTCTTAACAGATATACCTGGCTCAATTTTGGCCTCTCAATAGGCTTCTCTCAATGGGAGCCTCCAACTGGCTTAGCAATCTTAGCAAAGCAGCTCTCTACCGGGTCCTCTAAAATATCTGAACAACTCAGCGGACGTCTAATAAGTCAAACTTGTAACTTGTAACTAATAAGTCAAGCTCCATTAATATTAACCTTTGACTGCTTAGCTCAAGTCTAAAACGGCTCCTTTTGGGTTTGGCGGGCTTTTAAAACCTTAAAAATCTCAGCCCGAGATTTAGTTAACTCACTTCAACTCTTTAAAACAGGCCGACCTATCTCAGCCTGGAGCAATGTATTTCTACTCTACTCAGCCTAAAGTTCTAAGAGGTCCAAGAGTCTCAACCTTGGTCTTTAACATGCCTAGCAGAACTGCAGCTTGCTTCAGCCTCATGATAAAACAATTTTTTTTTTTCAATGAGAATGAGCAAAAGGCTGTCAAAGTTTCTGTAAACTAATTGCATATTGCATCTACAACTTACACAAGAGATCACATTTACAAACTTTTAATGACCTCAAGAAAAACTTTGGATTTGGTTTTGTATCTAAAAACATTTTCTAGGCTGCAGCTACAAATTTAGGCTTAAGTGATTAAAACTAAACATACATACTCATAACTTTCAATTTTTTTAAAATGGCAAACTATTAGCAAACTCATAGCCGCCATTTTGAAAAACATTTTGGTAAACACCTTCCTTTCATGACACATCAACCAAAGTAACCATTTAAAAAAAACCTGTTCTTCATTCTATTTCCACAAAAATGGCGATGTAAAACGAATTTATTTTCCTATCAAGTTTTCAATTGTAAAAATCATATCTGTTTCAAAAACCTTTCCATGAGCCTTTTTATCAGCTAGATATCAGGCCCCCCACCCATCCACAATTATTTTTTGCAAGCAAATTCAAGGTTCAAGCTAAAACAAGTGATCAAAATTTCTTCGCAACTCACAAATTTTTTGACAATTTACAATCATCACCATTTAATTGTTTTTCCAAATAGAATTAAATTTGAGGACTTAACGTTTGCCTGTATTTAAAAAAAAATTGTACACATATCCAAGAAGAGGAATTTAAAGCTAAAAATATTGTCAATGTTGATCCTAAAAACTTCACAAATTCACCATATTCAATTAAATTTAAATGCTTTAAATGGTTTTCCAATGAAAACCAAATGTAACTGTTGACGAAAATTTTTAAGAAGCAAAAAATCAGTAAATTCTTACAAGCCAAGCAAAATTTTTATTGATAACTAAATCTCTTTGTTACTTGTAAGAATGTGATCATATGACAAGAAAGGCTTCAACAAATTTTAAATTAGCTACTTAAGAATTAACTTAATTTTTCTGCAGAGCATCAAAAACCCTTTCCGAATCTAAATAACAGACAAGAGCTTTATGTCATTGGTGACAAGATTAGGTTAGAACAAGATAGATCGCTCTAATTGGTCGCAAATAGTAACGAACTGGAATTATTACTTTAAAAATACCAAAAATCGGTAATTTTTAGCATGAATAATTAATGCACTCGTTTAAGCAAAATTACTGCTCATATCTTTAAAATGCTGACTTTGTCGGTAATGCCGGCTGTAATCTTGTATGCATAGGATTTAAAATTAAACAAATTATCGGTGCGATTTTTCTAAAATATGTCATAAATTCTCTATGCAAAAATAAAATTTTATTATTTCCTCGAAACATCTGGGTGGAGTCGGTGGACAATTGTTCAAAGACCACTTGCTACTTGTTTGTTGCCGGCATCAGAAAGATTTACAACGTCAACGTGTTAAACCCTTGACAAAAGACAAAACAACCCTGGCCATCCAAAAAAAAAAAAATCGCCCACTTTATTAACATATTTTTAAAAATATTTGCGTGATGCGGCTTTTCAATAATCAAGTAAAAGGGATCATTATTCGAAACAATTATAAATTTCAGCAAGCAGGTTCCAAAAAAAGTATCTCAACACAGATTCCAGGTCACGAAAATTTGAACACAAAAAAAATCAGGGAGAACATACCCAAGTTCTAAGTTAAAATCCATATCCATGATAAAGTTTAGATAATGTCAACACACTTTTCAAGAATTCACTTTCACACACAAATTAAACTTTCTAATTTGACTTTCATAAAGCCTTACGAAAAATTTCTTACAGAAAACATCCTGATGTTAACGCTATGAGATTTCGAACTAAAGTAATCGCAAATCCAAAATAAAAATAAGAAAACCCCCTCTTTTCCTGATACTTTTCGTGGGAACATGTTACTGGGAAAAATTCCACGAAATCGGTTAAAGCCGACAAAAAAATCACAACACTGCGCTTAGTCAGTTTAACGGAGCAACGGCGGCCATGACAGTTTGGATTTGAAACAATACCGAACGATTCTCAGAATTAAACTAAAGTTTCACACAATATTATTTTTGTTTTGACGATTTTAATTTTTTAAGAGTTTGGGCACGGGTCGATTTATAGATTTAATTATGTTTTAAATCGAACTTTTCTTTAAAAATATAAAGGTATATTGTGATTCATTCTTGAGTGGGTGCGTGATTTGATAATGGTTATGTATGAAAGTATGTAAAAAAATATGCTACATCAGCTGGTTCTTAATTGTTTTTCTAATGAAATACACAGTGTAGGTTTTTCGAGGATTTTTTAGGACGATGTTTTATCTTATCAAAAAATCTTCAATGGCGCCGATTGCCTGGTTGCACAAAATTCGTTTACGTAAGCTAAGTATCTTAATGACGTCACCTGCAACCGGTCAATGAGTTCGAAAGAGGGTTTCATACTAAGTTTTCGATATGACTATATGGCCTATGCAAAAAAACCGTAGATACAGGATGTTTCATGAAAATGTGGGTGCAAATTCATTATTATTAACCATTGCAATTAGTTTAATTTGCTTTTAGGAATCGTTCATTAATTACAGGAAAGGCATTTGGATTCAAGGAAAATAAGCATGGTCAAATTTTGGGTGGCTAGTGGCAACACAGCTGAAGCCACAAAAAAAAAGTCAGAAAGCATTGGAAAGTGAAAAAATATTTATTACTCAATAGAGATGTAAAGTAGTCCAAATTAAAAGATATTTGTGGACAGGCCCAAAAGAGCTTAATCTTGCCGAAAAGTTTTGGAATTTTTAAATAATTGCATTCTTTATTCATTTCCAAAAAGATGAAAATTATGCCTTCATTGATTTCTCAAATCGAGCTCAAGCTTATACATCATTCACTTTAAAAGCCTTAACTAGGTTTTCTGTCTCAACTTTGGCTTTTTCTAGGGGCCTGACACTATTCTCGCCAGAAATATTTTGTCACCTAGTAAGTACCAACATCTAGAAATTTAATTATTTTTTTTTAGGCCATTAAGAACTTCAGCTAAGCCAATGAGGGTCTTTTTAAGCTCAGACTAAGCTTATTAGAGGTTTTTGAGACCTGAGCAAAGCCCAAATTAAGCCCATCGGACTTTTTCAAACCATTTCTGGGTCTACAAAAGCTTTTAAGATTCAGGTTATGCCCACTAGAGACCTTTAAGGACAAAGTAAAGCCGTCTGAAGATATTAATGGCTCAAACCAAGCCTATTTAAGTTCTAAGAGGACAGATCTATTCCTAAAAATTCCTGAAGGCCCTAATTTCTCAAAATCTAGGCAAAATAACCTAAAATTTCATTCTCCAGAATCTTTTCTAATTTTGGCTTGGCGGGAAATGTTAAAATTCTTACCTCTGGCATACAAATATTTTTTTTAGCTTAAAAATTTATTAACTTTTTTTCAGCTGATAGTGTGACAGAAATTTTTGTCATGAACAGTTTTTTGGAGACTTCACAATGCCTCAGAAAAGGGAAAAGTTGGCTATACAGTCAGTTCGAGCTCGTAATTTAAAGAATGACAGCTCTGTCTAGTTTGGGGAAGACTGGCGACAAATTTTTTCAGACTAAAGTTGGGTCTAAATGAACTCAGGCAAGACACTAAATTTTTTACAAAGCCTGAGAGTTGATATTCGAGCAAAAAATTTAACCTGATTTTATTTTCCTAAAAGTGTAAGTGCCAATAAAGCATAAAATTTTTTCACTCATCACATTAAAAAAAGTTTTACGAGCTTGGCTAGCCAATTTTACTGCTGAGCTTAATTAATCTTAAAAATTGCCGCAGATCCAAAAACCAACCCTAGACAAACCCAACTCATGAATTTAATTTAAATTCACCAAACAATCATTTTCCTCTTCCCCGTAAAAAATTCCCATTTGCCATAATTCAGACAATCATTCGTTTATTTAAAATATTACAATCTTTATCTTAAAACGCCCTTAGCAAGAAAACAATTCAAAATATTCTCCCATGCATAAAAGGGAAAAGATGCTAAATTGATCTGGGGTTTTCACCCCCAAAGGCAGATAGGAGTAAAAGCACGAGATCTCTTGCCTGCCACCGGGCCTGATTCAAAATGCCTTCCTCAATATTGAGTTAGGTTAGGAACACGAGACCAACTCCCCCACATGGACGCCATGTAAAAAGATTATTTCTTTCTTCCTAATCGATAATTTTCTTAATTTACTAAATCCTCACCTTGAATTTTGAATATCCATTAACAAAAAATATTTAGTTACACTAAAAAAATTAATTAGTCACACTAATACATCAGCTTTGCTGACCGTCTGAGTCTCAACTGACTATAAAAAAAAATATTCGGGTAGGTAACAAAAAATACAATCAATGAGTCTAATTCATTTAAATCTTAAACGATAAGAAATTGATGAATTCGCTTAAAAAATAATAAAGAAATTCCAGAACGCTTACCCAAGAATCCCGTTGCTAAATTATCTTGAAATTCTCTTCCTTCATCGTTATAATATCCTAATTAGACCCGAATTAAATAAAACTTAACAAAATATTTAATTTTAGGAACTTTGCGGGTTTCAGTCTTTTCCGAACTAGACATTTTCACGTCTGAAGAAGGAATCGATCTTAATATACGGAAAAATAAGTTTTTGAAAATGACATAGCTCCTACGCTTTTCCCATATTATTGAATGGATAACCCTAACAAGGGTTATTGCAACACCGGCTAGCGCTTTTAAAGCTTTTTCCAAATTGTTAAATGGCAGAGGGGTTGAGTGAATAAAGGGCGCAAGCCCTTTATTTTTTTCTTCTTCTGCCTAAAATTCCGGGCATAAGAAAAAATTGAAATTAGTTGATTCTCGGGTGCAAAAATGTTTTTTTGAGGGCACGTGCACCGAGTGACAGGTACAGAGACTGGTTCGGCATATAAAAAGGGAATCTTTGTTTTGTTCTGCATAAGCTTAACATTAGTTTCACCCTCTTGAAGGAGGGTTGATTTACAAGCGGACTAGAAAGGGATAGGATGTGTTTGCAATAATCGTTCGAAATAATGTTTTGGCTATTTTTAGCGAATTTATGATTTGATGTGCTTTGCCTTCTAGGAATTGAATAATGGGATGTAAAAGTTGTTGGTTATAACCATTTTGGGTTATAAATATAATTAGAGGATAAAAAATTCCATTTGCTGTAAAGGGAAACACGAAGATGGGGATCTTATTACATTGTAGTGGGTTTCCCCTAGTAAAGCAACCCTAAAGCACCGAGACCTACCCTACCATATCTTGCTGAGTCTGAGCTGCAGAGCCCTAGTCAGTAGCTCACCTGTTTTCCCTTTTTGAAAAAGAAATATATTTGCATGATGGCTCTGGGGGTTTTTATAATGTGGATCGTATGTCATGCGGGTGGAACTCAAATGCCGTAATTTCTTACTGGACTGGATCGAGAAATGTTTAAGAGACTACCCAGATTTATATTCGGCCTAAAAATAAATGTTGTCTCGGAAAATTCTCGAAAAAACTAAAGAAGTCGCTAGTATTCTTAGGAAAAAGTAAAATTTTAAAGATATATCAGCAAGAACTTATGCAGGCCAGTTTTGGGTTTGTAACTCTCACCTGAGCCCTGTGAACATAAAAATTCTGGCGATTCTGGCGTTGCTCTTGCGTTCAGCCGTTTAATTAAGTTTCTTCTACAGTGCCCTAACCATCTAAACCAGGAAAACCAATGAAAAAATTAAGAGCGTGGAAATCCTTCAGTTAGGTGCCAATAAAAACATGAATTTTCAAGAATAATTACTCTCCCAATCATATATCGCCCTTAAAAGACCCAAAACAAATCAAATTCCAAAATAGCCTCCAAGTTCATTATAAAAATAAAAAAAAGAGTGACCGCAGGATACTGAGACACACTAGTAAATGCAGAAGCGATTGGTTTATTTTTAGCTCTTAACTCTTTTCTTAAATTTGTGCCAAAATTTTTAAGCAGACAGAAATACAGAAACAAAGCATAAACATTTATTTCCTCGGTTCAGTTTATATTTTAGATATAGTGATAGCAGAGTGTCAAAATGTATAAAAATAATACACAAATAATTTTTTTCGTTATCATTTCCACATTATTTGATATTGGACATTCTCAAATTGGTCAGTTTGATTTTTTTTTTTGGTTTTGTTTGATCACACTTTCCCCCTTGGATTGGATTTTGCTTTCGATTTTGCTTCTTTTCCTTAAAGCAAAAGTGTTTGAATCAATCACTTGACAATACACATTTTGTCAATACTAACCCTTTTATTTGGATTGAAATGTGTTTTCGGAAGGCACGTGACTTGTGAATAGCCACATGTTAGCGCCTCGGTGTCTGGCTGGTGCCAATAAAAACGTCAACGTTTTTGTTAAAATTATTGAAAACGAGGCTGGAAGAAAGGTGAACGGCATGAATGACTTGGTCAGTCGGTTTTATTTTTTCCTTTTTTTTAGCCGCGAGTTACAATTAAAGGGGGAAACCAACAATTGACAAAGAAAGTTAATCTCGTCAAACCGCGATGACACTTTTTTACAATAGACCTCTTTGTTAGGACGCGCTGGTAATTCCCATAAAAAAATTAGCCAGAGGATGTTTAATATGCAGAAAAAGAAAAAAAAAAGAGATTGCCCTTGAATATTTTAGGACAATAGAACGGAAATGGTAAAGAATGAAAGGATTTGGTAGCCTTTTGAATTAGCGAAAAGAATTTGTACCTGACTTGAAAAGTCGATCCAATTAGTAAAGTTATACCCCGTATATGGATACCGATGTTGAGAATGAATGAATATAAATATTATTTTGCTAAAATGTCGGAATTCTGTGGCGGCGTTCGTAGGACTTGGTGAACATTTATTTATAAGAAGTAGAAATAATTCTTAGAGGTCTAAAAAAAAGGAACGTAAAAGTGCTATGACGATTCATGTTTACACAGTAATGGTTACTAAAAAAGATTTGGGGGAAGAGGACCTAATCCTATTAAGGATTTGGGATTTGGCCTTTTTCAATCCCGAGATTTGGAAGAAATTAGGATAAAAATTACTTTTTTTAAAGTTCTTTCAGACAAGAAATGTTTCTAACAAGTTCTTATTTTAAAAAAAAGATCTATAAAAGTTTCAAATTTTGAATTTTTTCTTGATTTTGATGCATTTTTTTACAGATTTCTCCAATTATCCCCCCAGGAAAGTTAGACACTTAAAACTCTTGCTAGTTGCTAGGACCAATTATTCTTTCAAATTATAGATGGTCTATCTCGATCCAATTAATCGGAAATAAATTGTTTTCAATTTTTTAAGGTTCGAATTAAGTGATGCTTTGATATTCATGGCTCGATTTTTGATTTATCAATTTCGCTATCAGCTACCTCTAATTTTTTTCCTTCTAAATTCCAAAAAAAAAAAACCGATATTGGTATAACCTCTCTAATCGGCATTGGGAATTAACGTAGACCGCCTTTTCAATAAAAAAAATTACCTGAAGATTTCATTGTTATTTTGAAAAAAAGTTTTAAGGGATTAACGCAAAAGTCAGGTATAGTCGCGAAAAAAAATGGGTCGTTGACTTTGACATATAAAAGGAGTTTTGTAGAATCATTTTTTTGAGAACTCATCAGAATATTTAAAAATAAAATTTAAATATTCAGGAGATGGAGTGCCGAACATTAACAATTCTAAAAAATCTCTTGCTGACCCGTCCGGCTGGAACCTTTGAAGCATAAGCTCGCTACAGACTCCCTGCAGAAATACAATGGGGATTTTTTAAATGATACTTACATTTTTTACTGCCTAAATTCTAGCACCTGATTGCATTTGTGGATTGAATGCCTCACGAAAATAACCGAAGCTGCAGTCAAAAAAAAAACTGCCTTAGTGCTAATAAAAAGATTGGTTTTTGCTTTCAGGGACTGACTGCAAAATTGACAAAGACTGCAATATGCACCAGTCCTGTAGTCTTGGCTATTGTAAGTGCGATGTCGGTTATATTAAAAATGTCCATCATTGTTTTAAAAGTAAGTTTAAATTTTAAAAATTTGCTGCATTAGGCTTTAATTTTAATAACATTAAATACTGAAAGATGTAGAACCAATAATGCTAACGATTAATCAGCCCAAAATAACGCCACAACTTTATTTTGTCTATAAAGAGGAAAAACCTAATTTCAGAGACGTCACTATATCTAAACAAGGGCCTTTAGCCAAAGGCTACGGCTCTTGATTTAGCCCAACAAAAAAAGAAAATATCAGAATAGCATTCTTAGTAAACACCCTCTGATTTAGCCTGTCCATAAAAAGTGTGACAGCGGTCGGATAATCGGATTTTAAGCCTTTTAGGGCATTAACTAAGCCCTTTTTTTAAATTATTATTAAATACAGTGCTATTTGACTTCAAATTTCAATGATTTAACACTTCCATGGGAAAAAAGTTTGGCCCCTTCTTGGCTCCACCTATTTGGGAAGAACAGTAATATTGCTGCAATGCAACACCGTTTGACTTTGGCCCCACATGAAAATTTGTTGGCCCCCCCACAAATTTTTTCTGGCGCCGTCACTGCCATGCAGGGTTTAAGATTTTCCTTTCTCATGTAACAGTTGATTTTCACGCTCAGAAATGGCTTATTTTTCTGTTTTCAGTCCGCAAGTTTGGGCAGACTTGTTTTTACGCGTTTCAATGCAATGACCACAGAATGGTCTGTAAAGCAAGGGATTCTTCGGAATTAGACATTCTACGCTGTCAATGCGACTCGTAAGTTGGAAGAAGATAAGTCAACTAAATTTACAGCAATCGTAATTACTTTTCTTTAATTTGCAGGTATCACGAATGGAATGAAACAAAACAAGAATGCACTCAAGTTAGAAATATAAGCCAAATCGTGTCTAGCTTAGGAGAAGAATATGAACGAGGGCAAATAATCGAAGCTGACGCACAAAGAGTATTTTTTTGGCTAGTCATAGCAGGGTTAATAGTAGTCAGTATTATTCTTTCGTTTATACTTATTTGTTTGTGTTATGGATGTTGCTGCAGGGAGAAAAAAGTCAGGTGAGGCAAATAAATTAATCCAAAGCCGTAAAATCTTTTTTTCAAGTTCAAAGGTCGAATAATTTTGATTAATAGTCGCAGAGAGATTTTATAAAAATTTTGCTTAGATGAGAATTTAGGATTTTTCGGCTGGTTAAGGCTTTCAAGGGAACAGGCCTAGTACCAAGGACATTAATAGCAACAACGGGCCTCAGAGGGATTAGCCTGAAGTAGTGACGGTTGTTGAGAGATGTCTAACTAAATTAGGTTAGCTAAGGCCTCTGATTAGCCTAAAAACTGCAATAGCCTAAGTCCAGGCTGATAAAAGAGTTTCCGGGTTGTTTCCAAATAATGCCAAATTTTTTAAGCTTTTAAAATTCTCTTTCCTACAAGGCGACTTGCTCTACTTTATTTAACACAAGAAAAATTGCAGCAATAAATTTTTGCGCTTAGCCCTAGACCTATCTTGCTTTTCTAAAGATATAGCCGAGCCATAAAAAAAAATCTTCCTCTTGATATTTCAAATCCTAAAAATATTTTGATTATCACCATGACAAACCCTCTTCAGCAGATGTGAATTCAGATGGATTTATGATATATGCACAAAAAATGTAACCTAGTTTTGATAAAAATTTGCAGCCACCATCACTATTTTGATTTTGAGTTTCTTTGTGCCTACCATAAATTTTTGCAAATGTATTTTTAATCAAATATTTAACAGCTTTGAAATAAGGAAAAGAAAAAGGAACCCGCTCGTCGATAGGCGCCAGTTAGGCGACAGAACGTGTGGACGAGCGATTTTTTCTTTTTATAAAACCTTTGTAGTCAGCCGACTTGTGTGTACGATTGTGTTAGTCAACAAACAACAAGTGAAATGATTTTATTTTTTTCAGGGCTTCTGACTCGGATGATAGAAATGCAGAAATAAAAGAAGTAGCTGTGGTAGGACTACCACAAGGGATGTATTCACCGATTGCCACCGATTTATCACTGACGTAAAAAGGAGAAGGATTTACAGAGTATACCTAAGCCGAAGATTTTGCGGCAATGTGACTAGTACAAGAGTTCAACTCGAGTTAAACTGGGTAGAGTTTTGACTTGGCACTGAGAAAAATTTGACCGGTGTATTTTGAGATCATTGTTAAAAAAAAATTCAGAAAAATTCTAAAAATCAATTTCTAGCAGCGAAAAAATCTCCAACATTTTTAAAAATAATTTTTGTCAAGAAAATCAACTCTGTTGTCAAATTCTTTTCAACCATAATTTTTAAAGAAAATAGTGCGGCCACTCTTAAGACTAAAACTGTAAATTGCCCATCAAAGTGATCGTGATTTGCAAAATATTGAGGTGAACCAACGAAAAAAATTTGAAAAACAAAAAAACCAAAACCAGTGCATTTGGAGTCCGTTTAGGAAACGGTATTAGGCAGGAAAAAACCGAAAAAAAAAAATTTTAAATGTAATTTTTTTTTTAAAATTAATATTAATATAATGTATAATTTTTTTTACCGATTAATAATTTAAAATTTTTTTAAAAAGAAAAAATGCCGAAAAAAACATTTGACGATTATTCGAACAATAAAAAAAAAGCACTGATGTTGGTCTTCCAAGTAAAAAAAGATGATCTGAAATAACTTACTCTTTGTTGATTATTTTTGAAGTCGAAGAGTCGTTTTATTAATGATAATTAGCAAACCGTCATCCTGGAGATCTCTTAATGAATCTTCAAACATTTCCTTAGTAATCATCTAGTAAAAATAAAAATAATTAATTGAGGGAAATATAGCATGGCAAAGGCAAAAATCAAATCTAGGCAATCCGCAGACAGATCAAATAAAACCTCAACCTTTTTGCTGTAAGCCAAATCATTCTTAAATCTTACTCTTAATGAAGGAATGCAATTCATTAAAGGGCTAAGCATCCCTATTTACTTTTTTACAAAATTCCCCAGTGTTAATAATAAATTAGAATTTTAATTCTTACCAACTGTGAATTTTCCCGGAGTTCAGCCAATAATTTTGGAATATTCATAGAAGTAGACGTCTTTCCTTTGTTCTTTAATAACGTTTTCAACGCTAAGGCAATTTCTTGTCTCTTCTTTCTAGCAGCGCTACTAATTCCTGTAGTCAATATGCTAACATCAATTTTTCCGGATAGGGGATCAGTAGCTGATTGCTTCAAAGCTTCTCTATGCAATCTAAATTAAAAAAAAAAAAAAACAACACTAATTATTAGTGTCCAACATTTTTTTAAAATCTTATCCCCCGCATTTTATTCAAAAAACATGCTTTTACCTCCCCATTTTTTCTACTTAAAATTTCCTTAAAAATTAATATCAAATCTTGAAAAATTTTCCCGTGCTTTTAAACCTTTTCTTTGCAACAGCGCCCTCTACCCCTCATCCTCTCTCCTGCGAACATCAACCAAAAAAATGAAGCCTACCTATATGCTTCTTCCACATCTTGCAAATCAACAGTTTCTGACAATCTCAATTTAGCATGAGCTTCTGCTAAACGAATCAACGATTCCAGCTGCCTCGGATACGCGGATACTTGTCCTCTGCCTGATCCAATTTTCCTCATATCGACATAAGCTGTGATTAATCTGTCCTTTGAATCTTGAGTCAGCCTTGGATGAATATGTTCTTTTGCGTAAGCCAAATAATCACGAAGCAAAGCCATGTCCTGAAATTAAAAAACAAAATTATTTTAATTTTTCTAACTCCCCCAAAAAAAATTTATAAAGAGCTCTACTTGCCATTATTTCATCTTCAGTCATTTCGCTGTGAAAATACAATGAAACTAAATGTTCAGCCAAACGCTTATCAAATAATTCATTATGTGGATCAAGCATTAAAAATATTAAATCGAATCTTGACATCAGCGTATGAGGGAGTTGAATATTTTCGATAATCGTTTTATTTTTATTCCACTGAGATTCACAGGGATTTGCAGCAGCTAAGATTGAAGTCCTGGCATTTAACTGACAAATAATTCCGGCTTTGGCAATGCTTAAAGTTTGCTGTTCCATTACTTCGTGTAAAATGCTACGTGTAGAATCGTTCATTTTATCAAATTCGTCGATGCAGCAAACCCCGTTGTCGGCTAAAACTAACGCTCCCCTAAAACAACAAAAAATTGAATTAATTTTTTCCATGTTTGAAGATTAATCCTTATAAGTTTAATTATTAATAAGCTTACGTTTGTAAGACCATTTGTCTAGTTTCAGGATCTTTGGTTACGTAAGCTGTTAAACCGACGGCTGAGGATCCTTTTCCTGAGGTGTACTGGCTTCTTGGTAGTAAATTGTAAACGTACTGGAGAAGCTGGGATTTACTAGTTCCAGGATCGCCGCAGAGAAGAATGTTAATGTCTGATCTGTTGACATAAAAATATTAACATGATTGTAAAAGTGTTAAGCCTTTCGTTAAAAAATTCTTTTTTAGGTAACAATTAGTCTCCACATGAGCCTCAACCGGCTTCGTGACCGCCTTAGCCTTAAAAAATTCTATAAGCCTTTATTTTGGCCTAGAATGCCCTTTAGTCAAAACCTCAAGAGACTTTATAGTCCCAGTATCAATCTCTACAAGCTCTTGGGGCTTGGCACAAACTCTTTTAGGATCTGAAGTCCTAGTAGAAGTCTTGGACTGCTTTTTGAACTCTCGTCAATTTTCTGTAGAATATCGCTTTGACGCCAATAAACCCGAGACCAAAATCCAACAATGATTTGTGCAACTTTTTATTTAAATAAAAAATCCCTAGCTTTTAATTTAAATAAAAATTTTTATCGGGCACCGAATTACAAAAATTCATGCAAGACTCAGTCCATAGTCCTTTCAGATAGCGTATTAAAAGTTGATAACATCCAATTCTAAAAATTTTTCAATACGGATGCTTCAACTTTATCTTAAACTTATTATAATTAATTTATCTGCAGAGAAGGATTACTAATTTCCTTGTCTACAAAATATCTCTGCAGATAATCTTAATTTAAAATACCCGCTCTAAATCTCACACCTAAAATTTTTCCTCCCGCTAGTTTCAAAAGTTTTCTTAGTTCCTCCAAATAACTGCAACAGAATTCCTTTCTTGATGTCATCATTTTCATAAATAGACGGAGCGATAGCCCTGGCCAATCGATCGTAGAGATCGTCTTTCTCGGATAACTGCCTGATTTGTTCCATGCGTTCTTCTGTAAATTGGTGTGTCTTCCTAGAATGCCAAAAAAAAATTTAATTCAGGCTATAAAATTTTTTAGATAATTAGATGATTATGCCTACCCTTCTTCTTGTTCATGAAGCCTTTTACTATCCAATTTCCTAAAATGAACGACATCGATATGAGTTTTATAAGCAGCCCTAACGTTCCTCATCCTCGGATTAACTTGAAGCGGCATGGCTCTGTAAATGCCAGTAACTGTAACTCGATCTCCAGCTTGCACCACATCAACCAAAGTATTATGGGCAAACAATATTACTGTATGCGGTGTTTGGCCCGGTGGCATATCATCTATAAAATAAAAATAAAATCAAATTAGAACTCTATTTAAAAAAATATTAAAAAAATAAAAATTTAATTACCAGGAGATTCTTGAAGTTTAATCATTTGCTTATCAGTAAACCCGGACCTATTATGAATCATTTGGAAACAATAATTAGTATTGCAATTTGTGCAATGATTTGGCTCGGTGATACGACCGCGATCAATTTCAACAGAAGTTTCATTGTTGCAAACGCTGCATCGAAACAATGCTTCTCTCATTTCTGGGATGATGTTAGAAGTTCGAATTACCATTCCGCTGATCGTAATTAGTTGATCAATATCTAAAACAAAAAATTTTTACGTATGCAAAAAAAATTATAATTTTAAAAATTAATTTTTTTTTACCTTCTGGATTGAGGGATCTCATGTTCTTGGTCTTTTGCACATTAAATGGTCGAACCTGAATTTGAAATTTTAAAACAGCAGCTGGGTAGCGCTCAAAAAACATTTCATTAATTGCCATATCAAATGTTGGAATTACTTCTTGTGGATAACTAATTAGTTGACGGTATAAAGTGGCATCAAATGATTGCAAGTGAGCGCAATTGATGTTTAAGAATGGTTCCTCAAGAATGTGAATCTGAAAAATTTAAAAACATAATTAAATTAAATTCACTTATTTATAAAAAGGAATTAAAAAAAGTAATTCACCTCTTTCAATTTCTGAAGGTACAAAGGTTCCTCAGGGTTGATGCCTTCACCCCTTTCATCCATTTCCGCATCTGGATTGATAAAACGCAGAATGAATCTCTTAAACTTTGCTTTGCATTGATTGACAACAACGTCTGTCCCCCAAATAACTAACTGTGGCCCTGCATCGTCAGACGGAGGTGGTGGACTAGCAACACTTGCATCAGAAGGCTAAAAAAAATTACTTATAATAACCATTTAAATTATTTTTTAATTTTTAAAATGCACTTACTGTAGGTACTGGCTGATCTTCCCCTATATTGACAGTCCTCATTCTTCTTTCCATCTGCAAATCAGGTCTCATCCTTATTGGTGTCCCATGAATCCCTGATCTTGGTGTTCGTAAAGACCCCAATGAACTTGGTGTGCCATAATTAAGCGGTGAGCTCAAATCAATTTCGCTCATAGCTACAAAACAATATTTCTCATAACTATGTCATTTTAATGCATAAAAATCATTATGATCCTTACCTCCAGTAAATGGGCTTGGGGCTGCTATGTTCCTTGCACCCGGTGTTGGTGGCATCGACATTCCATCTGAACTATCAGGAATGACATTTCCATTTGTCCCATTAGCATTCCTACTGCGTCCACGCCGAGGTGTAGATTTAACGCTACCTGTACGTCCTGGAGTGCTTGGCGTTGGGGGTTGCATGATATCATCCGAGCCGGTCCTGGAAGCAGCTCGACTAGATCTACTGCTAACAGATCCTGGAGATTTAGCATTATCCTCCTTCGACTTCGACGGTGTTTTTCTTCGCGGACTTGGCATTATAAAAACACAAATTCAACAGGTAAAAATCAACGATAATAACCCAACACGATCACAATAAAAAAAAATGGCTATTTGGCGGTTTTACATCAATCCGACAACTTTAAAAAAATAAAACTCCCAAAAATTGTCCGCCATATTGGCAACATTCATTTTCTGTCTTCTGGTAAATAATTGTCAAAATTAAAAGTAAATATGACGGAATTTTTTTAAAGTATGTAATTAAATATTGCGTATAATGATCAAACATGTAAAAAACTCTACTATCATTCACCAAAATCGTCGCGGTGAAGTATAGTTAACTTATTTTTCGTGTGGAGTGCTATAATAAATCGTCTGCATGGTTTTCATACGATATTTACAAATTTCTTGCTCTTACTTGTCATCCGGTGTAGCTTATTTTTTTACAAGAAAGAACCAAACAAAAGAAGAACACATGGCAGATGATTTAGCAGTTCAACCGGCTAGCAGTACAAGGTATTATATTTTTATTCCCTTAAACAGTTGTAAAACCCCGTTAAGTTACAAAAATTTTCACGGCCTTCAATTTTCAAGGCTAAGACCCTTGGATCTTCATTTATTTTTTTTTTTTTCAAATGGTCAAGGAACTAGAACAAAAACATCACATTCTTAAAATGATTGATGTTTAGGCTAATGTAATATGTAAATAAAATTTTCCAATACTAAAAAATTAAGTACAGGCTTTTTAAGAATTTGACGATTTGACATTTTCATGATATTGTGAAATTTCTAAGGGGAAAATCAAGCATTGGGATAGATATATTAGGGAAAATGATAGAGTAGTGTGATGACATCATAGTCCTTTTATCAATTTTTTTCATGAAAACAATGAGTTTTTTTTTTGTTACCTGTGAGTTAGAATGATTCATCATATTTATGCCTGACCAATAGTTATCTCAGTACATATGATTATCTTTCTTATTAAATGAAAAAAAATAAGTTTAGTGAATAATATTGTTTAATCGAGAGAAGTACTAAGTTGCCAATGAAAAAATGGGTGGTTGTAAAAACGAATCAAGGTAGTTAAAAATATTTTTTGAGAAGTACAATTTAGTTTTGACTTAAATATTTGAAGAAGTGAGGAAACAGTCTAAAGTTGAATCAGTTTTGGGAATTATTTATCTTGAAAGATCAAAATGATATTAAATTTATTTATCCTTGGAAAAATTTTTTGAATATTTTTCAAGGATGCGTCCTTGCCGCACTTGTAAAATAATTATCATGATCTAGTTATTGATAAAGTAAGAATGCATTTCCCCTGCATCTTGGCAGTGTTTTATCTTTTTGATAAAAAATTAAGCAGTAAATTGTACAGGTGAACTAGATAATGGAAGCTAACCCTTTTTAACATGGGATAAAGTAAGGGACTCTTGCGTCCAAGACCTTTTTAAGATATTGAATACAAATGCTGAATTCCTAAATTGAAGCTGAGTGATTTTTTAGAATATTAATCATACTTATGTATTTGTAGCTTTTTTGAAATAAGCCCCAGGACAACTTTCCCTCAGAAGACCGAAATCCTCACTTTCTACTAATAACAATAACTGAACAATAGTTTTCTTTTTTGTTGATTTAAATTGCCTACATTACAGTTGGTTTCGGAATTGGTTTCATTGGTCACAAGCTGATTCAGTCATGCTTAGAGCTGCTGAAAAGAAAATTCTTTCATGTGAGTAGCGCACAATATTCAAGATTTTTCTTTTTTTTTCCAAGCGATAATAATTTTTTATCGTTACAGATTTGAAAACAGCATATCGTGGTTGTTACGTGGACATCGGCCCAGCTGTAGGAACATCAGATAAAATATGGACTATATCATTAAATGAGGAATCGAACAAAACACCTATACTATTACTTCATGGGTTAGCGTCTGGAGTTGCTTTATGGGTTTTAAATTTAGATTCATTTGCTGCTAAAAGGCCGGTTTATGCCATCGACGTATTAGGTAAGATATTCAAAAAAAAAAAAAAAAAAAAAGGATTTTTTTGTAACTTTAATTGATTTTTTTGAAGGATTTGGAAGGAGTTCACGACCTTCGTTTAGTTCAGATGCACTAGAAGCAGAACGACAATTAGTTCAATCAGTTGAAGAATGGAGGCGAGAAATGAAAGTAGAAAAAATGATTTTATTAGGACATAGCATGGGAGGATTTTTAGCCGCTTCATATGCAATGAGATATCCTGATAGGTAAATTACTTTTTATTAATTTTCCTGGGTTTGATAAAGGAAATTTAATATCATGATAATCTTTTTAGGGTTAAACATTTAATATTAGCTGATCCTTGGGGATTCCCTGAAAAGCCGGATGATGTTTCGCAGAGGTATAATATCCCAATATGGGTTAAGGCTATTGCTTACATGGTGCAGCCTTTTAATCCTTTATGGACCGTAAGGGCTGCTGGGCCGTTTGGTAAGTACTGATTTGGAATTTTCATTGTGATTTCGATGAAAAAATTAATGAGATTTTTATTTGTTTTAGGGCAATGGTTAATTGAAAAGGCGAGGCCTGATATTATTAGGAAATTTGCACCGTTGTTAGGGGAAGATATAAATATGGTTCCTCAATATATTTTTCAATGCAACGCTCAAACACCAAGGTAAGAAAAAAAGAATATCAGGCTTGTACGGGCTTCTAACTGAGACTTAGAAAGCACAGTGATGAATTTAATTGCCCTAGCTGCCTCAGTTTGAGCTTGGGCTGGCTTCAACTGGCTTAGATCAGGCTTCTAGTGACTTTAATGGGCTTGGCTGACTTAAAACGGGCTTTTCATTGTCCACTAGAGCTTTAGGACGATTCTTCATTGGTTCAACGCCCTGGCTCGAATTTCTTAAACTCAAGCCAAAATAAAAATGTTTCTCTCAGCTTATGTTCTCAAAATTAAAAATAATAAAAATTCTAATCTTTGATTTTCTTTTCTTTGCAGTGGTGAAAGCGCATTTCATGCAATGATGTCCAGTTTTGGATGGGCCAAATACCCAATGGTCAACAGAATGGATTCATTACGGTCCGACATTCCCATTACATTAATTTACGGAGGTCGATCTTGGGTTGATAATTCAGCTGGAGAAAAAATCAAAGAGCTACGGTCTGCTACTTCATACGTTAATGTCATAGTAAGTCAAACTCCAAAAAAATTATCGATTTTGATAAAATAAGGTTTCAACTGATTATTTTCTTTTTTCTAATTCACAGGTAATAAATGGAGCCGGCCATCATGTCTACGCTGATAGAAGCGAAATATTTAACAAACACGTCAACGAAGCGTGCAGTATATCTGATCAAGGATTAGATTCTAAACCGCTTAGCGAATTAAAATCGGTTTTAGCCAAAGGAGACAAAAATAAGGACGATCCCGAAAAAGTACCTTTTGAAGGTGATAATATTCAAGGAAAAGAACTACAAGATTCAGAGCACACACTCGAACAAAAAAATAGTTAACGTAACAAATAATACTCGAACACGTGACGGTTTGGTGGATGTAGAGAGAAAAAAAATCGCAATTTTTTGTACTTAAAGTACCTAAATATTTTGAATATAAATCGGAATCGTAATTTTAATGCTGTTGTTATTTTCGAACGGATTTGTTTTAATCGCGATTTTTATTTAATCAAAAAAAAAAAAAAATTGAAAAGCTTAGAATTTTTAAAAAATTGGATTTAACATCACAGTTTTTATTATTATTTATTTTTACTCGTGGCCATGATAAAACTGCATTTTTTTAAAGGGACCAGTGAAAATTCCACTGTGTAGAAATAAGATTTATTTAGAACTGATGATGGCAATAAAAAAAGTGATTGAAATTTGTTGAAATATTTTTGACATTGTATACGATTGCTGTACAGATTTTTTAATTTACTGTGCAGGATTTTTAAAATTTAGGGATAAAGGGAAGGTTATTTTATTTTATTGGAATCTAATCTTATTTTAATTTAATGGCAAAAGAAAATTGGGTGCTATTCCTTTGTGATATGTTAGTTTGTTTTCTTTAAATCGAAAATGAATCCTTGGCTGGTTATGTTTTTTGTTAACTTTATAGTTCCTCTAGTAATCTTCCGTTACAGTTTCAAGAATAGAGTTAAGTCAATTATTTAAAAAAGCCTTCCTAATGCACTGTCTTGTTTTTTTTGAAAAATTTCTTTATAATGTATAATAATAGATAAAAGTTTTCGTTGAGAATCCTAGCTTTTTTTCTTTCATAAATGTTCCTGGATATTCCTTAATTGAAAACTAGAATTTAACTTACTTGATTAGTAATTCAAAATGTGATTTTTCTAAACACTGCGCACTTCATTTCGATTATGTTTTTTAGCCATCTTTCTTCGAAACCTGCACTCCCAGGTTTGTGGATTAATCTGGATCCTTCAAAAACGTAAGTGACCTGAAAAAAAAATTACATTATAATCTTAATCTCTTATCTAGTCGTCCGAAGAGTTTGCTTTCACTTGACAAAGCTCCCTAGACTAAAATGCCGGAGTGAAAAGGTTTTTTATGTCGGTTCTTCTACTTCACTATTACAGCAGCTTATCTCGATTGTTTCATAAAAAAAATGAATTTTGAGTTCTTGGTAATTAAAAATCGGGGTTCAAGAGTATTTTTTTGACGTTAACAAAACAATAGGTGAGATTTTCTGAAGTCCTAGAAGTTTGAAATAAGCTGACAGTTTCTCTGTGAAATGAGGAAAATAGTTCCGCCATTTTGTGTCTCACCGTTTACTTAAGCTTTTATAAAAGCAGTTGTAAAATGCTAATAAACAGTTTACCTGGTAAGTAAACATGTTTTGCCTGTTAAATCGTAAAAAAAAACAACACTCGGTGTAATTCATCATGACAATGCAAAATAACACAGATTAATAAAAACTGAAGTCACTTTCCTGCGTCCATTTTGTTTAGTGCTTTTAAATTTTTGTTGGCAACACTGAATCAAGATTTCCTGTTATTTTTTTTGTCTGTGCGGTAGTTCAGTTTATTTAGTGCAAAATCGTATTATTATAGTTCGATTGATTTATTACTTACCTCGATCGGTCTGTCGTGAGTGTGAGGAACAATTTTAGAAACTTCTAGCGAGAAATAAACACATGCGGTTGCTTGAGGAATCGGATAAGCCGGCATTGGGATGCTCCATTCGACCTGACAAGAAAACCACTGTAAGTCCATTTTAATTTCATTAAATTTATCGTATAAATCTACCTCATAAATAAAGTAATTGCTGATATCTTCGCTTTCGAATCCCAAAAACTCGACACAATACGTCCAATCGTCAGGCCTTTCCCATGTATCGACAAAATCTTCCAATTTCTCAAGGCCTAATTTAATATTAAATTCGGATATTTTCGGCCATCCTGTGAATCTCTCTCGACTGTAAAATCTTGCAAGAGGGATCCGGTCATAAAAATCAGTTGTACTTTCCCCATATATTATTCTCGATTCATCAACACGAGACTGAATAGCAAAATCGATTAATTCATCTAAAACCTCACTGGCACATTGTTCACTCTCCGAAATTCTTCTATTCTTGTCGATCGAGTCAACGGCTTCTATGATGGTTGCATCGACAAAACGTTCGGCAAAATGTTGATTATCAAAACAATAACATTCGTCGACAAAAATTTTTTCCACGGGAGAGTAATTGGGTTCCACGTACTGAAAATCTTCGTCAAACGAACCGTTTGCGTCCGAGTATGTGTCAATAGATTGGTAAGATAAAGATACCCATGAATCAGTATCCATTTCGTATTATTTATTAAATTTATTAACTCAAACTATTTTCAGAAGTGTTTAGTTTAGGAATTAAGATGGCAGCACTGCCTACTTTTTGCTCGCGTAAGAATTACTTGTTACTGAATTACCCGCTTAAATTATTTGTCAGGAATTTTCCCAAATTGAAACAAAGGTTGCATTCTTTCGCGTTCCAATTTATTTTAAGCCACGCCAGTTTGAAGCTTCCAGAAAATTATTAGATTGCAAACCAATGCATATTGAAGTAGTTGCCATCTTTAAATTAAAACAGGTGACGTCACATTTAGGCTGGCAAAAATAAAATCCTTAAATTTCTTATATCGCTGATCGTTAGCTAAGACTTGTTGCTTCCATTTGGCTGCCAAAAATCTAAATATGACAAATCCTGAACTAAAATAATCCCGAACAAACGAAAAAAAATAACTCAAAATATTTCGGATAAAGCAATATATTCAGATCATATTACACAAAATTGATTCTTTATTTTCACATTGTAATTTTTTAAAAACATCGTTGTTCATGTTGCCATAAAAAAAAAAGAATTATGAGATTATTTAGTGATGCATTCTGTTAATAAATTTTCTCTTAAAATCCGTCTTGTCAGATTACATTATAAGATTTACATCTAACCTATCATATACAAATAAAACAATTAACTATATAAGTAAGAAATTAGTACAACTTAAAAATGTTAATGGAGCGGTTTTCCTGAAATTTTGTTTTAATATTTTTTCCAGTACATTAAATAACATTAATTAATAAACAAGTAAATATTTGGCGCAATAAGTTGCCACATTAAGGACATAAATATGATATGAATATATATCGATTAAAAACCTGTCAATTTAGAAAAAGATTTTTTGATTATAAAAAGAAATTGACTTAAAAATAATTATATGAAACATTAATTTTTAAGTATATCTACAATGTGAAATATTTTTCAAAATTTTTTTTTGAGATCTCGTAGGCCTGCAATGCTCGCATGTCCTTGCTCGCATGTTCCTTGATAATAAATACTTCAGAAAATATTTTTTCAAAAATAAGGCAAAAGATATAATTTGCGTTGTTATTCCTAGTAATAACAAAAATATTAAAAGAAAAAACAAAGGAAATTATTAAATGAGAGAGACCGTTTCATATTACCGATTTAGCACTAATTAGTAAACTAAATAAGATATAAACTTAAAATATAATAAAAAATATTTTTTAAATGTCTAAAGACGACTTCAGCTGGGGGCTCTAAATATTATTAACTATTTTTAGAAATATAAGCGCTGATTGATTGAGCAAGTAATGTTGACTGAAGTTCGAAAAAATGTGTTTTTAAAAAAATTTTAATTCCTGTGCAGGGCAGAAATTCAAAGCCAGAGCTAATTGGCAGTAGGCTGCAATATTAATAGGTTTGAAACATTGATGAAAAACTAAATTCAATCGACACTAATCAAAAAATCAATCAGCAACACTATAAAAAATTTTTTTGGCATAAATTCTCTTTCATTACAAACTATACTTAAAATCAGTCTCCAAACTTAATTCCTAAAAGGACGAACCGAAGTTCTGTAATGACTTTGCTCATTCTAAACTAAAATTTTGCTCGATAACTGGACATGCTTACAATTTAAAAGTAAAAAACCAAAAAATATTAATCATAACCTGATGTTCCCAAAAAATTCAAAAAGAACTTAAAAATTAGTAATATTCTCTTAAATCCAATAAATGCTGTCACAAAGAAGTCTATTTAAATGTTAAAAATATATATTATTAATAGTAAATTGATATATAAATATGAAAAGTTTCCTTATTCAAATTAAAAAAATAATGATTAAATATTTCCTCGGCTCTATAACGGTTTTCATAAAAAAATATTAATTTGAATAAGAAGACGTTTTAACATTGAGAGGGAGGAGAAAAAAAATAATATGAAAATATTCTTGGTTTCCATTCATTTTACATTTACAATAATATGATAATAAGAATAACACAGCACGATTTTTATAAATGCAATAATTTAATTTAATTTTTTTTTGAAATTGAAAAATTTGTCGTTTAAATGTTTGCACCTATCGTCTGAAGCTTTACTAGTTCAAATGGCAGTTATTTGTCTCGAATTTTTAAAGAAAATAATGAAAAAAGGTTGAATAGAAATTAGTTTGAAAAAATTCCGTTCACATGGTGGAAATTAATTAGTTGACGATTAGCGCCATGTAGCGAACTTTCAATTAAACTAAAAGCATTTTCATCCAGCGGAATGTTTTGAAACTAATTTCTGATGTTATTTGCTGCAAACGTTTGAAGAACAAATTTTTTAAAAAAATGTGTTGAACCCTGATAGTTTTCACTGATGCATCTTTATGAAAACTGGCAGTATATAATAATTGTCTCGACTGTTATATTCATATAAGAATAATAATTAACACAAACACAACATTTAAAATTATTATTTTTGTTTTTAAGCGCTCGTAAACACACATTGTAAAGTATACATAAATTTATTTTTTTTTTTTAGGAAAATGCGAGATTCATTTCAAAAGTCTAGCCGGCTGAATAAAAAATTTTTTGGTAAATTGTATCTGCAAAAATCGTAAAATTCTCCGATCGTAAAATCTTTATTGTCGACATCAACACTTAAACATTTTTAGCCAAAAAGTCAAACTCATCCTCAATTTCTTTTAAAGGCACGAAAAAAATTTCTTAAAAAAAATTCCGTCCTTAATTCAAAACCTTTGAAATGTCACCCGCGTAGCTTCGTTTTTATTATTAGGCTTATGAAATGAATAAGGCCGACTCATGGAGGGAAAATAACCTATAAACTAATATCAAAAACCTGCGTTTCCTCTTTTTATATCAACACTTAAGAAAAAACATTTATCCAAAATAAATTTTATCGAATCTGGGGGATTTCGATTATTTTTTTTTAGCTTCCTAAATTTCTAAACAATAATAATTTCTTTACAAAACATAGTTTTTTTTTTTTTTGATTCGTTTTAACTTAAAGCTTACGTTAAAAACACCGTATATTCATTTCATACATTTTTTTAAAATTTAAATTAACAGTAAAATTAAAAAAAAAAACTTGATTGGCCATGTTGTAGTTTCAATCATTAAATTTCAGAACGCGTTACTAAATTTAATTATACGTATATCAAAAAAATGGAATGACTAAAATTAATTTTAAAATTCCCCTGTTAAAATCTTTTTTCAAATTTTTTTCTTCCTTTTAAAAAATATTGGTATTTGAGTAACAAGAATATGATTTTTTCTTTAAAAACTTATGTAAAATGGGTTGCTAAAATAATCTTCACCTCGTTATTTTCTTTATCTACTTAAGATTTCTTGATTTAATCACTTCAACTGGCGTTGTTTTCTTTAGCCTCTCCCTCTGAAAAAAATAAAAAAATGGTTAAGTTAGAAAACTGATTTAGCTAAAAATGTGATGAGGCTGGAATTTTAACCAAAAGAGCAGCTCGAAAATTATACCTTCAGGTTTTTCTTCAGAGACTCCATTAACTTGTTCTTCATCCTTCTTTTTATCCTCTTTATCGATGGAACTTCCTTTCTTCCCTTTGATCGGCGTGGCTGGTTTCGGTTTCGGTTCAAGAGCCGGATCTAATACTATTTTCCCTATGTTTTTGCGATCGTGAAGCTTTTGCATCGCCTCTGGGATCTGCACCAAAAAAATAACAATCAATCATATTATACTTAACGACTCGACCAGATTATTAGCAATTACTTACGTCTTCCAACGCCCACGTAGAATCAATTATCGGTTTGATCTTATTCTGCTTCCACAAATCCAAAACCTTTGTCACGATATCTTTAACGTAGGGAGCTCCATTTTGATGATACAAAAGATGTCTGAGATTAAATCCTCCAAGATTCTTATTCTCGCAGAAAAGTTTAATCGGGGAGGTTTTGTCGACTTGCCACCATTGGAACTGAAAATAAAATAAAAAATATTAAAATGAGGGAAAATCATTTTTTGAAAATTATTAGAAAAACTTACGGCTTTAGCCGTGCTGAAAAAGCTTTTCGTTTCTCCGGTGACAATATTGGAAGAGCCGAATAATATGTATTTCCCCATGGGTTTTAAAAGATTGTATCCTCGATTACATTCGTCTCCGCTAATGCAATCTAAAACTACGTCGACTCCTTCAGGTGCCACCCTGTAAAGATAAAAAAAGTCAAAAATTATTATCGATTATTTTAAAAACTTGACAGGTTTGATATTTGTTTAGGATCTTGGATTATTTGATTTTGATAAAAATGTTTATTGGAGCAGCTGAATTTGAAATTTAAAAAATTCCAAATGTAGGGAAGTAAAAAAAAAAAAATTAAAAGCATTGGTTAAAGTCCTCGTGGGCGTAAACGGGAATTCCTGAGTTTATTTACTTTGTGCTAATTTCGGTTATTTTAAAACTCGAGGGAAAAAAGTAATTACGATCAGTGGCGGGCTTACTTCACTGATGATGAAATCCCAAAGCCAAAAACCGAGCTGGAAGCCGGATCAAGGCTAGATCAAGGGCCTTGACATTGACTTAACAGCTTTTTAAAGCTTTGTTTAGCCAGATAAAAGTTCCCAGTTCACCATTGACAACAAATTTCCTTTTTGATTTTCCCTATAAAACTTACTTTCTAACTTCGCCGATGTAATCGCTTCCCCGTTCCAACAAGTGGTCGATGTTATCCTTGAGAGCTTCGTGTTTACCTTTAGACGCAACTCCGAATATTTTAACGTCGGTTATGGTTTTACATAACTGAACGACAGCTTGACCCTGAGAAAAAAGCGAAAACAAAAATATTTACAACAATTTAAAAAGAAAAAAAAAATTATACGAAACTGGAAAGGTAGACAAACTCAAAAACCGAATAAAACTTTTTCAAACAATAAAATAAGTTTAACTACCACTAAACCACTCCATTTAGGGTGAAAATGTTAAAGGTCACCGAGTGAAAGGGAAAGGAAATAACCCCCGACAAAGACAAAATTTCGATTTTCTATCTCTCGATTCTAAACATTTCCCTCCAGTAATATTAACTCTCTTATTGGGTCAAAATTTCATCATCGTGGCGAAAAAATCATCAAAATTGACTTTATTTAAGTATTATCACGCGGATTTTACCCGATTTCTTTTTTCGGGCAATCCAATTACATTTCGTTGAGAAAAAAAAATATCTTCACAATGTATTTTATCTTCTTCGTAGAAAAGTAAACTGTCCTGACATACTTTTCTCCTTTTCCCTTTTTTCGGGAAAAAGAAGGAAACTCGAGATTTGATTTTATAAAAAAGAAGAAAATTCAGAGAAGAGTTTTTTTTTCTATTTCATTGTGCTGAATCGGATTAACATCCGCCAACCTTAAGTTACTATTTTTTTTCCTTTCTATAATTGAGAAGCATGAAAGAAATTTTTGATTTCTTTTTTGAAGAAATAAAGCCACTTGGAATTTTCTGCGCAAGCCTGCATTTTGAAAATGTAAATATTAATAAAATGGTATTGTCGTTGGGAATGCTTGTTTAACGTTATGTACAAGTTCAATTTCCCCCGCAAGTTGATTCTGTTCACGGAAATGTGTCTGGGGCGAGGTTAAATCTTGCGAGTTAGTAGAATTGAAAATTTTGCTGTTGTTTCTGTTCTAAAAATTTTTATTCAAAATTTTTGGCTAAAAAAATTTTGAGAGGCAGAGGCAGGATTAGATTTTTAAGTTTTTGGTCCAGGCAGACGATGCTTAAGACCATCAACCAAAAAATTATTTTGCCAATCTTGATTTTGCTGGCTTGTGGCATCACATGTTGTCGCAGATTTAATATAAGAATTTTCCTAAACAATTTTTTTAACTTTTTTTAAAAATTTATTCAAAAAATTATAAAAAAGATTTACAATTTCTTTGATCTCAAAACCCGTACGGCTTGTCCGAAAGTATTATTTGTTTTGCTGAGAAAAGATTTTAAAAGTTAAAGAAAATGATAAATAAATTTAAAAAATACAAAATTTTTCTAATTTTTTTTGCAAAAATAAGAAAAATTATGGTAAAGTTATTTGTTAAGTTTTTTCTCCGAAAACTGTACAGAGATTTAAACATCTATTTAAAAAATATATTTCAGGGAAAACATTTTTTTTCAACAAGAGAAAATTTCTTTTAAAATCTTTTGTCAAGAAATTTAAAATTTTATTTATTGAATCTTGAAAAGGAAAAATTCCAGTAAGTTTTGTGGCCACAGGAATTTTCGGGAAAATTCTTGATACTGTGTCTGATGATTAACCATCGAAAAATTTTCGAAGTTTCGATGGTTAATTAACACAGTGGAGACCAAGCATGAAAGAGGAGAAAAAATCCCAAAAATTTGAGAGCACAAAAAATTAGGAAATGCTCTTAAAAGCAGAAAAAATTAAATAATTCAAACACAAATAAAAAAAATTCTGAACACAAATAAACTTTTGGACAGAAAATTCCAAAAAATTTCTTAAGCTTTTTTTAAAATTTTTATATACTAATTAAAAATTCTGAATAAAAAAATTCGGCAAAAATCTTTTTGATAAAATAGAATTTTATAAAAAAAATTTTGCCACAGAAAATTTTTAGGCAAGATAAGTATCTGTTCAGAAAAAACGTTCTAGCTCTGAGGTACAGAATTGATCACACAAGAAAAGGGTAGATCAAAATAAAAACTTTAAGGGCTTTTACAAGAAAAAAAGTATACTCAATGCGATACTCGTAAACCCCTTCAGCATTTGAAGCAGCCATTTTGGGAAAATGGAATTTCAACTTCGATGCCAGAATTTTAACAAAAAATGTGACCCCAAATCCAGACCCATTGCTTCCCATACTTGCGCCTCTACCAGCCCAAAATCGCACTACACTCACTTTTCCATTTTCTTGCAGCAAAGGGGGGAAAAAAAGACAAAATGACGGAATCGATTATATGCAAATCAAGACACGAAAAAAAAAAAAGAAATCAAAAGACCTTCCTAGTTCATATCTCCCCCATCAAGAAAATTGTATAAAATATTCGAAACACAAAGTGCGAAACGAATCGCATACCTCAGGGATCATTCTAAAAGATTTTTCAATAAAGAACATGTGAAAAGGGCAAATCAAGTGCGGAGGGAAGGGAAAGAGGAAAGGCACGATGAGAGAAAAAGGTTTCATAAATGAACTCATTCATTTCCAAACCGTATACAGATTTTCTAATACCAAAAACGAAAAGGATGAAAATGAATAAATCACATACATAAAAAGCAAGTGTCACATCGCGATAAAAAAACACACATCAGTGTTAGTCATATCCCCTACACAGTTAAAATGCCTCAACTCTAATAGGATTAATCATTCATTATCGATGAATCAGACGATAAAACGTTCATCAAAATAACATACTCATTTTTATCATGACTTTAAACAATCATTACGAATTAAAATTCTGAAAAAAAAGAGTGATCGTATCCACCCTAATTGACCCCCTCTCCGCCGAGTTTTCTTTAATTGCTTAATGATTAACCGGATGCGTCAGACCTAAAAATCGGTCATCGGGAAAAAAATTACAAGATCGATAAACGCAATTGCAATCATTGGCAATCACCCTTGAACATAAACAAGATTAGTAATGCGGAAAAGACAGTCCGTTGGAAATTTCTTAGGAAAAGGGGGGTGAAAGCGAGTCGCTAGCAATAGAGAGAGAGAATTACAGGGGAGGTTAGAGGAGGATAGGGGGAAGGAAGGAAAAGGGTAGGGATGAAAATGTAGGCGTGGGTGCGAAGCAACAGGAGTCCCATATGGAAAGAGGATTTTTCAAAAATATATAGAAAATCTTTTTTTTTTTATTTTTTTTTTATTCCTTCGGTTCAGCTGGGACTTAAGGGCATATAGGATTCTTATTTTTCATATTTTCTTCTCAGACGAGTGTGATTTTGTCGCTTTCAATTTGATTGCATCGCTTTAATCTTTATGGCCCTTTGAAAATAATGTGGAAAAGTGCGAAGGAAATAAAGCCGAGTTCGATTTAACTTGAATGCTCATACATTCTTCTTTTCTTTTTATCTTATATTTTTCTTTCTTTCTCCCCTTTTGTTGGGAAGTTGTTGACCTTTGATGAATTTGGCGGCGCCAAGGGGTGACCATAGCAAACTTAAAAAATTTGACCCAAAAATATTTCCCTAAATTTTTTTCAAGCGCGCGTGAGCTTGAATTTTTTAACGAATCAGATCCCCGTTGCCTTAAAAAATAAATGGGTTTAAATCTATTTTTAGAATCAACGGGATAAAAGATGAAAAGTTCGAGAAATGAACTTAGAATAATCGACCTTTCCAATAAATCCTTTCCTAGGGCAAGAATAATGTTTTTTTTCCCTTCTATACAACCTTTTCATAATATGTTTCACATAGAGGCGCATCCGTTTGAATATAAAATTTTATTCCTTCATAATTTTGAATTGAATGAATATAAAATCATGACCTATTGACAAAAGGACAATTTGCAAATGGATGCTGAATAATGTAAACGTCATGTTAGTTTGTGAAATAGTTTTTAGAGAGGGTTATTTTCGTTTTAGGCTAAAAAAACTAATGTGCGAGGACGCTAGTGTCGATTTTAGTTTGTGAAATGATCGTCAGAGAGCGCTAGTGTCGCTTTAGTTCGTGAAACTGTCGTTTAAGAGCGCTGTAATGTCTTGTTATTCCACGAAAGGTCGCTAGAAGACGCTTGTGCTGCTTTAGTTCCTAAAATGGTCGCTGGAAAACGCCCTAATGTCTTTCTAGTTCGAAAAAAGGTTCTCAGAGGGCGCTACTATTGCAGCTGTTTGTGAAATGGCTCTGGTGCCTTGTTAGCTCATGAAAAATTCGTTTGGAAAGCGCTAGTATTACTTTAGTTTCAGAAATGATCGGCCTCCTTTAAATAGAACCATCTAAAGCATTTTCATGAGCTGAAAGTTTGAATTCCAGCGCCCTCATGAACTCGGACACAAAATTCTCAATCCAAAATATTTACACGTGTGGGTGTTATACACTTGCAAGGGGAAACGACGAAAGGCAAACAAATTCAATTGAATCCACCTTGTTGCTTTATCCAAAATCTTTTAATAAACTATTCCAGTGAAAATAAAAATGATTCTCCTATTGAATCATTCCTTCTCATTTCATTCTCATTATGATTCAAAAACGTTTGTTTCGATTTTCTTATTTTCCCTCTTCATTTATATTAAAATTCACAACCCATTCCTTTATTGATTGGGCCTACGTTTTCATTTGAATATTTTGAATCCGTTTTCCACATTTTAAACTCAAAACCAAAAACAATTTTTTTTTTATTTTTTAAAACCTACTTTCAATGCAATATCAATTACGTTGCCCACTCAGTATAAATAAATGATAAAATCCTCATACGATGAAATTTATTTCTTTCTCTCATCAAAAACGTCAGCGAGCCAGGGTAAACATTTACGTTGGAAAGAATAGCTAAGAGTTCGATTACACCGTTTCAAATCCCTTATCTCTACAACTCTCCATTTTTTTTTTATAAATATGAAATTTCACCTTGAGGCAACGTCAAACGGGGGGCCATTAATAATCACGTCCTGATTTTATCGTTTTTAAGCAGCGGGATGTATACAAAATTTCGCACGAAAAAATTAAAATAAAAACTTATGATGAAGGATATTTTTTAAACTGCTGACGTGCAAACAATGAAAAAAAAGAGAGTAGGTGCGATTGAGAATGTACCCATTAGTTTCAAAAATGGCTACTAGGTGGCGCTGATGTCCGGTAGCTCCGGCTATGGCCGCTAGATTGAGTTATGGTACTGTAATTTCGATATTGATAGGTTAAACCGGACCTAGCGACCTCTACCAACCTTTTCATAAACTAACAAGACATTAAAGCGCTCTCCAACGACCATGTTGCAAACTAGAGCAACTCTAGCAACCTCTAACAATCTTTTCATGAACTAACAAGCCACTACAGCGCTCTCCAACGACCATTCTGTAAACTAATGCGACCATGGCGACCTCTTAACGATCTTTCCATAAACTAACAAGACCTTAGAGTGACCTCCTTTGTAAATGGCCACTAGGTGGCGCGGACGCACTTCCGGTAGCTCTAGCTATGACCCTAGATGGAGTTCGAGTAACTCAGTTTCGATATTGATCCGCTAAAGCGGTAGTAGCTACCTCTACAGACCTTTTCATAAACTAACAAGACCTAAGAGCGCTCTCCAAGGTCCATTTTACAAACTGAGTGACACCAGCGCTCTCCAACAACCATTTTGCACACTAGAGCAACTCTATCAATTAGTGATGGATTCGATGCAAGGCAATGCAAGGTTTGCATCGCCTTGTAAAAATGTTCTCAAGACAACGAAAAATCGCAATTCTTTGAGCAGAAGGCTTTTTGTTCTTCTGCCACTTTTTAAAATGTCCGGCAAAGTTTGTAAACAAAGAATTAAAACAAAACATATGGAAAAATGTTTTAGGAATGAAAATTAAAGGTAAATATTTTATTTTTTCAATAATTTAGAGCTTACAGAAGATTTCTGTTTCGGGGTTTTCCTTCAGGAAAGCCGTTCGCACGTTTTCATAATTTTCCGCAACTTTGCTAGAATTGTTCTTTGCCTCGTTTGATATTTTTTTTAAATTCATTGCCTTGAATTGCCTTGCGTCTTCGTTTGTTTCAACGCAAAACGTTGAGGCGAATCAAGTAATCCTTGCATTGTCGTCCATCACTACTATCAATCTCTAGTTGCCCTTTCATAAAGTAACAAGACAAAAGAGCGCTCTTCAACGACCATTTTGTAAACTAAAGCGACCATAGCTATCTCTATAACGACCTTTTCATGAACTAAAAAAAAATTAGAGCGCTCTCCAATGACCATTTTACAAACTAAAGTGATACAAGTCCTCTTAAGTCCTTTTCATGAACTAATATGATACTAGAGCGCTCTTCAACGACCATGTTGCAAACTAGAGCAACTCTAGCAATCTCTAAGAGCCTTTTCATGAACTAACAAGGCATTAGAGCGCTCTCCAGCGATCATTTTATAAACTAAAGCGACCACAGCGATCTCTATTGATCTTTTCATGAACTAATAAGGCACTTAAGCGCTCTCCAACATCCATTTTGTTGCCATGGTCCATTGCCATGGTCCATTAAGCGACCATAACGATCTCTAACGACTTTTTCGAGAACTAAAAAGGCGTTTGCGCTTTTTAACAACCAATTTTTTTAGATTTTCTTCTTTCAAACGCGGAGATATTTTTGTTTTTTTCAAGCTCTTAGCCGCTATACCTTCAGATACTATTTAAATTTAGAACCCATAAAAAAATTGCGGCTAAATATTAACGGGAAAAACGGAAACTCGATTTAATTAAACCCGATGCTATTTCAAAATTGAGTTTCTCGTTAGGAGGTAACGAATAAGAAAGGTCAAGACCCCTTAAATGAAAGATTTTATACAGTTCAGTGAATTCCCGACTCTTAAATATGGGGAAGGGAAAATCAACAGCTTAGGAAACGAAAAAGGAAAAATAAAACCGGAAAATAAAGAAAAGGCGAATCACCAGAGAAGCAACAGATTATACGCCTTCCAGTCCTTGAATTATTCTCTAGCTCCGGTTGTTTGCCAGAATCGACGAAACCGTCGGGCTTTGAGCCTGACGAATGAGCTATACGTGTTGAAAGCTTAAAATGATTTAGACTCATGGGGAAACTTTAAGATCCCTTCACATACCTTTCATTATCTTCAAGAAAAGACGAAAGGAAGATTAATTAAAAGAAAAGTTCAAAGGTGTGGTCGCGTGTCATCCTTTAGCGCTTTCAGTAAAGCGACGCGAGCTTAATTATTTTCAGAAGGAAAAAAAAGACAAAAAGATAAAAACATCGATAGAATTTTTCCTCGGGCATTTCGAACATTGTTGGGGAGATAAGGAAACGGTATTAAATTCTTGTTTATAAGAATCAATCGACAGATCGTTGTGTGTGATTGGGAAAACGTGACAATATGGAATTAGAAAAAGATGGAAACTTACAAAATGTTGTTAAGGAGTAATCGTTCCCTTCCCGATAGGAAAGTCATAGCCTGTCGTCGGCTTAAGTTGTAAAGTTTACCTTAAAAGCCTTGGGGAGTTGTAAGATGTTGAAACATTAGAACCAATGACAGGAAACATACCGCGAAGAGCAAACTTAGTTAAAAAGAATTTTTTTTCGAAAGCGTTGAGGATTATTAGTGATGAAAATTAATAATCGATTGAGCTGAAGGGATTTTGAATGCGAATTTAAAGCTTTGGGGATTTCGCAAGCGAATTTATTGCGAAAGCTTGCCACGGAGAATAATAATCGAATTTATTGTGATAATATTTTTTGGGCGAATTTAGTATCAAGGGCCAGGTCTAAAAAGGATGATGCCAAGATTTGGGGTGTTTCTGCCCCCCGTGTAATACTTAAGTGGAAGGAGATATTGATCCATTTTTGACCACTGTGAAGGGTCATCTATAGGGACTCTAATCATGCTTGGATGATTCCGGGGCAATGAACGCAAATGGGGAAATTGGACTTTAAAATTCAAAAAATATATTTTCCAATATATTGGTCAATATATTGCACAATATGTTTTAATATATCGAATTATATTCTTCACTTTTTTTAAAATCCCATATTCCCATTTTGCCAACCAAGCCTAATATTCAACGTGGCTCTTCAAAGTGGCAGGCAGTTTTCATCAATATCAGCATCCCCTTAAATATTACGTGCAGGGGCAAAAACATCCCGAATCTTGGCATCATCCTTTTGTTTTGACGTAGAACTACGTCTTAGGGAGACTCTTTCCTGCCCAAACCTCGCCAGCTCTAGCTCTTAATAGCTTCGCAGCCCTGACACACGCTCAAACCTTCTCCCTCCCGTCTCATTTAAAAGACTCAACATCAAAATGCCAAACTTTCTAATTCTTATCTCTCTAGATCTTCGGCTTCCTCGGGGCCACCGAGCCCCGAGGTAATTATAATCTTCATCCTTCCCGCCTACTCAACTCGCAAACTATTTTCTTCAAGTGAAAATATCTAAAGCTTTATCTTTCAAGCCTACAAAAAAAAACGAAACCTACAATACTATCTCCTTTTGATAACTTGTTTTTTTTTTAAAAAAACACTACTTAAAGTAATTAACTTAAAAGCAGCAATACAGCAACAAAACGGAAGTAAAGCCTGGTTAAAAGATAAAGACAATTTATTGCGAATTTTTTTTCTTTTTACATATCGTCATCCTTTTTTTCCAAGATATTTCCGATTTTCTTTTGCTCAACTACCAAGAACCTTATCAACGAGCTAAACAATTTTCTTTTGAAAAAGGAAACTCATTTATATAAGACTCCCATCCCACGCTTTAATACCGTTAAAAGAAATTAATTTTTTTTCTTAAATTATCAAAGATTCGCGACCTTTTTATTTAATATCCTCATCACATAGTAACTTAAGTATATGAAGAGTAAAAGGAAAATTCTTTTGTCTGCTATTCAAGAAACTTTTCCCGAAAGTTTCTGATGGTATAAATGAATTAATTAAAACTTCCAGTTTTGCAAAACTCGATTAATGCCCCATGAATGGCTATAAGGACTCCCGAAGAGGAATAAGCTGCTACTGACAATATACATAGAGATGAAGTGATAAGCTCGTTCAGAGCTGCTTACGATCAATGTTTTGAAAACGGTCCTGGCTTTTTCCATAGGGCTGTCAATGACTGATGGGGGATATTATTATTCAGGGTAGGGCGAAAATTACCCCTTCGTTTCAAATTTCAATAAGTACCGCTGACAAGATATATGTACGATTTCGCGTTTAAATTCAAAGCACGTATTAAGTAGAGGCTTTTGTTTTGTAGGATCCTTACGGGAAATCCAACTCTTCCCCAAGCGAGCCTGCTTCTCCCCATTTATCATGATGTAATAATTTCTAAAAAAAAAAAAAAAATGAGGATGATAAAAAAAAGATAATGAAAATGGGAAAGAAAATTAATAATGAAAAACTCACGCTGTTGGTTTTTCTGTAATTAAATTTAGTTAAAGCCGTTTTGTTTTTCGTCTGCTTTTGTTACGGGGAATAATGGGAGCACAGTGGGGCATAAATTCCAGCTGGCCAAAAATCAAAATTTTAAAATTTTACTTCTAAGGGTTTCAAAGGTCGCGGACTTCGACTCTGATATCAATTTTTAAAAAAATGAAAACGGCAGATCCAAAATGGCGGTGATGGATAACCGTCCAATAAGTTCTAGACTCTTGGTAACCCGCGGTTGAGGTAGGCATTCCGATTTTTTTCCAGCAGAGTTTGAGAAAAGGAAAAATTTTTGCCAAGCAAGAATTCTTTTTTAGGACAAAGAAAAATTCTTCCAGTTTTTCGACTTGCAAAAAATATTGAACTTTATTCAGAATTTCCTTTTTGTCAAATTATACTTCCCAGAACTCGCATAATCTAGCATTTTCTCACTACTTTTACTCAACTTCTATAAAAGAAAGTTGGTTGTCTCATGTCGAACAAAATTTTTCATAATTTTATTCTTGCCAAAAAAATATTTTTTCAAAATGCTGCACTTCCTTGTTGAACAAATTTTCTCATAATTTTCACTTGGCATCATTTTTTCATGTCGAACAAGTATCCTCATCATGTTTTCATGTCGAACAAGTATCCTCATCATTTTTTCATGTCGAACAAGTATCCTCATCATTTTTTCATGTCGAACAAGTATCCTCATCATGTTTTCATGTCGAACAAGTATCCTCATCATTTTTTCATGTCGAACAAGTATCCTCATCATTTTTTCATGTCGAACAAGTATCCTCATCATTTTTTCATGTCGAACAAATTTTCTACAAATTTTCTCTTGTCATAGATAGGAGACTAATTGTGACACTGGACCATTGGAACCTCTCAATTAAATAAATAGAGATCCTTTTACGTCATTTAATTTTTAGCTACCTAAAAACCTTAACACCTTATATCATTCCAAAACCTACTTTAAGCCCCTCTGAACAAAAACTTATTGAAAATATAACAAAGCACATCTTTCTTCCAAAAGGAAACAAGACGAATGAGTTTCAAGAGGAGAGAAATTTCAAAAGGTCTTTGAATAATAATAATAATAATACAAATGGAGAAGTCGGAAGTTAACATTTCACGTTTACTCATCCTACACATCCAAGTATAAACAATGGAAGCAATTTACTCACCGGGTTTCCGACCGGGGGAAACCGATGAACTTTCTAGCACACTTCATAATTTTTTTTTTTCCTTTTCATTTTAAATCGTTCCAATTTAATTAAAATATTCAAAAACTTTAGGGGGGCTAACGATTCTCATTTTTTCCTTATAAAACTTTCCCCATTAATTAACAAATTTTAAACAAAAAAATAATATTAACTTACCACGCCGCCACCGGCTGAATGAAGCAAAACTTTCTTTCCAGGAGTAATGTTTGCTAATTCGAATACAAGGATGTAAGCAACGACGTAATTCATTGTAATAGCTGCTGCATCGGTGTATGACATTTGTTCCGGTATCTTGAAGACATATTTTGCTGGGACGGCGACGAGTTCAGCCCATGCTCGGTATTCGGGAAGTGCGACGACTCTGTCGCCGACCTGAAAAATATTTGAGAGAAATTAATAAATTTGCAGGATATGAAAATTGTAAAAACAAAAGAACAAAAAGATAGGAACACTCTAGGCAATAGGATGTTTTTCATGAAAAACGAACGAAGCTTTTTCTAAAAAAAATGATTTTGCCTGATAAAAATTTTTATTTTGCGATGCTGATGTTCAATCTTTTTTTTTTAGATCTTATACAAACAAGACCGGTAAATGCACAGCACAAAGTTCAATTTTTTTTTTTGGATAGAGAAATTAATTAAAATTTATATCTTAAAAAACCGAATAATACAAGAAATAAGCCATGACCGAGGTAATGACGTCACAACAAAGTCCAATTCTTCTTTCTTATTGGTGGAGATTCCGCTCCAAAAAACCTAATGAAATAAAAAAATTAAACTGAGTTGTGACGTCATTTGACGTAGAAGGCTCTGTATTTGAATTTTTCGCTGCTCAAAAAATTTTTTCATAAAATTTGCTTTGAATAACGTTTCTGAAAAGCAAGTTAGTTCCTTATTCGGCCTCACAGCTAGAGAAAAACAAAAACAAGTTTTACCTGAAGATCTTCAACACCTTCCCCGACTTGCTCCACATCACCAGCACATTCTAATCCGAGAATAAATGGAGTCTTTGAAGGAGCATCGATGGCGCCTTGGCGAATCATTAAATCTTGGAAATTCAACCCGCTGAAAACAAAAAATAATTTCGTTAAGCATTACTGTAGGACGATTAATAGGCTCTTATCTAGACATACAGTAGCACATTTAAAAGGCACTTAAAATTCCAGCAGGGACATTACAAATCAGCCCCGTAGCCAGGATGAATTCTTTGACGTTTTTCAGCAATGCATGTTTTATACGATCCTAAAAAAATAATTCTTCTCTTTACAGATATGAAGATTAGAAGGAAGAGGCATATGAGAAGCCTGCCACTAGAGTGAAGCCGCCTAAGACAATGAAATCGCTGTGTACAGTAGCGCCACTAATTGGTAAGTGTTTTATATGTGTCTAAGTTTTAAAAAAATTCACAGGGTGTCGCATTAGTTAAGTTCTTGATGGGTAGACACCGCTGGTATCAAACCAACAAATTGGTTAAAAAGCTGAATAATCTAGTCTTGAGAGGGGATGACGCTAAATTGAAAGGAATTAGTAGAAATGCCTCTTCAAATTAGGCATAAATTATTCCTTGATGAAAAACAATGGCGCCGAGAAGGGGGGGGGGGGGGGGGTGATTATCTTGGGAAACAAATTAATCAGGCCCCCCACGGGCAAAATTATTCCAGAGCAGCCCCTCACCAAAGTCGCCTTAGCTTCTTTCTTGGGGGCCCATAATCAAAAATTTCCCCTGGGCCCAGCTCAGCTCTTGGCGGCCTTGATCAAAGATGGCTTTAGGATCCTAAATTAATTACCCAAATGGTACCTACCCTTAAAAACCCCAGTGACATGTTCCCAATACAACTTTACGGCTTTTTCCAGAGAAGCCTTTAAAGACATTTAAAAAAAATTTTCATTCCTTATATTTTTAAAATTTCCCCAAAATATTTCTGACAGAAAACCTCCAAACAAAAAAAAATAAGTCAAATCATGAAAAAGAAGCCATATTCCCAAGCAAAAAAAAAAAATCTTAGCAGAACAAAATAAATCTTAATCCTTCTTTTCTGACCCTGAAAAAAAAAATCACATCTCAACAAATAAATTAAGACTCAGCCTATTTGTTTTAATAAAAATACAGTCTACGGGGCTCCCATTCATACTTTTTATAAATTCTTCTTACGTAATTAAAGATAACAAGCTATAAGGCGAGAAATGCATTCTTATGTACAGAATGGAATGTAGGAAGTGCTCATAAGCATTGACGGTTTATCACTGAATAATTATATTTCTATAGCCGAGTTTAATATTAATTTGCAAATAAGCAAATCTATTTTGCATATCCAGTCGCAAGCCTTAGTTCTTTGGGCGTGAATCATCCTCAAATGCTATGTTATTTATCAATAATGTCAAGGGCGATATCAAAACAAGTCAGGAGGATTACGAAGAAAATGGTTTTATGGAATTTTTAAGAAAAAAAACATGTTGAGAAAGGTAGAAAAACAGAAAAAATTGATTAAAATTTAATTTTCCGGAGCGAATGCAACAAGTTGATGGGGAGGGAGAAGAAAAAGTTTTTGAATCGTGATTTTTCCTTTATATTTTTTTGTTCTCGTGCCAAGCCAATGTAAATAGTCGTAATTCATAACAATGCGTTTACGCTACAGCAAAGGAATAATGAGCATTACTCATAATGTATTCCTGTAAGTGGATTTTTTTTTTTACTATTTTGAGACTCCGGAATTTTAAAGGCAAAATTATGAAGACACACATGTTTACCTTGGGGTTGTTATTGCAATTAAAAAATGTATAAGACGCTTTTATTTACGTGATTTGTATGACAAATGGTTGCGTAATGTTATTTTTCTTGTAAGCGGTATTTTCTGGCCTAAAACAATGTGATTGAAAGAATTTAATTTTAAGGCTAATTGAGTTCTCAATCTGTCAAGCAAAAATTTAATTTTCCAGGCCACTTACTAGAATTAATTTGGCTTTAAAAGAGCAAAAGGCAGAAATTTTTGCAAATAGAAAATTCTAGGAAAATTTGCTAACCATCAAAAAATTTTGAAACCATTTTTCATCAACGAAAAACTCTGGAAAAAATTTTTGTCTTAAGAAAGAAGACTAGAAACATTTTTCAGCAAAGGAAAAATTTTAGAGGAATTTGGACAAGAATAAAACTTGAAGCTGATTTTTTTCCAAAGGAATATGGCTCCAGTTTTATGATCTAGCCCATTGTCTGATAAAAAGTAAATTCTGAAAAAAAATTTTTGGGCCTGCTGCATGTCTACTGAAAAAAATCCCTGGCCAACACCTAATTCTCCTAAAAATTTTCATTCAACATTTAACTCTTATTTTAAACGAAATCATTTCAGGCCTTCTGATAGTTACATAACATGTTTTTCTCATAAGCGTTATTTTCCCGCCTGTTGCATGTTGAACATGCATCAAACACGAAAAATCCTGCCTCAAAAAAATGTTTTTCCACAAAATAGCAAACCTACTTGCAACGCACAGAAATAATAAAAATATAATGACATTGATTTTCCGAGTCAGCAGGTCTAGACAAAAGGGTTGCAAGAACTATCAATGTCATGAAATCCCCATTTGTCATGTGTTATGAAATGAGGGAAATAGGCAAGTAAGTAACTTCCCTCAGCATAATAAAAATTTTTCAAATTTTCCCCAATGCAAAATTTTTTATACCATTTTCCTTCATTAAACGATAAATACCATAAAAACAGCTTTACAATAAAACAACTAAATTGTAATTTAATATGCAGTAATAACTACAATATGTTTAATTAATTTTAATTAAACAATAAGCATGCACTGCTGCAATGTGAATGCCCTTAATTCATTATAAAGTGAATCATTTCAACATTTATGGTTAAATGCTTATTTTCCCCCTTCTACAATTGAAACCCTGACTTTAAATTCAAAAATTGGAAAAGCATCCATCAAATAACCCATCTCAACTTGTTCACATATGGCAAGTTGAAACGAACCCCAGAACTCAATCATCGATATGAAAGCAATTTCATAGGCAAGATCTTGAGTTACCATGCAAGTTCAAACAGAAAGCATCTTCAATCTTCCACTTTAAAATGTTCTTGACACTTTTTTTCTCAGGATGATATCAATTTAATGACATCCATCTCATTCATTCCATGCATTTAGAATCCACCCTTAAAACCATGTGACGGAGAAAAAAAAATGATGCTCACCATGCTTTGACCCTGATTAAAACTTCCCCTTCAGCTAGAGTCGGTTCTGGCTTTTTCTGAACTTTAACAGATTTCAAACCACCGAAACTTGTCAAGACAATAGCACGCATTTCTTTGGGAGGTTGCTCTGTCGTTTTTTCTTCGGTTTCTCCATTTTCCGCAGGTTTGGCATCACCATCTTGATCCGGTTTATCTTGGCTTTCACTATTTTTCACTTCTTTATCAGACATTTTTAAAATATTTTCGGGGTTTAATTTAAAGCTGACGAACTGGTTTATTTCACTGACTACTTGCTTTAAACACGCTCAAACACCAACTGGCGGACGCCGGCAATGACAGGTGTGTGTTATGTTACGCATGCGATTTACTGAAAAAGCACTTAAAGTAGTTCTGTATTATTTTAAAGATTAAAAATGCGGACATCAATTACATAGCACAGATTTAAACAAATATGACGCTAAACAATGCTGGGAAAGATATAGCAAGCGTAGGAATTAATAAAAATAAAAATTATCTTTCAATTTTAACGATAGATTTCCCTACACATTTAAATTGCACATTATGAAGCTTGATACTCCCATAAGCTAAACACGCATGCAAGAATCATTTTATATTACGGTTCTGAAAAAAATTTCCAGAAACCGGAAGTAAGCATATTCGATATATCGAACTGCCGACATATTTCCTAGGGGTTTTTTTCCATTTCCAGTTATTTACACTGCGGAATGTTGGCCGCACTGCAATGTTTTGATATTTTCAAAAATGTCTTCTAACCAATTTATTTAGAAAATACAATTCAACGTAAAGTCATTTAAATAACGGCAATGTCCGTCATATTTTACAACTGAATCCATTTCTCCGGCAAATATACAGTTTCGTCCGTTTTAAAAAAAATGTGTTAGTGATAAAATTCTGTTAAACTTCGTAAAATGTCTGTTCTTCACCGAGCATTATTTACTTGGTTTACATTACTAGTCTTCTTAATCCTTCTGGTTTTAAGAGTAGATAATCGAACTCAGTGGAATTGGTTTGTGGTTTTCATTCCAGTATGGATTTTTAACTCAATACTACTTATCTATTCTGCATTTGACACGGTGTCATTGTGTAAAAGCAGATCAGTTCACAGACATGTGGATATGTACCTAAATATGTATTTAGTCTCAGCGATTATACTTAAAATGGCCTTTGAAATTATGTTGTGCTTAAAATTAGAATCACCGTCGTTAAATATATCAATAGCATATGTCTTGTCTCCATTGTGGGTTATTTTACCAATTTTAGCTTTTGACGTTTTTATGACTTTAATAAATAATGATTTTATGTATGTGTGAGAATTACTTTCATCACTTTGCTACAGTGCCTTGTGTCACCCAAGAGGATATAAAATTCAAAAGATTTAACTAATCGAAAAAATGCAAGTGTTTTACCAACAATCAATATTTTTACTTTTACCAATTTTAATTTTTTTAGTGTCAAAGTTTATGAATGAAAACGATAATTTTAAAATAATAGAATCATCTGTTTGGTGTCATAAAGGTTTCAACGATCAAAAAATGTGTAAATTTAAAAATATTTGTTATGATTCAAATTTTAAAACATTTTTATTTTTTTTAAGTAATAAGTCTGTGATAAATGGCATTGACCATTATAATGAGTTACAGAAAATTGAGTTGTCTTCCATAACTCATCATAATTTATTTTTTGCCAATATAAGCATGATTGAGCCAAAAGTTTATAAAACTGAGAGAGACATTGATGTCATGAAAAAAGGAGTGTTATTTTCAAGATTTAAACCTGATAATATTATGCACTGCATTCATGATGATCTCTTTCCATTGTATATGACTTTGGAAAAAAATTGCAGAGGTGAAGAAAATTGTTTTAGGGACTTTGTAATAGTTTTGCATGATAGGCATCCTAAAGGACCTTTTATTGAATTGTATGAAATGTTTTCATCTCATCCAATTTTACATTTGACTGATTTGGCTTCTGATTCTAATGTTATTTGTTTTCAAGAATTAATAACTGGGTTAAGTCAAGAAAGCTTGCTATTTCAATACGGTTTTGATAAACCTCATGGTCCTTTGAATACTACCGGAATAACGCAAAATGATGTTGTTAGATTCACAAATTTTATAAAAGCACAGATTTATGACGAGAAGGAAAAGACTGATATTATAGTTTTTTCCCGTCAGAAGACAAGAAGAATATTAAATGAGGAGTATGTCATTTCTGAAATTCAAAATTCTTATCAAAAAATTTTTCACAGAAAAGGGAAAATGGCAAAAGGAGAATTAGCAGCTAATATATCCATTATCAATAACATTTTTGAAGCTGATATGTTGATTGGAATGCATGGTGCTGAATTGATTATGGGCTTGTTTATGAAACCGAATTCAATTATAATTGAACTGTTTCCTTTTGGTATTCAACCAAACGTTGTTTCTTTTTTAAAGCCATTGATAGATTTAAAAGGGAATCAACAGTTTTATATTTCGTGGAGAAATTATAATCGAAATAATTCTGTTTTCCACCCTGATAATCATCCTCTTCTAGGAGGCATTAGTCATTTGCCGATAGAATTACAAAATGAGATAATGGCAAAAGAAGAAATATCACCAGTTCAATGCTGCAACGATCCTGCTTATTTGTATTTCATGTTTCAAGATACATGGGTTGGGAATGAATTTCATGAGATCTTACTTGAATTATCAAATAAGTATTCTCAAAAAAAATTAGGGAATTATCAGGTCGAAAACTGGTTTTTCCCTTCATTTGTATCAAATGTAACATGCCATTTCGATTCAGCTAAGAAGAAATTATTGGTTTCATGGAGTCCCCCGTTTAATGCAATAGATGAAAACATTTTGTACAATATTTTTATAGCAGGAGAAAAAATGGATTTTAAGAAAGAGATAACCACAAATAAAACAGTCATTAGTGTTGATGTGTTTTCAAGTGAACCTAAATTCAAATTGTGGATTTTAAGCGTGCTCAGTAGTAATAATGCTAAAAGTGCTGATCAGGTTTATGATTGTACATAGCTGAGTTCTTTTTTTTATAAATGTTTAGGTTATTTTAAATTGCTCTTACCTTTTAATACATGATCTCGCAAAAATAACGAATATAATTAAACTATTTTAATATTTTGTGTTTTGTAATTTCACTGAAAGAATAACACAAATATTGGTCTGACATTTTGAGGTTATTTCTTGTCAAAACATAAAAGCCAGAGGGCTTGCGCTTGCGCAAATAAAAATTGTGTCGGACATTTTGATTTCCTTTTCCATTTTATTTAGAATTTTCTTGTCGTGAATGAAATTTTCTCTTTTGAGTGTCTTGACTAATTTATTGTTGTTGATTTGCTGTGAAAAAATTCGTTTTTGAAATATTTTTGGTATGAATGATGAATGGAGAAGGGTAAGTTAAGCTTGAAAATGTTTAGACAACCAGGTCAGGTTATGAAACCTTCTTGACGAGTTGCTGAAGTACAGGTGGACAGTTAATGTTGTTTAAATGCGTCAGGCCTTTGATAAATTCATAGTAAAGTAGGCTAAAAAGTGACTTATTTTATATTTGGCGAATTTTTTAATAGCATAATTAAATTCCAGCCGAAAGGCTCCGCAGCTTTTTGCAGGCCTGCTCATCCCAAAGAAAAATGAGTCACTGAATGATTCAATTCGAGGCTGTTGACTGACAGTAAAATAGTACTAACAGGGGAGGTTTGATTTAAGATAAATTTGCAACCCTAAATTGGTAAATTTTCTTTTTAACTCTCATTACAATCTCCAGAATTTTTCCCATTAAAAAAGGTTTTTTTCAGATTGTTTTTCATTAGCATTTTTGACCATTCTTTTCAATATTACACAAGCCAAAATTTGATTTTCAAAACCGCCATAAAAATTCTGAATTCAGTAATGTCAAGGTCCTTTAAAGGGTATGATCTTTTTTAAAAAATTAAACACCAGCTTTAAACAAAAAACTTAATTTAAAAACTTATATTTATAAAATGTATTCTTTAGTGTAATATGCAATTATGAAATTTAAACATTTCTCAAATACTTAATTCATGCAACAAAGCAAAAATTTCATTTTTGAGAAATGAAATCTACAATCTACACACAAATAGATACTATTTCATTTTCTCTTAACGTTTCTATATTCACTTTTTTAAATAATAAATTTTACTGCCTGCCTTACCGACTTTTTTTATAAAATTTCGCAAACCCAGTTCAAATGAATAATTCCTCAATTTTTTTCCCCTTTTCTTTATCGGTAAAACAGTTCACAGTGATTTAAATTGGACAGAAGAAGAAAAGAAAGGTAGTAAATATACTGTAATAAATTTTTTGCTTTACCTTTAACTTTAATATAATTTAGTTCACAATCACTGCATTTTGTAATTGTCTAAAAAATGAAGCCTTTTTTTTTTAAATTTTTGGCGATCGGATTTTTTTCTTAAAAAATTAATATGTCTTGTCAGTAATAATTAAAACTTTTTTCCCTACGAGACTAAGTCCTAAAAACAATAAAAAATTTTAAAGATTAGTCATGATTTTTTGTTTAAAGAAAATCGAAGCAATGGAATTATTCCCTCCACCAACATCGACGTGAAAGTGTTCAAAACATTCATCTGAAGTCACACTTTTACCTATTTTACGTTAATAATTAAAACTCATTATTAAAGTCCCTGCGTTTTACATTATTCATTCATTAATGTAAAAAAAAAGTCTATTCATAAAATTATCAGTCTCTGACATGATCGGAGGAGATTTTTGTTACAAAAATTTTTTGCGATTTGTAAGCTTGCCAGAAAAAATTTTTTTTTTTTGAAGGATTTATCACTTGATTAAAAAGTACTGAATATTATATGAGGGTAGTTTGTCCGACATTTTTCTAATGAGATTGACCAATCCGATCTTCTAATACGTTTTGAATTCTACGTTTGGTAAGAGCATCTGCAGTAGGAACAGCTGCTGGAGGCGTGTCCGCTTCGCTGAAGTCGGTAATTTTTCTTTTAGCGGCTTTCCCTGCTTCGCCTTTGATCATATTATTGATTGCATAGAGGTCCTATAGAGGAAAAAAAATTTAGTTTAACAGGAATCTAATTTTGCAAGGTGGAGGAAAAATTTTTGGGTGCAAAAAAATTTTAGAAAAATTTCCAAACGATTTGTGGGGACCAATAATTTTGTTTTGGAAAAAATAATAGCACTATGCTAAACATTTTTTGGGGATTAATTACCTTAGCTGGGCTTCTCTCAACGCAATACGTTAATGTTTGCGATCCCGGTGTCAAATTAACACCGGAATCCAATGGTCGAACGTAAATTGAATGTTTTTGAGAGAATACGTAAACACTTTGTTTTGCTGAAACTCTCTTCATAGGTGATTTCGGTGTTAATCTTCCTCTTGGTAATGGCGACAGCAAAGGATTTAAATTTGCTTCTGATGGCTAAAAGAAAAAATTAATTTACATTAAGAAAATTACCAAAACTGCGAATTAAATTTACTAGTCGTAAAGCTTACCTGATTTGATCTAAATTTTTTAACAAAGCTTTGGACCGTTATCACATAAACAGAATTGTAAAATTTAATGAGATCTCCACGTTCCATATTTTCAAAATTTGAAGAAGTCCCAGCTAAACTAGACGGGGTCAAAGGTGCTTGTTGAGCTTCGACTGGACCGTTCACGTTCTCGCTGTTACCATCTGCTGTTTTATTTTCAGCTGATAAGCTTTTAGGCAGTAATACGCTTCTATATACATGAGAAGCAGCCTGAGGCTGGAATCTGTAGCACTTCATGATTTCGGTGAATGATCTTTCCGTAGGAGCAAACTAAAAAAATTAAGCAAAATTATTTTTAAAGTGCTAAAATAATTTAGAAGTCAGCCCTGTTAATTAGGAAGACAAAAATTTGGCCTCCCAGTGGCCACTGTACAAATTAAAAAATGCAGGTGCCATCGATGAGAAATTTCTTAAATTATGATTGAATACTACTTACATTTGTATGCACAACCTTGCAGATAACATAAATAGAGCACATTAAAATTTGATCAAGATGGCGATCTTGCATGAGATCAATATGATTTACGATTGAGTATTCAAAACATGTCCAGATTTTCTTAATTAGATTAACTTCGGTTATCCCAAGCTTGGAACATAAATCTTGCATGCGAACGGATGACAAATTATAGAACTGTAATAATAAAAAATAAGCAAATTTTTAACAATCAGTTGAAACTGTTGCGTCGATTGAATGGTTGAAACTTACTTTTCTAAAGAAAAGACTTAGCGATCCAGTCCTTTTAGGTTTTTTATCACTTGAAGTATCTCGCACTCCATTACTTTTACTGATAGCTACAATTTAAATTAAAATTAATTTTATTCTAACTAAAAAAAAGTTAAATTATTTTCATTTTAAAAAAATAGAGAATCAGAATTTTTGAAATTATTTTCATTAAAAAAATTCATTCTCTCTCTCACTCACTCACTCAATCAATCACTCTCAAAAAACAAACATAATTCTGTTTAAATCAAAAATTTCACACAGCGCCTCGGTAAGGATCAAGGAATCGGTGATGGGAAGGAAGCGGGAAGTATACAAATATAAAATAGTCACCAAACTATTTTTTTGATAAGGTTAGGTTATGGGGAAAAAAACCGAATCATCGAATACCGAAACCAGGGCATTGATAATATCAAAGGCTGGTTTTAAAATGCAACAATGATGGTTACAAGGAAGTGGATAAAAGAGTCCGAGTTGCAATGCAGATACTCTTTTGATTTAAATAGAAATCCCATTTACTCCAGGCCCAATTTTTTTTAATCATTGATCTTAAAAGATCTCAGATGCACTTCTATTTCGTTCCTAGAAATTTTATTATCTCAGAGACCTTTTCCAAACACTCATTACTTTCATACTAATTTAAATAACAGGCATTCGCACAATCAACCGAAAGACTTACTCAAAAAGTTTATCAAATTTTACTGAACCGAGACTAATCATCATTTTCTCTAAAATTTTGCATTGATTATAAAAATTTTAAAAAAATAAAAATTCCTTACGTTGATTATTTTGAAGTACGGATTGTCCGGGTCGTAAAACTTTACTGAATAAATCACTTTGTCTCGATGGCACTGGAGAGTTGAATCTTTCAGAAAGTGTGGCTCCCGGTGATTGATCTAGAAAAAAATTTAAGAAAATTATTTTCAAACCTTGTAAAAAAAATTTGCCAAGGAAAAATTCTAGAAAAAAATTTTTTAAACTTACTTGAAGTTGAGATTCTTTGAATGTTCGGATTTGAAGTTGCAATTTGAGCTGCTTTCAATTCCTGTTCATCCATTATCTGTCCTGGTAATAATACATCTTCACCCTTAGGGATAGACATTGTATGATTCTGAATAGCAGCCCATAAAGGACTTCCAGTCCTCCACACTAATGACTCAAGAATCATTTCTTCAATCTAGAAATAATTTAAAAAATTAAATTACTCGAGCTATAAATACCAATATCAAGCCAAAGTAAACTAATACTAACCATGCTTAGGTGCTTCACTGTATCTCTTGAAAATTTATCCTCAGCTCTCAAGACCATTTCGATTACCTTATAAAAATAATAAGGTTCTATTTTCAAGGCCTCCAAAACCCACGGGAACGTTCTGTGGGAGTTGTACGAATGAATAACAATCTCCAAGGAACATGCGAAAAGACACTGGTGGATTATATCTTGATTAAGAATCGTCTATAAAACAAAAAAAATAAATATTTTGAATTTTGCTAAAAATTTTTAGCTCCAACAATTGAAAAAATACTTACATTTAAATTCACATTTGGTTTTGCTCTCTTCTCATAATTCAAAATACTTTCCAATAATTTGTAAAACAATTTTTTAGCTAATGAAAGTTTATCTTCTGAAAATATAACAGCAGATGAAGCTTGATCCGCTGAATTCCCATACGAGGCGCAAAAATAATTTCCTAACTCTTGGATTATGGCCTCAATTTTATCTTTGGGGTTTTCTTGGCATGTCCTACAAATAAATAATTTTTAATAAGAATTCTCCATCAATAAAATAAATATTACATTGAAATAAAACTTACTGATAAATGTCAAGCAAAGCTGCACTGGGATATGGTCCTCTGCTACCCAATAAATTAATCAAGCGATTAACACTGTGCGTCGCGTTTGATAAAGGCGTCCCCCGAGCATCTCTTTCCTCATTCCTAAGCCATCTTCTACCTGTCAAGGGCGTTGGAGGCGCTAACTGTCTCTGCTGTACAAAAAATTTAAAAAAAAGGTGATGAATCTTAACAAGTTTAGGTTAAGTCACAAAGGAATTTTCCCCTTACCAATGCAGAGTCTGAATTTCGTTGCTGATTTTCAGAACTGCTCTCAAAATATTCAGGCATGTCTGATAACGTCCCAATATCTTCACTTGCTTCGTCACCTAAAAAATAAATAGTTTTAGTAAATGAAAAAAATTATAAGACAAAGCCCATAAGATACTTACTTAAAAATATACGTTCATCAAATTCTCCAACACTTAAAGCATATTCATCATAAACTTTATTGATCCCTTTAAAATTTGATTCAAAATAATTAGAATCCAACAAACCGCTTAAATTTTCAATATTGCCTCTTAATACTTTTTTATCAAAAAGCTTGCTGACATGATTTTTCCAGCAATACTGTTGAATGCCTTTAGCATCTACAGACAGGCCATCAAATTTTTTGCAAAGGATATCGATTATGCTAACTCCCTCAGTTGGTGGAGTGTAATCAGCATTATTAAAGTTCTTAGGAAGCCCTGAAATAAACATGATTTATATTAAAATAAATCTCAAATGCATAAAAATTTTTTTTTGATTATCCTTTGTTAAAACTTACCTTCAAAATTAGGGTTGAGCAAATCTCGTCTATTTGCTAATAAAGCATTCAAATAAATTAAATCACAGCAGGCTAAAAGGAGATGGTATGAGTTCACCAAGTCATCTGCTACCTTAGGAAAACTGCCCTTTATTGTAATAAATAAACTCCAACAAAAGTCAAACACTTTTGCTACTGTACACGGAGCATTTCTGCAAGAAAAAAAAACAACCATTAATTTCAAATAAGGCAATCAATTACTTCAATAATTTGATAACAACCCCTCACCTAGGCTTTTTCGATTTGTGCTGATAAGTTTCCTCGTTAATAGGTTCCTGAAATATCTCCACAAAAATCTCCTGATATTTCTTGAATATAAAACTTGAAACTGCAAATTTCCTTTCAAGAAGATTAAATTTAGCTCTAAATTCTTGAGGCAAATTTGCCATATCGATCCATTTTCGACATTTCTTAAAAAATTGTACAAGGCTAAGATTGCACTGTCGTAGAAGCCTAGTAAGGCTTACTAAATTTCCTTCGATAAAAACTGGTGGGTTTCCAACTGTTGGTGTTTGTGCTCTTCTGCATGCTACATATAAAGCGCAACATAACCAATGAAGCTGATCGCCCTGATACGAAAAAAAAAATCAATCACTAATCGTCATTATAATTCACGTATGCAGTCACTGTGTTGACCGTAATAAAGGCGGTCTTTATGAAATTTGAGGTAAGCGACTTTACTAACAACAAAGCAAAATTTGAGTTGTTTTTATTTACCAGGATGAATCATTTTTATGTTATTTGGAACATAATTGAAATTAAGAAAGATAATAACTTACCTCTAATGTATAGTTTTGTCTCATAGCTGTATAACTTTTCCAGGCTTCCTCAGCAGCTCCCTTATCCATATTAAGCGAAGTGCAGAGAGTATGGTGCCTTTCATAAGTTGCCTTATCTTCCTCTTCGATTTCCATTTTTAAGTAATGCACTTACAGGAAATAATTAATAAATTACAATGATTTTGATTCACCTTCACATCAAGGGTTGGGTGGTTTGGTTTTCTGCTTGTTTAATGGCGCGATTGACAACATATTTTTAGCGGGAAGTCACGAATGCTTCCGCGGTTGAATGTAAACCCAAAAGTCAAGATTTAAAATATTCCAAAATGGCTTTCTTGATATAGTTTAAATAAAATATTTATATACGGTAATAGTGAAGAGGTGAAACTGGTACAGAATTATGATGTTAATTGAGTTGTTTAGAAAAAATTTCGTGATTTGTAGCCATATTGAAACGTAGAACTTCCCACGCGGATGAATATTTATGGCGGGAAATAGTCAGCCATTTGCATTCACTGTGTTCGTAAATTCGATTCAAAAATGAACTTTCGGCGCGAGTTATTATTTGAAAAACCTTTTTTTTTTCTCTTTGTTTTTGGCTTTTTGGATTTTGAACGGTTTTTGAATCCTAATTTTCAGATAAACCAAAATATGTATGTGAAAATTCAAGATGTCGGCTGAACTGAGGTGCTCAAGGTTCTGGTTAGACTGCTAGGCTAGAACATTGATTTTGGCTAACTCTTCCTTGTTAGTTTACTTTGGTATATTAACCAAAAATTTACTTAAAACTACAATAAATTCTACTTAAAAGAAATGAACTTGTTCAAAAAGAGGAAAATTTTTGACAAGGAACTTTTAAAAATTATTCCAGATATTTTGAGATTTTAATGCTGGATGTATTCGATCAGCTTTAATAATTGCAGTGATAAAAATAATTTACATAGTTTAATATATGTACCTAATTAAACATAAAACTAATTATAAAATGGATTGTAGGTTATCCAATGTGCTTTGTTTTGCTTGTCTGCACTTTTATGACTTGTAAACAATGATTTAAAAACCTCTGTAGCTTTCGGATCTTTAGCGACACTGTAATTCAATTTAGTTTTCTTAAAATCTGGATCTTCAATTGTTGAACCATTAGTCCTTTTAACTGCTAATTTTGAAGTGGATGCACTTGGTTTAGATGCACTTGGTTTAGTTACACCGTTTGTAGAAGTTGAAGGTAAACTAGATGATGCTTTAGGTTTTTCATTTGATTCTTTAGCACTATCAACTCCATTAGCCTTACTGCTTTTCTTTAATTTTTTCTCTGCTTTTATTCTTGCTTGCCTGGTTTCCATTTTTACTTTAAGAGCTGCAATATCTTCATCTGTGCCATTTAATATAATCACATCTTCTTCAGTGAAAGGTTGTTGACATTTATGACAGACTTGGGATTTAACTGCTTTAAGAGCTCTTTCTGATACTACACATCCACAAGACCAATAATAAACAAATCTGTATTTTCCATTCATTTCCAAACCAATAACTGGGCAAATGTAAGGTGCAATATTATCGTTATAAACGTCACCTTTAGTAGCTAAATCTTTATAAGCTGGATTATCAGTGAGGTTAAGTTCCTTGACATCCTTAATGCTTTTTACATGTTTGTAAGCATCTGGTAATGTTGTTTGATCGAGTAACGCTTCCAATACTGAAACTTTGCTGTAAAGTCTACCTAGCTGGCATGCAACTATCGGAGTTTGTAATGGTTCCTGTGTTATTGAACAATGTCCCCATTTGAATGACAATTCGGATTGCTTATCTTTCTGCAATGAAATATGAAGTGTTAGTGTGATCTCAAGAAAAAAATTATTGTTGATAATTTATGCTTACCTGTTCAGGTTTTTTCTTCGTTCGAACGAGTTCATCCCTTTTAGGAATAGTACCTCCATCGCAACCCATGTTTTAAGGTAAAATTAAATAATTATTCCCTAAAAAATCCCTTTTCGTTTGTAAATAAAAAATGACGTCCAGTGACGTACTTTAAAGATGGCTGACTAAATCAAAATGGCCGCCGAAACGAACAAACAACTCCATATTTGATTTGTAAACTGATGCGCAGATACGTTAAAAAGTGAATTTAAACAAGAATAATTATTTTTAAAATAATTGTCTGATTCATAATTAAAATACAATTTTCTTCAACGTCGGATTATTGATCAAAGTTTACCAGTGAGTTTCAAATGAAAATTTATTTAATAAGCATGTATTAATGTAATTTTGTAAACCTTTGGTGATAGGGTTACCGGATATTTTTTTATACGTTTTTTTTGTTCTCGTTGATGCCAAATTCTGACAATAAGAAATGTCATTTCATTCGCATAGAGCGTATTTAGACATGACTTTTGCTCGACACTTTAACAAATACTTTACAAGGGTGAGTCGTGTGTTTTGAAGCGTTTGAATTTCCAAAAAAAAAAAAAAATAGGCCTGTGGTGCAAAATTTTGTAATAGATTAGTCATTGTTATATTTTTTATCACAAGACAAAAATAAATTGAAGATAAAAATTGTCTTAACACTATTACATAATAGTTGGTGAGTGGCTTGCTTTTTGAAATTGATTTTAAATAAATAATTTAATCGTTTATTGCTTCTTTTCAGTTTCCGGAAGCTTTGACTATGGGGACAGAAACGACAGCAACTGATTTAATTAAGGTTCTTAGAGAAACAAGAAGAGTTGATGTTGATCCTAGGCTGAATTTATTCCGCCCGTGTTTTAGTACTGATCCAAAAGTTAATAGAAGTGAAGAGCTGACATATGGAATTGATTGTGATGAAGTTTATCCAAATATATTCATCGGAGATGGGTAAATAAATTTTATTCTACTTCGTTATTTAAATGAATACATAAATAAATTAAGCTCCAAGCTGCAGTCGTGGGATTGCTCTGATTAAAACAAGTTTGTGAAAACCTTGCTGTAATTACATTGTCAAGTGATCTTCAGTTTATTAAGTGGGTAGAAAAATATGCATGAGTTAATTGCGGTTAACCAAAAAAAAATTTGTTATATTTTACGTGCTGTTGCTCATTGAATTACTACAGCTGGTTCATTTCTAATAAATAAATGTCACTTTCATTTCTCCTTTTGGCAGCTTGGCTCCAATCAGTCATACCTATGTACCTAGTTACAATTTAGCCCTTTCATTAAATTTACTCACTCTTCTCCCCTTAAACGTCCACTACTGCTTTAGTAATATGAATTATTTTTTTCAGAACAACAGCAAAAAACAAAGGATACCTTAGAAAAATAGGAGTAACTCACATATTGAACACAGCTGAAGGGAAAACATTTGGAATGGTTGATACCAGCCTTCGATTCTATGCAGATACTCCATTTAAGTACTTAGGTTTCCGTTTAATGGATCTTCCTGGAGAAAACATTGCCAGTTATTTTTATGAAGCTGCTAATTTCATCGACGATGGAATTATGAGCAACGGAAAAGTATACGTACATTGTTTAATGGGAATGTCAAGATCAAGCACTTGTGTGATCGCTTACTTGATGCTTAAAAAAGGATATTCAGCAGCTGATGCCATTAGAATAGTAAGAGAAAGAAGAAACATTCATCCAAATGAAGGCTTTCTCCAACAACTGGCTGATCTCGATAACAAACTAAGGAGGGAGCGAGAACGGGGGAGTTTCTTGCATTGATTTCATTGATCAGCTGTTATAAACTTTTTGTAAACCAAAAAAAATCATAACACCCTTAATCATAATTCAAATCCCAAATCACAATAATTTTTTTTGTACTCAAGTCTCCTAACTACATGAAAATAATATTAATGATCTTTTTTTTTTAAAAATAAATTTTAGATAAGTATTTATTTAATGGGGCCTTAGTAGTTCGAAAAATCGAAGTAATAAAGTTTTAAAGAAACTTCCCATTTTTTTAAAAAATTTATATTTCAAAGTTTACACGTAATCCATTATTATCTGCTGTTCACTAGAGGCAGACTACAATATTTTCTAAAAAGAATTTTTTTATTAAATTGTATAGAATTTTTTTCAAGTTTTTCTTGACAAATTTGTACTTTTAATGTAAAAAAATTAGATTTTTATTAGATATCTTAATAGAAGCTAGTTTGTCTCGTTAGTTATTTTTTTATTTAAATTTATAAGGATAAGCTTTGCATTATGAACAACGTACAACTTATTTGAATAGAACGCCTCTTAGCTTAGATGTATATTAAGTTGTAACATAATTATCAGAAGTATTATTTAACTAACAAAACCTTCCTTGACCTTGTTATATATTTAACTTATTTAAAAAAAATATTTAGAGCTTTAAAAAGCATACAAGAAATTTTTTTTCAAAATTCAGCGCCAAAGGATTTGTTTTTATTATGTGCGTTAAACAGAGTTTTATTAATTGCTTGTTTTACATAAGGATTTTACATAGTCGGTTGTTTTTTGTTGTTCTAGCTTGCCGTAATTTAAAATTACGTGCCAAATATTTTTTGTTGTCATCTGACTAATAATTTGTTGTCGCTTGAGACTCTTAAGTTGGATTCTTTTTGTTAAATTCAAATTTCGTTTATTTTCCTGTTAATTAAATGTGTAATTTTGGTTTTTTACTTTTATTAAATCAAATGTTTAATTTTTAAAATTAATAAAATGGAATAATTTCGGCTTATCAATCTAAATTTTGATTTTTTTTAGTCAACCTTACAATATCCTTTAAAAAAATATGGCCTTGTTCGATGCCAATCAGTGCAGATTCATCAAGGACGGAAAAATAAGATACAGAAAGTCAGTTGCCTTGATCAATTCGGTTTTCAGAATCCCTTTTCCAAAAATTTTAAAACGTTGAATGTTTAATTTTTTGATTTGCTACCGCGGGGAAAAAAAGAAAATGGCGACCATGGTGACATCGAAGGGATTTTTCGTCACCTGCAAATTTGCATAAATGTAATTGTTTAATACTTTCAAAAAAGCACAAAATTCAATTTTTTTGACTTTTACTTAACATTTTTTTGTGAAATCACGGATTTATAAAGGAAAATTACAGAAGCAGCGGCGAACATGTAGTTCGGCAAAGTTGGTAACACTGCGTTGCATTATCGCAAGAACCCGAGAGGGCATGATGTGAGTCGTGAGTGGGTTGGTTTTTACTTTGCAATAATTATAAAGTGTTTCGATCTATTACCGATAATTTTAAAATGGGCGGAAAATATCTGCGAGGATACACGACCAATAACTGAGGATTTTTAATGTAAGTTCAATATTTTCACTTCAAATAAAATCAGGGCCTCATCCGTTTGGCGAGATGGATCATATGGACGCCATTTTTGAATTTATCTTCACCCGATTTTCAATCCCGCATGACATCATGGTTTTTTTTACAAAAGCGCTGTTATTTACGTTGATGAAGCATATTAGGGATGCTAGCTCAAATTGGAAAGGTTATGTAAAAATCTCTAACTGCTCTAATCCATGCCAATCAATGCCTATACCGATCTAATTGCTCTATACCACTCAAAATGAGTCTGGCACCTTTTCCACTAAGCTACAAATTAGTGGAGGGTTTACATGCATCTAAATTAAAATTGAAAAGAAAAAGTAGATAGCCAATTTTTTTTATTTTTCGGGCTAACCGTGTCCTAGTAAGTGTTTAACCAAAAATAATAAACAGTGAAGGCAAATATCAAAATGAAAAAACAGTTTAATCTTCTGAACGAGAATATATTGAAAATTTTTTTGTGCTTGAATATTATTTTAAACAATAACGACAAACCATAAAAACTTTGCCGAGAAAAATATTTTAATTAATCAGAACTTTGATTAAAAAATTTAAAACTTTTTTCTTTGCAAAGTAAGCTAACTTGTAAAGCGACAACATAACCTCCGCTTTGGTTTTCAAGTCATTCCCTATGAAGTACGTCTAAATGAACTAAATTCGATTTTTTTTTTGATCTTTTCTCAATACTTCACAAGAAATGTCTTTTTTCTTATATCGAATTAAAAGCTACATAATTTCATTTTTTTCTCATTTTACATCACATTTAAGTTTACATATGGGAGTAAAACATTTACAAGTTACAAAATGATAGGCTAATATTTTCAGACTAGGAAAATTAGAAAAAACAAATTAATACATATGAAAAAAATAATCCAGTCTTCTGAATTAATTTTTTATACACCAAAATAAGTCTTGAGGCTTTTTTATCATTAAAAAAAATCAACAAATAAATTCTTTGAGCAACTCATAAAAGAAAAAGAAAGCAAAATAAAATGCTTTCAGGCGGCATCTTTCTGCCACTTATCCTCTTCTTAAAACATCTTTCTTCAAAATACTGATAAAATTTTTGCTCGATTTGTTTTACGTATCGTTCTTATTAAATACTATATTTAAAAAAATTAATAACAAACTAATTCATCATATTTAGATCTAATTTACACTTTGGTTTTAAGTAACATCCCAAGTTCGCAAAATTATCGAATTGAATCTTACGAAAGATCTTTGGTAAACCCATGAGATCAAACCCAGACTTGTTAATACAATTTGTGACATCACATGATTGATTAATTCTAAATTTTTTGTCCATAGAAATTGGAATATATTTTTTTTCCTCATGCTTTAGAACTGTTAGTGGTAGTGTCTTTTTCTAGCTGAATCTAAAAATCTTGGAATAGAAGCCAGAAGTTGCTAAAAACCGAAGACTTTTGTTTGTTTTTTGCTTCACCGCTAAATTAAAAGATCTTTTATGAATAATAATTTGCTAATAGCCAAAAATAAACAAAATGGCTTCTAACAATTCTAGCGGATGAAAATTAAACTTGTAATGAATACTGTCGAGCAAAAAGCTAGTCTGATGTTATTTTAAGTTAAACTGGGTCCCATTTACCCGATTCAACAATAAAATAACCCACATTCAAACGAATTCCACAGTTTATCAATTCAAATCCTAAATAAAATTTACAATTTTTTGTCTTTTGACATCTTTTGTTTGTACAAAAGTTTCAATTCTTAAAATCCCTATTATTGAGCTGGTTAAAAATCTAATCAAAGCTATATGACTCGAGTACTAAAAAAAAAAATTTTAGCTAAGCATATTTCCTGCAAACTACAACACACATTTTTTTTAGCACTGTTTAAACACTTAAGATTCTTTTTTTGGTAAAATAATTTTTCTCTAAATTGTAAAAATAAAGTATACAAATTTACAGAAATAAAATACTGGCGGGAATATTTTTTCTAACAGGTTATTTTAAATACAGAGCTGACTAGGACTGGCAAGGTCTGACTAGGTCTTCTTGATCTTCGAGACTAGTTGAAGAAGTAACGCTTTCCCTACTTGGAGATAGTGAAGGTGAAGAACAAGGAGATTCGTTAGGAGCAGAACTTGTCGGTAAAATATTTCCACTAGTACGGGATTGAATATTTTCAGGAAAACCGAAACCGCAAAGTTCTATATGACCCTGAAAATCTGATCTACTACCAGTCGGTTGAATTTTATTGCAATCGTTCACTTTCGGCTGAGGACGAGATTCAGGAGGTTGACCGATGTTCGAATTTGAAGGTGTGAATGTGCTTGAGGGTCTAGGACGAGATCTTGGAGTTGAAGTCGACTCGGGATTGCCCGAGGAACGATGCCTTCTTCTACTCCGACGACTGCTACGACTTCGATGGGGTCGGGGAGTTTGATCCGGTTCGAAAAACCTTTCGGTTATTTCGGATGTTGGATATGAGATAACTCTGGCATCGTTTATTGCGACGGAGTAAGCGGGTGGCGGTTCCCTGTACATGAAATCATCATCCATTGATTCGGGTTCTAATTGATGAACGAATGCTGCGGATGCACGCAATCTCGCGGTATAAACACGATATAAACAACTTAGGCCGATGCAAAATAGGAATATGCAAGCAAGTAATCCCATTATTGCAGCTGTCATGAATGAGGATTTCGGACAATTTTCTTCGTCGCTGAGATCTCCGCAATCGTCGTCTCCATCACAGAGTGAAGATCCAGACACACAGGCACCATTTAGACATGTAAATTGTAATGCAACGCATGGTTCTGTTGGGCAATTTGTTTCATCTGAATTATCTCTGCAGTCCCTTTTTGAATTACATCTTTGGTAAGGGAAATAGCATCCATCTCCACTTGAACATGCTATTTGCTTTTGACATCCAGGACCTTCAAAAAGAAAAACGAAAATCAAAAAGGATTCCTTAATTATTAAAGTAAATCATCTTATACTTACTACAATCCACTTCGTCTTCTCCTTTAGGACAATCAAATTCATTATTACATGAATCTGTTTCTGGATAATAACAATGACTTGGCGATTCAGGACATGGAACACTTCCTTCTCTACATATCCTACTTGATTCTAAACTATGTCTACTATGCTCCAATGTCTTCCTTTTAGCAAATTCATTTTTAATTGGAGCATGAGTGATATGTAAGCAATCCTTCTCATCTGTTCCATCTCCACAATCATCAATCGCATTACAAAAGCTGTCATTTGATACGCACTTGCCGTTATTACATTGCAGTTCATGTGACTGACATGTCTGTACATCTATCGTGTATGTTATTTCAAATCCCCTTCCTACTTTTTTTGCTTTCGAAGAGTAATATTTGATTATGGTGACAGGCTGGGAAACAGTTATAGTCCTTTCAGTTGAATTATTACCGCATAAATATCTTGAGCCTCGTCCTCCTTCTTGAGGTACCGACAGCCAATGTTGTGAGCAGCAATGAGATTCCTGACATGGCTCACTTTCATCAATATCTAAATCAACTATGGTTATTTTTAAAATTGATTTTAAAGGAGATTTTATTTTCCATTCGCATTCGATTTCATCGATGTACGGTAGAGGATAATTAGGACTGTTAATGGTTCCTTTGTAATCCGTTAACTCGGTATTGCCACAAGCGGTTATTTCCGCACGAGTACAATTTCCAGGAGTGAGGAAGAATAAAATAAGAGAATGATGCAGGAGTATTGGTAGAATAAAATTACTTAAATAGTTAATTGAAGAATGTAGCTTCATCGCAGCGATTGCGAAGAATTTGAATGTTATTTTTCATTAAATGCATTAAAATGAATAGCAAAAATAATAAAAAATTGTTAACACTAATGCCATAAAGATAACTATCACTGAAAAATGTAATTTAAAATCAAAAACAATCCACCATGATTTGCTGTAAACGGTCTTTTAAAGTGACTGCAAAGTTTTGAAACATTTTTTAAAGCGAAAAGTTTCGAAACAATTAATGGCGTCAACAGTGTTTCCCATTTCGTTTTTTTAAATGTAATTTTTTTACACTGCAGCTGACATTACTTTTTTTTTTAAATTTAACATTAAAATTTAGAGCTTTTTATTAGTTTTAGAACTAGCTGATCATTATTGTGTGTAGGAAAACTTAGAAATTGATTCCCAGATTTCAGAATTTATATTTGGCAACATGGCGTCAAAAATCAACCGTTTGCAAAAATTTTCGAAACATAAGCCAAAATAATATTATCAAAAAATCATTTCACGAACATTGTTTACCAATATAGTGGTGTCTGGTGGTGTCGTTATTACCTCAAATAATTGTGAAAAGTGAAATTAAGTGATAAAACTGAAAATTGTGTTTACGGACAGTAATAAGCTTTTGTAGTTATTTTGTTTGTGGTTACAGGACGCGCAGGAAATCATAATGCTTGAAAATAATCCTGTTCGCCTCGAGCAAGAAAAACCTTGTCGAGAATTTAATGGTGAAAATCAGAGGTTTTTCAGACGGAGAAGAGTTCACGGTGAGCACAATATCTAGTATAATAACGACAACGGTAAATTATATATTTTTCTTTTCAAGATGCCCCGAAAAAACCATCTTTCATGCCACCTGCTTACTATGCAAAAGGTTTTAGCATCTTGCCAGTTTATAAAAGGCAATTCGATTATACAGAAATGAGAAAATTGTTCTTTTTAGAAGATCCAGATCCAAAAATGATGGCCAAATGGGGGCATTTAAGATCTAGAATACCATTACCTGAAACAAGAGTTGTAAATTTACCTGGCACTAGGTAAACAGACTTGTCCATTAATTTTAATTAAAATGCTCTATGGTGAAATGGTTGAAGAGAAAAAATTTGCACCTATTTTCTTGTTTATTTTTGTTTTGGATTTTGCAGAGATTTATATTACGAAAGTTTGAAAAAGCTATTTCCCGAGGACACTCCAATGGAAGTTATTGAAAAATTCATGGCTGAAAGAGAGTACGTCCAGAAATTAATTTATTTAATTGTAAATAATATTGTAAATGAAGGCTTATTACCAAATAATTTTTTCAGACGCCCTGGAGATGAAAGAGATTTGGAATGTGTTTGTGATAATCCAAAATGTAAACTTAAGAAAATGCAAAGGAAATAACCATGAAAAATGAAAAGATAAATTGAAAATGAATTTTGAGTATTTACTAATTTTATTACAAAAAATAAATTATGTGATGTAAGTACAAGATTTCATTTTTCATAATACTTGATTCAATCAAAGAAATCTTCAGTTGATGTGATTGTTGCCTCGATTAACAAATTAAAATCCAATTCGGTGAGGCTAGCTGGAAAAAATGATACATTTGGTAAAAGAAATATTTATTGTAAGATTTTAGCTGTTACCTTTTGCAGTTAGCAAATCCAGGAATGTATCTAATGGAGACAATCGGTCAGCAGATGGGAAAGCAGCCAGTCCTGGAATTATTAAAAATTGTAAATATGGGAAATCGTTAGTAATGAAGAAGAAAGAAGAGAAAGAAGAAAGCTAAATGAAAAAGCAAGCACTACAGAGCTCTAAAAAAAGTGAAAAGAAAATGAAATATCTGAGAGAATCACCTCTGGAGCTCTGAGCAGCACGCCTAGCGTGTGATAGCCCCCGAGGACGTGAGCTTTGCACACCAGATAAGATGTTAAGAGCATGTTCCCGGGCACGAATCATCAGACTCACCGCATGTGGCCAAGTATTTAACAATCTTTTAGCCCGAGATCTGGGTAGCATTAATAATAACCTCAATTTTTGATTCACACCTTCCTTGGAATCGTCTATTTCTGCAACAAAAATTAATGCTTGAGTTGAAGAATTAGAAGAAAGAAAATATATTTTATCTTTTACCTCTCATTATTTCTTTCATTACGTCGATTTGCAATTCGAATACGTTGTTCTGGAGATATTGCAGAAAATTTTCAAAAGTAAGAGTGCTAAAACCAAGGTAGCAGAAAAAGGATGTGAAACCTTGAGGTAAGGGATAAGCAAGGATATCTGCAGCATAGAAGTAACGTTGGAAGTATGTGAAGAGTAAAAATTTTTGGTGGTCGTTGAGTTGTTGCCTGATAAAAAGGAAGAAACGAATCAGATTATTAAAAAGATTAAAAGAAAAGATGATATAAATACTTACACTAAGGAAAATCCTTTATCAGTCTTTAGCTCATCCTCTATACCTGCTAATTTAGTTAATAAATGGCACAATTGCTTTGAAATTTCCAATTGAGCTGAAACGTACCGCGTTGCAACGGCATGAACATGTATGGGAGATTCCCTAAGGCTATTTTTTAAAAGATGCATGCTTAACTCTCTTAAATTCTGCAAAGAAAAAAATGGAGAGTAACGGGCTGAGAATAAAGCCTTGGGGAACTCAATGAGGACTTACCACAGAAATAATATGTTCCTGCTTACTAGCCGTGCAGGTTTCCAGCTCATAAAATGGAAGGTCCACTCCCGATACTTTCCTAGACGTGGAACCAGATTGATTTATAGATGAGAGATCAACAAACGGGCAAGATGAGACTAGCCCTGTACCTGGAGACATCGGCGTGCTGCAGCGAGACAACGCTTCAGGCTACAGCAAAGAATAATTAAAACAATCGTCCAAAGGTAAAAAGAATACAAGAATGATAGATACCTGATAACAGCCTAAAGAAACCATAAGTTTATCAGCAACTTGACTAGCTTTAAATCTAGGACGATCAGTCGGTTGAGAAAGTTGATCCCATAATTTCGTCCAAATATCTGATCTATAAGGAACTAATCTCTGCTGCGGTGACAGCAACATCATCGCCGTGTTCCAGAGTATTTCCTGTGATATCGAACTTTTTATATTGTTCACTTTAACTTCCGATTGACCGGAAGGATGCATTAAAGTTAAAGGAAGTAAACTGACTAGAGACGTAGCGTCGGAGGGAAGATTCTTCTGCGCGAATGAATAAGCCCCACCGACTAATACTTCTTGTAGGAACTTCGGAGCACTTAAATCTGTTGGTTTTTTCATCAAAACTCCTAATACGTCTTCAAGGTAATCCGTATCGGATAAATGAACTAAGAAATAATGAAGTATGGACATTCGATTACATTCGGACGTGACTGTTGTTAAACATTCCATGAGATCCTCGATGGTAACTTCAAATTCTAATAAGTCTAGTGTGTTGAGGTCTATCATTATTGTCGGAGCTAAATGGGAAGAATTATCGTGGGCGTCTGGACTTTTCTCGGTGAATTCTCCAGATATGGCGACTAATCTAGATGCTTGAGGAGGGACTTCGGATAATGTCCCACTCATGTGAATATGGCAGAATGATTCGTGAGCTAATCCGACGTCCAGGAGATGGGTGAAGATTCCAGGAGCGTAGACGACTAAATACTGAGCTGCAACAGAGCGAGAGAGTTCGCCGTAAGAGCCATCTAGTGAAAGTATACAAACAAGTGCTTTAGCTGAGAAACCAACCTCCAAGAAGGGCAAAAGCTGGTCGGAGAGTTTTAGCTTGAGCCCAAGGTACACCAGGCACGACACAATGGATGACACAGCCATGATGGAGTAATGTTACGGAATAAGCAAAGTGGACAGTGTTTTTGGCTTCATCCTCAGGGCTTTTGGATTCGCTCGATGGCGGTTTTACTGGTTGATATAAATAATGATGGCAGATGCACACGGTCCCTGATGGATCAGGCACTACAATGAGATCCAGTGAACAATCGTGGATTCTTAACGGAACTGGATCGTCTTCGTAAATTTGGCATGAAGATTCAGTTGATTTTGGCAGACTTGGAAGATTTAATGGAATGTTGAGCTGCAAAACAACAAAGAGGAAGCTTTAAGGAAAGCCCGCTGGGTGGTGATGATTGCAAACAATAGTGTTAAATAAAAAAAACTGGTGGCAGAAAAAAATAAAAGCGCTAGTTGCGTTTTAGTTTGTAATGTGGCCAACATACGGCGTTGGTGTTGCATTATAAGAAGCTCTGTCATGGAAGGAATTCGAGAGCTTTGCGCAGCAGCGATCCTAGTGGCGAAATTCGCGTCTACTTTCCCATTTGTTCGACACTAGCGATCAAATAAGCAGCATCTTTCTGTCTTTTACCTACCACTGTTTCGTGTGGCAGATCCTCATGAAACTGAAGACCGCTCAAAGTCGGAGAAAGCTCCTGATTTATATTGTCTTCTCCTTCGATCGGCAATGAACTTTTTCGATAATGAATGAAAAATAACGATTGAATATTGCAATCCCATTGCGCCCAAGTAAAGGATCTGGTAACCGAGTCAATCCTCAAAATTTCAATTTTTCCGGTCGATTCTTCTTTTTTCACGTGGTAAAGCGATATAGCTAAAAAAATAATTCAAGATAAAATTTCATATTTCTTGGGAAGTGTTGGCCATATTAGATCAACTTACATTCTAGATGAATGAATACTAAAAGTTTGGATATTTCACTATTTCTAGAAAATCCTAAAAAATTGGTCATGACCTGTTTAGACCTTTCAATGTTGAAAGAAACAGGTACCGCACCAGTACCTGAAGATTTGTTCTCATTTTCGTCTATACTAACCACGTAATGCTTGTAGATTTCTAAAGTATCATTTTCCGGGTCTTTTTCTTTGACGACGTAGGAGAGTAGAGTGTAGCTAGAATTGACGCTTGCTTGGATCATGTTGAGTATTTTATCGAATTTGTACAGAACCTGAAAAGCGAATGTAATTCGTGTTAACCGACAGGCACATGCTAAAGCTAATTAAACCAAAAATTAAAGCCGAAGCAACACTGGCGCTGTCATCATCTTTTCACGACACTAGCGCCATTTAACAACCATTCGCCGAACTACGAGCAATTCCATCTAGCGGAATTTTTCAAAACTAATCCCAAAATGTATTTTTTTATTGTAATATTTTTCTGGCTACGCTCCTTACCTTCAAATCGTTCGTCTTAGGCTGATATATCCCAACACTCATAAACGGCAAAACATTTATATCGCTTTGATTTTCTGTGACCCAAGCAACCGTAAGTTGACCGTGAATTTCTTGCCCTAACAATCTCCATTCTTTAAAATCCTCTAAAAAAATTAAAAAATCATTAATACATTTTTTTTTTTGTAGACATGAACTTTCTTCAGTCTTGAAGCGTTACAACAACCCGCAGCTTTCAAGAGCGAAAATCGATTTCGCAATTAAAATCAGGACTTGCGGTTTTCTCAGATAAAGCAATGGATTTTCATACGGGTATGTATGACTCAATAAAATATCCCATAAATCAAGCAGGTTTTCATGAAAATATTACTGAAGCAGACCTTGAAAATCATAAATAACCGGCTTTGTATTGTTCGCCGGGGGGAAAAGGCAAAGCGGCCGAAAGGCAATTTTTTTTTTATAGCTCAAAAATTGTTTATTTTAAAATCATCTTCAGGTAATAAATATTAACCAGTATTTTCTTGGCTGAAAAATCATAGAGATTTCATATAAACACTCTTATCGATCAGTACGTGTCGAGTACAATCCGACGAATACGTTGTTATCAACTTATCGCGCATGTTTACTTTTGCTCTTTAAATCGATATGTTTATAAACGAAACATTTAAAATTTCACTGCTTTCCCCATTTAAAATATCAAAATATCAAAATTTTAAAATTTAAATTTCTGAACGTTTTTATTTTTAAAAATTACAAAAATATAAATTTACCGTTATCAGAGGAAGCTGCCAAATTCTCTCGTAATGTGTTAGCTAAATTGTCAAATACAACCATTATACTGCGACAGCCATTGAGCTACTGAATTATAATTTCCTGAGTAGATCGGTCGCTGGTAACAAAATAGGCTTATTAGAAAAAACGTTATCATCGTAAATATGATCTGTTTAGAGATAAATGATTTGTAATGGATTTTTTAAAGAGATAACAATGGGCTTTTGAATTTTTTTGTGATCAGTTTGGTTACGGCTGTTGATTTGTTGAAAATAGGAGTTTGAATTATTATCAATGCTGCGGATCATGCGTTCAATGAGAAGCAAATGAACTTGGCTGAGGATTAGTGCATTGAACCAGACCGTCATATAATTATTTAAATTTTTAATAAGAGATATCATGCTCCGACATAAATCGATTTGGATTGGTTGTAAATAGGAGAGATTTAATGGTGAATATCTTGATTTGTTTTTTAAAAAATTTTGGGGGTTTTTTGGAGATAAAATATTTTTTTGTGATTTAAATAGTTTGAAAAGGCGGCAAAATTCTAGTAAGGTAAATATACAATTTTTTCTTGGATAAATATACGGATTTTTATACAGGTATCGTGGCTTGCTGGAATAGAACCATAAGCCGGGGGGGGGGGGGGGGGGGGCTGAGCCCCTCCCCCCCGGATGAAGAGCCCCCCTTGGCTGAACCTTGGGCCCCCCTGGAAAATTTTTTGGCCCATGTGTTTTCCCTATCCTCCATATGAGGGGTCATTTGGAGCCCCTTCTAGTAAATTTTGTGCTCCTCCCCAGCCTTGCAATCTGGCTACGGGGCTGATTTAGTCCTAAAGCTTCTAGGGCTGTTGAATCTTTTCTGGCTGCTTTCTTGTTTCTGGCTGTTTTCGTTCATTCCTTAGCTGATTGTGACGATTTTTGCTATCTTAGACTAATTGTGGATTCTTTTGATTATTTCCGGAATATGTTGACCAATTCCTGGTCGTTGTTCAATATTTTTACCCACTTTCGGCTATCGCATGTAGTTTTATGGATATATTTCCATAAATATACGTACATTTACACAAGATCTTTTTTTTTAGTTTTTTTGCTCGCAACTGACAAATACCTTTCCATTGGCAGTTAAATTTATTCTCCTGAATCAAAAATTACATTTTTAAAAGTTTAAATTATTTGTTTAGCATTTTAGTTACTCATAATCATGCAAAAATAACTGTCGAAATTTTTTTTGTCCAGAAAACGGAGCACTTTTGGCGCAGGTAGTGCTGCCAACTTTAAATTTTTAATCTTGCATCATTTTCATTTTGACCTAAAATCAATGCAAATTATTGTGTTTCAATAGATAAATTTAGACGGATTTCCCTTGCTTTACCTCCCCAATTCGTTTTATCACATTTTTAGTACGAAATAGATCTCAAATAGTGTTTTTTCCTCCAAATTCGTTACCGGAAGCATTGCTTATTTTTTTTTATCCATAGGCAAAAATTTTGGATCAAAATCCATCAAGTCTAAAAACTCCATCAAGAAAACATGAAGTTAATCAATTTTAATCAGAAAATAAATGTTTTTAACCAAAAAAATGTCGTCTATTTATTTTAGATCGTTAACGATTGGCAGCACTGCAGTCATTAAAAACTAGTTCTGAAGTATCATCTGTTCACATTCTGCAATGAGTTTTATTTTCCGTGTAGGTGATGTGGAAAAACAATAATACAAAAATGCATGGTCTCTCGGAAATAGGGCCAAACGTGCCTGCTTTTTTAGTGAAATTATGGAAGCTTGTAGACGATCCGGAAACAGACGAATTAATATGCTGGAGCGAGGTAAACATTTCATATTGACCTTGCATTCAAAAACGCATTCCATTTTTAGCAACAACAAAATTGTACTTTAGGACCATATAATTGTCAAATCTGTAACGGTAAATGTGAAAAATCAAGAATCTGATTGTTTTATATTAAAATTCCGATAATCCAATGCCTGTCAAATCGAAAATGGAATGACGTAAGCACGTTAGGTAACAAACCGTTCATCGAAACCCCGTTCTCATTTTGGAGATACCCTGTTTTTGTTAATATTTATCCATAATGATTGTTTATAATTGGAAGGGCAATTATGAAGCTATTTACAATACAACGTAGTAATATAGTAATCATAGTTCTTCTGACGGGGTAGCTCAAAGACCCTAATGCACAAATCCTATAACCAGATTTAATGCATTAATGTAAATATCTTTAGAAAAAAATCGTGTCATTTACATGATTTTGAGCCAACCTAGTCTTTGATCTCTTAAATTTGCATGTAATTAATAATGAACAAATGTAAATGATTAGAATGGAAATCTAGCAGGTTGAATGTTTAAAATTTTTAAGATTTGGAGGTGTAATTATAAAACTAAACAAATCTTATTTGCGTTCCACTTAATTGATACTGAGATTTGTTGTTGAGTGATTCATAAACAAGGTCAAAGTTCACTGTATTTACTTTTTTTTAAAAAGATGGTAATTATTTTTTTTCAGAGCGGAATGAGCTTCATCATAAGTGCGCAAGCACAGTTTGCAAGAGAACTGTTACCATTGTATTATAAGCATAATAATATGGCCAGTTTCATAAGGCAGCTAAATATGTGTAAGTTTTTGTAATCAAAATAAATCAAAAACCATTTTTGATAAAAGTCGTTAATTTTTTTCTATTTTATTTTTCAGATGGCTTTCACAAAATAGTTTCGGTGGAAGCAGGAGGTTTAAAAAGTGAAAAAGATGAGATGGAATTTGCTCATCAATACTTTATCAAAGATCATCCGTATCTGTTGGAGAACATTAAAAGGAAATTATCAAATTCAAAGACGGGCGTACTGTCAGCAGATCAAATTTTGACTACAAATTTGAAAAACGGAGCCCAAAATGACATAATAGCTAAAGTTTTGAATGATGTAAACAATTTGAAAGGGAAGCAAGAATCATGGGATGCAAGATTAGCTGCTATGAAAAGGGAAAATGAAGCACTTTGGAGGGAATTGGCGATTTTCAGGCAGAAACATTTAAAGCAAGAGCAAATTATAAACAAAGTAAGAATTAATGAAAAATTTGGGTTTGGATAAAGGAGACTGAGAATTATAATTTTCTTTTTTTTTAGCTTATTCATTTTATAGTAACAATAGTTCAGCCTACAAGAAACGTCCCTCTAAGGCGGCGATACCCTTTAATGTTAAATGATATACAACCAATGAAGAAAATTGCAAAATTAAGTGGATCAGATTCATCTCATATAAATCATGGTTCGCCTACCGGTCCTACAATCCATGAAATTGATCCAACTGATGTACTTTTTACAGCACCAGAAGAACCTCAAAATGAGTTCATTTCAACAGAGTAAGTTTTTCATCAGGAAGCAAGAAAAAAATTTTTTTGAGCAGTATTAATTCAAAAATTTATTTTGTGTTTAGCTTGACGGAGCAATCGCCTGAATTCGTTGAAGTCGTCAGCCCTGAATCTCAAGTAATCGTAAATGAGCCCGTCGTTATGACAGAATCTCCTGCAGCTACAATCACTGGGGATAATCCTGACGATTGGTTAGAAATAGAATTAACCGAGGATGACATGATCACTAATCCGTTGACGCCTATCGATCCGGCCAAGGTTAACCCAGCTGTAGCCGCTGCTACTTTGAAAACTATGGATTCGAAAACAAAACCGAGTACGGCTATAGCGATTACTATACCTTCGATACCGAGTTCGGATCCGCTAAAAAAGAAACCGATTACTGAGAAGAAGGTTATATATTTAACGGATATTAAACCGAATGAAAAACAACAACAGCCGAGAAAAAGGGCGAGGAAAGCAAGCGCGACGAAAGTAGAACCTAGTAAAAAGAAATTTAGGTATTGTAACTTTTTTTTGGCCTTCTTTGATAAAAAAATCTTTTGATTAATTTTTTTATTTTTTTATTTAGTCCGAGTGTTGCTACAAATGATCTAAGTTCATCTTCGGCTGAATTATTATTTGATTTGGTATGCAATGCTAACGAATCGTCGAGTAATCAGTTTTCTACAACGGGTGAAAACGTCACAACGGCTACTACTGTACCTGTGAGTTCAGTCACAATAAAGCCTGCACCTGCGGTTGCCACAGCTAAGAGAAAAACATCGATGACTGGCTCGTCGTTGCCTTCTAGCTCGACGGGCAAATTGAATCATACAAAAGGGAAGAAAGGTAAAGTAAATCGTTGAAAGTTATTGGAAAAATTTTTATAGGTGAAGCTACGATGAAAGTGAAAGGGTGTACGGATAATACGAATCAATTGAAGAAGATTCAGATGGGCTTTAAAAAAAATCAAACGAAGTTAATTTTTGTAAAAATCGATTTTGAGCCAATTTGAACCATTTTTCTAATTTTAATCGTCTTAGTCTTATTTCGCGTCGCCGTCGCCGTCGCTTTATTATTTTTTTTATTTTAATTTTAGGTAAACCTCGATTGCCAGACGTTCACTCTTTTTCGTCGGCTGCTAACCAAAATCAATTTTTAACGGTTTTTACCATTTTGTTTTTAGAAGATTTAATAAAGTTTAGAAATTATTGCTTCACATAAAAATTAATTTTTAAACTTTTTTATAAATACGATATTCTTTTAAAAAAAATGGTGGAAACCATCCAAAAAAACTATAAAAATCAACAAATATTTTTTTTTAAAAAAAATAATTCCCGTCGATGTCGATTGAACCACGCCCAAGGTACAAAAATCGCAAGAAAAAAAAGTGGATCCTCAATATTTTTGAATCATTTAACGTCAAGGTTATTTAAGAGCCAGACCAAAAAAAAATGGTTTTAAACGTCGACTGGGATCACTACACTCAGGCTGTTATTCTCCTATTTTCTTTCAATTTTTTTAAACCAGGAGCTCTGCCAACAAGTTCTGGCCCCTGAAATCATTTATTATCAATTTTGAGATTAATTATTTGATTTAAAAAATTAATTTGGGCGTTTGTCGAATCGAGCAATTAGAGTCATTCACGGGCATTAAATTACTTGGCTCCTGAGCTGAGCACTGAATTTTTTTTCAGGCTGTAGCTTAAACAAGCCCGTGCAGGACTCTACTAGGAATTATTTATTTACGTTAGGCTTTCTTTTCATTTATTTTTTTTGCTCTGTATAGTCATAAACAATCTTCAGTGTTTATTTCTATACAGAGCTCTGAGAAAAAAAATACCCCGCGACGATTTTTATTTATTTTCTGTTTTGTTTGAGATAGCCGACACAAATAATTGTTTATCTGCATTAACAGTAGATGATCTGGATTTTTTACTGAATGATAAGCAGCCTGAGATCAACCAGGCCCAGTCTGGAGGTGAGCAGCATGAGGAGTGGCAGTAGCGATATAGAGTGCAGTATTAATTTACTTAACTCGAATTATACAAAGTTTTTTTTTTTTATATTTACACCCCTCTTATTAAGTATGGCTTATAAATTAATTGTAAGATTATACATTGATAAGAATTTTCGTGTGGAAATTTCAGAGTTACTTGCTGCCTAATATTGTCACTCGGTCAGTCTACGAAGGATAAGTTTTGCAAAGACAATTTTTTATCTCTTATTATTTTTTTCATCGCTATTAAAGAAATTTTAAATATATAATTAAATAGATAGGACTAGGACAGTAGCGATGCCACAAAAAAAGTCAAAACCCCTGAAATGTTATTAAAGCGACTTTAGATCTCATTTCCGGTTTTCAATCAAATTTCTTCTTGCCCTTTTCGCTCCTCTAAAAAAAATTCCTGGCGTCTCACTGTCCTTATGAAAAAAAATGGATCCCTTACTAATATTTTTTTGTTTTTATTCCGTGATCCACAGGAGCTACAATTACTGTAAAGACTGAAAAACCGGTTGATCCATTTTTAAAATTGGATTCATTATACAATGGAACGATTGATGAATCTCAGTTGACTCCTGATACAACCGAGAAGGCTGTAACCGAAGAAACCTTAAATTCTGCTTCTGCAGTTGATGATGATCCGACAGTATCAAAGGATACTTTAAATGAAATATCAAAAGCAGTGGATGAATTATCGAATGATGTCGTCGATTTGGTCAATAGGAAGACCCCAGTTGATCCTACGTTAGCTTTTGGGCCTGGATCTATGGCTGTTGTTTGTCAGCCTAATGCGCAAACGCAGAATAATCCTGAATTCTCCAGGTATTATTGGGAATTATGAATTTTTAAATTTTTTAATTTAAGAATTTATAGTTTTTTTTCGGCATTAACTGAAATTTTTAATTTGGTTTTTAAAATTTTGAACAGATAATTATTTGGTTTTTTGTTTCTACTTACTGTAGGGAACTCAGTTCACACGTGGAATCTGTTCAAGGTGAGATCGACTACTTGAAGGAAGTATTGAAGGGAGAAGGATATAGCTTTGATGCGAATACTTTACTGGGGGTAAGTTTTTTGAAAGATGTTGCTTAAGCACCTTTTTTTTCTATTTTGTCGGCAAGGAAAATTTACTTTCCAAACATTTCAAAAATTTCAAGCATGCAAATAAGCAATTTCTTGTTATACGGTATAAGTGTAATTTTATTTATTTTTTGCCATTTTTTTCAGCTATTTAACGATGATCCGTTGGCATATGGAATGCCCCCCGCAGATGAAGATCTTCGAGGGAAAGAAAATAATACAGGTACTCATCCTCCCCTTTCTTTCGAATCGCCGCTTCTCTAGTTTCAGTTATTATTGAACGGGTATCAGTTTATATAATAAAAAAATATTACCAAAATTCCTTTTTCCCCAGAAAGTAAGATGCTCCAACTCCTAAGAGATATCACCCTTGAGATGCTGTCTACTTACTGACACGTTGCCCCAAATGAAGTTAAGTAATTCATCTTTACCCTCATAAAATCCTTTCTCATAATCAAAACCCGTAAAAAGAAGATCAGGGCGATGACAAAGACATCCATCACCATCTAGTTTCTTTTTATTAATAATTTTTTTTTTCTAATGTTTAGGTAGCGAATTAATGACATACAGTGCGCCTAACCTAATGGACTTAGTCGACTTTCTTTCGACAAGCAACGATTCAGCAGGAACAACAAATACATTATCATCAACATCGGCAGACTGGCCGAATCCATTATCACCGTTATCTCCAGCAGTGTCTGATCTCACGACTCCAGCACCGAGTCCGAGTCCGTTAACTTTCCCAAGCTCGAACAAACGGCGAAGAAAGTGAATTTATTAAAAAAAATTATAGGGGGGAAGATTAACAATGCTTGTAGTTTTTTTAGTAGTTTGTTATCGACTGATGCAGTGAACTTTCTACCTCTGTTTTTTTATATCGTTAGTTTAGGTTTTACGGAAAGAAAATTGAGTGGGTTAGAAAATAAGTTTCTAAAAAAATTTTTACGTTTGGTGGTTGAATTTTTTATTATTATTAGGTTTTAGTTAAAATTAATTTTAATCAAAGACTATTTATTTCTCAGTTATTTTTTGAAATGCAGATCGAAAAAATTACCTTATTATTGCGGAAACATAGTTCAGTATTAAACCAAATCGATTACAGTTCAATTTTTCCGGTGTAGGTGAATTGTTAAAAAAACTACAAGCATATAGTTGTAATTTCGGAGACAAAAAAAATAAAAGCACGTACAGAAATGCACTGGGGGATTCACAGGTTTTGAGCTGAGGCCAAAACATTTCAGGAATTGAATCTATTGACTTTGAAATTCTCAATTTTCTGAAACGTTTTTTTTTATCAGGAATTTCTCTTACATTTTTTTTCGTTGGAAAAGTTTTTGAAATTTAACAAAAAGAACAGCTTAGGAATTTTTAATTTGTGAATATCCCTTGCGCAAAACGGTGTATCACTTATTTAACACTCGGATAGTTTCATCTTAACTATTTAGTGCAGTAGCCTAGCCTAAAAATTTTTTTCAAGGAGAGCTCAGAGAGGCGAATATGATTTTAAGAAGTTGTAGCCCCCCCTCTGCTCTTCTTTGGCGCCGCTACTGATTTACTGTCTAGTTTACAATTTCAATGAATCTCGTACAATAAACGCACTAAAATATTGTACTGAATTAATAATTTTTTTTTATTTGATTACAATGAGGAGTTCTTATTTTCAAATAGTAATTTTTTTACTGAGACGGATGTTAAACGTTTTTATTAAAAAAATCCAATTTTATTATTAATTCAGTGCAAACATTTTTTAAAACGGTGAACTCATGTACATTGTGTGTATACGTTGACTCTAACGACGGTTGAGCTTATATATACGAATTTTGTAGATATAATAATAATAGAAAAAATACAGCTAATAATGAAATTTATTTGCCATCTGAGAACAAAATCATTTTTAATTTCGGAGGAAAGATCTTTAAGTGTGAGGTCGGTCTTTTGTAAGCGATGAATTTTTTTAAAGAATTTGATTCGATTGTAAAAGATTGTTTGGACGATTTAGTACAAAGGAATGCTAAAAAAATTTGAAGACTGCTGTGATAAAAGGAAAGGATTAAGCCGGTGCCTACTTGTATTTGATAGGATGGATAAATGGATAAAAAGCGTTAATTTTTTTTAAAGAAGTATTTTTTTATTTATTTATTTATTAATTTATTATTTAATAATTTAATAAACAATTTTTTTTCAGTCATGCCCAATTTTTTTTTTTTTTCAGATTAATAAAGATCTCTGATTTTTTTTAAAGGAGCGCATTCAAATTTTTCTCTCTTATCTTTTAACTTTTTAAAATTTTATAAATGTTTCAAAGTCTTAAAATTTTTGAAGTAATTCAATTTTTTTTAAAAAAATTATTATATTTCGTCCCCTCACGCTTATTTATTGTCTCTTGGCAGCTCTTGGGAATGAATCGAAATGAAAGTTTTGTACCTGATTAAATAAAAACTGTGGTAAGATGTTGAAGTTGAAGCCTGCTGTTTTTTTGCCCTGCATGAAATTGTTTTTTTATTTGGCTGCCAATAGACACAATCAGCAACTTCTCTCTTTCTGTCATAATAATTTTAAATTTTTCAATCGTCGATATTATATTTTCATGTCATCACTAAAAATAGATGAATAAAGTACCGATTACTCTCAAATATTGTTTTCTCCATTTATTTACCTGCATCCTAAACATGTTTTTAATTAACTCGGAGCATAATTTGACGTCGCTATTATTTAAATTACCTTTACAACTCGGGTAAAGGCTCGATTAGGCGGCGGAAGTAGCTATATCAAAAGCTATGGCGGTGAGAGCGCTCTTGCGGTGCTCAAAGGAACTAGTCGATCACGTGGTTTCCGTTCACTTCCGGTTTGAAATATATCAACATGATGAAATAAAATCGTGTATTTTGTTTTCACGTTATTTTGTCTTACAAATAATTTAAAGGCATAATATGATGTTTTAATATGATAATTAACCTGTTATTACTGACAATAAAATGTGCAGTGAGTGAAATTTAAGTAATTGCTTAAGTTTAATCAAAGCGAAATGAAAATGGCGGCCACTCATCGAAGGACCATGTGTTGGTGGATTTGCAATTCCGTCTGCGTTTTTTCTTCGGCTTTGCGAATAATTCTTTGTCAAGGTAAGACTGATTTTTATTTGTTTTTCTTGTTAAATACTGGAAAATCTGATTTTGTCACTTCTAAAATTGGCTTTTGACTAGCTGCAAAGACTTTCCCAGTCTAGTGGTGAAATCCTATAGACTGATAAATTGCCTATCCAAAGCCTCTTTGGTTTGAGTGTGTGAATGAGAATCTCTAAGAAACTTGATGCCCTTGCCTTTAACCCTTTTCAGAAATTGGTTATCAAGTTGAAATTAATTTGATTTACTGTAATGATTTGTTGCGTCTGAAAAAACCATTATGATTAGCATTTTAGGTGGATGATATTTCTATCCTATTCAAATAATACTTTCTTTAGGTTGCCTGATTGTAACAGATGCAAATATCAATAGTGGCAGGAAGTAATAAGACAAATTTAATCTTATGATGATAAAAGCACAAAGCATAATTTTATGATGATTTATATTTACACTTATGCATTACATCATTCCTTGCTTACCGTAATGTTTGTTTTATTAATCTTGGAAAACTCTTCAAGCTTTGCACTGTTTGCACTCCCTTATGGGAAGGGAAATGTTATTTAGAAATTTTTTTTTGGGGAGATAGATGAAAGATGCTAAATGAAATAAACATGCAATATTATCTTATAAAAATTTATTTGCTACGTAATTAAACTACAAAGACCAATAGGAGAAACAAACATGCCCTGAATTTGCTATCCCATCTTTTTTATTTTATAAATATCCAAAATATTTACATTTTCAAACAAAAGACAAAACACACCAAAACAAAAACAATGAACCTAACCAAAGAAAGATATTATTTTATGAGTAAAAAGTGTAATTTGCAATGCTTCAAAGACTTCCCATTTTCCTGAAGGTTTTTCTTCAAGACCTTGCCATTGTAGCTTATCACTTACACCAGATTATCTAAATGAACAGCTCTTTTTTTATATAATAATAACTTAATTGCATCACTTCACGCCATAATCAAAATGAAGCTACTTTCAAGTTTTCAAACAGTATCTTAATCACTTCTTTTTAAAATTTCACATTATGTAAAATAATGTCTCAGTCTCAATCTCGATCTCGGCGGTCGGAGGGAAGTTACGCAAGAGAAGCTTTATTATCGGCGTGAGTATTGTCATATTTTAATATTTTAAGCTCAATATTAATATTTAACTTGCATAAAGTCACATTTTTTGATACGATGTGACTTTTTTCCCACAAATTTTCCAAAAAAAAGGGTTTACCGTAAAATTTTATCGAAGAAATAATTAAAAAGCGTGCATCACAAAATCATTTTCAATTTTTTGGCAAATAGAATTAATGGCGCTTACCAAAATTTATGAAATTTATCTTACTAGGGATGCTTATGTAATTTTAATAATAAAAAAAGAAAATCCGTCTTTAAACATTAATAAAAAGCACAAGTTTGATCTAGACACAGTTAGTAGTGTACAAATGCTTTGCGGCGTCGGTTTTTTAATGTCCGTTTAATTTTGACCGTTAAAAATCAAAATGGCGCCGTATGAAGGCGTTAGGGATGAAAAAGATTCACTTGCATTTGATAATTTGGCTTATAAAGTAGAAGAAGAAGAAAATATGTAAGTATTTTGAATTTTTTATTGGAAAAAAAAATAACGGCGTCTATTTCTGTGTTCTGAACGTACTTTTCTCTCGTTTTAAAAAAAACAAGTGAGCGTCGAGTTAAAAATGGTGGGTTATTTGTTTACCCATGGCAAAGATCAGGTTATTATTGTTTATTTTTTTAATCCATTCGCTGTTTTTATTAACTAATTCGAATATTTTAATGTTTATTTAATTGTTTTTTTTATAGAGAAAGCCTGCGGTATGATGTAGCCAAAGCCAAAATTAAAATAGCACCGACTGATCGACAACAACCGGTTCCATATTTTAAATTGGTAAATATGACAAATATCATGTGTAATTGACTAAGATGTTGTTTTAATATAACGTATCGGATTCCAGTTCCAATATTCAACACAATGGGAAAAATGGGCGATATTTTCAGGCGTAGTTATAGGCATGATAAGCGGTTGTGTAATTCCAGCAGTAAATGTCATTTACGGTGAATATGCAAATTTATTAGTTGACCGACAGTTTCCTCAAGGCCCTTCAACTCAAGCTAACGTTTTGGAATTTTTCGGTGGTGGAAGATTACTGTAAGTAATTTGAATTTAATTTTTCTGAAATTTTTTGTGAGTTGGTTGGTATATTTCAGACCTGGAAATGCGACGTGGGATGAGAGGAAAAGTGCTCTGTACGAGGATGCAGTGGCGTTTGCGCTTGGAGCATTAGCTTTTGCAGTTATACAGCTATCAACTGCTGCGGGATCTATTTATATTCTAAATTATTTAGCGTTGAAACAAACGGCACGGATTAGAAAAAGGTTTTTTAGATCGATCTTGAGGAAGGACATGGCGTGGTTTGATGTTAACGGTTCTAGTCAATTTACAAGTCAAATAACAGAGTAAGTAATCGTTTCCAGAAAATGTGGAGTGCTAAAATAATGATTATAGATAAAGTTTTGTTGTGTGGAACTTCACCAAAACTTTTTAAATTATCATTTTTTTTTAAAAAATTCATTATTCACTCATTAATTTACTTTTAAAATCCATTTTTCTGGCAAAAATTTTTTGTTTTGGTGCTGCTGGACTTGTTGCCCAAACAAATTTTATGAAATTAGTTTGAGCTTTTCATATTCATTTTTTAATTTCACATCAGAAATCTCCATTTATTCCGCAAAGGAATTGGAGAATCAATGGGGATGTTCGCATTCATGATGACGAATTGCGCTATTTGCGTCACCATTTCATTTGCTGCTGGATGGCAACTTACATTAGCATTGCTAACAGTAGCGCCAATCATGATCCTCTCTACTGTATACGGAGGAAAGGTAGAAATTTTTTTCATAAATGCTATAGCTTTAATTTATCACTCGCATCCTCCTCATCACTTCGCTTATATTCCTCTAACCGACAAAGCAATTTCTTCTCAAGTCTTGCTTTGCAGGGATCTTACCCGTATCGAACAAGGGATCGGAGAACGATTGGTTATTTTTTTTTATCAACTCGCTGTCGTGTTAGCATCTTTGATCGTCTGCTTTTTGCACGGGTGGTTATTAACTTTGGCGCTTTTGGGAAGCGTTTCGCCTTTAGTTTTTACTTTAATAACCGGTTCGAAGGTATTTTTGTTCTTAGGAAAATAAATTTTTGTTAAAAAATAATTCTTGGCTAAATTTCTATTTTTTGATTTTAGATTCAAAGTCATTTAACTGCGAAGGAGTTGAAGTCGTACGGGCTTGCAGGATCGGTGGCTGAAGAAGTATTTAATGGGATTCGTACTGTTGTCGCTTTTAACGGGCAAGATTTAGAAGTGAAAAGATATGAAGAAAAGTTAAGAACGTCGAAAAGAGTTGGGATTAAAAAAGGCATTACTTCTGGGATTGGAGGAGGGATTTTATGGTTTATAACGTACAGTTGCTACGCCATCGCGTTTTCCTACGGTGTTCGATTGGTGATTTGGTCGAGGGAGTCTGGAGATAATGAATATACTCCAGCTATTCTTATTATTGTAAGTTCTGTTTTTTTTAAAAAATGAAAAGTAAAAGCTTTGTAGCAGGAAGATCTGCCATCTTCCAATTCTTTTTTTCACAATATTTTTTTTATTTTCCAGGTATTCTTCGGTATCGTCGTGGCAGCAACAAACATGGGCTACGCAGTCGCTCATTTCGAAACATTTGCTGTTGCTCGCGGGGCAGCCACTTCAATTTTCGATATAATTAATCATAAACCGTCAATCGATCCTTTGTCTGACGCTGGAACAACGTTGAAAGAATGTAGAGGAGACATCGAATTCCGCAATATTCGATTTTCTTATCCTGCCAGACCGAACGTTAAAATTTTAAGGGGATTGAATTTGAAAATTAATGCAGGAGAAATGGTTGCTATCGTCGGCGGCTCGGGTGCTGGGAAATCTACAGTATTGGAGTTGGTTCAGAGGAAATACGATCCAGTTCAAGGTGATGAGGCTAAAAATCAATTCAGTCTTAAGAGTTCACTGCATTATTACTCGAGGTCTGGAAATTTGACAATTAAAATTTAATTAATTGTCTTTTAGGCGACGTATACTTAGACGGAGAGAATTTAAAATCATTGAAAGTATCTTGGTACCGTCAGCAATTAGGAGTAGTCGGTCAGGAACCATTATTATTTGCCTGCTCGATACGTGAAAATATCTCGTACGGTTCGCCCAACGCAACAGATGAAGATATTATTGAAGCTGCTAAAAAAGCGAATGCTCACAGTTTTATAATGCAACAGCCTGATGTAAGTAATTATTATTTTTTCGTTTAACGAAAAAGTATTTTATTAAATAGAATTTTTTTATGTAGGGGTACGACACTCTTATAGGGCAAAAAGGTTCAACTTTATCAGGTGGCCAAAAACAAAGAATAGCTATTGCAAGAGCGTTAGTTCGAGATCCTAAAATTTTAATACTTGATGAGGCGACTTCAGCGCTTGATGCGACAAGTGAGAAAATCGTTCAGGAAGCTCTGGACGCTGCTGCTGTTGTAAGTACAAAACTACAGTTTAATTTGATTTAAAATTCACAATTTTAAAAAAATGAAATTTTTTCAGGGCCGCACAACTTTGGTAGTTACTCATAGATTATCAACGATAACAAAAGCAGATAGAATCATAGTTTTAGCCAACGGTGTAGTTGCTGAAGATGGTAACCATAATGATTTAATTAAAATAAAAGGAGGAATGTATAATGAACTTTTGAAAAGTCAAGAGGAAAACGTTCAAGGTAGACGAAATACTTTTTAAAAATTTTGTAGATTTTCTTGTCACTGTTTTATTTTTTAGTGAAGAAAAAAGTATCAGCAACTCAGGCTGCTCCATCTCCTAGAAAACCGGAATCAGTTGTTATTTATGAAGAGCCGCAACCTGTTGGCCCAGGCCCGAGAACTCGAGATAGTTTTGTTCCATCAAAAACTTCTTTATCCAAGAAGAAACTGAAAAGGAAAGTGATGCAGGCTCTTGATCAGACTGTAGAAGTTAGCGTCGGGGAAATGTTGGTTTGGAACAAACCTGAGTGGTTTTTTCTTATAGTAGGAGCAATAGTGTCTATTATTGCCGGAGCTGCTTTACCTGCAGTTTGCATATTATTCGGAGATTTATACGGTGTATGTAAATTAAGCGCGAAATGGGCCTCTAAATTTTTTTATTAGTTCTAATGATTTTCTTTTTTTTTTAGTTTCTGTCTTTAACAGATTCAGATCTAATTATAGAGAAAACAGATTTCTACACATTATTATTAGTAATAATTGGATTAGTGGCAGGTTTAAGTGTTTTCATTCAGCTTTATTTTTTCGCCGTCGCTGGAATGGGAATGACTACGAGGTTAAGAGTTAAGGCTTTTGATTCCATTGTACATCAGGTATGTCCAATAAATTTGTTAAATGGTTTTATATTTATTAAATTTTTAAAATTTTATTTTTCAGGAACAAGGCTGGTTTGATGATGAAAAAAATAAAACCGGTGCACTGTGTTCGAGGCTATCAACGGATGCTGCCGGTGTTCAAGCGGCGACTGGTGGCCGTATTGGTATTATTTTACAAGGGGTATCAACAATGTCAATAAGTACGTGTATTTTATAGCCAAAAAATCCGCTCAAGGCGTGCTAGAAGTTCGCCGAAATTGTTTGTAAGCCCAGGTTACTGACATAAATTTCAGAAACGCTATTAACAGAATTTAAAATTTTTAACTAAGGCTTGACAAGAAAAAGTTTATCAAAAGAGATTTTCAGGCAGTGAAAATGAAAAATTCAGTTTGAAATTCAAATTCTCAAAACTACTAATTTTTTTGTTTGGAGCGAAAATTCCTCTGACAGAAACAAAGTATCAAACTCAGTTATGACGTCATTACCGCATGGTTTGTTTTTGGCGGGTTTTATAGTGTTTTCCTCAGCCTAAAATTTCTTTTGGCAAAAATTTTTTGCTAAAGTTATCGATTGAAGAATTATTTATTGAAAATAAACTCTTGATTTTAAATCTTAACTATTTATTGAATTAATTTTGGTTTTAGGTATCGTTGTAAGTTTCATGTATTCTTGGAAACTTACTCTAGTAACTATAATAGCCGTACCTTTTGTATTTGTTGGAGTGTATTTGGAAACTCTTCTGCTAGCTAACTTAGACGAGAAAGAACGAAAATCTATGGAATCTGCTACGAAGGTATGAACAACAAACTGATAAATTCTCGTGGCCACAAAATCGATTCTTTTATTTTATTAATGATTATTTAAAAATCCCGTTTATTTTTTTAGGTAGCTGTAGAAACGTTAAACAACATAAAAGCAGTCGCCAGTTTAGGGAAAGAGCAGTTTTTCTATGAAAAATTCGCCGAAGCCCTTAGAGAAGCCGAGATGGGCATGAAAAAAAGAGCAAGATTAAGGGGGTTCGCCTTTGGTATCGGTCAAACCGCCCCACTTTTCGGTTATGCATTGTCATTGTGGTACGGTGGTACCTTAGTCGCCGAAGAAAATTTACATTACGAGAACGTTGTTAAAGTTGGGGAATTATTAATTTTCGGAGCTTGGGCTTTAGGTCAATCGATCGTTTACGCGCCTAGTATTAATAAAGCAAAAGCGGCAGCCGGTCGTTTAAAATATTTATTTACAAGAACACCGGTTATAAGGGATGGGGACATTCCGAAAGCTCCGGATATGTCGAAAGAAGGAGAAATTAAATTTCAAAAGGTATGTTTAGTTTTTGAAGGGGTCAATTCAGAATTGGCGCCAAATCGGAGAATTTAAAAATCTTTTTGATCTGTTTTTATTTTTAGGTTACTTTTGCATATCCTACAAGATCGGATAAAACAGTTTTGAATGCGCTAAATTTAAGAATCAAAACTGGTCAATCGATCGCTTTAGTAGGTTCGAGCGGGTGTGGAAAATCGACGATAATACAACTTGTTCAAAGGTTGTACGATCCTGTTTCGGGAAGTGTTATGATGAACAATGTAGATATTTCATCATTAACTTTGGCAGCGCTAAGAAGGCGTTTAGGATTAGTAGGGCAGGTAAGATTATACAATCCCAATTTTTTTAAAAATTTTTGGGAAGGTGGATTAAAATTAGATTAGCCACAGAAGAAATTTTAACTGCTTCCTTGATTAGGCTGAAATAGCGAGGACAATCCATTTCTGAACCATGTTTTTTTTAAAAATTCAGTCGGCTCTGGCAGACTTACTGAGAGCTTTGACTCAGGTCTCAAACCTTCTAACGATTTTTTCTCTCTATTTTTAGGAGCCAGTTTTATTTGATAGAACAATAAAAGAAAATATAGCTTACGGGGATAATACAAGAGTTATTCCTGACGTTGAAATCATAGAAGCTGCTAAAGCGGCGAATATTCATTTATTCATAGCGTCGTTACCTCAAGGATACGACACGAGATTAGGATCTACATCAGCTCAACTTTCTGGTGGACAAAAGCAAAGGATAGCTATAGCAAGAGCTTTGGTTAGTTTTTGAAAACTATCAGGCTTCTGAAATTTTTTGACTGTGCACGATTATACAAACCTGCAGAGAAATATTTTGTTGTAAAAATAGTGGAAGCTAATTGTTGTAAAGAGCTAGCGTTGTAAAATTGATCGCTTGTGAGCTCTAGCGTCCATTTAGTTTGTAAAATGATTGTTGGAAGCGCTAGCATCGGTTTAGTTCTTTAAATGATCTTCGGATAGGGCTAGCGCGAAAATATTTTTTCCTATTGGCCTTTATTACAAATTGGGACGATGCTGGCGCCATCCATTCACCATTATGCGAACTTTAACTATTGCATCGGCATTTTTCAAAAGCATAAAATTTCTTTAAATTTCAGGAATCTTTTCTTTTAAAAAAATAACTAATCAGGCACAATTTATTTAAAAAAATTATTTTCTTATTTTCTTTTTTTTTTTTAAGCTGAAGATTTTTTTTTTTTATTAATAACACTGCAAATTATTCGAACGGAAAAAAAGCATCGGCAACTGTAAACAATATAGAACAAACAAAAAAATGCTTTAAAGCAATAAAACAAAAAATCAATATACACAATTAAAATTAACTCGGCATGAATTTTCAGGTTCGAAATCCACAAATCCTACTCTTGGACGAAGCTACATCTGCATTAGATCCTCGCAGCGAGAAAATAGTACAAGAAGCCCTTGACAAAGCAGCAGCGGGCCGAACAACAATCACAATAGCTCATCGTTTAGGAGCCGTTATGAATTCCGATATAATTTACGTTCTTGATAAAGGAAGAGTAGTCGAATCTGGAAATCATACCTCATTAATGCAACAGCAAGGGTTTTATTATGAAATGCATAGCTCGCAAAAATAATAATTATTAACTAAATTTTTTTTTATATAAATGAAAAAAAATCGGAAATGAACTTTTTTTATTTTGTATACTGGCCGTTATTCCCCAAAAAATAATTTTATCATATTTAGTGGAAGCATATGATAAAATATTTGTTTTATTTAGTTTAAATGTCATTTTCGACCCTTTTTTTTTTTTTTTTTTTTTTTTTTTGAATCGTCTTTTTTTTAGTAAAAAATATTTATGCTTAAAAAGACTACATACATGACTACGGGAAAAAAAACCTAAAGCTAGCTTGATTCTAAAAATGCATTTGTTTATACACACTTGAATGTTTTTTTTTTGTTTTTTTTAAGTATTGCATTGGAAATGTACACATAATTTTTCACTTTTATATTTTTAGTATTTTTAGGAAATTTTATGTTATAGCTCTTTATGGTGTAGTGGTTAGCTGCAGAGGAATATTAGAAAAAAAATTAAATATTAAATTTAAGCTAAAGAAGTAAAAACAGATTGCTGTAAGGGAAAATTTTGATTTTGAATTTGAATTTTTGTAGCTGTGTTGAAAAATTGCTCGATTTTTAGGGCCCGGATCAACTGAAGAAATTTTTTAGGCTTGAGCCCGGTTCATGTTTTTCTTTTATATTTCTTGAGATTTCTAAATTGTAAAATCTTTTTCAAAATGCGATTTGAGATTTTTTTCGTCTTAGTTTTTGAAAACACATCAGTCAGTTTCCTTTAATTTTTTCGTAAAAACTTTTTTATTTTTACAATTTTAAAATGTGATTTTATGTCCAATTATTTAAAAAAGTTTTCCAATGCAGATCCACTACACCAAAATAAGAGTTGGCTTGCGACTTATAGTTCTGATTAACAATGAGAAGAAGCACGGGTTTTTATGTAAATTTTAAATTTTGTTTGAACAAAATTTTTTGCATAATTTATCAGAGAGCAGATAACTATATATAAAGGAAACAATCAGTTAGAAGCATAAGCAGCCATTAAAGGGCTCCACAAGGATGTGGCAAAATATTCAGGACTACGACTGACTATTTCGCTAGACTGTGAAATATTCCCTCCTAACGCTGCTTATGTTCCGCAAACCGCCAATTAATATTTTTCTATGAACGTCAAATAAAAAAACAAATCCAAGAAATTGGAATCAGTCCTAATTAAATAACCTAGAAAAGCGTTTTCGTTTAGAAAAGGAAAAAAAAATACGTACCCCAATAATAAGGCAGCATAACTTTTTTCTAACACGATTTAACGATATAAAAAACAAATGTCTTTAACATTTTTTTTCTTAGTTAGCCCCGGGTGAACTGAGTTTTTGAAATTTTCTGTGAGTTGGCCATAGTTAATTGTGGCCAACTTATCTAAACGATATTGAGGCAAAATTTCTCAGTCCGCCCCTGGTTATCCATTAAAACAAAGAACGATTCCGAATAGAATTTTTTAAAAAACACAACGCTACCGTGTTTTTCCGAAAGTACTCATTCAAACTTAATAAAAATTATGAAAACTACATAATGTAAAATCATCCCGAAGGCGGATAGGAAGGTATAACTAAAGACATTGGTCCAGAACCACCTTGCAAAGAAGGATCCATTAATTCCTGAATTTGTGAATTTTCAATAATAGCATGATTATTTTTTTCCGACATTTCCATCTGAGGAATATTATTATTGTTGCTAGGGACTTCAGCTCGCAATTCCTGAACCTCCTCAGGTCTCGATTTAACCTGAGAATATAAATCCTGAATGGGGATGTTATTTTTTAACGAAATATCATCCGATTTTATTATTTGATAAGATTTTATATCTTGAATTTGGGTTATTGAATTATTTTTATTCGGGGCGAGCTCTTGAAGTTTATTTACGAAATTATCAGGAGTTCTGAACACGAAATTTGATTTGAAACTAGGCTGGAGCTCGTGTAGAGAAGAGAGGAAGTTTGGGATTTTCATACTGACGTCTAAGTCAGTCGAAATCGGAGATGGTACAGGCTCCGAACGTTTAGGTTCTATCGAATTAATAGGAGGAAGAATATCAACCGTTCTAGAAATCAAAAGAGGCACTGAATTTTGTAAATTTTCATTATTTTGTTCCATTTGTTGGATTTGCGCGTTAGTTACCTGCTCTCTTGATATTCTGGGTAGATGAGCCCGGCTCGAATGTAAAACGACTTGATACCGATGACGATACCGCACTTTACAATGTTCGCAGCCGAATTTATCCTTTCGATGATGCCAGCGTTTATGCAAAGCTAAACTGGAAACCGTGTGATAAGGGAAGACTTCGCTCCAAGACCTGCACCAGAAGCAGCGAAGCCCTTTTCTCATGATCAGATAGCTGATGTGTTTGTCGCGAAGCCTGGAGATGAAGTCAACGGGATCCTTCTTCCGACGGCGTTTTGGCGATCGACGAACTACTCGTATCTCTGCTGCTGACACGATTTTCTTGGGCTGTTGCTGCTTCCTCGGACGTTTGGATAGCGGACTCTCTTCCCTCGGAGTGCTGCAATCTGATAAATTGATATTGGCATCTGTCACTCGTCTGCAATTTGACATAACACCGCACACATAGAGTCACATAACAATGGTCACGTGAAAAGGAAAGGGTAAGATTTGAAATTTTTTTGTGTAGTCATCATGCAACAAAGCAGCTCCGTAGTCAGAGAGAGGAGTAGCTATAAAAATTCGGGAGCTATTTCTGTTGCAGCAACAGCAACAATTTTTTTTAAAAATACTTTCTTTTAAAAAAGTTTTAGCTACGGGGCTGCGGACAAAGACTTTAAGAGAGTGTTCTGATAAGATGTGAAAAAAAATGAATTTACTCAAAATATTTTCCTTAACGGCACATCTGACAGATACACCCTGTGCTCACATTTGTTATACTTATAGGCCAGCGACCTGATCGGCTCCTGTTTAATCGCCCTCGGACCAGTCAGCCGATGATGCATGAACACGTGAGTTTCAAGAGACGTATCATCCGCAAATTCGCAACCGCATTCTCTGCATATAAACGGAGGAGGTTCAGCTTCTTCTGGTTCGTTTTCCGGTTCGGAATTATCGGACGCCTCCATGTAATGGAATAATCTCGCAGCACCAAAATGTTTGTTGGAGGATTTCCAGGTATCATCTCCTAATGGGTAGGAACTAGGAACGTGGCCGTGAGGATTCCACAATCCGGAAGAAGGAGTTTCGTCATAATGTCTCCTAACGGAAGGTGTTGAGCTTGTGGTTGTGTCGTGTGTGCTGTGGGACGAAAAATTAGTAATATTAGAAACTAAAAACAATAGTTAAGGATTTAGCTAAGACCGTTTTCTTTTTTATGTTTGAAAAAATTGCTGTCTCATCTCATCTTTTTTTTTTAAATATGACCCACACCCTCTTATTATTTCTATCTCATTTTAAAAGAATTGTCACTTGGAAAACAAATGTTTAATCATTTTTTTAAACTCTTAAAATCAATGTAGCATCTTGAAGTAGTTTAAAAAAAATTTAACGGTGTTTGTTTTTGGGAAGAATTTAAATCGTGCATTTTTGAAGATGAAAACTAATTTTATTCTCAGTAGCGTTCAGGAAGGTCTTGGACACTCCCCTAATTTATTTTGTCCTGGGTCATAAATAAAGGAAGTTTTATCGTGGGCTATTTTTTGCTTAAAATTGCTTAAACTATTAATTTTTTAACTGCTACTATTTTCAAAAATATTCCTTTGGTGCTGAAACTTTTCTTAAAAGTTTTTTTGGCAGTTCTTGAAAGAGGAATTCTGCCTTAAGCATTTTCCTAATTTTAAAAAATTTTTTTTTATTGTTTTTTGCAATTTTAAAAAATTTAAAAAAGAATTGTGAAAATCTTTCAGTGAGCGAATTTGACAAAAAAAACTTACCAAAAAGGAGGCAAAGCAGACGACGAATGATTATTTGTAAAATTGGTGCTGCGAAGGACATTATTAGAAGATCTATTGTTGCGGTGCTCCAATGGACTGCAATATAATAGCAATCTCAGCAAATTGTTTTAAAATGTGCCATTTCCAAAAAATTTACTTACTGATGCTCTTGCATATGAATCGCTAACTGCGCTGAATCTTCTCCTAAGAAAGAACATCGTCCACACGCCCTTTTATTATGCACTTTCAAAACATGAGTAGCTAATCGTTCCGATCTCGCAGCTTTATAATCACACAAACCACAAACAAACGGTTTTAAATGAGTATTTAGATGTCTTTTTAGGCACCAGTTATCAACCCCCGACCACGCACAATAACAACACGAATATCTCTTTTCTCCTTTCTTTTTAGCAGTCTTACTTCCATGCGACTTAGCATTACATCCATTTTGCTGCATTTTCGGGGGAGACGGTAACGGCGGTTTAACGCCTCTTATCCCTGATGTGGGAGGCGGAAACCCGGCTGGAATATTTAACCCGTGATGTATTTGCCCTTGAGTGGGTAAACTCTGCGGCCTCGGAGGATTCTGCTGCGGAGAACTGTATTTTTGGTAATAAGACATCCCGTTTGAATTTTTCGGCGGTTGCCGTCGTATCCGATTTAAATCATACGGATGGTCCCGATGCATCCTTAAAAAATGTTTCTTAACATGATCAGCTCTATTAAATTGCTTTTGGCAAACGTAACATTGAAACGGTTTTTCGTCTCGATGAATATTTTCATGCCTAGTAAATAAATCCCTTCGATCCGTTGCGTATGGGCAAAATGTACAGCAATATCTTTTACTCGGAGTGTTTTCCGTTCCTCCTGGTTGAGCCGACGTTCTCGACGGGGTTGAATTTTGGTTTTGACCGTGATTTTGAGGAGGGGTTACAAACTCAGTCTTTAAATTGGAATGGGTTGTTGAAGGTGTGTTAACATTTTGAATCGATGGTGATTCAACTTTATTTTTTAACCTTTGAAGATATTTGGTAACTTCTTCTAAAACCGGATTTTCTTTCCATAATCCGGTTTGGTTTTCACCGGTATCTACGACGTTGTGCTGACGTTGAAGGTGCATCCGAACGCATCGAGCCCAGGCGCTCGCGTAAGGACACTGAGGACATTGAAACACTCTTAAATTCGCATGGGTACCAAGCCAGTGTTCCGCTACTCTCGATAGAAACCCGACGCATTCGCAATCCGTGCATCTGAATAATTTTTGAGCTGCGTTGTAAGTTGCTATTTTTGAACTGGTCCATTGTAGAGATTCTTCGCTCGAAACCCATTTATCTTCACCGGAGGGACGATATTTCGTCGATTCGGTTTGTAAATGATGATGATGTCCAAACATGCCAGGAGGAGGAGGGAAACCATTCTGCATTAACGCTGCTAAGCCGAAAGCAGCCAATGCGCCGTGACCGCCTTCGGGACTTTCTCCGTCGTAATCCGCCGGGGTTCTCATGCTAGGATGATCTCCTTCTGTCATATCTGGAAGACCGTCTTCACCGTAGAGTTTCCTGGTGATTTCCTTGAACATGTCTTCGTAGCAATCCATGGCTGGTAATGCATCCATCACCGCTCGTCGTCCTCCCCATTCCTGGAGGGTTCCTCCCCCTTCCATCTTGTTAATTTTTTGTTACTTATGGGTCGTAAAAATGATGTCATCGATTCCGCCTTGTAACTACTCCTTATTTACTTGTACACCGTTTGAATGCTTGATCTGGAAAAACGAAAAAAAGAAATATTTTGGCGCCAAGTTAATTTAAAGAGTGTAATAGAATAAGGATGAGATCGTTGGAAGAGGGAGAGAACGGTTACTGTCGGATCACCTATACTCCCCCAAGAATCTTGGTTGCCAGGAAACGCCCCACACCAAGCTTTTTACTCTAGTCCGAATATCTAATGACAATGGATATCTTTATAGCTGGTAATTGTAACGGTTTTCTTGGCAAAAGTCAGATAACCGATCAAGTAACAGATATTTGACCTCGAAAAATTTTAAAAAAAATTATTGAAGTCACAAATATAAGTTTTTAAATAATTATCCTCCGTCTTTTTTTCAAACGTGACCTGTTCCATTAATAAATTTTGCCCATAAAATCAAAAAATCTCTTTCGCAAAATGCATTTTTTTTAATATCGCTGCCATTTTAAAAAGTACGTTTCGAAGTAAGAAAACCTTCGCCATTATAAATCTAAGGCGGCTGTGGATACCATTTTTTTTCGTAGAGTGCCGGTTAATTTTTTTTCCTGATGCATTCTTGTTTTTTATGTGTAAAAATAAAAAACGAACGGTAGCTTTCTGATGAATAAGCACTTAATTAGTTCTACTCGAGATATTTATATCGAATGGCCATCCAGGAGCTCTAATTGAATGGTTTCAAATGCAAGAAGTAATCATGCCATGCCGACTGAGGAACGATGTTAGGAAGCCATTTTGTATGCAGGTGAGAGAAAAGCAAAAATTATCTTTCATTCGAAAATCGGGTTAATAATCCTTGCTAGAGACGGATCCATGCATTGTGAAATTGTGCAGTAAATCCATGCATTGTCATTGTGAAGTGCATTGTGAAATTTTAACCAAAAATGAAAAGCGTAAGCGTATACATAGGATTATGGTTTTTGCTTCCATTCCAAGCTTTGTATAATGGGAAATCTGCTTGATAATTTTACAGTGTACGATGAAATAGGGCCATTACGTGCTTTATTAATGCTTGAATGTGAACCTCGATAGGACCAATTCAGCTTAAAGTGAGGTTATATTTCTCCTTGGAAGCTTGCTTTAATCCTGTTATGAACCTGTATCTCCAAACAATTATTTAAATCAAGCCTGTTTGAATTCTTTAACTAGTGATATTTTTAATTAGTTTGATGAAGATTTGAGACAGCATTTAGTTTCAATTGAAGAGATCAAGGTGAACATTGCCAGGAAAAGAATAGCACTGAGCATCCTGAGCCAAGATCACTCGAGTACACATTGCATGGCACTTGCTAAAAATTTAAGCATTTTAAGCTCTTTGCAGTGGAAAAATAATTTGTAAATTTTTATTCTGATTATGCAGTGAGAGCTTTAAATCTTACAGCCCAGCCAATTTTAGGCAGCAGTCTTAAATTTATCGTTATTAAAACAAGTAATAGTGGTTTGCCAAATTATAAAGTGTTGAAATTAGTTTTTAGTCTGTATGAGTTGAAACACAAGTAGATTTTTATCTTGTTAGCTCATTGTTCTTGTTAGGCCTGAAGTGTTACTACTAATATCTTCAGCTCTGAATAAATATTCTGGAAACTTCAAAAGCAACATACTGGTGATTAATATTAGTTGAAAAATTATTTGGCAGGAAGAAGTAAAGTAATGGTCTGATTAATTTTTTGAAGGTAATTTTTAGGCTCATATCGAAACAACAAGCCCTTGGCATGTAACTGAAAGAGAGTAGTTACTTTTTAAGAGGAAAAATTTTTTTGAGCGGTAGTGATTTTGTTGAAAATTTAGACATTAAAATCTTGTTGTATCTAGTTAAACTAGTTAGCAAAACTCTAGAATGCTTAATGCATAGTTGTTCATGTTTTGGAATAAAGTCATTGTAAAAATTCCTAAATTTGTCTTTATTATGACTTAAATTTTTTTTACTTGTCACTTTTTTACAATTAAAAAAAAAAAATAACTCATTCCCAGTTTCCGATAAAAACTATCAACTAAAAAATAAATTTTTGATAATTTTTAATTATCTTTTTATTCCTAATACAAAAAAAAGTGAATATAGTCTATTTGTTTTTCGTCGCTTTTATTTGCGAGAAGCTCTAAAATAATTTCATGCTGAAAATTACAGACTTTTGTGAAAAACCTCTAGAATTGAAGCCAAGGGGCAAATGACAAGGGGAGATGCGCCTGTCAGGCGGGGAGGCCTTTCCCTGCACTCGTATTGATCCATCGGCCCAGCCCCTGACCCCCCCACAGACCCCAAGAGTTTCCCTTATCCCCCACCATCAACTGATGCTCGATTACTCGGCTTTGCTATCATCCGATTACATGTTTAAGAATCGTTCTTTTTACCTACTACAGTAAAAATTAACCCGATGAAAAAGTTTTCCTCGAAATATTTATACCAAAAAAAAAAGATTGTTTTTTATTATGTGATATCGTCAGAGTTAATTATTAAAGAATAAAATCGCTTTGGGTAATCTTAATCCCTCGGGGTGGATTTTATTTTATTATTTTTTTTTTTATAAAATTTTGGGGGAGGTTTTTAAATATTTTTTTAAGAAAGGGAAAGGAGAAAGGAATTTTATTTTTAAAAAGATTCAAAAAGGATTACAACCTACAAGTACAAGAAAGAGTGAGAGAATGTGTGTGTAGATGGGGAGGAGTAGCTGAAAAGGGTGAAGGGGTGACTGCGCTTCACCCGCGTGGGCGACAGGGAGAACTTTTCCTACGTGGTATTGATCGGGGGCGAGAAGTGGACGAGGGAGCGGGCGATCAATACAGGGACTGGGGTTCCAACGGGAAGCAATTCAACCTACTCCCAGAAGGGTAGTCTTGTCCATAGGCTTTTATATTTTTCACTATTGAAATTTTCAAATTTTCAATTTCCAGCAATTTTTTTTCATTTTATAATTCCATCATTTTTTTTCTTCGGATCTTTGATTTTTTATTTAGAACAAAGCAAAAGTAAAAAAAAAGAAACCGACCTTGAAAAATCACACGGAAAAAAAATCCCCCCCTTTGAAGTATCTATCAACATGTAAAAAAAAAAAAAAATAATCTGCTCTACACCCACACACCGAAACAAATCTAAAGGGGTCTAGTGAAACCTGACCCATCCCCTTGAACCAGCAAACCTACCCTTCTTCCTATTTCGTGCATTCTAGGGTTTAGGCTCTCACTTCCTGCCGTCCCGTCACTATATTTAGAACCCTCGGCAACCCACCCCCGGGGCCCGGGTTGGAGTACGATGGGCCATCTTCTTCACTTGTAACAGAGGAGAGAAATTTATTTACAAAAATTTTTCGAACACATGACCGTATAAATATTTTTTTTTTATCATCCTTTTTTTTCCTTTAAATTTTTTCTTTCTTTTTTTGAAGAATTTTCAAGTATTACTTTTTATTTTGCATTGGCATGCGTTCATAAGAATTTAAAGAATGAATCAGTTCGTAGGGATGAATGAATCAAATAAAGGGACAAGATAGTAGATTTTTTTTTTTTCAATACTTGATTCGAGGAAGAAATTACACATGCAAATATATTCCTTCACGGGCTATGGATAGTGCACATTGTATTAATAGGGAGGAAAGGCACGTGCTAATCTCAGATTCTATTGTGGGGTTTTATTCTTGTCCTGTTTAATATTATTTCTTAATGGGCTTTGTTTACAAACAAAATGCAAAATTTAAATTAGTAATTCGTATTTCTTTTTAAAATTTCAGGTGCGCTGCTGTGCTGCGGTATTTTTGCCACGGTCTGTGAACTCTGCTGGTGTAAAATCAGAAGCTTAAAATTTGTACAAGAAAAACAGGATTTCTCGACATTGTAAATCGTAGGTAAAGACCGGTTTGAAAAAAAACTAATAATTAGGCAAAAATGTAATCTAAGCATGGACTTTTTTATTTTTCAGTTGGAAATAAGTCTTGGGCCGTCGATTTGCGAAGGTGAATTCAGTTCTAATATGAATCAGATATTACTTTTACCGTGCCAAGGGTGTTATTCATTAAAAATCATCGAGAGGAAAAACTGTCAAGACTTAAAAAAATATTCCAAGTAAGTATCAGGGCATTTAGCATTTTTTAAAAATTTCCCAGTCAAAAAAAATATTAAATGAACCGGATTTAAAATCACAAACTTGAAAATAAATAAAGCGATCCTTTTAAATGACTTTTCAAACCCCTGAAACACCTGCTGAATTAATTTTATTTACTCAGCGGGTATTGTAATCGCTTTATCTTCACGAAAAAAAATCCACAAAAAGAATTCAATTTAAAATCATCTGAGAAAATTTTATAAATTTCTTCCCCGAGAGATTTTCGATCAAATTTAAAACTCGAAAACAAAACGTATAATAACAAAGCCCAAGAAGAAACACTTTTTTTTAACTTTTTTAAACACGCGAATTTTCTAAAAAATTCCTTTTTAAATAAATACACCGAACAATTTTAAAATAAAATAAAAATCATACCTGATAATTAATGACAAATCCAAAAAAAAAACTAAACTAAATACATTAAGATTCACTGATACACTATATACACTTGTTATAAGACATTTGGTTGGGAAGAAAGAGTGAGACCTTCCTCTCCGGCGTTCACCCCATCATTTGTTCTTCTTGGCAAGTCACCCTCTGAGCACCCGGCGCCCTGCCCCACCCACCCTCTTCGCCTCCTTCATTCTCCCTCCTCGCGCATCACCCACTACTCACTACCACACACAAATCACTCCCGTCGCCCCGTAAGAAACACGGTCATATCCGATTTTCAGTGGCTCTTCTCTTAATTGCTTAACCGATCGAAAACCGTTATTTTTCTGGAATTTCTGGTCCTGGCTTGTTAATTTTTTTTCCCTCTAATTTTAAAAAAATGATAAATACGTTCTCCATTTTTTTTTTATTAATTAAGCTTGGATTAAGCTTTTTGAGCTTTTAACCTTCTCACCCTCCCCACCAAAAATTTTTAATATGCCGGTTTTTTTTAAAAGGAGAAAACCGTTAAAAAAGATCAACCTTGTGAAACAAATAAAAATGACAAAAGGGATTATTCAAAGTGAAGGAATCTCTGGATTTTTTCACCCACCCACAGGACTTTACACCCCTCCGAATTCTTCCACCCTCTTTGACGTGGAACTCACTTCATTCAATGGAAACGGTTTTTAATTTTTTTTTTTTTTGTATGAAAGTCCCATTTGAGGCATATATGATAATCAGTTCTTTATTTTATTTTTTTTAAAATATGGCATTCCTTTTCGTTAAAGGGTGGTCCATCTAATTTAACATGATGAACGATGATCCGGTTAGATCTATCCGTTAATTTTTTTCTTTTGGGGAAAGTTTTTTTTTTTTAGTTTTAACGGTCTGGTGAGACTTATGGTCAATGGCGGATCTGGAATAAAATTTCGGGGGAAAGATAGCAAAACTAGAACAGCGTTTTTGAAAATCAAAAAAAATTCCAATACATCTAATGTAATTTTTTTCCTCCACCCCTCTCTCATGGATCCGGATTATGGTTTTTCATGTTTCATTTGGCTAAGATAGCGAAATCAATAAACAAAATTTTGTAATTAGGGTTTTAGTTTTATAGCGGTCACGTGCCCCCTATTCAATAGACCCAATTAAGGAAGGATTATTAAATTGTATTTTAATGCTTCATCTTTTTCCAAAGGAAGTATTAAATGACGTTAATTTTATTGAACTAGGCCTTTAATAAAAGAATTATGGAGATGGAGAAAAATAGGATGTTTTGGTTGATTATGCCAAAGCTTCGATATAAAATTTACTCTAGGTTGATTAATAAGTTGCACTTAAGATCTATTCGTAGGATTAGTCAGTAAGATTCGTATGTTCTTACTGAGTCTTGCTTGGTCTGAGTCGAAATTTTATTGGCTGGGGCTGGAGGCTCCAGGTTAGGCTCTGACAATTTTGTGACAAGTTTTTTTTACTAATTTAAATTGCATTCATTCTAATTTCATAATTCTAATTATGAATTATCTAACATAATTCTAATTTCATTCTAATTTCATCCAAATTTCCATGCCGGAACAATGCCTGATTTTTAGGTGAAACTCTGGTCGGGCCGGATTGAACTTGCTAAAAAAAAATTTTCATAATGGAAGAATTTTTTTTTCATAATATTTCATCTTAGATTTTTTATTATGCAAGAATTTTTCTGAGAATTGGTTCCGACCAAGTCGCTTACTAAAAAAAGTAGTAGAAAAATTCTCTGGCGTGTAAATAATTTTTTAAACTCATTTCCAAGCAGCATGCAAATAAATTGGTAGAAAGAAAGAATTTCAAACCCTTCTTCCAAATCCTGCAGCAATTTTTTTCCCAAAGTTTGCTTATTTAACAATGAAATATGTGAGAATTTTACTTTCCACAAGTTTAACAAAAAAAATTCAAAACTAATTTTATAGTTAGAAATAAAATCTCAGAATAGCATCCGGGTCGAATATTTAGGTAAAAAATATCCTGATTGCGGGAAAAAATGTTTAAAAAAAATTCTTCAGCTGTAAAATCGCTAAAATGGCTCTTAATATTTTGATACGAAAAATTGGCAGTCAAGTTGGAAGAAAAAAAATGAATAAATGGAAATAAGGAAAAGAATTATTTCCTGGCCGAAATATGCAATAAAAGCATCATTGTTAAAAAATCAATCAGACTGTAATCGGTTTAATCGCACTATTCAATTCTTATTTGAACTTTCATTTCTTGAACGCAATCATTTGCCTTTTCATTTCTAGAAATGCCCACAAACAAAAAATTTATTCCGGTGCCCGCAATAAAAAAATTTCCGTTACCGAAAAGAAACAAGAATATGAATATACAAGAAACTTGCGAAGGTGGAATGAGGGAGTAGTGTATGTACGTTTAAAACGCGAGATGAGCTTGGTGCGCTTCTAAGGGGTGAGTTACTTCGAAAGGGGGTGAATCCCGTACCCCACCCGGTTAAGCGAATATACCGAAAATATTTTAAACTATTAATGAGAGGGTGGAAGAACGGTTCCTAATGAATATAAAAAAAAAAAGTTCGTTACATCTTTTTAACTTGAAATTTTTTTTTTGGTCAGGTGAAAAAATGTTTTCTTAACGGTTTTCTGGAGGATGGTTAGTTAGCGGGTGGAATGTGGTGGTATTTTCTGGAGATAAGCTTGACAGTTGCTTTTAAAATTTTTTTGGGTGTAAAAAAGAGTAGGAGGTGGAAAGATTAATAAGTGGGGGTAGTTTTGTGATTGCTTATCGTGTTTGTTATTGGATGAAATTTTTATTTGAATTAAAATTTGAGGGAGGTTTGAGAAGCAGAAGAATAAAATTGAAAAAAAAAAATGACAGCCAAGTAATTGTGAGATGGAATCGCCAACTGCCAACCCAGCAGCTGATTATTGGGTAATTTAGGAGCAATACCTTTCGCATAATCTCTTTACCCTCAAAAACAATTTGCTCTAATCTTGATTTTATTTAAACACATCAAACTTCAACGCAGTTGCTACTGCCTAGATCTGCCATAACCCCAAAAATGAAAATGCAGCAGCGTGATAAATTTTTAATTTCGTGTGCAGTCATGTTCACGATGATCAATATTATGTCATCGAGCAAATCTTCTGATTAATTAAATTTCAGCCACAATATACAACCCAAGTTTACAAATCAATAAAAAATAACTCCCGCAAAAAATTTTCTTCAACCCTTACCGCGATTAATTATGCGTACATCGCCTGAGCTATAATCATTCCCCTAAACATGCATTTTAAAAAAAATAAAGTTTTCAAAAAAACTCACCAAGAATTAAAAAACTTTATTCCATTTTTAATTAACTCAGAAAATTATAACATTAAACAACACGAGTTTTTTTTAAATATTTTTTTTTTCTATTTACAAAAATATTGCATGTAAGCAAAGCACGATGCAACAACGGTCATTTACATTTTATCAAATGACGTTATACATCTGACGCTTGCAGTTTTCACGTCTGCGTGCTTTGCCCAAACCCGACTGAGACGAATCCTTTTTCTGTCGTAATGTTAGGGAACCTCTCTAGATGGAACCAATTATCGGTAATGAAAGGGAAAGTGGTTAGTGCTGCTCTGCAGTTCTGTTTTAACCATAAAACCTTAAAAAAAAAAGAAAAAGTTTTAATTTTCTTTAGTATGAATGAATTTTTTGTGTTTTGCCTATCCGGGAGAAAAATTGAATAAAAGCGTCAAACTTGCCCAAGATTTTTCTTTTTAAAATGAAGTTTTTTAAGGGTTTTTTTTTTTTGTATATATATTTTTCTTTTCCCATTCCCAGAAGATTTGATTTTGAGTCAAGCATTTTCTTTTACCGGTTGGAGATCAATAAATGTCTACCGTATGTAATGGGAGATGTCATAAACAACAGGAAACCCATGAAAACCATCCGCGTTACTTCCTCAACCATTACATCTCTCTTAGTTTTTTTTTTTTATTTTAAAATTTTAGTCTTTTCGTATTTTCCTTTTCTTTCCACTGTTGACATTTTTATTTCGCAATTCAAGGAGAATCAAGTCCTTGTCATTCTCAATTTTTAAAATATTAACAAAAGAGTTTTGTAGTCAACGCGGGTTTTCTGTTGAATACTTTCACTGCGTATGTTTTTTTGGTAAACGGTAACTGAAAAGAATACCGAAAAAAAGAGAAAGGGAATTGGGAGAAATAAAGAGAAAGAAATTTATACTCGAGAGAGTAGTAATAAGGCATTCTAATATCTTTTTAGTATTGCAATAAAAGTGAAAAATAAAAGGCGCATCTGTGACGCCATTTTGTGTATCCGAGAACTGGTGTTTTTTTTTTCTTTTTCGATTTCGTTACATATCTGGTTTCTGTCCACTCGAATAATTTACAAGATTAATCATGTCGGAATCTATCGCGGCAAATTGCCAAAATATACCAAGTTCATTGCTTCGTTTTCCTGACTTTATTGCTTTCTTTAAAAAAAATCTTCTCTTTTTCTCCACGTTGGAATATTTTTTAATTTTCATGATGTGGAATTAAAGTTTCTGTGTTTTTCTCAGCAGAAACAATTATTAGGAAAGTTGTGTTGTAGTCGTTGGAAGAATTGTGCTATCAAAAACATTCAAAAACATCTCTGGCCAAGCCGATGCCCGATGCATCCAGGCTAAAACTGCCGATGCAGACAGCAATTTGCTCGATTTTAATTAATTCTGATGACTGATGCCAATACCAATAAAATTTCCTTGGCTTCGCAGGCTTGGACTAATATTTTATGAGATTGTTATTTTGGAATCCACTAACAAATTCGTTTTGAATTGCAGATATCGGAAAAATAGCCGCTATGTTCCAACTGCGTCAAGAAGACAACGTATCCTGGGATGGAAATCGGTCAGGAGTACCCAACTGGTACCGCCAGAATCCTCCATGCGGCGATAGGATTTCAGGCCCTGTAAAGCTATATTTTGATCTTTCAAAACTGAACAGAGGAATTATGAATGGGTGAGCAGAACGAATAATGTTAAAAAAATACTTGTAACAATGTCAACACCAAAGGAAAAGTCAGGTCCGGGTCAACGCGGTAAGCGAAGTAAGCTTCGCAGGAGGCGCCAGCAGCAAGGAGCACTGCACAGCTACCTGAAGACCTTTTTTTTTTTGCTTGAAGTCTAAAGTCTTTTTAAAGGGAAAAAGGCGCATAATTGCTTCCTGTAGCAGGAAGGCGCACCCAGGGCTTGCCCCGACCCACCGATGTCGGGCAATGATTTTCTTTGGCATTATTACTGCTACATGATCCTTTTGTTCAAGAGGTACAGGGCTGACAAAATTTTAATTAGGCTCTTTATTAGCACCAATCCCTTCTTAATTTTTTTCGATCAGTTAATTCACCTTTAAGCTTAGAGGACAAAGTAATCAATGTGCTTACTCTGACTGTTGAGAAATTCACATCAAAGATGTCGAAGTCGCAATATATTTTTATTTTTTTATAAATCGACGTTTAGCTTTCCAAGCTTTCATAAAAGAAACAACAATTACGATAAAATTTAGAAAGACATGTTAGGCGGAGGCGTTGATAGATGTTCTGAATGATGTTCCATGTCATCCATTACGTATTTTGATTGTTCGACGATCATTGCTTAATACACTTTCATATTTCTTGTTAAAAAATTCTCAAAGAAAAATTCATTCCGCAGAAAAAAAGGCTAGCCCCAGCTGGTTTTGGTGCTCGCATGCTACCCTTAGCAACGATGCACTAGAACTGAATTTGGATAAGACGATTTACTGTATGCTGTACTTAGATTATTGAAGATGCTGAAAAGGCTCACCGGTCTACTCGCAGGCTGCTGTGACCTTTAAAAAATGAGAAACATGCCGACTGTGCATGGGAACCAGAGAAACAGCTGAACACACTCTCTGTCTCTGCGATCCTGCCACCGCATTCCGGCTCAAATTAATTGAAAAAGCCTTCCTTTCACCACATATGATCATGGTCTTGACGCAAGACAGGACACAGCAGGTGTGAGAAAATACGAGACAAGACTTCTTCTAATGCAAAATCGTGCAAGACAAGACTCTCATAATTAAAAAAATTATGCAAGACAAGAACAATATTGCCTTGTCTTGCGTCCATAACTACTTTTGTTCCATTTTATTTTCTGTAGGTGCTCCCCTTGAGAAAGTTTAAAAGTTCAAATCAGTTCCACGCCCCGATCGGACTCCTGACCTTTAAAATAGCTTCCCACAATTTCGCCATTAGTATGAAAATCATCTACAAACTCTCTCATCCTTGGTGCATCAACCACCGACTACTTCTCCTCTTTTCCATTTAATGCCTCCACAATACAAAGCGATTTACAATTCTCGCTTCAATTGAAATTCCTTTACCTCCCATTACCCCGTTCAAATAAATTTTCCCGAAACATACAAACTCATAATTAAAATTTCATAAACGTTTACCTCCACTTTAAAAACGTAAAACTTTAATCTCATTTTTCGGGGGGGAGAAAAAGAGAATTTGTATAGCTTTATCCATTCATCCGAACCAGACTCGAGTCCATGAAAAATTAATTTCCCTATACCTTCCAGCATTCAATAATCACCCTTCGTACAAATATTTATCAATGAAAATTACTAAAACTAACAAACCGGATTATTTTTCGATAACCCACGAAAACGGGCAAAATTACCCGTGGGAAAAAAATTATTAGAAAATATACTTTAAATGTATTAAAGACATGCGCCTTGGATCGAAAACCCGACAATAAATTTACATGCTCGAAAAAGAATTACCATAATCCAATCTCATTTAACGTTACTTAAACACAAGTTTGAACTTTTCGCTCGACAGCGCGGTGAGATTCGTTTGGGGGAAATTTTCCTTAGTCAAATCAAATACTTTCACCCTTGAAATTTTTGAGCTATTAAAAAATTTTTTTTTTAATTTTTGAGAAATCGTTCTTTGAAGAAAATAGGGCGCGAGGCCTAATTTTTGTTTAACGTTATCAAACGTTGTTTTTATCATCATAAACATGGAAGGTGCTATAATACAGAAGAGAATTTGTTATCGATAGTTGTAATAAGGGCCAGAAGGTGTCAGGTAAATCGCGCGCAGGCTGTCACACAAGCAACTTGCTGAATAAGTTCCCGTTCAGTTTCGCTGTTTCACTTCGCTTATACCGCCATGTTTTTTTTCGATTTCGTTATTTGTAAATTTATAAGTGTGAACAACGCCCGGTTTCCTTTATTCCCATTCATTTAGTTTTTTTTTTTTTTTTTTGATTTTTCGTTTCCCGTTTTCCCGTTTGATTTTTCGGGGGTGTTATCGTAATTAAGGATTTGTGATGGTGTGATTACGGGGGGAGGGGATTTTTCGGTGAATCACCGAGTTGGACACGGACCCGGGCGTATGTATCGATCCGAACTGCATGAATGGCCCGCCGTCACCCGCGGTTCTCCTATCCCTACTTATATTTGTATAGAAGTGAAAACGTTTAAATCATGAATTATAGATGCACACCTTTCATTGACTTTTCAAACATCGTTTACGAACGTCTTTTTTTTTCTTCTTCTGCTAAAGTCGTTCTTTCTTTATGAGCGACTCCTGTTTATTTTTGACATAGATGACCCAGTTAAGAACGAGAAGAGAGCATGGTTCCATTGTTTTTATCTCGAAATTTTTTTTTTCTTCTTCAAATCTCTCATCATTTTTTTGTCTTTTCATTTCTCCCCTGAAAAGAATTTTCGCCCACGAACGATTTATCTTTAAAAAAAAAAAAACTCGAACGCGTTCTGGCCACAAATTGTAAACTCTCTCCTTCTCCCCCTCAAGTTTATCAGGTTGCGATAAAATTTTATATACATCGATGTAAAAAAAAAAGAAATTTCACCCCGTTAATTTATAATATCCGCCATGTTTAATTCGAGGATTTTCGCGCGGTGGAAAATTAATAAGAGGGAAATTCAGAATTTCTCGTCTTTTCCACCATTTTAGAAAATTATTAATCAGGGTTACACATCCCCCCTGGGCAAGTAAAACTTTTTTTTTTTTTTTGCGAAATATTTTTCGGGGAATGAATGAATTTAAATGAATGAATATTGTTCGTTCGGATAACTTTTGACCTTTACTTAAATCTTTTGTTTTTCGATTTTTTAATATGGAGTTTAAGTGAGAAAATAAATTTACTTTGTTTCTTTGATGCCTTTTGTGTTTGATCGTGAGTTTAAATTTTGTTAGGTGGTGCGAGAGTTTTTGTTTAATATTTGGTTTTTAGGGTGTTCTTTATTTACGTTTTGTGTGTATTGAATTTTTCTAGCAAGACTTTGAAAATAAGTTTTAGTTTTTTGGATGAAAAATGGATGTTAGTGTCGAGTGTTTTTTAAAGTGAGTAATTTTCTTGAGGGAAGTTTTTCTCCAGGCAAATGGGTTGGAGGTTGTTGCCCTGCTTGAAGATTTAAAAAAAATTTAGGGTCTAGGAAAAATTTATTTTTGTGCTAAAAGTCTCGTTTTATTCGGATTTTGTGGAAATTTTCCCATTTTGAAGCTATGGTTTCTTTAAATATTTCAGTATCGATCCAGTAGAAGCATTTCTAATCGTAGGATTTTTTACTTTGTGTTCCGGCGACTTGCAGAAACGTCTCTAGAAGTATTAGGGTCTTAAACTAAAAGCCCGACATGGAGTAGGCTCCGGTTCGAGTTCAAGCTTGGTAGGAGTGTAATTATGAGGCTTAGGCCAGACTGGATTTAGAGTTTTTATTTAAAAGACCTGCTTCTGGTGGGCGTGAAATGTATTTGGAAGCTCTGTGGTCCTATAATTACCTTAATAGTAATTTAAGGAGTCTTTTAGGTGGCCGGACTAGCTGTTTTAGCCTGTTCTAGTGCTGCCGAACAGTTGAATTGGGATTTGTTGTTTGAATGAAACTAAGGGCACAAAGTATTCTCTGAGACTGAATGAAAGGTTAAAAGGAATTTTATTTGAGAAGTAAGGAAGGCAGCTTTATCTTATCCATCACTTTGTTTTTATTTCTTTTTACGTTTCCGGTATATACAACTTTAGAAAACTAAAAGCTCTCTCTCTCTCTCTCTCTCTCTCTCTCTCTCTCTCTCTCTTAGCTAAGTTGACATTTAAAAACAGTTTCAAACATTTTTTATTTATGAAATTTTATACGTTTTCACCTCTTTAAACGTCTCCAAATAAGGAGCTGAGAAACGTATTCAATTTTATTTGGCTAAATTTATTGATCTTAGACTTTTTTTAAGGGCGACTAGGGGGTGCTGTAGAAGAAATCAAGGAAAGTTGTATAGGGCAGTGTGAAGGGCGTAGAAGAAAAAGGCCTGCACTCGGCTTAAAGCATCAGAATCTAAAAATTCTTCCAGAGCCTGGCCAGAATTAGGAAATCCTAGTCCGTGCACCTGAACTTGGCCTCAGACTACAATTTTTGGCTTTACCGAAATACTGCGGTCACTAACAGGAAAACACTGTCACTACAGAAGAATCGAGGCGTTCTTTCTTACTTATCTGGCGTTACAATTTCCATGCCAGGCTATCCTATGAGAAGAGGCCGCTGCCGGATGTTTTCTTCCCCTAATAAGATGGGAGACTGGCTAGAAGTCTTGATCCAGGTTTCTAATTGCTTCATTCGAGGTTGCTGATTATGTAATTAGCCAAGAAAGCCCAACTAGGAGCTTTACCAAGTCAGCCCACTCAGCCCTGGCTTCTGACTATCACCAATCGGTTCATTAAGAACTATAACCAGCTCAAGTGGCTTATTGACTGTATCCTCTGTGAACTATAACCAGCTCAAGTGGCTTATTGACTGTATCCTCTGTGACTTAATCACACTCGTGATGAGATTGTAACGGTTGAGGAACTAGCGTAAGGCCAAGCTAAAGTTGTATCCTTTGTCCTGCACCATGTTATTGTCGTTAAACTTCTTTTGCCGACTTCGGCGCCACTAACGGCAGAATAGTGCGTATACCTTCTTATCTCTTTAAAAACTCCCGACTGATCATTCACCCCTCGCAGAAACGTAACCCTTAAATTAATTTTATTTCTTCCATATACCAGCCCCAAAGCTCGATGGGTGATACATTCAAATCTCCCCGGCTGATCAATGTAAGGGCATTAATCTTACGGGCTACCCAACAAACTACAACTCCAGCTTTTAATCAGCTTACGATTTTCTAAAATCCAAACGGAAGCAAATAAATTCCAGCTCATTCTTTTTCTTTTAAAGTGGGTTATTCTTTCGAAATACTTTCTACTTCCAAAACGCAAAAAAAAAAACTTTTACTACACACGAAAATTCATCCTATAAGGTTTTAGCCATCATATATCATTCTCTATCTGTCAGATTGATTAATTAATTTTTCATTGATCGAATAAAGTACTATCTTTTGAAGGGAAATCCTTTTTTCAATTTTTTTTTTTTTGGGAGGAAAGAAAGGATCATATATTAGATTCTGTATTTGACAAGCCTGAATTCGTCGCTGCAGGATTTTGAAAAGGAAGGGAAAAAAATTGAATGTTAGTGACTGTAAATTATTTTTTAATTCCTTGTCTTCTGTTTATACAATCATTGTAGGACTTGTATTTGGCTTTTGGCCAATTAAATAATAAAAAAAAAAAGATCTCGTGGATGTTCAGTGAAAATAAGCCAAGTGTTGAGTTATTGTAAATGAGAAGCACATGAACTTTCCGAAGAGAAAAAAAAATTTCGTTTTATTCTTAAGCGGTTTTTAGGGAAGGAAAAAAAATGATATAGAATTCCAATCGGAATAGGGTATTATTAGTTGCTTAACCAGTTATCCGTTAAATTGATTTTTTTCCCTTGAAACTATGGCGCCGATTCGGTATATATTTTTTTCCCCCCTACCATCAGTAACTTTTTTTGACTAGAGGGAAAAAGAAGTAAGCCCGATAATTATCTCTCATTTCATCTGTCTCTCAAGCTCTTTTTACGCCGTTCTTTTCTCTTGAAAAGTAGATAAATGGGTTTTGAGAAATTAATCTTGAGGTAGATTTTCAGTAGACTCGCGGAAATGATTCTTGAGTTGGTGTAATTTTTTAAAACACACTTGTTAAGGATTTTATCAACAAAAATGGACGTTGGCGGCGCCAGAACTTTTTCACTCTAGGGTGCTCGAAAAAGATAGGATTGAATTTTTAACATTACCAGGACGAGGACAGCCAGAGGTCAAGTTAAAACCATAGAAGCCGTCGCAAACCTAAAGTCCCGTCCAGGTCTTCGAAAGCCTCAGCTTCTGAGCTCTGGAGCTACCAGCTCTTAAGCCTCCTTTAGCTCTCAAAGCTTTCAGGCCCGCGGCTCGGTCTGACCCGTCAAAATTAAACGTGTTAGGCCCGAGGCCGGCCCGGTTGAAATTTTTTAAGCCCAGCTCTTAAGCCCAGCTTAAGCGCGGGCCCTTTGGCCGACCTCTTAAAAATCCGGTTGCGAGTAATTTCTTGAACTGAAATAAACACACTTTTCAAGTAATAACTTCAGAATGTGTAAATAAATAAATTAAAAAAAAAAAAAATAGAAATATTTTTCAAAATTAACCGTTACAAATTTATTTCTTTTTCTGCGAAAAAAAAGTAAATTTCGCCCGAAAATAGTAACCGGGTCTGAGCGGACCCAACGGGCCGGCCCGGCCCGGCCTTAAAATGCGCAGGCCCATGTCCAGACCCGGCCCTGGCCCGCAAAAGTAAAGCCCAAGCCCGCTGGTGGCCCTTTGCAGGAGTCTAGCTACAGCCCTTAACTCGAAGCTTTCAACCCTTTTGGCATTACCGCCCACGTTATATATAGTTGTTAAACTTCTCTACTGCAATAAAATGAGACTTTTTTATTTAAAGATGCCGAAAACTCGGATCCTTGTTCTTTAAAAGGAATCAAGATGTAAAATGCCTGGAGCGATGCTTTCATTTAAGATGTCGCTCCAGCGAAATACTAAATGCTCCACACTGCAATTTTAATTATGCTTTTCCTCCAAACCAAATGTGATAATTTACAAGGGTAACATTTTCATGAATTAATGTGAAATTTTCCTCGGTAGCAACTGATGAATTTCTTTAGTGTTCTAATTATCACAAGAGAATTTTACAACCCAAAGGCATGTTTTTTTTTTAATATCTGAAGTGGACCCATGGTTACGCCTCATGCGTAAGCTGTTGTCCAAGTCTAATTTTGCCACGGGATTATCTTTTGACGATTATAATTGAGGAAAAATGAAATTTCCTTTGGGAGGAAGATAAAAATAAATACACGTGTTGAAATGGTTCTTTTTTTGTAAATAGGAAACTTCAAAATCAAAAGCGTGTTCGAAATAGAAATCCGATTTTTTTTTAGGATTTCGATTTTTGGACGAGTGTGTTAGTGTGACGTGGATGCATGAACATTTCAGGAAAAGCAATCTTATAGCTGCTGTAACATTTTAAAACAAGAGGAAAGCACTCAGAGTAAATACTTTACGAGTACTCCATATCCGTAGGCCAAAATTCGTAAGTGACTAGCACTCAGAGTCGAAATTCCCTTTGGTGAGTTTTTAAGCAAGTCTCTTCACTCTCCCTCGAGCACTTCAATCCTAATCATTTTTAATACGTCAGGATAAACTAAAATCTTTCCTCATATATCAGATTTCTAAATAAAACCTAAAAAAAAAAGAGAGAGAAAGGACGAAAAAAAATTGAAATGGTAATAATAAACGTCACATCAAAAGGAAAAAACAAATTGCTAATTGAATAACTAAACTTGAATGACAATGGGATATTAAATGAAAAAAGTTCCAAAAGCTTTTCATGCTACCGCGTTCTTTTAAAAAATAATACTCCCTTATTTAAAAAAAAAAAACTTTTATTCTTTTATATATTTACCGAATGGCAAACTTTATATAGGATTAGTTAAAATTAGCAATATTATCATTATCGTCAGCTACAACATCGTTTTCATTATCAGCTTTGATTTTCTAGGCCCATGTTAAATAAGGGCGAATTTCACCCTTATGAAATGTCCGAAGAGAAAAACCAGCTGGGAAAACATAACCTAACTTCTTGTTTTATTTTGTTTTTTTTCCTTCATCATATTCACGTCGTCTGACCTCCATACGATTAAGATTAGTTTGATAGGCCTATCTCTTGTTTGCTAAAATTTCAGTGAGATAAAAAACAAGTTATAAACCTCAGGCCATCCGCTGTAGTTTTGATAGTCTACGTAGAGAACGATTATAATCTCGATGGTTTGATACGGGGAGTAGCGTGGGCGAGCGGGAGAAGTATAAAATAAATAAAGAAGAATACGATTGGATGAATCACAGATTCGTGTTTTGGCGTTATAAGTGTTTATTGGGTAAATCGATTGAAGCAGTTTTGTGTTGTGTGAGTCAATATTTTTTTAGAGAGTACATTGCCGGTTCATTTCATTTCACCGTAGCACAATTCTAGCAGACAGGCAGCAGTGCCAAACTAAATGGCTGCAGTAAACATGACGAAACTTGTTATATGTCTTGTTTATGTTATCTGAGTCGCAAAACATATTTTTGGGCTTGAATTCGCAAACCTTGCTTTTAGGTAGCGTACCAGAACTTTAACATAGGGAAGTGCGATAGAATGGATGGCACCTATTAATGAGTAAAATCATTAACTAACCACGTCAATAATAAAAAGAACGAATAATTAACACATTAGCGCGAAACGAACAACAAGGTAATGGCTAATTTCATAGTTGTTAACAATGGCGTCGGAATGTCATTTTGTCTGCAGATGCAGCAACTGAGATTTTTTTTTTCTATATACTAGATACAAACCTTCCGTTTTTGTTGGATCGTATATTTTTTTAAAATTTTATGAGTCCCCCTAGTGTTTGCGAATGAATAGCAAGCAAAAAAATTTGCGGGCGGTTGATAAAAATTGGCTTCGGGTTAAGTACAGTTGATCATCAATTCAAAGCTCGCAAAAATCGATATTTTTTGAGTAAACAATTCTTCTGATGTTCCCATACGGTTCAAAAGTTTCAAAATGTCCTTGCAACGTCTCTGAAACCAGTAAAACGTTTGTCAACGTTTCTGAAACTTCTCTGAAATTGAGTGCAGTAGGAAACGTTGTAGGAACGTTGAAACAATAATTCACTTCACATTTAGTTCTTGGTTGCTTCACCTCTTCGTTCTTTTCGTCCTTTCGTTCCCCTTTTCCTCTTCTCCAACTGTTCTCTTCCTCCTTCTTAATTTCTTTTTCCTCCTCCCTCCCCTTTATAGCTTTTATGTCCTTTTCTACTTGTACTTCTCCATCTATTCGTTGACTTCCTCCACCTCCTCTTCTGTTCTTGACTTCCTCTTCCTCCACACAACCTCTTCGCTCATATTTATTTTCCTCTTCTTTTCGTTTTCATTCATTATTATTCTGGTATCTTTTTATTTTCTTTGTCACCTTCTTCCTTCTCTTCACTATCTTAATTTTACATCTTACATTCTTTCATTCGATTCTCTTATTTCACGGCTTTGTTTTCTTTCTTTTTGATTTTATCTTTTATGTTTTTCCCTTCAGCCGGTTTTATCTCTTCCTTCTCACCTCTGTCTTTCTTGCTTTCACTTCATTTTCTCCCTTTTCGTCTTCTTTCCCTTCTCTGCCCTTTGTTTTTCCTCCTTATTTTCGCTGTAATCATTCTACTTTTTCTCTTCGTTCATTTTATTCTCGATTCATTCCAGACTCGCTTACCTCTAAGATCAAGCATCACAAATTCTTCTTGCATGAACACTTTTTCGATTTTCCATTTAAAAGAACACACGAAATTCTTATTTAGTCAAAGAGACGAAACAGCGCATTTAGGGGGGGAAGGAGAAGAAAAATTATATAGCTGACATAAACATTTCAACTTGTCACGACCCACCTTGATCATTATAGCAAAATCTCTATATTTTGAAATTTCCCGGAATTCCTCTCATGCCTGAAATCATTTTTCTTTACAAGCGGGTGACGGCCATTAAAATCTGTCTGTAAAAAAAAAATAAAACCGATCGTTCAATTTTGTATGTGTACATTTCAGCTCGCGGAGTTCTCTCTCTTTTACACGAATGAAAAATGTTTTACAAACAGTGAAGTTGTATATAGTGAGAGTGACAATGTACCACGTGATAAGGGTACATTTAGAGAGTGACAAAAAATAAACACACGACCAATTAGTAAAAAAATAAGTGATATCTTTGTTTTCTCGTAGCATAGTGGATATCGACATGTTGTTTTCCCGCCAAGCATGGATGCCAACCAGCAGCTGTGTATCCTTCGCCGTGCAGCGCCCGTCAATATGTTTTACAGTCTTTTGCGGATACGCCTGAAAAGAAGAGCAGCTCTACACATGGGATTAGGAAAAGGTAAGAAAAATATTTATATTTTTTTTATTCATCTTTTTGAAAAAAACGTTGGCAGGAAATATCCAGGGTGATGTGATCTGTCATACTTTCATATTTTTCAATGGCTATGTCATCGACTCCGGAAATGACCCTAATCTTCGAATAATCAATTTTTGCGAATCAAAAAAGCATAAAGGTTTATCGATATTGGTGAAGTTGAAAGTTTTTTTTTAGGATTTTTGAGGATGGCTAAATACTTGAAATAGGCTTGAATGAAATCTTTTGTTACTTACTAGAGGTCTTTAAGATTTGGAGACGGGAAAGACGCGTGGAACACCGGCGCATTCAAAAAAGGTCGCAACCTCTCCCAAATGACGCAACTGACTAGACGCATTCGTCTTTCTTTATCCATCCATTGGAGTCGCGGTAGCAGCAGCTTCTTCTGCGTGTTTTTACTTTAGTCGCTTGAGCCTTAAATTTGAAACACGAAGTTTGATTCCGCCAGGCTATTTATAACCTGAACCTGAAAATGCTTCATTGCCAGCACCACGAATATAATAACTCAGTCGTTCAAAACATTACTTGTGTTAAAATTAGAAAAGCCAGAGGATTTTTTTTACAAATCCTCCTCTTTGGGGATATTTATACGTGCTTGAAAAAATTTAATTAATTAATAACCTAGTGCATTTGCTACTTTATTGCATTACCACTAAAATGTGGCCGGCGCTGTAAATTCCACAGCAACGGCCGCGACCTGCGCGACAAGCACAGAACTTTTCCTTATTATTGCAACAGGGAAAAAAATAAACAATTAAACGACAAATTTCGGATTAAAAATCAATTATCCTTTGACATTGATTATGGCCCATCGTAATTTTTCTTCTTTTAAAAATATACGATCATTCAAGATTTATTTGCAGATAGTTATACCCATGCACAAAAAAAAATATTCAAACAAGGCTGATAGAAGGCGGTTGGGATAAATAAAGGACTAAGCGTTTCACTTTGCGATAAAGACCACAAATTCATTACCCAAGAGGATATGCAGCTAACCTACTTTACCCTATGAACTTTGATTACACTGAAAATGTTTCGTGGTTTCGAAAGTGAAATTTTAAAAATGAATTAATGTTAGAATTGAGTTTGATGAAACGTAATCTTCTTTTGGATGATCATACTTTTTTTTTTAAATGGAAAAAAGGGAATGGGAAATTCGGTCGGAATAATTAAACGCGGGATTTTTTTTGTACGAATTTTAGGGGGGGGAAAATCATGGAAAAGAATTTATACATGGGGAAGTCTGGTGCAAAACTCATCCGTTTGTGAATGTCGTCTGCTATTGGGGTTCTTCTTCTTACAGTGCCTTCCCGCGACGGGAATCGGAGACCATCATATTAAGAGGGCTTATTGCGGCGTGAAAAAGTCCCTAGCAGAATCGATTGTCTTGGGTCTTGCACAGCAAACCCTCGGCCATGATGGCTATACTAAGGATTTTAATGCAGTGGCTTCCCAATACCTTCCGCATCGCAGCACAGGAGCCATATCATCAGTCCTCGACTCAGCCTCCTGCTTTCTGGACCTAAGCCTAGCCAACTTTTACCGTTTTTAGCCTTAAGCCAGTACTGGTAGCCCCCTACCAGAATCCTTACCGGATTGCTACCTTCCGGGTCAGAAGGATCTGGAGCTCATCAAGGGCAGGTGCGCCAAACCTGAAGCAGGGCTGTTAATAGTGGCGCTGGTACCTACCATGATAGTATCCCGTAACCCTGAGAAGATACTCCGACTTACTACCCTTAAGGTTGGTGCCCTAAGTATAACCCGAAGACAACAATAATGCCCATAACTACCACACAAGTGATTCGTCTGCAAATTGATCACTATGATCTCGTTTCTGAGATTAAACTTCATTTCCTATTCTGTCCATTGAAAATTAAAAGAAAAATCAAAAGGTAAGAACCGATTTGATTTTTTATAAAACAGGGAATGCCGCTGGAAGTTTAAACGTTTAAAAATTTTTTTTTTCAATTTTTTACAAACACATCATCGTATAGTTTATGAAGTGGAAGGTTAAATTGCGTAGGAAGCGATGATTTTGACCTTTATTGTTCTTCTTTTTTTTTCTTACTTGAAGGAAAAAGGCTTGAATTTTCAACCGAGAAATGACTACGAAGGAAGATTAAGTTAAAGGAAACATAAAGGTTAAAGTGTCACTTATACTCTTTGAATCTACTTTATTATCACGCTTTACTGCCGCGGGAGGTGTTTTTTACATTTTGATCGTTTGCTTAAAGAAGGAAAAAGGGGAAAAAAAATTTTTTTTTTTTTCGGTTCCTTTTCTCAAATGGAAAATATCGGGAAATCTCATTCGTGCGTTTCACTTTTTGCATGCAAATTCAAATCGCAAAGGTAAAACATGCAGCATGACCGAAATCTTGAAGGCGTGTTATTATATTCATTTTTGTGGGAAATCCTTTTTATTTTTTTTTGAGAAGCGCTTTATTCCCCTTCCCCTTCTCTTTTTTTGAAAAGTAACTAGGATGCACACGCAGATCCATTTTCGATCATTAACCTTCCATTTTTTTTTGTTGTTGCTTCTTCTTTTATTATCAAAAAAAAGAAGAAAAAAAGTGATTAATGGAAATTTAGAAAGTTTTCTTTTATGACAGTATAATTTATGACTGTTTATTGTGCTGACATATAATTGTAGTTGCTTACATACGTCTGCAAGATGAGATCTGTTTGGGTTTTTGTAGTCCGGCTAATTCTTCCGGATCCAGGCTTGCTGGATGATCAATTTTTTCTTGGTGCGGTTTTTCATTTTTAGATGCAGATTGATTACTGTAGCAGTGCCAATTCAGAAAAAGGAACGATTATTTGGGAATGAGTAGGGAGTAAAAGACTTTTTGCAACAGCTAAATGGCAATGGGCAGGTCATGTCGCCAGAGAAGATCCGGATAGGTGGACGGCACGTGCGGTAAGATGGAGACCTCGAGCGTCGAAAAGAAGCGTCGGTAGGCCACAGAAGAGATGGTACGACGACATTAAGACGGTGGCGGGACTGAAATGGTTGCAAAGAGCCCAAGACAAGAAGGTGTGGCAAGGTTTGAGAGAGACCTTCGTCCAGGAGTGGACGGGTATAGGTTGAGAGGAGGAGAAGAAGAAGATAGACTCCGGCTGCGTCGGAAAGATAACTTATTAAGGTATGCATGCAGGTCGGTTGAGCGCATTCGTCTAATGAGTCGTCTATAGAGTCATACCCCTAGGATAGAACTGTCTTAAAGGGAAAGGCCAATGTGAATAAAATCTTGACCACTCAGAAAACAACCATTAGGTGTATTAACAAACAGATGTGTCGGGAATGGATGGACAATCATTTTTAGCAAATTTCTTGCCTGTTTCAGTGCCTGCTCTCTATTTTAGAAACGATTTAGCTTTTTTTAAAATGGATGAAGGGGCATATGAAACCAGACAGGCGGTGGACTTTCGGTTCAGTCCTACCTGTTACACTGAAAAAGTCAGAAAGAGATGTTTCATATGCCGGAGCTCGATTTTTCAATCGGTTACCAGTTGAAATTAAAGAGAAAAGAGGGCTCTAGAGTTTTAAAGGGGTTTGAAGGGATTATTTAGTTGGCAGGGCACTCTATGACGTTAATGAACTCTAGAACAGAACTTCCAGCTTGTTTTTATTTGTGCCGAGTTCGATGTACTATATCTTTGTACCTATGATATGAATTAATATAAAATTGAAAGGAAATGAAATGAAATCTCTATCGGGCTTCAAGTTTTGTAAAACCATAGATAAGTATATAGACTGGACGACTCTTTGTCAAGTGGAGCCAACGAATTTCGCTTTTGGAATCTCAAAACTGCCAAAAAAGATGTGGCTCGAAGTTTCCTTAGTTTACAATAATCCGTTTAAAAATAATTTATAAAAGGTAATTCTCTAACTTTTCCCTTATTTTTTTGCGCAACTCGTGCTCCTGTTCAATTTCCGAGAACAATTTTCCAGATTTATTTGCTTGAAACATCACGACAGAAAATATCGCGGTGTACCAATGCTATTGTTTCGAATGAAATAACACGAACGGCAAACATTCAAATAGTTTTCGAGTGTAATCAAGGGTGGATTCGTGCTTAATGCAAAACGCTGAAGTTCAATACACGGCGTATTGCTTGTCCGGCCTGTCTTATTATTCCTAACCCACAGCCAAACGTTATCAACTAACTCATCATTTTCCCTTTTTAGCAAAAAAAAAAAACCACCGACCTTCCATTTTTTTTTCAAAAAAAAATTTTCCAGCTATTTAGCCAACTTTGATGCGATAACATGATGATAAGGGAATTTAAATTTCATCTTCCAATGTGAATTTAAATAGAATCCACAAAGGCGGGCAATTAAATATTTAACACGAGATAGGTGTTACGTAGGGTATACAAAGCTGTCTCAACTTGTGTTCATCGCATCTCGATACCATGTAAAGCAAAACTAACTTCACTTTTAATCCTAATTTCAAACTAGGAAAATTTCCCCGATCCTTTAAAAGCTCCGTCCGGGCGAGACCTCTTTAAAATCTTGAGGGGAAGAGGTGGGGAATATCGAAATAATTATCAGTTCGGAGGAGAATACCCATTTCCCTTAAAGGTTCCTTTTCTTACGGCAATTTCTTTTTGCATTCACGTTCGACTGCGTTTACTACAATAGGATCGAATTACCAAGCCTAATACGACAATAAGAGTCTTTGTTATAATGACATATCCATACGTTATCTGCGTGTCTCTTATGAGAAAGTTTAGGAAAGAATTTTAGCTTAATTTGAATAGTTATAAATAGTTTTTGTAGGAAAATCAAAGTCAGAAGGAATACAGCTCCTGCTCTCTCTAGAAACTATTTCATGAAACAGTTCTACACTAGCGCCCTTCAATGATTATTTTATAAACTACTGTGAATGACACTAGCGCTCTCTATGGTTGGTTTTTAAAATTAAAACTTTGGAGCTCTCTGGTTCATTGACATGAAACTGTGCACTCTAGCGACTGCTCCAAAAACTCAAACAACACTAGCGCGCTCCAACGATTGTTTTATGATTTAAAACGATATTAGCGCCATTTTCTTTTGCAGACAGAATTTACAAGAAAAGAATATTTTTGTCTTTCCTTAATAAAAAATGCTGCCCTCCTTTAGCTTTCATTCTGGCTACGGGCCTGTTTTTTTTTTTTCAAAAAAAGTCCTACACTTAATTAAGTCATTTATTCATTTAGTAATTGACTCGTTTCGATCTTTTATTTAAATCGTCAAGGCTTTTAATAGATTAATCCAATAATCAATAAATATGATTTTTTTTTAAAAGTGAGTGAATAAATAAGAGACTACTTAAAAAGTGCAGGGCTTATATTTGAATAGAAATTAATGAAATAATACACGAAAATGCCCGAAAGGGGTTTTTTTAACTTCGACCTTTTTTGAAAAAAAATCCACTGCCTGCCAATTCTCTTTCTGATTTTTTTTTCTTTTTGAGAAAACCTTTGAAATTATTACAAAAAAAAAAACGCGTTGCAAAGCATTTTTTCCCTCAAAAAAATTCTTTCCTTTCCTGCACTTTACTCGATGATTATTTTCATTTTTTTTTCACCGAAGTGTAAATCAAGATTTTTCATTCGAGAAGGAAGAAAAAGCGAGAGAGAGGGAGCAAGCAAAAAGGAAAAGAGAGAGAAAATGGGTTTGAGATTGTGTTGGACGTTCAAGCGCCGATCAATAGGCGTCGGTGTAAACTGCCAGGCGTCCTAACTAAGAAGCCGAGGAGTTTCCACGGGTTAAAAGCTTTTCTTGAACTTCTTTCAGCAAAAATTTCATCTTCCAACAGTCACAGTTCTCTAATAGCTTCATCCATCATTACTACTTAAAATCTGTCTTGGATGCAAAGACTAAACGCCTTCGCAAAATGCGGGCCCGTTAAAAAAAAAAAGGAATTTGCAAGAAAAAAAAGATTAATGAATTTTTAGAATTCCAGTGTGTAAAAAATTTAAAAAAAAAAAAAAAAAAAGGAGCACGGTGAATTAATTTTTAACATTTTAATTTCAAGTCGATTAAGAAAAAAGTAAACACAACCATTCATAAAGATTTCATTTAATTCGTGTTTACTTTGTAAAAGAATAAGGTGAAGAGAAAATTTTCGAGTTGATAAATTTTTTTTTCTAAAGTCATAAAAACATTTATTTATACTTAAGGATTTCCTCCACTTAGTTTTCATGATTAATTACATTATTTCATGCTGTGTTTTATAGTTTTGGCCACGCTAAAATGTAATAAGGTCATTTTTTCTGGTTCATTTTGAGCAGCGGATAGTTTTTAAATACATAAGAAATATTAAAAGAAATTATTTAGGGAATTTGATAGTAAGGAAATGTCGATTTTTTCAGTGATAGGTAATAAATTTGTCTGATGCATTAAGAAATTAAAATTTGTGAATGAATGGTAGTTAAATAGGAAGGCGCCTAGGGAGCTTGGGTGGGCACTTGACCTAATAAAATATTTAGCCTCAACTTTGGTTGTCAATCCTTGCTTGCAGCCTGTAATTTTTTTTGCACCTCTTACTGTACAAAGATGTGTGGAAGCTTCCACTTTCACGCTGTCCATCATTAGGGTTTTTTCGCGCGTGGTATAATAGGAACCCTTCCTCCGTAATCGATGAAGAAGCATATACAACCCCATTGAGGATCTCCCCTCCCCTAAACGCGATTCGCGGTCTAACTTCGCGAGTCCTAAAGGGAAGCCATAGGGGAAAAAAGGAGATGCGTTCGCTGCATCACCCGCACCACAGCTACTAGCACCTCTAGTACTTACTGGGTGGCAAGCCAGCTGGTGCGCTTACCTCTTGAGTAATCTAATAGGTATCCAATGAGTATCCAAATAGTGATAAACTTGACTTTGTTTTTGCTCTGCTCTGATCACTCCGCGACAAAACTAAAACTGAAAAATAAAGGAAGTGATAAGGCAAATTTAATGTACCCTAAATTACTTTTTAGTCGATGTATAAAGCTTGACGGTCGGAGAGGTATTAAGCTCGCCTTGCGCAGCTCTGTTGTTTATAAAGGTGGCGGTGGTGAAAAAATCGACCAATAGGAATGAGGCAAAATGGTTTATTGCAAAAAGGGTCTAAGTGAATAGAAAATTCAGTTTACTTGTGCCCTTGATAAAGTTTATTGTGCTTTATGATAAAAATCGCTCGTATAATTATAAATAAGGAATATTTAGATAAATAATCGCTAAAAAAAGCATGATTAGTCAGAGAAAACCAGGCCTTTTAACAATTTACGTATAAGAGTAAGTTTCAGACATCTTAAAAGCGCCAGAAAGATTTAAATCGTGTTAATTCTAGGACTTTGACTTATTCCGTCTACAAAATTCCAAGATCATGGGATAGTTTATATAATTTTGAGTTAAGATAAATGTTTCGCATAATTTTCTGATAGTTCTTAAAAAACTGAGCGCTAAGTGTAAACCTAAATAAGGTGGAAAATCTTGAATCAGATTCAGAATCACGTTTGCAGAAAGTTCTGGGAACTACTTTAATAAACTTAAGACGGACTGAATCACGATCTCTTGAGGTCATCAAGAATTTAATCCTTAACCAAGCATGCAGTGCATCTTTTTTTTCGTGCCGCTTAGAATGAAGTTTAGTGATTTAAACTTTCGACTGCTATTTGCAATGTAATTTTTTTTTTTTTTTTTTTTTAGTTTTGACCTCACCTCTGCTTTCTAAACGTAAGCCTAGCCGAATACTAATTATGAGCGTGGCTAGGTGAGAAATTTTCATTAAAAATCCTGTTTGCGATGCTCAAAAACGCGAAGGCCAATTCTAGCTGAGTTTAAGCTTGAAATGGTGCATGAGCAGGGATCTAAAGATTTTGTGCTAAGTCTGAGGAGAATCCAAATTGCAGAAACATAGCTGCTTGCACGTTATAAAATTGGGATACTAAAAAATCGTCCGTTTTTTAAAAAAAAAAAGAAACGTATTTTATAAGAGTCTATTAGCTCGCGTTTTCCACGCGAGGTCATATTCTTCAGGAAAAATCAGTATTAAAAGGAAAAGGAGGGGAGCGAATTGAAAGATTCTGAAAGATTTATGCGGTTCATTTAAGATTTCACACCCCGTAAATGCAATAAAACAAGACATTTTGCTTACATACCTTTTTTCCCCCCGATCGATTTAATAACTTGGAAAATTGCTCAAATCACTCATGTTCGGTTAAATCGAGGGGTCCGTTTATCTTTTAAATAACCAGCTGTTTTTTCTTTGTTCTAGTTCATTTTTATTACCGCAAAGTATAATTTTAAATGTTGATCAGTGAATAGCGAATTATTCGAGAGAAATATTTTTTTAAAACTAATTTCTAGCTACAGCCTCTTGAGCCTAAACAGTTCTACAACTGGAGCTGTTAAAATGTTCGGGAAATACCTCATTCCCGGGCCATTCTTTGCATCTTGATTGCCAATGCTGTCAACCCGTCAAATCAGAATTTATCTATAGCACTGTAGCCAAAAAAGGAAAAGAGACGATTAAAACCCGTAAAAAAAACTTTCTCATGAAATAGAAAACACATTTCAATAAATCTGGCCATGTTTACTTTCTATTTGAATTATTTGTCTGATTTTCCAATGTCAATATTTGTTTCTCGGGTCCCGGGAAAACATCGCCTTGTTCAAAATCTTTCGAAAAAAGAAAAAAAGTCCCGTTTTGCTTTTTTTCGCCCTTCAAAATACTCCCCCTTTTCTTCCAGCTAAAATGTTTACAACTTTAAACCTTTTGTTTGGGCAAGAGCGGAGGAATGCGTCCGAACGTTTTTCTTATACAGCTATTCAGGATATTTATAGAACGAGAAACCGGTTGAGATTTGCCTTTTTTAGATTTCGAGGGTATAATACATCGAATTATAGTTTAAAAATAGAATCGCTTTTTTTTTTGAAAAAAAAAAAAGGCTTACGTCCTTCGAGATCAGAAATATCGCTTTAAGAAATTATTTCCTTGAAAAACTTTCGAATTTGCTGTAGGTTTTTCTTCCCTAGAGAGCAAACTTCCCCCTCCGGTTTCATATTTTTAAAGTCTTTTTGTAAGTATTGCTCATTGTTATTTTTTTTAAATGCAGCCCGTAAGGGAATTAAAGTTGTAAATCGTAGAGGCAGTAAAACCTCTTTCAAGAGCGGCCTGGAAATTTAAAGTTGTGCCCACAAGGCGTCCTGAGGTAATAGTTGATATAAAGAAAGCCTATTACAGGTCTAAGCTGAGCTGAAATTGGGCCTATGATGCCCGCTCTTCCTCTTGGAGCCTTTTGGCCAACTGAAAAGGCTTCAGGCGAGTCTCCCAGAACATTTAAACGAATTTGCCAAGGCCTTAGGCCTGTTCAAGACCCAAACTAAGCCTCTTAGAGTGTTCAGACCGATAAAAGTTCTTGTTTCGCATATAAATCATTTTTAAAATAATTTTTCGATGTAATATATTCGAGATAAAATAAAACAGGGAGCTGGTGTGCAATATAATCGGATCACAGTAGCTTATTTGCTGTTAAATGGATTCACATGAACCCAACGACTCAATTATTAACGAACAAAGGCAATTTTCCGGAAGTTATTAAATATGTAAAAACTCATTTATTAATTATTAACTGATGAGTCTTTACTGTCAACTAAACTTTTTCACCGTTTAAAGGTTTCTCTTCTATTAAACTATAAAATCTTGGATGGCAGGGAAAAAAGTTTCAGCGTTTTCCAGATTTAATTTATAATTGAAAGTGAAAAAAAAAAAAAAAACGAAAAAAGACAACGGGGAAAAATAAAATGTCATAAAGAATAATTCTATCAGCATTGCAAATATTGGAATAAAATAAGTTGGGGAGGAAAATATTTAAATCTCCGAGAATTATACCCCTCTTTGTCCTTGTTACGTTTTAGATTCATTTTATATTCAAAGTCAGAACTTTCTGTTAAAAACTTTTTAGCTTTCCATGAATTTTTAAACATTCAAAAAAGGTATTGTAATCATTAGTCCTAAAGCTAAAGCTAGAGGTGTCCCACTTCTTTAGCTCTGGGTGTGGGATTTAACGAGGCAAGAAGATTTTTCGGTTTATAAATTTTAAGCCCCTTAATAAGGTTTAAATTGAAATTGAGATTTAGTTATGGGATATTTTGTTTTTTAGAGTTGTGGCATCTCCAGTTCGATTTTTTTAAAATTAGCTGCGGAGACTGTTGTTGCGCAATCGTCTAAAACATAAAAGAAAATCATTCTGGAAGGGTACTTAAACTCTCAGGTGGACAAACTTTAGCCTCGAATCTTTCTCAAAGAAATAATTTAGGAAGAACACAATTATTATCAAAAATCAAAAACAATCTCATTTTCAGATTGTGTCGGCCTGAGAATGACTAAAACTTCTATGTCAAAATTTTGACCCCATCGGAATTTTGACCCCTTACTCATGGATGCAGTCGAAAGTCGAAAACTTCGGTTTTCCAAAGCGAAAAATTTTAAAATAAGAAAGATACAAAACGTTTAACTCTTTGTTTGCTCGCTTTGCAAACATTAATAGCCATTTTTCACCCTTTCCGGTAAAATGTGGTTGTAATATCTCTCACAGAGAGTTTCAACTTGTATACGAGAAATGTTCTTGAATGTAGAATTCTTAATTTTAAAATGATCTGAAACTCGCTCCAGCACACTTGAAGCATCCACTCCGGGTAAAATATGCATGAGATCTCCCCCGTTAAAAATTAAAGTCATTCCTGGAGATCGCATTCCCAATCGTTCAATTCCACCTTCAACTAAGCAATATTTTTTTTTCCTCTTTCTCTCATCCGTCCCCTAAACCGGCGTATTAAAGATTCACGTTGCACATAAAAGAGAAAAAGGAAAACCTTGAGCAATAAAAGAAAAGAAAAAAAAAAGAAACGATTATATGATCTTAATGCATTATTAATCGTAATTCTCATCAGGGTTCGTTAAACCAAAAAAGATGAGTAAAGGATCCCAACAGAAACGCTACAGGGCGTTGTTAAAGGTGTTGTTTCGTTTAATACTAAAAGCGTCCAGAGACGGATTAAGCTCTTTTCCTGCCGCAGGCGTGAAAAGCATTGTCGCTTGGTTTGTTAATCTTGCACCAAAAGATTTAACAAAAGAAAATCCTCTTTTCCCTTTTTGTTATTTTACGTATATGGATTTTAAAATAGAAGGAGAAAAAAAAGGGGGGAAATGTTTATTCCGGCACGTGGGCGAATGATGCGGGCATTCCCTGATTTCATGAATGAGAAATGATTCGTTTAAAATTCGACCTGAGTCAGCTTTATCGTCTTCAGTTTTTTGGATACTTTGTAACTTTGCTTATTTCTTGGGTCTTATTCTTCTATCTCCCAAACGGAAAATTATCAATATGATTTATATGTTGTACGTGCCTGGATTATTAGTAACACTAACCCATTATGCTTGTGTTTCCTGGCGAATTTCCAACGGTTTTTTTTTATTTAATGTAAGCGACTAAAATTGTGGTTTATAGCGAAAAAATTACTTTCCCTTTTTTTAACGTTTTTTCACCTTTCTTTTTTTTTGGTTGCTGGATACGATGCCGAGGGATTAAATTAGGCATTCTGTGCAGAAGTTTTTAGTGGTCTCCTTTTTTCATTGTTCAAAGAGTTTTAACTATGCGAACTGGACAGTTCTGTGATTTTTCTGGCACCAGTTTTTACTTAGCTAAATCAAATCCCAGGCTGAGGTTACTTATCTTTTGGGGCCCCGTTGTATCAGAGTCTGGCTCCACTCTGGTCAAAGACGCTTTAGCCACAAAACGGAAGCAGCTCTATTTTCTAAAATTCGAATATAACTAAACAACAGTCTAGAATTTTGTTTTTTGGTCAATAAATGTTCAGTAAATCCATTAGGGATAAATTCTACTTAATTCCCACGCAGAGATCATTAAGAAAATATCAGATAACAAAGTTGAACCATTCTCATGCCGAAAGTTGTACTAAATTTGACATATACAAAATTAAACAGAATATAAAAGTTGTTACAAAACATAAAATGATTTTCATGTCTTCCAATGGGTCTTAAACCCATTCAGTTTTTTTCTTTCTGACCTTAAAAAACCGCACATCTCCCATTTTTAGGTGGGAAATGAATTATTCATCGCCATCTAACTCCTCTTTTTACAGTTACTTTCCGTCGCTCTTTTTTCCTTTCCCTTTCTCCTTTAGTTTTCATATCCTGTGGTTTTTTTTATTCCTGGTTTTGTGTCATCTCTCTGTGGATATTTCAAAAAGCAATATGCTTTCTCCTTTTTATCCTTGTCAGACATGACTTTGACCCACTGCTCGAAAAAAATTAAATTTTTCGAATGAAAAGCAAGCGCACTGTTATAGCGATGATGGTTTTTTTTCCTACGAAGATTTAAGACTCTTTAAAAGAAACTGGAACACCTAGATTGAGGATCACCCTTCCGGAATGATGGACATGTATAATTACCGAGAGAAGATGCAGTCTCAGCCTGCAGATATATTGCGGACTCAACTATACGAGATACGCCCACGCCAACTGGAAGCGAGCAGAAAACCTCTCTCTCTCTCCCTTCCCCCTTTAGTTTTCCCATCCCTTTCACCCATATCCTCACTGGAAATGAAATGATCACTCAGACTCAGACACTGACATAACATAATTCATTCAAGCTTTTTTCTTTTGTACCCGAATGTATCGTTTTTTTGCCCACGCGTTTTTTTTTTCTAAGAATGAAAAATTTAGCCAAGGGAAAGTAAATTTTTTTATAAACGTAAATGTTTTGTTTTTCTTTTATTTAATAATTATTTGATTGATCACTGTGGGAAAAACGGAGAAAGATATGAGATGTGTTTTTTTTATCCCGATTCATTTTATTGGAAAATTGATTCGATTTTGAAAGTGAAAATAGAGAGGAATTTGTGGACGTTAGATATTGGTAGGATTAAGGTTTTTTTTTTAAATTTTAAGCGAATGATTTGTAATGTTGGTTTTTTTATTTTCAGATGTCGGTTGCGAGTGAGCCGACCCCTGGGTCTGGATGCCGACTGAGAGGCGGCAGTGCTTCGTCCAATAATTCGGCCGCAACACCTTCGAATCAGCTGAAGGGAGGGGTTCCTGGGCCCCTTCATCAGAGGCCCAGACCCTGTCGCCTCTGCTGGTATTGCTGCTGTAGTTGTTCATGGTGAGTATATTTTGAACGCCATGACAGGTCGCCATATTGGAAATTGAAAGGAAAATGGGAGGAAATCGTGTGTGCCAACATACAAATATTCAGTTTCCCTTCCAAAAAGGCTCACAAAATATCTGTCTTCTGCTGATAGCAGAAGCTGATTCTTCAAAAATGAGAACAGCAGACGAATTAAAATTACGTTCAATTTCTTAATGGCTGCAAGTTCGCCAGTCTCTTTCTATAAAGGGTTTCTAATGTAAAGTTTCGCGGCTGCAACGACGTACGTCATTATTTTAATGCAATTAGAAGCCTTCCCTGGCAATAAGGGCCGCTACCATCCCGTCAAAGTTTGGATTTGCACTACCTGAGAATATTTGGCCAAATAAGACTCAAATTACAGTCGGAGAAATAGTTAAAAACGGTTTTGAATTAGTGAACAAAAGTGAAATTATCAGGGGTATGTGGAAGTACTACCTGAATGTACTTGATAGGATATTCACAGCGACGCTTTTTCAACTCCTAGTACCTTATTTTGAAGAGGATCTAAAAACCTTTTTCAGCAAGTTTGTCTCATGTAATTGTGTACCATCTTATAATACTAAGAGATTTAAATTTTTTAAAAGGCTTGTTAGGCTGTAGTGGTTGGAATATAATTGGAAAGGAACTCGAACGGCGCATTAAATAAATAAATAAATAAATAAACAATGACACTTTAGCCCTTTACAAAAAGTTTTAGTTTCTTACCTCTGATAATTTCACTTTCGTTCCTTAATCCGAAAGCGTTTTCAGCTATTTCTCCGACTAGATGTTCTTCCTTGGATGCGCAAACATGTCCAATTTACATGTACAGCATTGTGTTGGACTTGGCATTTCCTAAATAGCGGAAGCTCTTGATCGGGTCAGCGAGGATGCGCGTCATGAATGCATTATGCATCTCGCGCACCCACCGACGATGACTCGGTAGACAAAAAATATACCTGCCTCAGCTTACCTGCCTCATTATGACAAGTCATTCTAGAATTTGACATTGCGCCCAACAGCAAGCTTTTAAATCTTGCATCAAACAGGATTGCGCAAAAACTTATAATATAAAGTTCCACTTCCCTGAAACGTAATCGCCTGACGAAAAATTGGCGGCTTGGAAGCAATCCCCAATAGACATATACAAGTCTAGCCACGGACCTGTTAGAACATGTCCCTTTTCGTGTGGGGAAATCATTATCTACTTGAGCTTTGAAATTGCGTGACCCGGCAGGGTCAGTATTCGACGATTTCAATGTTCAAAATTTATACATTGAAATTAATAATAAATTAATCATGGTCTCATTTGCCACGATAAGCATTTTGCGAATTAAAATTCTCGAACTAAAATATTCATTTTATTTAATTTTCACGCTGCCATATACAGTATAAGAAATAAATCATGGTAAGTAAACACCCGTCATAATTATGCATTCACTTAACTTATTCTTCTTTCCATCCTTTTGTTTTTCAAAATAATTTTATATCCGCAAAAGAGAAGTTTCAAACCCTCTCTGCCACAGATATTTACTTTGGTAAATCTAATCAAGAAGGAAATCCTTTTAAAGAGCAGCGATTAGGAGAACGGGAAAAGTGGAAAATCGGCGGTTATATAACAATATAAAATAAAATGAAATCAAAATAACAACAAATGAAATTCCAAATCAAATTTCCAGTCCACCGTCTTTCAAAAAGTTGGGAAAATGTTTCCTCTCGCTCCTTTGAGTTTTAATCAATATATCAAAACCTTAATTTCTTAAAAATGATTTTTATATTTTTGGTTAAAAGCTCATTCGAATTTGTTTCGAGCAAAATCTATTGGGCAAAAAGCCAATCTATCTTTGAAGATATGGCTATTAATGATAATTTTCGTTTTGTTCCCGCGAAGGGGGAAATTCGGTTTTCAAATGCAAGCAATTTTGAATACCGTAGAATACAAAATACTTTCATTTAAAAGGCGAAACCGCAACACACAAGTGGGTACTTTGAATGAAATTTCAAAAACGGTTTTATAGTATCATCCCCTCTCTTGTTTGGTAAATTTCCATCTCCGCACGGATTTTAACATTCTCATATACTTGTGTAGATTGATTGCATTTTTCAAACGGTTTTTTTTTTCTAAAAAAAAATTGCTGTTTTTTCTGTCTAGGTGAGGAGGATGTGAAATAATCGGTTATGAAAATGTCAGGCTCAGTGACGTAGAAACTCGGATAAAGATAGATAAATGAGGTTTCATTTATTTTACATTCCGTTTTGAATTGCATAGATGTCTTAAAGAGCTTATAAGATGATGCAAGAGTGCTTAATATTACGGAAATTATTTGTAAAGGTTTCTAGTTGTTTGATGAATGGGTGGTTGGTGGTGGTTTTTGAATATGGTTCTTTGTGTCTTCGATTTAGGTTAGATACAGTATATTAGATAGTTCTGATATTAGTCAGAGGAATAAAGTAGGGGAGGATGTAAAGGTTTTGCCTTTTTGAATGTATTTGGGCTTAGCACTTTGTTCAGTACTCTTGGCACTTATCTAAGAGTGTTCTTTGGAGGTCTCTGGAGGTCTCTTCCTTCAACCTATATCCGTCCAATCCTGAACGAAGGTCTCCCTCAACCTTTGCCTTTTCTTCTTATTTTGGGCTTTTTGCAACTACTTCAACCCCGCCATTTTCTTAATGCCGTCATACCACCTCTTTTGCGGCCTACCGAAGCTTCTTTTTGACGCTCGAGGTCTCCATGTTACTATTGGTGCTGTCCATCAATCCGGATCCTCCCTGGCGACATGACCTGCCCATTGCAACTTAGCTGTTGCAAGTTGATGTGTAATACCATCGACCCTAGTCCTCGAAAGCAGTAGCGGAAGCGGAAGCGGTCCCGTTAACTAGTACCAAGCATTGTTCTTTCCATCGCTCTTTCAGTTATAAGCATGTTTTACTGTAATCGCCCTTGTCTCCAGGCCGTATATCATCACCGGCACAACACAGGCATTAAATACTTAATTTTTTTTTTACTCTTAAGATCCTTATTCATTCAGGGACATCCGTCGGTCATCCTGGAATTGAAATTGCCTAAAAGTGGTTGCTCTGAGATCTTCCATGAGAATATTAGCACATGGTAGCGGGACTAGAAAAATTTTTTACTGGACTTTTGAGTTTGACGGTCGGCTTGATAAGAACTTATCCTCTGGATCTTTCTGCCTGACTTTTTCCTTTTCTTGCCTCATGCTCTTCATTCGTCCTGATTTCTTTTTTTGCTTCCTTCCACATCTCCTTCCTTTTTGTATTTTCCTGTTATCTTTCCCTCTTTTCAGCTGCTTTTCTTACTTTTTTCTCTTCCTTCTTGATGTCTATCTCTTCGCTCTCACATACTCGTCGCCTTATCTAGCTCATCTTTCTTCCTTTTTTTTCTTTTTATCCGTTCACCTTTTAAAATAAAATCTTCCCATTCTCTAGAAATTATTCCCCCGCGATCATCACTGTACTCGCCTAAATCCTTAAAAAATTTTCCTCCGAGAAAAATTTTAGAAATCCCATTTCCACCACCTTTAACATTTTATTCACCTTCGAATAAACGATATACAGTCACAATTTCAGAAAATTACATCAAGCACACTTGCCCTGGGAAATTTGATCACAGCTGGATTTCTAAAGCGTATGAATGCCTCCGTCGATTCTGCGCATTCCGCCATGCATAAAAACATATTTAAACAATACAACCAAATGGGAAGTGAATATAGAAATGTCTTGTTTTACTCTAAATGAACTTTTGCCCTTTAACTTTTCGATTTTCAACCCCCTCCTTCACTTGCAGTATAAATGTTGCAGGATATCCTCTTTCCTTTTCAGCTTCTCCTCTTCGACAGACCCTCACCGGGAAAAAAAAGTATCATGTAAATAGCCTGACCGAAAAATTTTCATCCCACATCGCCATTTAAATATTTATAAAATATGCACCCTTCGGTTATGTTAGTACATGTGGATACCTTTTGATAAAATTATTGCTAAACAACCCGTACGATTTCCGCATATTAAATCCCAGGAAAATTGATTTAATCCTCAGTACACTACATATTTTAATCATTCTTTTTCCTTTTTTTTTTCTTTTTAATGAAAGACGCTTTATTTTGGCTTTTATTAACGCTTGCGTCGTTTTAATCGACTTGGCGTATCAGTAGCGGCTTCTGGATTTTTTTTATTAGGGTTAACGAGTGACCAGGTTCGAAAAAAATAGCAAAGTGAGATTCGAGTAAAATTTTTGCCAAAAATATTCCCTGGTAGACCAAATACAATTTCTAGTGGGAATTATCTGAACTTGGTCATCTGTTGTCAGCGTAGTAATATAATTTATTTTACGTTCTAGATTAGAAAACAAAAAAATAAACAGTAGGATACGAACAATTCATTCGACATCTTTCATATTGCTAATGCAACGGTCTTGTAAACAGGTCCGGAAACTTTGGTTTATTTCCATGGTAACCATGGGTCCCGAATTCTGTAGCCGAATTTAGTTCCATGTTTTGGCGCTGCATGTACAATTTATAACCAATAGGAATCGAATGTTGAAGGCGGCCATGTTTTGTCAAGAAGACTGCCACTGCTGCTGGCTCTGAATTGAAACACTAGCGACACAGGTGTTAATAAAAATCGGTTTTTTGAATTTTTTTTTTTTTGTAAAATCCAAGTTAGGTCTTGTGGAATTGATTTCTTAAAACCAAATTTTAATTCGAGCGGTGTAAGTGCCTTTTTTTCGGGTACGAGCATTACATATAAACAAATATTCAAACAAACTCCGAAAGAAACACATAACCCTCTTTCTTTTGTAGAAATCGAGTAAAAAATGAACATTTTTCGGCGACATGATCGTACTTAATATATTATATTAAATACGATCAAGTTACAACGACAGGTTATCGGCCCAGAAAATTAAAATAAAAGCGCAGAAAATTGAAATAAAATCCGGCCGAATCGCACTGACTGCTGTAGCTCCGGCACTGACCACTAATAATCATCCTTTATTCTTTTTCTAAATCTTTGTTTCCATTTACGTGTAAGTTTATCGAAAAAATATCGAAGCTGGCTCGACTGCTTGCCGTCAGTTGATTGTTTGCTTACGCATTGTATACACCGCGCGCTTTAAGCTATTATCATTTTCTCTCCCTTTCTCTCTCTCTTGCTGTCTTTCCCCTCCCCGCCCGAAACACTTTCCTTTAATGCGGTTTTTTTTCGGCACATAAATTATTACTCGAAAAAATTACACGGTTTGTGCGGGGTTGATGTGAATGTTGCATAAAGGTGAAAGGACGTTACCGGATTTATTCCTTTAAATTTCCGGCTTTTCGCTTAATTCTAAGGGTTCTTAACTAATTGATATAGCTTTCTATCTTTTCCCTTCGTTCTTGACATTCGGAATTTCGAGTAGGACGTGTCTTGATAACCGGAAATCGAAAATCATAGTATTACAAGTGTAATGACATTATTTGGGTTTTTTAAACATGAAAAATTGGAGAAAGTTAAGATTGGGCGACGGTATTCTAAGAAAAAAGGAATAGTAGCAAAAAAAGCCGAAATAATATTTCCGAATTACTTCGGCGAACAAAGCTTGTTTTGTTTTAAGACTTCCGTCGCCTGATTTCATCTGTGATGTTTTTGAAAGAATTTTACCGGAAGTTTGAAATTAAAAAAAAAAAAAGAGGAAAAAGAAAGTTTGAGGAGAAGCCGGGATATCTGATGAAATTTTGTTTCAATATTTTATTTGTAGAATTTTTAGAAGTTAAAAAGAAAATCGGGAAACTCGTTTTAATTAAGTTAGAAGGTTGGAAGAAGTTTAAAGATGGAAAGGATTTGAAATGATTGTTTAGAATAATTGGTAAAGGAGTAATTTATTTGAATATTTTAAAAAAGGCGAGAATGGTGGTGTTGTGAGGCAGCACTAGATCTGTGTGCTGACCAATTTTCATCACCTTTGTTGAGGTCGCAAAATCAACGGATTTATAGGGCCCCCCAAGTCTAAGGCGGTCTGTTAGAAATATTCTTTCGATTTTTGACACATCTGAAGCCAACTTAGTTGGCGGCTGCGCCGAAAAAAGATGTTTTCGGCGGTGGCGTCATTTTAAATCTCAAAAATCAGGGGCGTGACGCGACGGCTATGCAGGGCTAAATGTGGACATTTAGCTAAGGCTAAAAAATAGCTAAGCAGCTGCAGTGACGTAACTAACGCCACCGAGGCTCGGGGGGCCCACTCGAGAGCAGAAATTACTAACTATAGTTGCATCCATCCCTTCTTAAACAAGACATGGATAAATTTTCTTTCCCATTATTGCGGGAGAGAAAAATAAAATAACTCAAAAAGTAAAAAAAACCCGAAACCCAATTGTTATTAACCAAAAAGGTTTGGAAAAAAAACCTCAAAAATAAACAGAAACAAAAAAGTTCGGATCGGAAAAAAAAAATTTATCTTCGAAGTACGGGGTTATAAATTCCGTTCACTTGGGTTTAAAGGCAATTGGGAATCGTAATATGATTTTCAGTTTTTGAGCTAACAATGAGAGCGATAAAATGTAGTGCCCAAGAGATTCTTTTTTTTTCTCCCCCGAACGCTCCATCCCTCTCTTCGAAAACGTGAAAATGTATTCGAAGTGGATCACCAATTTCGGGTTAAACAGCATCAGCTCATCACGGCTATCGATCGACCATGGCAATTTTGAAATCCTTTTCCTATATAACCCTGGGAAGTAAAACGCATATTTCCGTGCCCCGTGCACGGGAATTTAAATGTCTCTTTCCTCGTCTTCTTTTTATTTCCTATATTTTTTTTTCTCTCAGAACGCGGGGGAATAAGGAACGGATAGGTAAAGATCACGAAAATAATCTCACCTCATTTGAATTTTTTTTTTCCGAGGTCCCCCGAAGCTAATTTTTTCTCTTTTTCGAGAAAAGAAAAAAATGCCATCACGTGACTTTTTTTTCCCGACAGAGGATTCCAGCTCAATGAAAATTCCAATTGAAAGGACGCTTTTTTTTTTAACGGGGGAAATCCGCCTAAGGGAATATAAAAATTTTTATCTGTAGAAAAAAAGGAAGTAATTCGACCGACGATTTGCTATAATAGTACTTTGTCGATTTAACTAAAAATCGGGCTACTTAGGAACAATAAAAAAAATTGATTCGTGTACATGCTTCAAAATCTTTTTTCAAATTTTTTTTAGAATATTATTTTTGTGATTTGGCATTTCAAAGAACGTCCGCCTAATGACTTCATCCTTACCTAAAATTCTCCTCAGACATACTTACGAAAGGCTCTGCTGACACTACAGGACCCGAACCCTCGAAATTCTTCCGCTGGTCGCAATCTGCCAATCCCTGATCCCCAGGGAGAGGACATCCAGATAAACGTTGTCGATTCATCCCATCCTGGGCCTGCCCTGTGGCCGCCACCAGCCGCCTGAATGCCCCTCTTCACCGGCGCCTGCACCAGTGTCCTGGCCACCGCAGCCTCCTAGACTTGATCACACTAGTGATTAGAGGCTGGGCAGTGAGATTTCGTATATCGCGGTAACTATGAAGTTGGGCAAATGATAGTCTCTTAAAGAGCCAGTTGTCGCCTATGGATTTACCTGGTGAAAAACCAACCGGAAAGGGTTTGTTTACTTAAAAGATAACTTGATAATCCTTTAAAAAGATTGACCGTCCGACCTTGAGCTTTAATATCCTTTCTTGGCACAAAATTTTCTTTTTCAAAAGAATAATGTTTTTGTTTTGGGGCCAAAAATGTTTCGTGCAGTGTGACAGGAGAATCTATCATCAAGCCGGTAAACAATTTCATCGATTTTAAAATTCTTGGGAAAACCATTTATTTTTGAATGCTTTTGAGTTGGGTTGCCGATCCCGTTCAAAGTCACGAAAGGGATTACTTACAGGAAACTTTTAGGTATTGAATTTTTTCAGTATCGTCTGGTATTTCTAACCGATTGGATCAAGATTAAAATCGAAACTAACAATGATTTCTTTAAAGTTCAACAAGTTTTTTTAAAAGACTTTTTTATTCGGGATTTTAAAAAAAAATAAAAATGAACAATTGCCATAAATTTTGGATATTGGTCGCAAAATTAACTTATGGCGGGTAGGAAATTTTAATTTGATTTAGACACGCCCAGGATGGCAAAAAAGTACCAGATACCATTAGTTTGAGAAATTTTATGCTTTACCATTTTGCTTGCCCAATAAAGCGGGAAAAAAAAGATCCTCATTAAACTGTAATAGCCCTTAAAGGTAAAAATACGATAAGCGAGGGATATAACGAACTTTAGCCGACCCAGGGAAAGCCGATATGAGCGATGTAGAAACATTAAATCCAAAATCCAGGTTACGATGAAGTTTGTAATAGCTTCTGTTGGAGTGTTTTATTCAATTACCACCGTCATCAGTCTCAATCAGTCCGTTTGTCAGTTACTGTACAAAACATGCTCCTTCTTTCTTTTCACAAACTTTTTTTTTATTTTTATCTTCTACATGTTACCAGGGGATTTATGAGCGGGATAACACCCGAGTTAATTCATTTCGATGTGCTTCTGCTTTATGTACGATTGTGTTTCTATCTTCCCTCGGGCTTGATTCGATTTGTTACCCGGGTTAAAATATATAGAAAATAACGGGAGTGGGAGGAAGGGGGGGGGGGGGGGGGGGCGATCGCGATTTTTAATCCGTTTATCCTCCCGAAAAAAATTGACACTCGTCAAATTCGGAAAAGGTAAAATTCCTTCATTGTTTTATTTTATTTTCTTTTTTAAAAGAATAAAATAACGTTTTCCTCGTTTTTTTCGTGATTTTCCGGAATACTCTATCAATTCAATTTCGTGCTGACTCTGCTGACGTGAGAGAGAGGAAAAGCATAGGTTCAGTTTCGACACATTTGTTTCGTATAAGTGCTTATTGAAAAGAAGAAGTCTTCGTGTGCTGTTTGAAACGGAATCCGACAAAATGAAAGGAGAAAAAGATACATTTCTTTCTTTAAAAAAAAAATAAATAAATAAAAATAAATAAACTTGACGGATTTTATGAATTTCATACAGGTTTCTTCTGCGGTTGACGGATATGAATTCAACCGTGAACTTATCTTTGGTTTTTAATATTCCATTTCGATCGTCGATTCATTCGAATGAGCACCTTCCTTTACAATTTAAGAGATTTTTAAATCCGTACTGGAAAACAATAACGATTACATTACCAGTTTGCTTAAATATTTTTTATAAGCTTTTTGTTGGATAGCTTATTTTGAGCTTTAGGTGATTTGTTGGCTGGAAGTCTCGAAGCCCTAGTTTACTGATTCCCGATCTAGTAGGCTGTTGCAGAAGTCAGTTATTAGTTAGTTGCAGGGGCTAATAGTTTGCTGAGTTTGCCTCGTGGTTCACAGGATAACATGCTTGAAGGATCCGGCGGTTGTGCTGGATGAGCTCAACTCTTGTCTCGTAATCGATTCACTTTAGTAATAAAGGGTTCTATCTCTGGTCCTGTATTAATTGAACACTACGCAAGTTAAACATGCATGACTAGTGGCAGTTCAAAAACAGAGATAGAACCCTTTAATTCTCAGTTCCATGTTATCAATGCTGAAGAGAAAGAGAAAACGTTTATCCAACGTCGTTGTTTATCCAGAGCTTTTAAGCCGCCAAAGAATTTTAACTTTGCTTCAGCATCATCTACAATCCCTGCTTCATGACTTACAAAACTGCCTTAAGGGCCCCAACAAATTCTTTCGTACTCTTTTTTTACCTTTTGTAAATAAAACTCAGCTATATTTACCGGTTATAACTCGATTCCTGGAATTTTTATTTTTATATTCAATCCCATACTCTTATCTGGCTTCTGGCTTAACAATGAGCTAAAAGCATTCACATGATTTTTTTTTTCCTCGGAAAATAATTAAAAATAGAACATTAAAAATCAATCCAATGATTACACAACAGATGAATTACGGCTTGAAAAAATACTGTAAATTAAGGATACATTTACTTTTTTCTCGGGGGAAATGAAACTAAAAAAATTCTCTGAAAAATGGGAACTTTTGCTGTTATAAAAATTACATCCAATCCGTGTAAGGTGAAAGACATGTCTGCTAGGTGGAAAAGCGTCGTCGAACGGATACGAAAAAGGTAAACAATGGGGAAAAATTGTTCGTGATCCGATCGCATTCTTCTTTTTTAAAAAAAATTTTAAACAATCAACCGTTTTAATTTTGTTTTTTGATGTATCGCCTGCAGTACGGCAGTGTAAATAGCAATGCTGCGGGAAAGCGTTATGATGATATTAAAAATTCCATTTAGGAATATCCTTGGAAGCCCTTAGAGATCCATAAGTAAACTTCTCATACTTATAACTGAGTGATATCATTAGTCAAGTTTACTGTATAAAAAGCCGAATGAAAAATTCCTTTCGACTTTAAAATAAATATTATGGCAAAGCCGGATTCCATTTTCATCAGCGAACATGTAACCTCTTTAGTTTGTTTATTTCATTTTCATTTATTCTTTCTACCTTTTCTCCCATTTTCCCCGATCGTTTTTGTTTGGATTGCAAGTGATTACCGCTTTATGGATTTTGCTCGGAAATCGATCTGAGGAATTATTTAAAGGGGATTTTTTTTTTCTCGTTGCAGTTTGGCTGTGAAAACTGATGAAGAACATAAAGACTCCAACAAGGGTTCAAACAACGAAAATTCCGATCAAAATGGTAAACCACCGTAAGTATCTAATTAGATTTTTTATCGTATTCCTGAAGCCTCTGAAAACGTTTCTGAAACACTCCTATAACCTGTGAAACGTTTTTGAAAAATTTTTGAAACTTTCAAAACTTTCAAAACGTTTCTGAAAAACTTTTGAAACTTTCAAAACGTTTCTGAAAAATTTTTGAAACTTTTAAAACGTTTCTGAAAAATTTTTGAAACTTTCAAAACGTTTCTGAAAAATTTTTGAAACTTTCAAAACGTTTCTGAAAAATTTTTGAAACTTTCAAAACGTTTCTGAAACTCTCTTGAAACCTCCTGAAAATTTTCAAGCGTTCGTGAAAGGCTTCTGAAACCTTCAAAACGTTTTTGAAACACTCTGAAACCTTGGAAACTTTTCTGAAACACTCTGAAACCTTGGAAACTTTTCTGAAACACTTTTGAAACCTTTGAAACTTTTTTGAAACGCTAGTTTGACTTTTAAAAACTTTGAAAGATTTCTGTTACATTTCAAATGATTCTGAAACGTATCTAAAGCACTTAAAAAGTTTCACAACGTCAATGAAACAATTTAAGAACAATGTGCTTTTTATGAGTAGCTCAGGCTCAATATACTTCATCTCAATTTTGATTTGTCGAAGTGCTTTTTGTAAGAGCGTCGCTACACTTGACAATTTACCCTTATTCTTACATGAATTCCTACTTTAGCAATAACAGAGGTTAACTAAACACAGCTTGCGGTGTTGCCTTGCTCTAAAATGAAATCTCATCAAGAGTTTTCCGGTTAAGAGAGCCCCTTTTCACCATTTAAACCAAGATGCATAGATCGCGTAGTGCTGCTCGAGGTCCGATAGTGACATGAATGAGGAACTCTCATTATTCGACCTTATCATTCATTCGCTGACCTCTTTCTCTCCTAAAAGGGACAAGAGAAGAGTGGTAGGGGGGTTAAAAGGGAGGAAGGGAGAAAGCGCTTGGGAAACTCAAAATTTACGCGTGTTTAATTAACCTCAATAGAAGAAACTTGGAGATTAGTTTTGTATTAACCAGGTTGATTGAATGTTTAGATTGGAGGAGATCCGCAGTTGGGGCATGTCCTTCGACAAGTTGATGAAGAGTCAGGGTGAGTCCCATATATTGGGTTTCAATGTTGCCTAAAGCATGATCGTTTTGTTTTTCCGTTTATAATTTTTATATTTCGTTATGTCACGTACACGTTCAACAACCTTAATCCCTTGATATATATCCTTTTCCCAAGTTTTAATCTGTAGCCCGTGTGCAATTTTTATTTACGGGGGAATAGTATCGATTTGGTTTTAGCGAGATTCTTAGATTTAGAGTAGTTTAGGTCGACGCAGAAATGTATTGATGTTAGAAATTATTTTGGTGTTATAGTATTGGTGATGGAGAAACTGAAAAGAGAAAGTGGGGAGCCTAATAGGGAGTAGACACTTCGATGAGTGTTCTGCTCCCCACGGGGGTGCTATGTCACGGTTTTCTAATCAGGTCTTGAAACTATGCTCCCAGAGCAGTCCTTCGTGAGTACGCGAATTTCAGTTCGAAATTTCTCAGAGCTGCATGCGTTTCGTGGCGCTGAGGTCTTTCAAGATGCTTCTGATTGGTCAATTGTGGAAACGGACCAATCAGAAACGACTTGAAAGACTGCTGCGCCATCTGCTTCCGAACTAAATCCGCGTAGTCAGGACAGCATATGATTCCATGTATTAAAGATAGAAGTTTCGAGACCTGTTTAGTAGATCGTGTGCCATGTTCTCGAATTGGCATCCGCCTTGACCTTTGATTAAACTTCGCCATATTGTCCCATAAGTTTTTTATTAAGCCATCATGCAAACTTCCGAAGGGGTACGATTTTCTTTGAAAGCTTTTTTTCCTTGAACGTTCTTCCCGAAGTTATTCTGCTGCACTTACTGCTAACCCAGCACTCTTTACTTATGTTATTGGTCGTAACCAATCAAAAGAAAGCAAGTTAGTTGGTAATTCAGGGGCTTTTTCTGAAAATACTGACAGGGGTACTTGGATATTTAGTCCTTACATTGGCCACATTTAATACTTTTTTGGGTGCCAGACACTCAAATTAATATTAAAGGGGCGTCCAGCACTCTGAGGCAAAATCTTAATTTATCCGTGCACGAGCCGCTTAAGGTTTTTGTTTTTCGTTGTTTTTTTTTTTTTTAAATTTACACAGCTTTAAAGTGTTTCTGTTATTCGTAAATTTAACTTGTTTATTAATATAAGTTTGTGTTATTTTACAGCCGGTCGTAATGTATTTCGAGACTTCCTGCGTTGCGAGTACAGCGAAGAGAATATATTGTTCTGGCTGGCTTGCGAGGAGCTCAAAAACGCATCCAATCCTGAAGAGGTCGAGGAGAAAGCTCGAATTATCTATGAAGAATACATTTCCATACTTTCACCAAAAGAGGTAACTAGAGAAAATTCTTCCTTCTCTCTTACAAGGATCGCATTTCTCAAAGACGGGTTTTTAAAACCCCTTGTAACTGAAACGCTTTTCCTCCCCGAAAACTACACGCAAAAATGGGGAGGGGGTGAGGATTTCCTTATCTTAAATTCATAAATGTGTAATGCTAAGACCTGCACTATTTACGAATCTTATCGTAGAAGAAAGTTTCCACGCCTAGAAGGGAAATTTCTTTTTTTTTTTTTTTTTAAATATAAAATGGAGGAGAGATTTGTGGCGGATTAAAATCTTGCAAGCGTGATATTGTAGATTGTGGTTTTTTGAAATATATAGATATTCTGGATCGGTTATCCTTTTCCCGATTTTATACTTTTTTAATTCGGGATGAATTCGTGAGATAAACTGAGAATGGACAGACCGCACGAAATGATATGAGTGTTTTGATGTTTCCTCCTTTTTTTCTGATAAAAAAAAGAGTTTATTTTTATACGTAGAGCATTTCCCAGATTAAATATTAAAATGGAGGTAAACTATTTTTGGCTACGTTTTTTTTTTTTTAAATATCGAATTTACAGATCACAGATCATAAATCTTTACTGAATCGTCTTTATTAAGCTTTTATACAGCGAAAGGTTGTTCACTTTTCAAAGGATATATTTAGAAGAAATTGAAATAAATTAAGAATTCTTTTATTCAAGCTTATACGGGAATTCAGCCCCCGTAGACAGGGTAGAATTTCAATGAAAGCAACCTTTTTTTAAAAATGGAAACTAAAATTTTCCTGGTGCTAGCCGTTTTCGTTTTGCATCCACTTTTTTTTTTTTTTGGAATCGTGTTGAACTTACGGAGTGGTTTTCCTAATTGGAATTTCCAAAATGCAAAACGAACACCACTGCTGTAAAAAAATAAATACTTATACTGATGTATATTTATAAAATTTTTCCAAAAAACGGCAACCAATTGCGAAACAGTCGCTGGAAAGCTCTAGTGTCGCTTTAGTTTTTAAAATGGTCGTTGGAGAGCTCTGAAGTAGTTTAGGGTTTATGTGAACGAACACTAGAGGGCTTCAGTATTATTGTAATTCGTTAAAATGTCTTTAGCCAGCGCCATTGTTGTTTTTGTTTGCGTGATGGCCGTTGGAGAGAGCCAGCGTCGCCTCAAAAGGCTTAAAATTTAAGTTTTGATTGCTCACTCCACCGAAAATAATTGAAAAGGTGATAAAACTGTTTTTCATTTCTTAGCTCTAGTTCTTTTACACTTTCGAGATCACTTGAAAAAGTTTTTGAAGATGAAATTTGAATGGTTTTATAATTAAAATAAATTTTTTATTAGTCATTTACGATTATCTTAACTTGATTAGTCAATTGAGAGGAATGAAAAATCTTAACTTGAAACTTTAAATAGCTTAAGTGCGGGAAATATTCCCTGTTTAATAAAATAATCATTCTTTTGGTCTACTCGAAGCGAAGTTTACCAGTAGCTCCACAGTTTGTGATTTCAGATGACGCTCAGTGGCTATCGCTAGCGTCGCTGTAGTTTGTAAAATAATCATTGGAGGGAGCTCCTAAACATGATTCGCAGCCATGATGGTGAACTTGCCCAACCAGATTTATGAAAATAAAAACTTCCATAGCGATCACGGAGGCTTTGTCCAAGAATTGTCTTTAATAGAAAGCGGTGTGTACCATCATGGCTGTCAATTATTCTTTGGTGGAAGTCGCCATAATATTTAATATGGCGTTCAATTTTTATAATGGCTGACAGTTTGCCAGTCTCTAGATTCCAGTCTCTAGATTATATTCTCTAAGGCAAGTGTTAAGTGTAAGTATCTGCCACTAGAGTCGCCACGATCTCTACAGTGAATAGACATCAACGATGTGATTGCTGTAGACTGTAAGCGATCCTAGCGGTTGAATCATGCGCTATTTTTCTTTATTAACATTCACCTATTTTTCTTTTTTTAGGTGAGCCTAGATTCAAGAGTTCGGGAACAAGTAAACCGAAGCATGGTAGCGCCGACGCCGCATACGTTCGACGAGGCGCAACTCCAAATATACACATTAATGCATAGGGACTCATACCCGCGGTTCGTTAATTCCGCGTTGTTTAAAGAGCATGCGCAGCTCACCAATGGTAACGGACAAAGTGGGACTGACGCTAAAACAAATAGGAAAGAAAGCAGTGCGTGAACTCAAAGTGATTTAGATACTCATTTTTAGTGACTTTTATTTTTCAAATTTTCATTTTTAATCGTTGAACAAAAAAATAATTAAAAAAAAAAAAAAACTCTTGTATAAAATCAACACATTAAAAAAAAGAATCATCGAAACTTATTGTTCCGACATGAACAATTTGATTTCAAAACGATTATTCCAATTTAAAAAATTTTAAAAAAAAGAAAGCATCGTTCATGAATCCGTGGTGCAACTAAATCATTCGAGTTCGAGATTAGGCCTAAATAGGTGAAGTGTAATATGTAAATAATATTATTTTTAAAAAAAATGACTATCAAATGATCGAGTCCGAAGCGCATGGAAAATAGTCTTATTAATGGACTGTTTTAGCATTTAAATGATTTTATTGAATTAATAGGTTTTACAGTCAAAAAAAACTTCGTTCTAGTCCAATTTCAAAATGTGCAATACTAAAGTATATTTAAAAAAAACGGTTTCGAATCAATTTATCGGGAACAAAATAATGAAAAAAAAAAAGATATAAAAAAGATTTTAGTAATTATTAATAGTAATAATTAAGTGCGAAAAAAATTCACAATCAATATTTTAAAAGAAAATGAAATAAAAATATCAATAAATTTTTTTTTGTTTCAGTTTTGAAAATGTGTAAAAAAAAAAAATCAGGATGCAATTTCATTAGAGCTATATGTTTTCTTTCAATTAATTAAAAAATAAATTGGTGCTGATTTTGTTTTTCGAAAAAATAAATAAATAAATAATAATAATAATAAAAATAACCTATAAATAGAAAAATTTGTAAAAATAAAAAATCTTTATGATGGTAAAAGGAAAAAAATGTTAGTTGTTCAATTTAATTGATAATTATATCAAAATTTCAACACTGCCCCTGGGTTATTAAAAAAATAATGAAAATTAGGTAATTGGGTTATTGCCGGCAGAATTGAAAACGACTTGATAAAAAAAAATTATTTCGCCAGTTTTGATCGGAAATTTAACTTTGGCGTTCGTTTTTTGTTCTTACTGCGTTAAGATGACCTTAAAAATGTTCTTGAATGAAAATTCACTTTTTACTACTACTGAAGATTTTTTTTTAAAATGGCAGAACTGGCGTAATAAACTTTGAAAAATATTTCAGGAAGTAGCTATACTTATAGGTTTATTTTTCTACCGAAATTCACAATTTAATTCATATCTAAAACGAATTATTAAAAAAATGTAGGCCCTGGGAATATTTTAAAACTTTGAAAAAAAGGAGATGATTTTGTATTTGATGCATTTCCCAATGGCCTATGTTAGAACTGTCATTTTAAACTGGAAAAAAAATAAATATTAGTCCGATGATTATTTTCAAAGCTAAAGAAAATCAAGTTCATTATTATTTTTTTTTCTTTAATATCATATCCCGGTTTTAATTTTTAAAGAATTTATTGATCTCATTAACCATGCAGTTTTAGAAAAACAGGGAAAAGGTTTTCAATATGTTTTGAATTTTAAAAGATTTTATGAAAATGGATGTATATTACTTAATCGTTGTAAAGCGGTGAGAATCCACGAATTTTTTTTTTTTGTTCCTTGATTATGAAATTTTAAATTTTGCCATTCCTAAAGAAAAAAAATGTTATGAAAAAATTTTTTGTTTAAAAATTTATATATATCACCGTTAAGGATGAATGTTTTAAGAATGGGACGAGTTTTTAAATTTTAACTATGGTCCTTCTAATTTTTAAAATTAGGCGCCATGGTAAAGAATTATTATTTTAAAGAAAAAATTTGTTTGTACATTTAGGTTTTTATTCCGTCCTTTTAATTAATTTATAGCCTGTTGCATGAAGGAACTTAAAATGCTTTTGGTTTAATAATTTATCATTCGCAGTTTTTCAAGATTGTGGTTTAAAAATAAAAGCGAGGTTCAATGGGATCTATAAAGCGATTTCTCGAATAGCAAAGACGCTCTTTTTGGGGGACTGAGTCAAATCTAAAAATCCCCAAAAGTCTATTGTCAAAACGCTCCTCAACAAAGTAGAGTTCTTAAGCAAATAGCTTTGTTCTTTTAAAAACTGCTGTAATTTTCTCCCTTTAAAATAAAGACATTCATCCTTACTGGTGATAATAATAATAATAATTAATAGTTTAAAAAAAGAACGACATCCAGCTGGTCTGGACGAATTTCTATAATCGGCAAAATATGAGTTTATAATAATTAAAAACTTAAGAAAGAGTTTTTCTCATTAAATTTATTTTATAACCAAAGAAACAAATTTTTCACGTGCAATTTAAGCTAGAATAATTTGCTTGTTTTTTGCTTGACGCAAACTGGAAAAAAAAATCGATTCCAATGGTATTTCGCTAAAGAAAAATATTTATTTGCATTTAAGGCGTGTCAGGGCACAAACTCGCCCCCAAACTCTTAAACCCTTAAAACAATTATTTTGCTAAGTGCAAATCTGTATTTAACGAGAAACACAAAAAAAGAAACAATTTTATGTACTTAAATTTTTATTAAAAGGATGTTTCTACGCTCTTTTTTTCAGAGAGAGAGAGGGACATGAGCATCGTTATTTAAACTCTTGAATTTAAAAAAAAAAAACCAAAAAATTTATATATCAAAATAAAAATGCTCGTTTTCAAGGGAAGTGTTTGAATTGTTATTGAAATGTTGATTGTTGATAACCATTTTAGCTTTAATTAATAATAATTAAATAAATCGCAGGGGTAATGTTTTTTCCAAAGAATTTCAATATTCACTGACAGTTGATAAATTCACCGAATTAATTTTTAAAAAAAAATCGTAGTTTAATTAATTGGTAGATTCCATTTTAAAAAAAAGTAGCAGATATTTAAAAAATGAAAATAAATCCTATTGATTTCTATATTTTTTGATGAAAATGCTGTAAAAAAATTTTCTCGGCGAGAAATCAATATCCCTTTTACTTAAAAAAAAAAGTAAAAAAGCTATTAAAATTAAAAAAAAAATAATAATGAATAATCATGGTTTATGTACTAAACCATTGATTATTGGAACGCACAAATGCATATGTTATTAGATATATGTGTATATGTATAATGGTAAAATTCGAATTATGTCGATTCAGTTTTTAATTCGCAAGAATTTTTCTCTATTTTTATTTATTATTTATTTATTATTTATTATTTATTTACAAACACAACAGCCCTACAGTAGCCTTTTACAGTGTTGTTTTAAATCTAGAGATCTTAACTAAATTTAATATTAAGAATTCTGTAAGCCAGCATTTTTGCGCCCAGTATTAACCGCAGTAAAGGCTTCTTTTAAGAAGGTACCAAAATTAGCACTAAGATCAAGCTCATGAAACTCATTGAAAGTTGCTAATATAGTATTCATTGGCGAATCATACCTTATGTTCGCTGAAGAGATCATGTCTAGAAATTCAAAGAATTATTTTTATAAAGATTCAAGAGTAAGAAACATCCTAAAAAAATCATTTCAAAAAGAGGATCTGTATTTCCGCTTTCTTATTCCTTTTAAAAGTCGATCTCATGATAATAAAAAGCAATGAAAGGAGGAAGGATTTGAATATCAAAATGGCGATGCCATTTTTTTGGAAAAAAAATGCAAATGAATTTATATTATTGTTTTCTTTTATTTAATAAAAGAAAATGGCCCACATAAAATTATATTTTATGAGGATAGGTATGGTTGAGTGTTTTCTAGTCTCAAATTAGTACAACATGAACATTTTACATCTGGACATGGTTAACAGATATCTTATTGAAATTTAAAAATTTTTAAAAAAATTCTTTATTAAAAAAGCACAAAAAAGTTAATTTAAAAACATTTTTTAAAAAATTTTGTTTTATCGTTTACATGTGATGAACCGATTTTGTTATTAATTTCAAAAAAAAAAAAAGACAGCAAATTTTGAAAAACATAACCTGTACTTTGATAAGTTTTGTGTGTTAATGTGCGTGATGAGTCGTAAATCGCTGTATAAAATATAAATAATTACGTAAGCATATGCTTAATTTTTTTGTGATTTTCCATTATTCAAATTCAGATGTAATTCTTGGTATCATTAATTTATGTTTTTTTCTTCCAGATTGCCCTTGGTCCTGAAACATCAACCTTTTCCACACCTCAGAAGAATTCAAGAATTCAAAATCCATATCTTTAATCCCTCTCAGCTGAAAAGGAAATAAAATCATTACCATCTGCAACCAGAACAAACAAAAAATTTGTTCACACATAATTTGACATACAGATTCTTTAATGTGTTTCTTATCCTCAGGTAGCATCATCATTTTTGGGATCAATAGATTTCTTTGGTTGATACTTCTAATGTAATAACTCATGATGAATCTAACGTTCATTACCACAGGGGTAAAAAGCCTGTCTTGGCCACTTCCTCGAATTCTTCTTTGAGTCAAGAATCCATGATTTTATCGAATGATTTTAATCTGCTCTCGTAGCTGTTATGTGATGACATCAAAGGCCATCATTTGGCGTGAATCTAGGGCAGAAGTTTTTTTACTTAATTCCATTTCATTCGAAATCTGCATAGGTTCAATCATGTTCCAACGTGTAAGTCTTGTAAGAAAAATGATGAGAAAAAAGTACGAAATGTATTCGCTTTTCTAAACTTTTTCTTCATTCTCTTGTTTCTTGTCTACGTGTTCACGATCGATATTTTTTCCTTATTTAAAAAGGCAATAAATGCCGTGCAAAAAGTGACAAGACTGAAATGGGAAAAAGTAAGGAAAAAAAGTGAATTAAATACGGCGGATTTTTTTTCTTCTGCGCAAGCGCACCCGCACCGTCTCGTCTCGTCATCTCATCATTTTATTTTATTAGAAGGCCGTTGTTGATTGTTCACATTGATGTTGATGTATAAACATTTTGGTGGTCACAGTAATTCTTTTTTTCAATTTGTCGTTTTAGTAATTTAATGATTAATAAAAATGAGTCTCCCAAAGTGTTGGTTGAAGTGTACAGAAAATAGTCACGAACCATTTCTTTTAAGAGATGGGCAAGAAATCCTTTTCGGTAGAGGGCCAGATACTAAAATAAAAGATAGCCGCTGCTCTCGGAATCAAGGTAAATGACAGATTAAATATTAATTTTCAAATCGTATCAATTGCATTAAGTTGTTATATCACTGATTAGTATTAATTCATCTACAAGTAGTATAACACGTTACTGAATTTGCTTTAGCTACCCTCTGATAATTACCCCATATATATTTTTTGTATCACATTTACTAACATCTTTTTTTTTTTTCAGTTAAATTCGTGGCGGATTGCAAAAATTATAAAGTAAATGTTACACAAATTGGTAGGAATGCTTGTGGGTTTAATGGACTTGCTCTAGAAAGAGATTTACCTGTAACAATGAAACATGGAGATAGAATCGAGATACTTTTAGGACAGTACGTCCACATGATCGAATTTGATCCTGCTCCTCCCTCTTCCAGTAATAATAAACAATCTGCAGATCTGTTTAAACCACTTAATGCTATCAGTGATTCTGAAGACGAAGAACCAGAACCAAAGAAAACAAAAAAAGATAATACACCTTTAAGTAAAAATTGGGAAGCAATTGATGGAGGAGAATTGTTAATATACACACCGGAGGGAATTAAACCATCAAATTTAATTGCAGCTTATGATTTAGATGGGACTATTATTGGTACAACAACTAATAGTGTTTTCCCAAAGCATAAAGATGACTGGAAAATATTATACCCAGAAATTTTAACAAAATTGAAGGATCTACATGATAGAAATTACAGAATTGTTTTTTTTACAAATCAGGCTGGAATTTCAACACGGAAAACCAACACTGCAGATTTCAAGAAAAAAATAGAAAACATAATTAAAAAAATACAACTGCCGATTCAAGTGTTTATAGCAACTAATTATTCATTTTATAGAAAACCATGTACAGGCATGTGGGATGCGTTAATGGAAAGAAACAAAAATATAAAAATAGACATGAGTAAAAGTTTTTATTGTGGCGATGCAGCTGGAAGAGAAGCTGGTCAATCGCACAAGAAAAAAGATTTTTCACAAACAGATTTATTGTTTGCTAAAAATTTAAATTTAAATTTTGAAACTCCAGAATATCATTTTTTGAAGGAGAAAATGCCATTGTTAAAAATAGCTGTATTTGATCCAAATGCAATTCCATGTGATATACCGCTATGTGAGCCATCATGGGGTCAAGTTATAGCAACAAAAATAGAAGTAGTAGTATTAGTAGGATTACCAGGTTCAGGAAAAAGTACATTCGCTAAATCTCATTTAGTTCCAGCTGGTTATTTTCATGTTAATAGGGATACACTTGGTACTTGGAATAAATGTGTAGCTGAAATGGAGCAAGCTTTACGAGCAAAAAGGAAAGTAGTAATTGATAATACTAATCCAGATGCGGAATCAAGAAGGAGGTTCATTGAAGTAGCTAAAAATTATACCTCGATTGTTAGATGTTTTATAATGAATACTAGTTTCCAGCATGTTAGGCATAATAACAAGGTTAGTATTTATATTTTCAGAGTGGCTTTTTTATTTGTCTCCTTTTGTTGAAGAAAATAAGACAGTAACAAGTCTGGTAATATTTTTATTCATTTGCTTATTTTTTTTTTCTCAGTTTCGGCAACTAACAGATCCAAACCACTCAATAATATCAGAAGCAGTCCTACATTCATATAATAACAAATATGATGAACCAACAACGTCAGAAGGATTTACAGAAGTCTTAAAAATTAACTTCTGGCCCACTTTTAAAAACCCTAAACATGAAAAACTATATAAATTATTCCTACTTGAAAAATAAAACTGTAAGTATTAATTTTTCTTAGCATAAGTTGCAATTAACAGCTGATTGTAGTTATTCAAAAGCTCTAGGGCTTTTTCCTTTAAAGGTCCATAATCCATTTCATTTTTCTTTGACTCAGTAAACTCTCTCATTGATTGATTAGTTTGTTCAATCATTTCCAATTTTTTTTCTAAATTGTTTAATTGAATCCAAGTTTCGTTCTCGTTTAATTCTTTATTCAATTGATCAAATTCTTCTTGCAGTTTGGATCTTTGTTCAGTTAAGGATGGTTTTTTGGATAACAGTTCTTCTCTATCCTTCATTAATTGGTCTCGTTTGGATTGAGCTTCATCTCGTAGTGCGTCTAAATTAACGAAGGTTTTGATTTCTTCGGTCATTATTACCATTTTTTCTCGGATTGTCACCATTTCGTTTTTTATTTTTTCTTCTAGATCTTCTATTTTTTGCAGACTGATGGCTAGTTGTTCTTGTTTCTTGGTTAATTCCTCAACGGTTAGTTTAGATTTCTCGAGTTCGTCTTGTTTTAATGATAAGTTTTCTTTCATGATGGAGAATTCATCATGGCTACAAAAGATAAATTATTTAAATTAAATTTTGGCCAAAAAATTAAATAATGAAACTCACCTTGGTAAATTCCCTCCGCTTAGCAAATTTTGACTCATTTGCTGAAGTGCTAGCACGATTTTTTCTTCCAGTTCTTCAATCCGTTTTATTTCAGTTTCTTTAGCTTCGTCAAAAGTCGATAAAAATTGTTCCATTGTTTCTTCCCGCTTTTTTAATTCTTTAAATTTCTGATGCCGATCGCTCTGGCTTTCCTCTAAATCTTGTTCGATTAATTCCAGCTCTTCCTTTTTCTTCTTTATTTGGTCATTAATCTGAGCTATTTGCCTTTCCATCGCAGCCATTTCAGCATTATCCTCTTTTACTTTTTGAAGTAACTGTTCTCTTTCTTGCGCCGGTGTCGAGCGTGTTCTTTCTTCTTCCAACAAAGCGGCGTAACGTTCTTCTCTTTCTCGAAGCTTATGGTACAATCTAACGGCTTCTTGTTTTATCTTTTTAAAAATAGAAAAATTAAAATAAAGTTCTACTAACAAAAAATCTGTTTGATATTTTACCTGCGAGCCTGATATTTTATCTTCCAGCTCTGCTTTCTGTTGAGTGAGAGTATCTAACGTTTGCTGATGCTGTTCGATCTCCTTTTGAAGTTGATCGCTTAAATTTTTCAATTCTTCATATTTTGCTTTATCAGACGGATTCATCTCCTCGATTAATTTCTCAGTCAAATTTTTTTCCTAAATAGAAAAAATCAAAATCATAAAAAAAATCCCTTCTGATTTTTATTTAATTCAACACTCACATTTTGTATTTCATTTTCCAGTTGCTGGATTTGCTGCTCCTTCAATCGATTTTGCTCAAACAATTGCTCCAAAGCCGCAGCATGATGATCATTCTCATTTTTAAGCTCTTGAGCTTCTGCTTCGATCTGCGCTATATCCGTATTCGTATTGATTTTATCAATAACCAAATTATAATCAGCTAGTTGTCCTTGCAAGTCCGTTAGCTCTGATGCAATCTCCCTTACTCTTTTTTCATAAACTTGAGAAGTTGCTTCCTGCTGGCGTTGAACTTCTATATCTCCATTTAAACGGGTTATCTCATCTCGAATATCTTTCATTTTCATACGGATTAATCCTTCGAAATATCTTTTATCAAGAACTTGCCGGTGCTGAGGGCCTCTTGCAGTAGCTGTACGTAGGCCTGTGACTCCTTGTTGCGTTATCGGTCTATCCACCACATTTATCTGCAAAATATTTCCTTTATGTATTTTTGCAATAATTTGCCGCTAGAGTCGCCAGTGCCCGCACGTACAATGATTTGGCTAATAAAACTTTATTTTAATCTTCGGGTTCAAACTGTTGCGATTCTAGCAGCAAAGTTTTGAGTCTGCCCTTTTTATTAACAAACTTACGTTCGAAATTCCTATAATAGATTGCCCAGTTTTAGGCGGTTGGGCCATAGCCGATGACATCCTTGAAGCTGTTCTTTTAGGAAACCCTTGAGCTGACGGCGGTCTCGCCGTCATCCTGCTTGCAGTTCTTGGTTTAGCCGAATAAACTCCGTTATCATTCATAGAAGGGCTCTAATAACGAAAATGTTTTTCTGTTTCAGTTCTCATGAAAAATTATAACCATGGAATCTTTTTATTGTACATTACTGATGAAGGAGTATACAGCATAACACAAGTTTTATTCAAAAAAATTTCATTTATTAGTATGAACAACCGTTATTAAATATAATGAAAATTTTAATTTTAACAAATACTTTCCCCAGTTCTGGGCTTCAGAATTTCTATTTTCTCTCATCCAATGTATAAAACATGAATACATTTTAAAATTTTAAGAACTAAATATTTTTTTTGAATTCTGAGTGTGCAGTATCAACTTTTTTTGATTTTTTTTTAATTGATCAAGGACTTTTGCTCATGACATTTATTTTTAGATTTACAATACAGCATTCTTTTTCTTTTAAATAATAATTTTAAAATTTTCTAGTCTAGTGTCATCACTTACACCTTGAGATCTATCCTCTTTCATTCCCCTCCTGGAAACTGGACGACTGTTAAATGAATTAGGAATATTGTCATCAATCTCTGTAGACATCCTAATTCAAACCCTATTTTCTTCTGGAATAATATAGTAATTCAAAATAAACTCTATTTGTTTGCGAATCCCGATCCCGGTTGCCATAGCAACTAACCGGCTGCGTTCATTGATAAGAATTTCTAATTTTCCCCCTTAAATATTAAAAATATCAGTTAGTTCGCATTGTTGTGATGTCATTCGAATCAATTTTCTCAAAATTAAAGAAAAAATCATTACACCTAAGTGTCTAATAAAATAAATTCTTGTTGAATAACGAACCACCGCATAATATCATGGAAGCCATGTTGTTTTTTAAGGGAAAAAATTGGCGCTTTTTTCGAATGACCTTGTTTCTTAATGATAATTAAGAAAATAATCCTATTTTTTGCAATTTATCTGAACTGTTTACGAATAAACATACCTGTAACGGCTGTTTAAAAAGATTATTAATAAATTGAACGATTAAATCCATAAAATAAACATAAGCGTTATGATGCTTTTTAGGAAAAAAATTTAGTTACTTTTATTTTTCAACAGATGGCATCCGTGTAAACATCTTGAACTCCATTAATTCGTCTAACGTACGCGAACCTACAGTTCTTGAATTAAACTTGTCGGTGTTTGCCCAAGCCGTGGTTTGTAATGTAGGATATTATTTTATTATTTAATATTCCATTTTTTTTATGATTTTAATAACAGTTTTGTTCGCTTTTAGAGAAAATGTGTGAATCGTGGTAAAAATCAGAACTCGTTCTCGGTTGTTTTTTAATGGTTACCATAAATAATTTTTTATTTAGCTGTGTTCTTGTGAATTTTAGTTTAGTGATGCTTACGGTTATTTAGAAAACAACGGTTTTTTTCTTTATATATTTTTGTTTCTTTTGTTCGTAAAACAAGTTTTCTGAATGTCTTCAAACGCGATGGATGACGAAGATACCGGGATTGGGACAAAATCGCCGATTAAACGTTTAGGATCAACACGGAAATTATTATTCTTTAACAGTAAGTTTTATAATTTTAATGTTGTTTGCGATACTTGAAGGAAAGCGTCACTTACGAAGTCCCCTACTTGTCACAAAAACATGTGTTTCACATCTCCCCTATTCCGTTTTTATAATCGATTCTCATCGTTGATTGCCAAAAATATTCCCCAACTTTCCCTTTTAGTCACTAAAAAAAAAAAAAAAAAATGATGAGCGTGTTGATGCAAGCTGGAATATTGTTTACCTGTTTGGGAGATATTGCCTTTAGGGTTGTGCTATTTAATTACTAGGTTATAAGCTACTTGATATAGGTTTATGCCAAAATGATTACTTGCTGCTTTTTATTAGACTGGTTCTTTATACGGTTTTAAGCTTTCATTACTGTTATAAAATTTTTTTTTTAAAGTCATGCTTGTTTTAAGATAGCAGAGTTGTTTATGCTGGTCTGATTTTGTTTTGTTTGGAATGAGCTGTGTGAGAGAAGGTGTTAAGTAATTTGCATAATTTTTGAATCTCGTCGTTGTGAAGATTTTTTTTTGTTGATAACAGAACCTGCCTTGATTGCCTGTAATGAGATCAGCAATTAATTAGGATGATTGCTGAGTGTATTTGTTTGGGATATTGATAATAATAAGTTTATGTGATCATTTTCAATGGAAGTTTGCAATTAATACGAATTAATGTGATGAGAATTATTAATGAGTGATGTAAGCTAAGGCAAAGGAGGGATTCAAATCTTCATCGTTTAAGTTTTGAAGGTTATTCATTATTATTTGCAACTGGATATGTTTCATGTTCATGAGGATCATGTCCTGATAAAATTTTTTTTGGAGTTGTAATTTTGTCTTTTAAGCGAGTTTCATAAATGATTCACCCAAGAGCTTGCTGATACAAAGGCTCTATTTTCTCAATTTTTTAAAAGGACGAAGCTTTAAATATGTGCTTAAATGTGGGGACAAATCAGAACTGAGATTCATTCAAATATTTGCCCTCATTGCGATTAATCTGATAAACACTAATCTAATGAAAGTACGAGCATTGTAATTAAAAAAAAAACTTGAAAGACATCTCTGTCAGTCCAAAATATTTTCAAACGCATAATTTTGGTCTTGATAAAAAGAAATGATTATAAAGTGGTGATGGTATCGCTACATTAATTAATCATTTAATTTTTTTTCTCCTCATTAATTTTTAAAAGGTGTTAATTTTTGTATGCTTTTAATATTTATCCTCTCTTCATGTAAATATCATGTTAAATTATTTGCATCTTGTTTGGCCTTGGGACAGGATAAGAAAAACAACCTAATTTTTTTCCAACAAAATACTGCACATAAATATTTCCACTTAGTGTAAATCTCAAAGAAATTGGAAATGCCATGATCCTAAATTATTTTTTTAAAGATTCCTATGCGGCTTGATGTGAAGTGTTGGGATTCATAAGTAGGTCGATGTAGATGAACTTGACCATGATGTTTCTACACGTGAATAAAATGTCTCCTTCATTTAAAAAATTAGAATTTTTTACCTTTTTTTGTTTATCCCGGAAATGAATAAATGCTGCCAATATTTAATTGCAAGAAGAAAAAAAAAAGAATCGTTTTTTGCTTGAGATGAGTAACATGTAATGCCGTGACTATTTATAAATCTTGACTGCAACGTTCTTTTTTTAAAAAGAAAAGTCGTGATGGCTGTTAAAATAATATTTGGGCTTTCCGTTTTGGCCAAGACTCGATGCCAAACGGATTTTGTTTTTATAAACAACTTTCATTGTTTTTTCTGGATGAGCTAGTAACTGTAAAAGGTATTTATAAAAAAAAATTGGAAAAGTAAAAGAAGATTTGGATCATGTTGATTTAAGCTTTCGAGGGAAAATATCAATCCTAGATTATTTAAATTTACCTTTCCCGTTCTTAGTATCATCCAACCCCATCAGAATCCGATATTTCACGCAACAAGAATCTTTCATCAATGTTTACTTTTTTTTTCCTTTCTGCCTACAGCTTCTCGAAAGCTTTTTAAATTGGAATAGGTTTGTTTGTTCAAGGGAGAAAAAAAATCGAGGATTTTATTTAAATTAGAAAAGGAGAAACTGAAATTATTTATCACGTTAATGTCACGAGAGCGAAAAAAAAAAAATATACGATAATTAGAATGTTTTAAAAACATGACAGGAGTGTGCACACACCTTTATAAACCCTCGAGCATTTCAAGATCTCAAGGTCTTGTCAGCATTGTATTAGACATGCCATGTTGACTGTTTGCAATTTTATCGGATTTAAGAGTTAAAGCATGGTGCATATTTTTAAAGATTTTATTGATTAAATAGCCCGAAGGAAGAGGCCTGCATTATGCAGATTTAACGAAGGAGCATAGCCTGTTGAATGTAAATTTTAATATTGATGACCAGATAAATTTCGGCGATGGTGCTCGTGTGTGGCGCCGCCAATAAGAGAGGAAGCTGAATTTATTTATATTGAGTTGGCTAGATCGAAAAATCTGGAGAAAACATTGTAATTTTAATTCGGTGAGAAATCCTGAGCCTTTATTTGATGACTGGTTCATACCGCTGCCACCAGCTAATGAGATCAAGATGGCCGGCTTCATTTTTTGTTGTTTATTAATTTCTGAGCCCTTCTGAACAGTAAGAATTATTTTTACATGAACTTTTCGTGCTGGAATAAAATGCCCCGTTTGCTAAAATGGAAATGGTAAAACTGGGATAATAATATTTCCTGTTAATTTTATAAATTAGTGCTGAAAAACTTCCCTCGCTCTATTAAAAATTTTATATTAAATGAAATATATTTTCATTTCACGCCTATTGATTCATTGTTGAAAGGCCAAGGAATATAGAGAAATGTTAAAAGGGGCACATGGGATAAAAGTTATGTTCACCCACTGGAATAATTCATAAAGTTTTTGTTAAAATTTTCTCTACATTTCCAATGCAGATATTTCTGTTTTGAAAAATTCCTCTTTTCCCCACTTTCCTTTTTCGAAACGCGTCAGATTTTGCGTTAGATTCCCCTTCTGGTAAATTAGATACAGCTTAGGTGCTCTTTTGGACAAAATAGGTGCTTAATGAAGTTAATTTAATTGCCGGAAGGCATTGGTATTGCATTAGTTTGTTAAACGGTCACTGGAGGGAGCTAAGATCGTTTTAGTTGTTGCAAACAGTCAACGGAAAGCGCTAGCGGGTTCTTAGTCCTCGAAACTGGCATTTGAGAGCTCTGATTCTGAAATCGTCTTAGTGTATGAATACAATCGGTAGAAGGCACCAGTGTTTTTTTAGTTGAAGAAATGGTAGTTGAAGTTGAAGAGCGCTAAAATCTTTTTAGTTTTTTAAAGTAGCCATTAGGGATCATTTAGTTTCTGTAAAAAAAATGTCAGTTGAAGTCCCCATTGGCTTTTTTAGTTCGGAAAATGGTCGTTTGAGAGCATTGCAATCGTAAGGTGCCTCAATTATGAAATTTTGCTAAACTGCGTATTTTGCCGTGAAATGGAGAGAAATAGCCTTAAAAAATGGTTTTTGGGCTGACGTCCGTTCATTCGTCTATTAGTGCACTTTCGTTTTTCGACTGTATTTTCGAAACCGAACACCAACGAAAATTGGCAACCGCCATTCTTAGTCAAAAGGAAAAATGTGATTCTATAGTAAAGAACATCCGGTCAAATTTGCGGCTTTAACAGGACCAAAAATTGCCAAATTTAGAGTTTTCGAGAATTTTTTTTGTTTTTTGTGTGGAGATACCTAATTTTACTTTTTACTTTATTTTACTTAATTGAAAACTCTTCCCCTTTGGATTTTTTTTTGCAAAAGCTCGCCCTCCTCAAAAAATCCGGAGAAACTGAAAATTTGGGAGTTTTATGGAAAACGCAGACATGGGACTCGACTTCGACTAATTAATGATCGGGGATTTCAGATTTTTGGTCCATTTTGTGATTTCAAGGCCACTCTTTTAAGTTTACGGCTTTTGAAGGTCAAATAATGAGTTTTCAAAGATTTTCTCAAAAACGGCTCTAGAATTTTTTTTTATTTTTTGTGTGGAGATACCTGATTCTATTCGAAACAACTTTTCCCTTGGACATTTTTCCGTAAAAATTCGCCATCCCCGGAAAATCGGGAAAAAGTGAAAATTTGGAAGTTTTATGAACAACGCTGCTGTGGGACTCGATTTCAACTAATTAATGGTCAAGGATTTTAAATTTTCGCCTTATTTTCTGATTTCAAGCCAACCCTCCCCACCTTTTTCTTTCCGATGAAGTCACCAACGCAACATAGCCCCAACAGAGAGAAAGTGAATAATTCTTTTAAGCCTGCTATTCCCTAATTTTAAGCAGCGCCCATAATAGTTAAATTAAGTGAAGGAATAAAGTGTACATTTCCGATTACAATAAAAATAACACTGGCAACTCTGCATTGCATACATAATAACATCAAATCCTCTTAATACGACTTAATCCTTATTTGTTTCATTCTGCCCATTCTACCCAAAAAACTTTTATTTCTCCCATTGCTATTTTCAACGATTTGGTTTTTATCCAAAAAAAAAACCCCAAAAATCATCTTCAAGTTTGTTAACTCTTGTTGCGCGAAAATCGAAACACGCTGAGGTTCACGGTCGAGGTCTCAAAGCGCCATTCAGTCTCGTAAAATCTCCATACAATATCCCCGGCATTCATTTAAATCAGCAGCCCGACTTCATTTTCTTATAAGATAATTGATAAATAACATAAAAACCATGTTGGAACATTGCAAAAGTCATGCGTATAACGATTCTATTTACAAAACCTCAGCCAAGGGAATTATTATAAATAAAACAAAATCACCAAGCGGCGTTGAATGATTTGTTTAATTTTCTTTCATTCCCTTTTGTGAATCCTAAGGATATTACGTAAAAAGATGCCGGGGAGCGTGGGAAGCCAATGTGGGTGATCATGTTCTAACATGTTCACCGTATCCGAAATAAAATCATAGATTGAACGGCTCTGGGTCGAGTCAGGGCCAAGTGATATAGTTTTATTTAGGCTGCGGATATATCATTCGTTTATTTACGTCTCGCGAATTCTAAGTTGGGATGTTTGATAAAGGGAAATCAGACGGGGAAATGTGTTATTTTCAAGGGAGACTTGCATCTTTTTTCCATGTCTAGGGTCCAGGAGATCCGATCGTAGCGCCGCGCGGCGTTTCTGGAACACAGTCTCTCGCAGCATCCCGCGTTCATCTCGGGCCTTTTGTGATTATTTTTACTTGAAAAATAAAAATAAAAATAATTAGAAATATTTTTTAATGTGAAAATGAAGGGGAAAGGTTATTTGATTGAAATTTTTTTTATTTATTTTTCCTCGTGATTCTATTTTAGTTATTTGTTTTATATTTAGTATTTAAATATATTCAGATCGGGGACGTGCAATCATCATCGTCGCAGTTGCATTATTATTTTGAGGGGGATTTTTCCGGTGCGGTTGATTTTTTTTTTTTTTTTAATGACGAATGTTTTTGTATGACAGTAGGTGTTTTATTTTTGGATCCACCTACTAAATACTATAGAAATACACGTGAATCGGTGAGGTGTTCGACATTCAGTATTCGCGCTTTCTTCGGGTTTGAAATATTTTTTTTTTGAAAAAAAAATTGTTGTCGATGAAAAAAATATTGCATTTGATTCATTTTTTTGTTTGTTATGAGTATTATTTTCTGTAAAGTAATGTGCTGACGAATGGGATTTAATCGTTAGAAGCCCGGAACTTGTCAAGGGCGCCATTTCACCATTTGATATATAATCTATGTGCGGATTGATATGCGTGTGTGTGTGGTGCTACCGGTTAATTTTTTTTTCTAAATTTTTTTTACGTCTGGATTATTTTAGAAATTACAGTTTGGAGAGTGGTGATTAGGGGGTTTTGTTAAAATTCGATTTTAATTAGAGGATTACATTTTTTTAGGAAAGTGATTTTAGGTTTTGGATTATTTTGCTCACGATGAAATAATACTCAGTTGGGTAAAGTATTGGAAATAAGTGGCGTGAATTGGACCCCCCCCCCCCCCAAAAAAAAAAAAAAACGTAAATAAGTTTATTGAAATTTTTGAAATCCCGGAAAGTTGCCCTATGATAATGCAACAATTGTGAAATGTTGGCAATTTTTTTGTTTTGGATTTTAGATTAATTTTAATCCAGGCCAGTTAAGCAATCTTAACTGAAATAGCGGTATAGCTTAAATATTGGGATTCCGGCTAAAAGTAAGAATGACCAATAAATTAAACCGGGAATATGTTACATTATTTTTTTCTATGAAGGGCGAAAGTAAGTAATTTTTTGTCTAAACGCAAAAGCAAAGATCTTTTTTCCCCTTAAAAGTTACTATTTTTACAAAAAATTTAGAAAAGCCCCTATTTGCACAAACCGTGAAAATTTAGTGCTGGGCTATTTTCTTTGCTAGGAAATTTTATTGAGATTTTTTTAACTTTCAAAATCTTTTCTTTTAAAAAATTGTTTAAACCTTTTTAGTTAAAGCTGTTTAATTTTTTTTTTTGGAATATTTTCTCTTGGAAAAATTGATTTGACTGGGAAAAATTATCAAAAGATTTTGGTCAACAAGGCAGAACTCTCTCGTGTTTAGCTGGCGCTTTATCACAATCTTGCTCTTTTCGAAAGTTCTCAAATGCGAAGAGAAATTTTTTAAAAATTGTATTGCCACATGCAAAAAAAATGCTTTTTTAAAATAAATAATATTCACATCATCTCTTATCTATATTTACATAATAGTTGGATAATTTTATTAAGGAATTTTGAAGATAACTTATTTCCTTGAATTTAAAAAAAAATTAAATCAAAATTTCAACCTGAGTTTTCACTTTCTTTTTTTTTTTTTTAAAAAAATCTTGAAAAAATATTGAAGTTCATGCGCTGAGTAGGGCAGCTGCAGAAATAAGATTTAACCTTATCTTTTTTTTTAAAAAAAAAATAAAATATTTTTCCCCACTGAAGACATGACAATGAGATTATTGTGAAAAAAGAGAAGAAAGAAACGAAAAAGAATCTCTTGAAAATAAATAAGTATGGGCATGTCATCCTTTCACAAACCAACCAACCCAAAGTCTGGAATATGTTTAAAAATAAACCGCTTTACGTTTTTTTTCTTTTCCATAAGAATCCAGGGTATAAAAACCATAACTTTTTTTAAATTATCTTTTAAAAATCCATTTGAATATATATCACTCGGTAAGGGTTTTATTTTTTTGAGGTAACTTGATACTTTACACTGGGCAGCATGTTATTCGGGTACAGGGCCGTAGTAAGAGTTAGAGGTCTGAGCGGACTAGGGTTCGAGCTAGAGAGGCTGAAAGGAGAGAGTAATCGAAATCCCGGCTTCTCATTGACCAAAATCGTTTTTAAGAAACTTCTGTTGATTGGTGGTGACGTCATACGTCTTCTGCTGCTCAGTTCTTAATTTACATTTGGTCACTGCCAATCAAAAAGCAGCAATTTAGTTGGCGACTCTCTCCTTTCAGGCTTTCTAGTTTGAGTTCTCTAATTGGCTCAAAACAAAGGCTGAACTTGGCTTTTAAGTCTGGCTCATCCTACACAGACCTCTACCATAAGCTATTAAAATTTAGTACTGAAATTGGGAGTTGCTCTTGAGGTCACAATTCCTACAGCCTACTGCCGTCTTCGTTGTTCTAAGATTGGCAGCAACGTTGGCCTCAAAACTGTGCTCAAAATTCGGGGCAGCAAATCGATCTGATTCGTTCAGTCCAAAGTTTCTTCTTGCGCCCAACGTATGGCAAATATACTCTTGTGTAAAGCCAAAAATACATGTTCTTTCTCGAGGCCCTAAGATTCGGTCTGCGGACCCAACAAAATATTGAATTATTTTTGTGAAAAAACGACATCGAATTAATTCCACACTTTTAAAATGATTGGGGCAATATCATAAATGACCCATTCATCCTTACTTGTTTCCAACATTTGTCTCCATAAACACGCCAACATTAGGAAAATTATTACAAGACCGTGAGCAAGCTATAAAATACAATGCTGATTCGTTTAGGGTGAGTCAGCATTCAGGGTCGAGGGATTTTATGAGCTTCGATAAGAACAACAAAAAAAAAAATCTCTTTTAATGTCAAATCTTTCGATGTGTGAATGATCTGTATTAGCACGCTAAAAAAAAAAATCGCACGGGTGTTAAACCACCTAACCATGTTATATAAATCAATTTTTCCCCTTTCTCTATATAATGTCCGAAAGGGGTGTATTAATTTTTTTTAGCAGTAGAACATATACTCTCAGATTTGACATTTTCAAGTATGTGTACCCCAAACCCCACGTTTTGTCTTTCTTTCCCCGTATGATGTTCCCCCTCTCTCTCTTATCAAGAAAAGGGTTTGTTATAATTGGACTATTATTCCTTTTTAAACTTGTTAATTTAGTGAGTTAACTTTACTCGAATGAACTTGTGTGTACGGAATGAAAAAACAGAGGTGTTTTGTGTTACTTATGGTGATGTGAACTTATACGTAGGGTTGCGTAGCCGTCTTGTGGCTACAAACTTTTCAGTACCAAAATGTTTCAGTGTATTATCCAGCAAAGGAATGGTCTTTTCCATAATCCGGAATTGAAAGATGTTTATCCAGGTAAAAGAAACGTTTCTATTTCCTTTGCATGTGATTGTTTTTGCTTCAAATTCCTGCATGGAAAGCTAGAGAGACTAGGTAGAGAGGTAGGAAGCACTCGTGCACCGCCTTATGGATTAACCTTATGGATTAATTAAGATTCTGCCGCCGTGTTGCATCTGGCTGTGGGCTCCACAGCTTGAACGATTAACCAATTTGCAACATGGCGAATTTCCATTATGGCGCAGCCTTGGGATCCTATTAGGGAGTGGACACTTCGACGAGTCGTCTGCTACACACGGGGCTGCCATGTTCTCGAACTGGGAGTCGCCATGATGGCCTAATAGAAAGCATATGGGGCAATATGCCGACGTCCACTTCAAGATCATGGCGGATGCCAATTCGAGAACATAGCAACCTCGTTTGTAGCAGACGACTCATCGAAGTGTCCATTCCCTACTAGGCTCTTTAGACACAGTCCATAATCGGCTCCTGCTCCTGCAACGGGAGTGCTCCCTCTCTCTCTATCTAGTCTCTCTACTCAAAGCTTAAGCTCTAAGATCGGTTTTAGGTGCAAGAGGATCTTATTAGCTATCTCGGCCTTATAAAAAAAATGGCCTTATTTCTTTTTTTTAATCAGTTATTTGGACGAGGAATCGGACGAATTACAGAAACGGGAACAGAGGAAACTCCGGCCTGAGTAGGGAGAGGAGAAGGAAGTTGAACTATCCGGCGGGGAATCAAAGCCAATCTCCTGCTCGTTAATGATGCCTGTTTCAAAGCTTTGGCCATTAACGGAGCAGGTTTCTTGGACGATGATGAGGATGAGGATGCAGTAGGAACGAGAGGAGGAAATCGAAGGGCTGTTGGATTCTCTGGCGGACGAAGGAATCGCGGGAGGATCGGAATTCGTGAGGGTGGAGGTTTGGGAGGAGGGTTTGGAATGGATGTAGTATCGTTTCGAAGACTTAAAGATTCGAATACTTTTTTCGCGCTCGCCATTACGTGATCGCGAACAAACCTCTCTGCGCTACCGGATGCTGCCACGTCTACACTCCCTTTGGTCGACCCATGCATTGTCTCCCATGTCATTGCAAGTTTATACCGCTTTGCCCTGAGTACTTTTGCTGCCGATTTATGTCTTTTCCCGCCCCTGTGGTTTTTTTCTTGTTTTCTTTTCATTACCTTTATCCATACTTAATTTGTTGGTTAAGGATAATTTTTGAACAGGATAGCTAAAAAATATAATTGTTTTTAATAAAAACAATTAAATATTTTTTAGGATAGCTAAAAAATATAATTGTTTTTAATAAAAACAATTAAATATTTTTTAGCTATCCTGTTCGCGGGAGGATCGGAATTCGTGAGGGTGGAGGTTTGGGAGGAGGGTTTGGAATGGATGTAGTATCGTTTCGAAGACTTAAAGATTCGACTACTTTTTTCGCGCTCGCCATTACGTGATCGCGAACAAACCTCTCTGCGCTACCGGATGCTGCCACGTCTACACTCCCTTTGGTCGACCCATGCATTGTCTCCCATGTCATTGCAAGTTTATACCGCTTTGCCCTGAGTACTTTTGCTGCCGATTTATGCCTTTTCCCGCCCCTGTGGTTTTTTTCTTGTTTTCTTTTCATTCCCTTTATCCATACTTAATTTGTTGGTTAAGGATAATTTTCGAACAGGATAGCTAAAAAATATAATTGTTTTTATTACGCCTAGTAAAAAGTATACACTGTGATAGGTGGTTTGCTACAAACAGCAGCGCCATTTTCGAATTGAAGCCGTGATTTAAAAAGAGAAGTCGCCATGATTGCTTTACAAACTTTTGTTGACCATCATGGCCAATAGAACTTGAGATTTACTTACCATTTCGAAAATGGCGCTGCTGTATGTAGCAGACGATTCATTGAAGTTTTCTTTTCCTAATTGGCTCCCTAGAAGCCCTAATGAGTTTCAGTTCCATTAATTACGACCCTTAATTCATAAGGGGTTCTAACTGGCTAATCCAAAAAAAAAACATGAAGCTCTTAATTTTACTATTGGGTAAAAATAGTCGCTAGTATTGCCTTAATATATTCTTGAAAAAAAATTTAATTAAAAAATCAAAGCGGCCGTGGATTAATTTATCTCTTCTTTTTTTAAATCTTCAGCGGATTTGAGCGCCAGGTTTCCATTAAAGGAAAACCAACAATGACAAATTTCCAGGAAGCACGTTTCTCAATTAATTTAGAATTACTCGTTGTAGGTCGTTAAATTGCTGTCCGCGGAAATTGCTTTTTATTTTCATCTTTAACTATGTCCCTCTTTTATGATTAGGATTTTTGTCTATGTGGGTATTGTTATCCAATTTTTCAAATCATTTCATTGTTTAAATGTTGACGGTGCTATTTTCGCGTTTAAAAAAAAAAATGATGGTCAAGGTCATGTAATAAGAACAAGAGAATCAGTTCCTCCCGGTTAAGTGGCAATTTGAAGCTAACGGGTTTTTTCTTTCTTTTTAACCATCACCTGAGTTTGATAAAATGCATTAGGAACGTAAAATAGACATCACGTTAATGTTTATGGCTTGTCATAACTGACCATCGTCCTTAGGCCCTAAAAATCCGCTCAGACGCATTGCCATCTTTTCCTTCCTCTGTGGCTGAATATCCGTCTCAGCATTCGGCAAAATTTTCTAGAATGTAACTTTTTTCATCACGCTCAATCTGAAATTTTTTTCACAAATTTTTTTTTCGATAACTGCTGACAATCAAATTACCCACTCCCGTGATTTGACGCTAAGTCAACCAAACTCAAACCAATTTGCATAGTAAATATCAAAATTAAAGCCTTCAATATAAATTGCCAAAGAGATGATAACCACACCGCTTTGAACCATCAGCAAAAACATGCTAATGATCGCTAACTCGACAACTCTATAAGGCAGTCACTTTCATTTGACTAGATATCAAAATTGAAAGCAAGGGGGTTCGATGAAAGGCAAAATATCACGAGATAATGCATGTGTGTGTGTGTGTTTGATCATCACACCGGTAAACCCCCCTTTCAATTTTTCAACAGAGGGAGCTCAGTATAAGATTCTCAATTATTTAGCCTTTCTATATAATTAATGCTTGAGTAACTTAACCTTTTTTTTTTTTTTTTGAAAAATGAAATCGAACTAAAGTTAAAAAGGAAAAAGGGGAATAGCTGTAGCAGCAAAACACAAACATAGGAAGCAATGACGTTGCATTACTAATTGAATTCATCAGTTTAACTTATTATGTCAAACATATGGTCACGATATGTCAAACTTTTCTTTTTAACTTATTTTCATCTCGTGGCAGTAGTCGTAGTCGGGGGCATGTTGTCATGTAACATTAAATTATCAATAATATTATATTACTGCATCTCGGTTATAATATTTAAAGGTCATTTTATTTTGAAAGGAAGTTATAGAGATAGCTATTTTTAGATTTGACAGGAAGAGAGTTTATTGAAACTTAGGTTTGTTTTTCTGGGACGACACCAATATCACCTTCCTCTGCGAAGCAATGAGGATTTTAGGTTTTTCTTGGGGGCAGGGAGGAGAGGCAGTAGACCTGAGGTTAGCTGGGGTAAAGCCCCAGGGGAAAAACAAGGAAAAGGGTTCCGCTACTTGGCTTTTGCGAACTTGAAATCTCAGGGGGTCCAGAGCCCATCTTCTGTTTCTTTCAAGTGATACCACAACAAATGAACACAAATTTTTTGCTTCTGAAGACTTAGATTTAATACTTGAGAATTTAACAATCCGATTTTCCGGCGTCTCAAAAACTAAATCCCGCAGTAGGCAGTGTCTACTAACCCCGGAACAAAAATACTACCCTTGCTGTTCCCCTGTGGCTAGAGAGCCTGAAAGGAGAGAGTCACCAACTCAGTTAACTGGTTTTTGATTGGCTATGACCAAACTTAAGTATGGAGCAGCAGCAGAAGACGTCTGACGTCATCACCAATTCGGTATTGTTTCCTTTTATGTCATGTTTGTTTTGTTAATTTTAGGTTTAAGATCTGGGGGAAAAAAAAAAACAAGAGGAATGGGATTTGGGGTGCTTCGCACCCCATCCAACTTTCTCGCGAATTTAAAAAATGGAGAAAGGGGATTTATTATTTTAATCGTGTTCAACTAAGATAAATCGATTTCACACAAAAAATGAAATTCTGTGAACCCATCCACCGATTAATCTCAAAATTTAAACAGTTAATCCTTGCACACTGCCTCTTCATCTCGCGCAAAATTATCACGTTTCGTTGAAATTTGCTCAAGCTATATCGCAAAATATCAAAGTTCTAATATTCGCCATTTAAATTCTACAGAGTCTAAGCTTTCGTGGTGCTTTAGAGTCTAAACTTTCGAAATTTTGACTCATTTCCCTTCAAAAATAACTTCAAAAAATGGCACCCTGAAATTTTTCATAAACTAAGCTTTGACAGTTCTGGCCTTCGTTTTTTGAAATTTAAACTCCTTCCTCCTTAAAAATTACGTCAAAGAACATCTCATCGAATTATTTAAAGTCGAAATGAAGACGTCATTACAGCCCACTATCTTGTAAATAGTGATGTCAACACGGCAGCCATCTTGGTTTGGTGTTTATAAACAGGTCTTTGATTGTAATTTGTGAACCCATCCACCGATTGTTCTGAAATTTTAAACAGTTAACCCTTGCACAATGCTCCTTCATCCCACGCAAAATTATCACAATCCGTTGTGGTTTGCCCGAGCTATGTCGCAAAGAGACAGGCCAAAATTTCAAAGTTCAAATATTCGCCATTTCCATAATTTTTCGAATTTCGAAAAAAGAAAAGAAGACCCCCTCTTATTTTTCGACGAAGAATACGTGTGTGAAAAATTTTTTCGATCCGTTGCGTATTGGCGGAGATATCGAGCGCGGCGGACGCGGCGGACGCGGCGGACGTGGCGGACGCGGCGGACGCGGCGGACAGACATCATCTCAGAATTTGATTTGATGAAGTTCTATGTTATTTTCATATTGATATTCGCAAGAATAAGGATTTTCGATTTTCAGGGTACGGCAATACTTTCGTCACTCTGCTTCGCGGTCGCTCGAAAGTAAAAAATATGACACTGAAAAATTTTTAGTTTTAATTTTTTTTGGGGGTTTTGGTAATCTTAAAAATTAGAAAATTAATTAATAATTTTAAAAAAGATGAAGGATGTTCGGTTGGAGAACTTCTTTTCTCCAGCTTTTCTGCTCCCAACCAGACCCTGTTTTTCCCCTGGTCCAAATTAGGGACTAAAATCCTCTGCACTGATTCAAAACAATTTTTTACCTGCATATTGGACATGAGGTTGAAATAGGGAGCTTAGTAGGGAGTTGACACTTCGATATGTCGTCTGCTACACAGGGGTACGCCATTTCGAAAACTGGAAGCTGCCATGATCTCGAATTGAAGAATCTGCCAATCGCGATGTTCGTTTTTCAATTCGAGAATGGCGGCCGTCAAATTCGAGATCATGGCAGCTTACAGTTTTCAAAATGGCGTACCCCTATGTAGCAGACGACTTATCGAAGTGTCCACTCCCTACTAGGGTCCCTAGGTTGGAAGAATTATTCACGTTTAGAAGTTCATAAACACCTGTCAAAACCTTTCCACTCGCCCTCTTTTGGCGCTTGGCAAATGAGGAAGCTTTATTATTTGTTTAACCTAAGCCGCAGCCAATCAGAACCCAGGATTTCAATATATGGAATTGGTCTCCTTTCAGGATCTCTCTCTACCTTTCGCTGCTTGCTGTAGATCAACCTCTGGGCGTTGGAGAATCCCCGACGCCTGATTTCCAAACAATCACACAAATCATTTTTTTTTCTGCGATTAGGTTTGCCATTCAAAGTCACACGAAAATATTTTTCCCCATCTCTCTGGTATCTTATTCAAAAAAAACATTTTACGACCGATAACTAAATTGCTATTGTTCGATCACGTTCCAATATAGGCGAACACGAAAAACAAAAATATGCACCTTCTTTATTTTCACAGGAAAGTGGAAAGGTTGTGTCAAAGATCACAATACGTCGACTTAGAATGACCACGCACCGTCCAAAAAAAAAAAAAAAAAAACACCATCCCAGTATTAATGATGCAATTAGCTTATAACAAAACAAGATACAACCGGCGTTACTTCACTTTCTCATGAAAAATGCGAAAAAAAAGAATAAGTTGATGGGCATCACGTTATTAGCATACCTCACAGGACGCCGAAAACGCGTACATTAGCATAAGTTTATAACAACAAAACGTCTGGAAATGACGTTTCAATGGAGTCGTATATACCCGTTGTGTGGACTGTCATTACTTATTTTATCTCGGGTACAATGTGTACATGAGTTATCTTCAATCTGTTGAAGTGCGTTACTTGAATAGGATCCCTGGTTAATTTGGGAAATGGAAGGAGCTTATTTTGTGGGCTGCCTATCAAAAAGTTTGGATGAGAATTCTCCTGAGGGGCATCATCGTTGCCATATTTATGGAGTAATGTGCAAAAGTAGGTCATATTGTGAGATGTTTGCTAATTCGATTAAATTAGCGTAGTAAATCTATGTGAAAAGCGAAGATGGAAGTGTTTGTTAATTAACGAGACATATTCATTCATTTGACAGAATGAACATGATTTGGGAAGAGTGGAGTTGAAATTTATAAAATGAAAAGTGTGAAGTCTGCAACAAAAAGGCAGACGCAGAATTTAGCCCCAAAATAAATAGTTGTCGCAGAGTTACTGCTAAAATTTTGAGTAATCGTACAATAGTTGTCCGATCTGTTTAGTCGACAACACTTCGGGGAGTGCTTAGTTTTATGGTTGCTGACGGATATCAAAGAATCACATTTTAAAAATAGCTAATCTACCATTTATTCTTATGGCTAAGACAAAAAACATTATAGTCACATGTGGACATTTAATATGCATCATACATTATTACCATATGCTTTTACACGGCTTATTTTCTATTAATATCTTCAATTTAATCCGTATGCAAAGCAACCCGTCATGGTGGCGAGCAAATGATTTCCTAGAATCATTAATTAACAGCTAAAACCGATCCTTGCAAATTACATTTAAAACCGTTTCTTTGTTTACAGCTAGATACATACAAATCTGTTAAATGAAACTTTTTTACTTTTATTGTTAACCGTGATTTATTGACTTGCATTGCATTGTTAATGGTTTGAGGATTGAGGGATGCAGTAGCGGTGTTAAGAAAGGTCAAAAAGGATCTGAAGTTGTCTTAGCTCACTCCCTCTGAGGTGATACATCTGGCCAAGTCTTCTTTTCGGCTGCGAAACTTGGACGCTCGAAGTTGCCATTATGAACCGTCTGAAAGAGTTCGAAATGTGGTGTTACAGAAAAATCCTTCGAATATCCTGGACCCAACATATGACCAACGAGGAGGTCTTGCGTCGGTTGCACAAGGACCGTGAACTACTTTCGACCGTAAAACGCTGGAAGTTTGAGTACTTTCGGCATATGTTGCGGGGACCCAAGTACAAGCTGCTGCAGTCCATCATGCATAGGGCAAGAAGAAGAATATCTGAGCACGTATAAATAAACGTCGTTGTCGTCTTCTTTGTTGGCACGAAACTGCTGAAGGCCCTTAACCATTGCATGTCAGCTGTCACCAATGCTTATATTGCCGGCACCTCTTTCCACGTCGAAGGAACCGTGACTCAAGGTGCATCAATAATGTGATCAAAATTTCTAGTCATGTCTCAGATCCTAGTCATACGAATTTGTAAAAATCAGTGCCTACTGAGGATACGCTTTGCTGAAGAAATTGGGGAACAAATCTGAGTTTGTTGGAGGCATTTCAAGCCGATCTGAAGAGTGGTGTGTACGAAGGGGAGAAAGAGCAGCTGATAAAAATTTGAGTGAACGGTAGTTGGCATCAGTCTTGGCATTGGTGTCATTGAGAATGAGATGTATTTTAGAGAATAGCCGTTCAGATGTCTCAGAGGTCGCTATTGGCTTTTAACAGGCTACTCAGAGACCTTTAGAACACATCGCTTGCGCATGGTTACAGTTGCTGATGCTGACCATTAGACGTCTTAGTGGCTCATTGAAGTTTGACTAGAAATTCTCAAATCTCGAATTCTCGGGAAAATGGAAATTTTTATTTCTCGAGAAGAAACTCTCAAGTTTGTCGCTGGCCAATTAGAGATCATTGAAAATCTTCAAACTTTGCCCATCGTTATAGGTGAAACTTAGAAAGTTATTCCAAACAGAATTAAAACTTGTTATGATCAGATCCCAATTTGCTGAAGCCAACTTAAGCCAACACAAAAATCTATCCATTCTTAAAATAATTCCCTGGCGCCCTTCCTGCACTCGCCAAATTAACTTTTGAAACTTCTTGAATGAATGACTCAAAAACTCAAACATTTCGCCTTTGTCCTTAACCTATAAGTTTTCCCAGCCGCTATAAATAACTGTTTTTCTTTTTATTTTCATTTTCTTTGATGTATGGTGTTTTTCTCGCACTTCACAGCGCGCTATTTATTATATAAAACGATACCCTGATAACAGAGCCATTACCGTTATCAAGAAAGCAGCTGAACCAAAAGGCTAAAAGGTTACTTCCTGTAATTTTTCACATGACAAATGAATTTTGAACCGTTTGATATGAATCATATATTATTTTTCCCGGGGATTTTCTTTTTCGGAAAATATATATAAGGATCTTAAAATTAATGGTCGGTTTACGAGATGAATGGTGGTTTGAGGGGTTTTATATATTTACCAGATGCAACCCCATCCCGAGCTCCTTTTATTTGTCAAAGGCGTATGTACGTACAATTTAGCAGGAGTCATTTATTATTTTTGAGAAAAAGCTAAACATGGTAGTTTTGATCGGATTGTCATTATTTCTCTCGTTCATTTCGCTGCCCCTCAATGTACACAAAATGAGGTTGCCTGGAAGAATAGCATCCAGCTCATAAACTAAATATTAAACATACGCCCTTACAGCACTTAAAACGTGAAGTGTGCGAGGTATGAAATTTGAAATTTTATCTTCGATTTGTGAATTTACTTCTAGCAGGGCTAAATATAGATTTTTAATGATCGCTGATGTTATTATTGTTCCGTGGAGATATTTATAATTAAACCCCCTTCATTTTGGGGAAGAAGAAAAATGGGCCCTCGCCGTTTTATTTTATGGGTGCTTTTAAGAGTCGGGAGAAATTTTTCGTATTTCGTTTTGCTTTTAAAAGCACTTTTTATTCAACTCGCTGATATATAATTTTAAGTGGCTTTCTTTTTTAGAAGGCGAAAAAGCATATTTTTTTTTTACGAAAACGATTTGGCTCGTTCGCAAAGGTTTATGCTTTTTTATTAAGTTTATGCGTATGATTGTGGGACTTGTGTTGTGTAAAAGGAAAAGCGTGAGAATGAGCTTTTTCCTCGGTGTATTTTTAGATTTTTTAATTAAATTTTCGCTAAAAGAATTTTTAAATTTTTTTTTTGTAAAATAATGTTGGTCGGGTATTTTCTTTTAGAAATTGAGATATGAGAAGACACTGAGAATTTAAAAGGGTTTGCAGATGGAGGGAGACGAATTTTTTTTCCTTTTTAAGGAAAAAAGGAGAGTTTTGGCCTCACATCAACATCTCCCCATTTTTCGGTATGCAAAGTAAGAAAGCAAGACAAAAGATAAAACTTTGAAACAAGTGAAAAAGGCGTCGAACTAAATCCTTATCTAATGTCGAATCATAAACGGTAGAGTGCAATGTAATTGACTCGATAGTGGGGAACCCGGGGAAACGTTCAGCAACGTATAGTACCAAGAGATCAATAATGCAAATTACATCTTATATTGAGATGCTAATTTTCAGATGAAAAGAACTTCACAATGGAGAAAGAAAAGAAAAAAAAAGGAAGCCTTTAAAAGACTTTTGTCTCCGAGCTATTTGAATGATTTCTCCCAGTGCTGCGGTATTTTTAAAAAATAAAAACGTCTCCCCTTTTGCTAGTCCCTATCATTTTACACCCGAAAAGCTCATCTTGTTTGTAAATACGATTATCTTAATCAAATTACATTGAATCGGTTAATTTAAAGAAGCTAAGTTGCGTATTGTCTGCCGCAAACGACCTCAAGGCACTTGGGGAAAGTGATTTAAGTTTCAATATTATCTCACCGTGACCAAAACTAATTTCTGAAAACTTATTATTGTTCTGGAAGATATTCAAATTAAAGGATGAAATTGATGCGGTTATCACCTTGTGTTTCACAAATGGAATGGCCCATGCAAAGGGTTGAAAAAATGCGAGGGAAGGATTATTGCTGGAAATATGAATGAAGGAAAATCAGTAGAACAGAAAATCTCATATCGCCACAAAATATCAACTGCAGAGATTATACGATTGAATACGTAAATTCGATATAAAATGGACCCTTAGGAAAAGTTGTGGAAAAAAAAATTAATGTTAAAAAATTAATCGAATGAAATGTCAAGAGCCCCTATATGCTCCATGCATTCATCCCTTTGGAATTGAACGTAATAAAATCGGATAATAAAAGATGATGCGTAACGTTATCTTTAAATAATCACTCACTTCCTAGGATGAGATTCAATTTGATTTTAAAAGATGGGGGTTGAATCCTTAAAGCTTTATAAATTAAAATTAATTAATCTTGCAGGATTTTGTTTTTAGATTTCATGCGGTTCCGCCCTTAAGAGCGGGGTGCAATTGTCAAGGCGGTAGGCAAACCGACTTGAGGGGATCTTTTTTTCTTATGTGAATAAAAAACGTATAATGATTTTGAAAGCTTTGATTAGAGAACAAGAAATTTGCTGTTTTGATGCGATTTAGCTTTTAAGGGAATTAAGAGATTTAAATGAGGAACTTTAACTTTTAAAATTTTCCTGTGAATTTCGAGGCACGGATAAGCCAACCGGGCTAATGGGAAAAAGCTCGGTGCGCCTCTTGAGTAAAATCATTCTTTCGCTCTTCTCTTAAAAAAATGCAACAAGTATTTGAAATTTTAGTTTTTTAATTTAAAAAAAAATTTTAGCAGCATTCTAAGAAGACAGAGCTCTTATGGGCTAGTCAATAGTTCACCCCGTCTTCTTACGATGCGAGCCGAATTTTTTTTTTTTTGAAATAAAAATAAATACCTCTACTGCAATTCTGTAGTCACCTGCTAGTAGTTTTAACCGTGCCTTCTGAAAGAGCCAGTCCAGGCCTACAACTCTCTTCAAATCCATTCATTTATTTTTTTATACATCAACAAACGCAAATTTTTTAAGTGCGTTCCATAAAAAATTCAGTGAGAAAGAAAAAAGAAATTTAACGTGGGAGTTCATAACCTTCTCAACCCAAAGCTTTCATCTTAAAAAACTCACTACCGCGTTTCTATTTTCGTTCCTTAATGCAATTTACCGTCAAAAAAAATCTTTCCCTTTGAAATATATTTATTTCACAGTTTTTATCATCAACGGTAGCTACGACCTTTTCAATAAATAGAAAAAGAACAAACATTGTAATCCCGTATTTTTATTGCTTGCGTTTTATTTCCGAAGCTCTTTTTTTTTTCTCTCCCTTGCCCTTGGCAATATAAAGATGAATCATAAAACACTTCCTGTTAGGAATTAACTCTCATTTCTCCCGCCCGCTCTTTTCTTTCTCTCTCTCGCTGTTGACTCACAACCCATAACGTGCTGTTCTTATCAAATGCATCATTATCCCAGCCTCCGTATAATGAAAATATTCGTCAAGTTTCTTTTTCCTTTTTTTTGTCGTTTTGCCATACGTAATTGTATCTGATGGGAGGGTTAAAAGGAAAACATCTTTCCTTGTTCAACCTCTGCTAACGATTTTGTTTATTTTTTTCCTTAGACTAAATACGCATTTTAAGGGTTCGAATTTATTTTAAACTCGCATAAATATGTAAATGTAACTTTTCCCTTGGGAGAATCCTATAATGTTTTGTCGAAGTTTCTTCAGAGTTCGAGTACTTGGTGTAATATTATTATTATTGAGCAAAAAGTTTGTCAAGTCTGAAGTTCATTTGTTTTAAAAAGTAAAAATTTTGATTTAGAGTTTTTTTTTTTAAAGAAAGAGTAGGAGAGTAAATCTGAAGAAGAGAGTGAGATGTTTTGCAGTTTAGTGAAGTCCAAACATGAAAGTTTGGTTAATAATCTGGGCCCATAACCTGTTTTCAGAAAAAAATAACAGTAGAGAGTGTAGAAGGAAAGACTGGGCATCTGCATTAGCTGTTTTGTGATTGGGTCATTCTTTTCCTTAAGAATGATATAGTATACCCTAACCTCACCTGGTTAAAATTTAAAAGAAATAGGAAATCAGCCAATTGGAGGGCAGATCCACTCTTTCCTTGTAGTCTCTCGCTTTAATTCATTGACACTGAAGAGATTATTTGGCTGAAATAGCCCAAATTTTAGCCGAACACGTGACCATAAGAAATCTCGTTCGAAAGGAAGATTTTTGTCTTAATTATCTGCAATCTTTTTGTCAGTTTTAGCAAATAGTTTTAAAACTCAGGTAGCCAAATTTTTTTTTCTCTCCCAATTAGTCTTTTTTTTGTTTTGGTTTGTGTGCTGCTTCAATCAAACAGCTTTTCCAGGTACGAACTTTGAGTATGCCCTTCTACGCTACTGACAAAACTATCTGAATATTAAATGGAAAAAAGGAAAAAAAATAGTCGACAAAAGCATTCTTTTAACACAAGGAAGTATTGAAACCCTAGACGAATCCGGGTAATATTTTTTCCCTCCGTGCCTTTGCTACAATTTTTTCAATTAAATTCAGCTACTTCAGACTTTTTTTTTAAAAATCTCTATTTTCAAGAAAAAAGCTGATACCGAACATAAAAGAAAAAAAAATATAAAAAGTATGAAATCCTCTTTTCTATCTTTTCTATATTTCTCTAAAGGACAATATATATATAAACACAGCCGTAACAGAAAATAAACATGGCAGAGATTTATTCTTTTAACGCTACAGAGCGTCTCTCCCGCCATGATCCTGCCCCCTCCAAAAAACTTTCCAGTCAAGTTTCTTTTTGATTTACAACTCGACTCGACACAGCTTCATATTTATGTCCCGAGATGAAAGCATAATAAAAATGATTAACTGTATCGTAAAAAAAAAAAAAAACTGGGAGGAATTCGATGCTGTCTTTTTAATTCGCCAAGGATAAATAGCAAAGATTCAAAAATAAAAATAAAAACTCCTGCTGGTCAATACAAACTCTGACCCGATACTAATTATCGATTTTAATACGGGTCACCGACTTTTTTTATAAAAATAAAACTAACATTTGTTGAAAATTAATTCGGGTTTTAACCATTAATTAGCACAAACAGATGATCGGCTAATCTTTGTAAATGAGGATAATTTTTTATTTGCCGATTTAAGGTCAGGCGCGGACTGGCCAAAGGGCGGTGGTAAAAATACCAGAAGAGGCAGGTGACTGCAGAACTTTCTTACCGCTATTTTATTTATTTAAAAAAATTGGCTCACACTCTAAGAAGACTTGGTGAACTATTGACTAGTCCGTAAGTACCCTGTCTTCTTAAAATTCCTGACAGAATTTTTTTTATTCAAAAACTAAAGTTTCAAAAAGTTGCATTTTTTTGTAAAAAAATATTTCAATCTAGCTTTGTTTTAAGTTTTTATTCCAAAAAAAATTACATCTGCATGATATATTTCAATCATATTTTTAAAAACTGCAAGCGCAAAAGGGCGCTTTTCCCGGGATTTTTCCCGGTAGTCCTTTGGGACAATCCGTGCCTGCTTCAATAAATCCGCTTTAAAGAACATGATCGATACCATTTTTTAAAAAATGGCATCTGTACAAGTAAACTAATTAAGCGATTCATCTTCCTTTTAACTTTTTTTTTTCGAAATTGCTGTCTTAAAAGATTTTTCAGTAATTTAAGAACTCTTTTTCATGAAACATCAATCACTCGGTTCATTTATTTATTTCGTGTATTTTAAATGAGCCTCATAAGTTTCTTTCATAAAATTTGTTAATTCTTTTATTAATGCGTCGCTTCCTTATTTCTTAGTTCAAAAAAAAAACTGCATTTCACTTCTCTGAGAAAAAACTAGACGAAGCACTCGAAATAAATCCTACGCTCATAACCTGACGCACCATAATCGTAGCCCACTGATTTATCATTAATGATTGATCGAATCAATCGATTAAATGTTAAATTCATTGCTAAATCAGTTTTTGTATAAAAAAAAAAAGTTGTAGACGATCGCTTAATTATTATTTGTGGTTTGACCTTTTTAATATTTATATAAAATAATCTCTTGCGAATTTAGAAGGGGAGAATTCGAAATTCAAAAACAAGTCTAAATGAATTAATAACACATCAAGTGTTAAAGTGGTTTGATCGATCCAACTGTCAGCAACAGAGCCGGTATTTAAGCAAAGATTGATGAAGACTGATGAGGATTAAAGCGCCATTATGGAAATCACAAGTTTCCCACGTAAACAGAGATTCGGTGCCAAGTACACAACGAAAATTTCTACACGCAGCTTTTTTTTTTTTTAATTTCTTTGATAGGAAACCACCTAGCCCATTAAGTGAGTGTCTGGCGTGAATTTTTTGAACTTCACTTAACACTCGATAAGTTTTGAATGAGATTTCAGTAAATCAGAGAAAAAGAGATATGAATAAGACCAGATGGCGAAGCCTCACGTTTCATCCTTTTTAAAATTGAATGCCGCTCTTTTATGATTTGATTTGAGGATTTAAAAACTATTCAAAACGTTTGGAAATTAGAAGCTGAGGGATTCGTTGATATGTTTAAATATTGCTTAAGTGGTGTTGTAGACTTGTAATTAACTCATATATTTATTTTTATTGCTGATTTGTTGTTTGTTTTTGTTGAAATGATGTTTTGGAATAATCGGGTCATTAATAAAATTGGAGGGAGTCGAGATTTTAGAACTACGGGCGTCTTCAGACGAAAGCTTGCTGGAGCGCCTGTAAGGAATTTAGATGTATAGTTGAGGCGAAAACAGGTGGCGTGAACTAGAGAGGATGTGACTCCTCTGGAGGTGTAAAGGATGAAGTTGAGGATTCTTACCGGCTCCTGATGTCATGGATCTGTTGTTAAGATCAAGAATTAAATTCTTCTTCTTCTTTAAATGCCCGCTCCTCGTCGGAGATTGGCGATCATCATGGACAACCATTGATGATTTTACTAGGAATTTAAACTAATGTGGTGACTTTCCATAATCTTCCATATCTCAGTACGGGAGCCATACTATTGATCCAACTCTGCCTCCCGGTATCTCAGCCTAGGCCTTGCCGATTACTACCATCTTCAGCCCTAGGTCAGTATTAGCGAAGCTGCTGCCCTCCAGTAACTCATAACCCTGAGAAGGGAGCTCACCACAGGGCAAGGACGCCATTCTTTGAGCAAGACAAAACATGCCTCACCGATTATCCTAAGAATTAAATTAACAGGGCATAATCACTGTACACATTAAGGGTGGGGACCAGTGTATTTATACTTTGGGCCATGTTCTCTGCAATAGGATTCCCTGTTGAACGTTTCTAATAAGCCTGAACTTGGCCCAGTGATCCAGGACCTCAGTTATGGCCCTAATGTTTAACTGTAACAGCTTTGACAACCTCAGCTTGAGTGTAGAGGTTATCAAATGTTCAAAATGCCCTCTTTAAGTGTCCCAACTAAAGTCCTTGCCAATTCTTTTCCCACAAAAGCATTTTAACTGCTACTTCAGTTCACAAACTTTGACACTTAAGAGTAATATATTCAGAGGGATCCAACTTACAAATTAGATTGAAAATTTATTGCATGGAGAAGATTCACCGACAATAATCATTTCAAAAATTCAAAGCAGCCCAACAGACCGACCGTAAACACTTAACTCCGCATTTTAATAACACAAACCCTAAATAAACTTTTGCGATTAATAATCGAGCCTGGGCTCCCATCTGTAACGTCCGATAATATCCGGAAATGAAATTTTTTAAATTCCCGCGGTTTGGTTTACGTTACGCGTCATTACCTGTTCATAGGGAAATCAAAAACAGATACACCGGGTTTTATACGAAAAGGTAGACGTTGATAACATCGTCACGATTCACGTACAACATGCAGCTTCAGTTGATTGGAACGATTTTTTTTTTTTTTTTTCACTCTCTATCTCCCTCAAGTCCCGTTTTGCGAAATTAAATCCTCGAATTTTCCACTTGCGAGAAAAACGAGATTTTTAAAATGAATTTCTTTTTGCACAGCTGGGTTTCCTGGTTAAACATTTGAAATCTTTGAACCGATGGTTTAGAACCGTTTGAATGAATTAAAAATTATTAGCATGCAACAACAACCGGGAGCAATGGCTTTTCAGAGGACATTGCGAAACGCGGCAAAAGGATTGAGATGTTATACATTAATTTGCATTTAACAACATGTTGTTGACCGTTTGTAAAACATGGTGTTCTCAAGGCTTCACAAAGGATGAGGTGAAGAATGAAAAAAAAAAGAAGAATAACAAGCTCATTTGATTGCATTAACAAGTTGTCGATGCCAAACAATTGAAATGACGACACCCGATGCCGTATGTGCTAAAGAGTGTCAAATTAACAGAGTTCATGTTCAATTAAAAAACGTATGAGTGAATTTTTTTAAAAAATTAATCTTCCTTAAAAAATATAAGCTGTAACCTGTTTGTTTCCTATTTCGCCTCTTTAGCTGCTTGAGGAGTGCAGGGATCTGCTATGAGATTTTCTGGTGGACGGTTTGGGTTTAATAAACATGCCTCTTTTCACTAAAAACTATGATTGAGTATTCTGTTCTTGTGATTCTTCTTCCAGTGCCTTCAGTGCGATTTAAAGTAAAAAGTAGCAGGTAGCTTCGGGTGTGGCAAAGAAAGAATACTCTTACTTATTGTAGCTTACTGCCACTGTGCTGCTTTTTGGTGTCATATTGAACGAGTTGTAACAGACAGTATTTTCGTTACTCGTCGCGTGTCAGATACTGTAGAGATACTGATCGTCAGAGGGTTCTGAACAACTAAAGTATGCTGACTGAGGACTAATCTTTGTTCTCCATGATGACTCATTAGGAAGAGATCCTGTGGTTTTCCATTAATTTCCACAGCTCAGATCTGTAGCCAATTCCCACTTTTTAGTCCTTGGTGTCGGCTGGATTTTAAGACTGGTGTACACCAAGTCTAAAGATCCACGAAGAATACACCGACAATCCACCTAGAATTTCCACCGCTTGCTGACTGGGCTGCTCTTCAAAATTCTCTAGCAAATCCCAGTCAACAAGGCAATTTTCGGGTAAGTTAACCGTCGGAATAGATTCATTAGGCATATCTTCTAGTGAAACGATGAAGCGGGGCTATGAGCCTTTAATTGAAAATTAGAATTCAAAAAAAAAACTCCAAGAAGCTCATATAATTTATTTCCAAAACTGGATGTTCATTTCGAAATGTACATCCAGTTTTGGAAATAAATTATATGAGCTTCTTGGAGTTTTTTCTTTGAATTCTAATTTTCATATCTTCTAGTGGCAAAACAAGATCTAAACAAAAAACATTTATCTGGACTAGCATTTTTCTTTCAAAGAAAAAGTCCTTGATGTCGAAGATGTCGGCTGATGAGCTCAACCGAATGACAGTAAAAGCATTGCTGTCTACTACACCGACTGTTCCAGTCCTGCCTTCAGACATCGGCTGACTAAATAATAGTGCTGCATTGCTTTCTGCCTTTATTTCGTTGCTCTGATAAGGACCTCCCAGGTCAGCAAAAGTCTGGGCTAATATGCCAAACCTGAAGCGGGACTGTTCCAGGGATATATCTTGGCCGTCCACTGTCAAAAAGATATTACTCCACATATTTCAAATAATCGGAGTTATTCCTGTATCTGTCCTGAGTATGGATGCCTAAAAAGTTAATGACTGAATGTTTTAAATGTTTATACTTGCGGGCTATCGTCCTAGATTGAAAAAGGCATGTGTCAGCATCTTGCTTTCGCTCGGAGCTATAACTTAGCCAAGATATAAACATACAAGAGAGAAATTCCAATAAACAAAATTCTTGTTCATCATTGTTGAAATTAAGGATGTTACGAGCTTTAAATTATGGTATTTATCAGGGGGAAATTGGATTAGAAATTTTAAACTATTGGTGGTCGAATCAAAACAATAATGATAAAGGCGATGACAAGTGTATTAATTGAAATTTAGTTATGAGCTCGTTCGTCTAATTAAGAGCATCTCACTCCCCATTGCAACAAATATGTCGGCGGAGAACAGGGAATCTTCAAGGTGAAAAACATGAAACCAGGATTTAAAAAATTTCAAATTATCGGAAGTTCGACCCAAATGTCTTATACAGTATTACCATTTGATTACATTACCACGATTGATTATATTACCACGATTCAAATTATGGGTATTCTTTTATTCAGTTTTATCTAGATCTTCAAAGAAATTCGAGAAGCTATTCACAAATTCGATTATTTCTTTTTGTTGCTCATCTGCTCCCTCTTGAGCCTCGTGAGCTTCATTAACTCCTACATTTTCTAGTTCTATTCTGAAAAATAAAAAATTTTATTTTATATATTTTATATCTTAATTTTTAATACTATAAATGAAAAATAGCACTTACTCCTCATCTATGCCTGGTTCTATTATTGGTTCTTGGAACTTCCAGTTTTGTGGGATCTCCATTTCCTCCCATACACCAAACAGATCAGGATCGTTCATATTCACATTTAATATGTTTAATATTTCTATCCCCAACTGATGATTCTGTATGTTTGGCTGCTCTATGTTCGGCATATACTCAACTTCAGGAATGTGGAGGACTGGACCTGCAAAATACAGAAAAATTGTAAAGTAAATATATTTTTTAAAAAAAAAACATTTTTTAAAAAAAATTAAGTTAAAAAACAAAAAACGCATTTTTAAAAAAAAGCTCAAAAAAGCTAGAAACAAGTTCTACACTTTCCATTGCCAGACACAAGTCTTTGTATATCCAACAGCATTCATTACCTATCCGAATATATAACTTAAAAATTTTGCGTGCCGTCTTTCTTGTGACTTCATTAAAAACAACAAAAAATCGAGATTATATGGCATTGTTTATGGGAGAATTAAGCGTTGTTGTTGACATATTGGTTGAGCTGTGGTTATTCCTGTAAGAAAACATTAGGCGGGAGTTATTTAACTGGTGTAGTGTATTATCTTCCCTAGTTAATTATTACGATAAAAAAGTTCAGATTAGCTAATGATTGTCGATCTCCACTGGAGAAAGACAACAATAAGAAGGCAAGGTCAAGAAAACTGAAGGTATCTTCAAGGGCGCCATTGGGGTGCACGGATCAGGAAGAACCACTGCTTCCCATGACGTTCTAACCCTTTAATTTCCAATGGTCTACCCCCAAGAATTTTAGCTAAGCATTGCCTAACATTTATGCCGCCTCCAAGGTCAAGAGTGTTTTCCCTTATAGAAATGGCGCCCCTGGGTATTTTGACCCCACTCGAGCCAGGAATATTCAACCTTGAGTGAATTCGTTTCTGCATTTCAATTGGTAAAATTTTTCTCCTTGAAATTTTTTCATTTAAGAAAAGAACAGTATAGTGAATAATTTATCGTATGATTCAAAATTGAAAATTCCCGGTGGAAACAAAGCGAGTAAATATGAAAATATGAAACTCTGGAAAGCGTGTGCTGTCTTGCGCATTTGTAGCCTTTTCCAATAATGATAGTGATTTGCATTGAATGGAATCGTGATTGGACTGTAATGTAACATCACCAATTTTTTTTTTTTATTTCCATCATTGAATCCCTCTTAGAAAAAAAAAATTCATAAAATAATAATCTCATCATCCTCTCCTATCCGTCACGGTTGACCGAAATAAGTCAAGTAAAATTATCATTAAACCAGCAGGAGTCAAAAATAATTTGCCTTTAGCCCAACGGAAATATGACAATCCAGGAATTTCTTATGACGGAGAAATGAGAAGCAACAATGGCCTACATTTCTGTTCCATGGTCCTTACTATATTGATTTTCTCGTAAAATACAGACTCCCGGCTCTCTCCCTAGTTTTGTGTGGGCGAACGGTTAACATCCGTTTTTTATCATTTCTTCCATGTTGCGATTTTGTAATGAGGGAGTCATTTCACGTTTTGACGTCCTTGCGCGTTACGAGAAGGTGAGATGTTTCCATTGCATTTTAAGTCTTTTCATTGACAATGTGTCGGGGGAGCTCTGGCTACTGATTTCATTCATGTTATTTAGGAATGTGACTTGAGTTTTAATCAGTATAACCTATCAAGGCCGCAGGATGAAAAATGCATTTTGCCAAGTTCAGTTTTGACATTTTATTTTCGGCTGAGGGCTATCAAAACAAATTAATGGTGGCCGGTTTTTGATAAATAGAGTATGACTTGATATCATGTACAGGATGTAATGCCTTTTGAAATGGTGTTATTTCTTCGAAATGCATTGTCATTATTCATTACACCCAAAGGTAATGGGTTATTCTTTCACGGTGGCATCGGTTCTAAAACAACAACGTAATTCTGACTTTTTGTTTTTTACAAACTTGCCCCGACTTTTTTAACGTGAATTAGCCCAGAGATCAAGTGGAACGACTTTTACAGTAGCCTGGTTGTGATTTATTATATAAACCATGAAGCCGGCATCTTTTTTTTTGAATAAAAAATAAAGTTTCAAGGGCGAATGAAGCTCCCGTATTTATTATTTTATGATTTTATTATTCGAAAGCACCAAGAATTTTTTGTTGTTTCTGTTTTACGATGAATTTTTTAAAGGAGCGCGGTGGTCGGGATTGGGGCTCGCGTAGGTGGAAGATAGGGGTGTATTTATATCTGTTCCTTTTGCGGAATCCTTTCATATTGATTTAAAAAGTCGAGGATAAAAATAACGAGGAAAGTTTTTTTAGACTGAAGATTTACAGGGTGGTCGAGGTAAAAACACCTACATCAGGTCTTTTGTTGGTTTTTTTAAAACATTGTGTTTTATGTGTGGTCGTTGTTTTACAAGGGAATTATGTGTCAGTATTAAAGATGGTTAGATTAATGTCACAGAATTTGTGAAATGATATGCTAAGAATTTTGTAATGTTACATTTTATCTTCATTTTTACTTTAGTATTGTTTGTAAAAGTGAAAGCCTTATTGTTCTTTCAGAAATGAGACATTGAGAATTTTTAATTGCTTTTAAGGCAAATATTTTTCCTACCCTCCTAAAGCATTGCTCGTACCCGAGCTGGTGCAGCCAAAGACCTTAAGAAATAGACCGAACGCTCTTACGGAGTTCTTGAAGCCAAAACAAATCGAGTGAGTGTCTAGATTTCCGTTCAGAAAGAATCATTTCTGCCAAAGGAACAAAGGAACCTTTGACAAATACTGTGCTAACTGGACGGAATTCCAGACACTCAGTTGATTTGTTTTGGCTTCAGCGCTAAGCACGGGAGTGTTCGGTCTATTTCTTAAGGTCTTTGGATGCAGCCGTCTGTACGATTTTCTGGAACGTTTCCCAATAAGGGCCAGCCGAAGAAGCTCCTTGGGATGTAGTAATGATCATTTAAGCGTCCAGTGTCTTTGCTTTACCGTCCACAGTCATTGGTTTAGCCGCCATTGTTATATTTCCTTTTCGCGCCATACTTTTATGTTGGTAACGATGTACTGTAATTCAAGATGGCGAATAAAGTTGTTCTTCATACAATAACGTGTCTTTTTATTAATTTAATATAACAAAACAAAGATTTAACAGTTGCCATCTTTGCTTTAGCGTCCATTATCATTTCTTTAGCCTCCTTGCGTCATTGCTTGAGCGTCCATTGTCACTACTTTAGCGTCCACCACCATTGCTGCACCACCATTGCCTGGGCGTCCACCATCTTGCTTTGAAAAAAGCTCTTACGAATTTCTAAAAAAATAAGAAAATGTTTTTTTAGCTTATTTTAGCTAAACTCTCTACACTCTCCCCTCCTCACTTTGTTCAAGATAAAACCTGTTGAAAATATGAATCTTGCCCCACCCCGTTAAATTCCAGCCTAACTCCGAACTCCCAATTTCAACAAATTCAAACGATGATCGATATGACAGGTCGCGTAACAATATAGAAGGGGGGGATCCAGGGGGAAAATCGACAAGCTGAAAAGCTTGTTATCCAGCTTCATGAATGTGATAAGCACCTCATCCTCTGACATTTCACGATATTTTTACCCAACTCCAACGTAGAACGGATTAACATACTGAATACTTAATTTTTTAATGGACGAAAACCTCACTACTATGGAACTTACCAGGCTTTGTCAATCCTGTCAGGATTTGCAGATTGAGCTACGGAAATGTCAATTACGCTTTCCGTGTCGGCTTGAGGCTTTTATTTTTGTTTCTAAAGTCACTTTGCGAACGACTTTAATTCAAACCAGTCTCGGGATTCCTTTTTTTTTTTTTTGATCAAAATAAATTTTTTTCCTGCTTTGGATAAAAATTTATGGTGGATGTCGGACGGTTATATTGCTTTTTTCGTTCCAGATTTAGAATATGCAATCTTAGAATAAATATTTTTTTTTTATTTTTATAGGATTTTTCTTTCGGTTTCTTCTATTATTTTTTGGGGGGGAAGCTTTTGTTGAACACTGTGCAACTTTAAAGTTTCAACATTTTTTGAAAAACAGGCGTTGTTATAAATTTACCCGGACAGCTGACAAGTTACACTAATTAATACAGAGATAAAAGCTGGATCAAAGGAGCAGGTTAATATCATAGAAAATTACTTCCATTAGTTTGATCATATGAAGGTTGTTAAGATTTCTGAAACCTTGATAAATGGTAATTAAGTTAGTAAGAAAGTATTTTTCTCATATGCGGAAGCAGTCATTTGTAATTTAGGAATAGGTTTTGATCTGCGACTGATAAATATAGTCGGGCTAATTTGTCATGTCATGTGATCTCTTATTTGGATGAAATGATTCTTGTATTGAATTTGACTGGTTATCATTATTAATTTTTTATAACATGATTGTCAAGTTGGAAATAGGCTGATTTTAAAAAAAAAATGCACCTAACAAATTAATTTTTTGTTGGTGTAATTTGCACTTTGTTTATTGCATAGTTTAAACTGATCTTGAACTTTTGGCTTTTGGTAATAATATTTGCTAATTAGGATAATTTAACGGGAAATATGATTTTGTGGTGACTTAGAAAGTAAAATTATTTATAATTTTTCATGCTTTTTAATAAGACTTGTCCTCGAAAGTGGAAGCTTGTCGGTGTTGTGGGATATTAAAGGTCTAAGGAAAAGTTGCCAGAGTTGTTGAAATGATAATGTATGTAGGCCCAGTCAGGAAGATCTAAATACGTTTAGTAATGCTTCAGAGATTGAGCGGAAGCATTTCATGTTGCTGCTGCTGTTTTTTTATTTTACTTTTTAAAAGAAAAATTGAAGGCTGACCATCTAAGCTTATTCTTTAACCCTTTTCTTTTCCATATAAGAAATAAAATTTTAACAGCAACACGTCTGTCACGAATAAAAGCATAAACACCTCATTAAATCTTTGAAATTTCGGATCACGCAATAATCTACATCCTTAAATAATTTAGGAATACGCATCGTGTTTCTTTCAGCCCATTAAAATCTTATTTATTTTTTTTTGGTCATCCAATGTGAGACCCATACCTTAGCTCTTATGCATCTTAATCAACGCCCTAAAGTTTCAGACATGCTTCCTGGCAGTAGCGACCCCTCAGGGGGGCAAGAAAAACGGATTCTGCTATTTTATTACTGTTTCGGTTCATCTACATGTCTTGAAGTTCTACTGCTGCTTCCACCAAAGGTTTTCATTAAGCAGATAACAGCAGGTCAGGACCAGCAATTGAGCAACCATTGCCTTTCGTATCTTCGACTTTTCTAAGTTTGGAGCACTTAGTCAGCCTTGATTTGATTCCAGTGGTCTCAGCGCTCATAAGGGGCACCGTGTTAGAGTTAGACATTGCAGACCACCTTTTAATTACCATTATGTTGGACGAAGAAGAAGCATTCCTCATGCTTCACCCTAATTCGACTTTAATCTTCCCGGATAAACTCAGTTTTCCTTGAAAAAATTTCTTGCGTCGTTACTGCTTCCCTAAACCTTATTAGCACTACGTTGGTATCCCCAATATAAAATCTCTACAGGCTTTGATTGTAGCATCCGTTGCATTACTTAATTCCTCCCGACTTCCTTTTAAAGTTTTCAGTCCCTTGGGAATGAAAACACTCCCTTTTCATTAATAATTCAATTATGTTTATTTTATATCTATGCTCTGCGACGCGTGTCGAATGTTGCCCTATTTAAAAAATTAAACGCTTCAACAGTGGAATCAGGCTACTGGATTTATATAAAAATACGCAACGAGATAGTGTCATATCTGAGTCATTTTTTTTCTCCCCATCTCTTCCCCGTGCTCTCCGATCCATGACCGGTCTTTCTCTCTCTCTTTCTTCATTAAAGCAGGTATCCGTTAGTTCTCTTGGTAAGTTGTTACCCGGCGGTTATATTGACTTAGTGAGTGATTATATGAACCGCCAAGCGTAAACCCGCGGTTCTTTGTGTTTTTAATAGTGAAGCTTTTTCTTTGCTTGAAATATTTTTCAGGGTTAAGTTTTCCCACCCTGAAGGAATACACGTGGCTTTTTTTCAATCTTTTTTTATTTGATTTTATCTCCCGTGTGATTTTCTTTTTGTTTTGGTTGGGATTTCCTTCGTTTTTAGACGGAAATTGCCATTGGGGTTTTTTTTTCCTAATTTTAATTTTTTTAAAAGTAAATTTTGGGATTTTATATTGGGATTCGATTTCCGTTTCCTGCTAAGTATCCCGATTGATCTTTTGAACTCTCCTCTCAATTGAGAGTTTATCTCGGAATTCGTATAACATTCGGGAAGTATTGATTGGATTCAAAGTTTAGTTTATTTCCGTGACGCAAATGCCGAAGTCGTTTATATTCCCAGAAACATACCGGCTTTTTTTTTTTTTTTTATTTATCGCGGAGAGTTTTTCGAAAAAACTTTTCCCAACTTTTTTTTTCGAATATTCCACGGAGACCGTTTTTCTTGAGATATTAATTTGGGTGGCCGAAGGCGTCTGGAGTATCGTTTCGTATATATATACAAGTTTTTCGATTTTATCAACTGTTTAAAAGGAAATGGGGAAATGTTCATTGGTGTGAACGGGGAGGAAAAGTGATATTGAAAGCGAAAGAAGAAGAAGCAATAGCCTCGAGTTGTTTAATGGTAGAACGAAGTAGGTAGAATATTTTTGTGTGTGTGCGAATAGCTTCGAGCTTTTTGCTGTTAAGCTGCTGACGTATTTCAAATGTAATGTGAAAACTGTTGAGATGAAGCATAAGGTTTGGGTTTAGTGGGATGAGGGAATTTTTTTTATTTCTGTTTTTGGATGTCTTTAGGATGTTGTTTTCGTGAATTTAGGAAAACAATTTCTTTAGGACGTTTTTTAGCCTGGGATTTTTTTTTATTAGATAGAATTTTTATAAATAGGTTTTTTTTATCCTGAAGGAGGAATACTGAACTTGTGTCCAAATAAAGTTTAGATCGTGCCAGCTTAGTTAATAAAACTTAGGAGTACCTAATTTTCTAGAGAATACAACTGATTCTCCAAAAATGCCGCAGGAATATTAAGAACAGAAAATAGAGGAATAAAAAAAAATTTACTGAAAAGATCAATTTGTTATAATTGCAAAGAAACATATCTACAAATAATGAAGCACCATAATTTAATTTTTTGAGAAACTAAAACTGAGCATCTAAGGAAAAAGAGCGGATTTTGTCATGCTTTCTGATATGGAGAACTCAGGAGCTATAACCTGTTAAATTCATTTACATCTGCCAAAAGTTTCATCTATAGCTTAAACAAATTAAATGTTCTCCAATGTTGCTTCAATAAAAATAATCGACAACTTAAGAAATAAAAATCTACACTTCAAGCTCATACTTTGTCATTTCCTACTAATTCCTCAGCGTTATTTATTCACCATGGGATTATAATCCCCATATCGTTTAGCTCAATCCGTTTAAAACTCAAACGAAGCGTAAAACAAAATCCCGGCACTCCAACACTAATTAACCATTTTCCTTCCAACTTCATTTTTTTAACCGGCCCGAAATTCCCCACTCGCCTGACCATAGTCCTTTCCAAAAATAAACAAATATAAAATCTTCTGTCCACGAAACTTGGCAACAATAAACAAAACCCATCATAAGGGAACGAACACGGACTATTTCACACCTTACTTCATTATTATTTTCTACTACATCTTTGCATTTAATCCGGTTATAACGGTTTGATAAAATTCATTTCCATATTTGATTACTATTTACCGAGTGACATTCTTAAATACAATCTGCTGCGTTTGTTAAATAAGTCCTGTCATTTCAATTCAAAGGGATTTTCTTCGGGAGAAAAGGTACGAGAAAATGAATTAAGATGCCTTGATATTAAAATTCCGAATTATTACTTTTCCCTTTTAAATAATATGGAAATAACCGTCCTCTCTTCCCGAGAAACATAATAAAATCTTCTCCATTTCAAAGTAGAATGTATTATTGGAAAATCCTTAAGAGAAAGTGATCGAAGTTAATGAACTGATGAGCGCTTTGGGAATTGCCATTCCATAAAACTTTCTCATAACGAGGGAAAAATAACTTTCAGAAAATGGAAAAAGATTTATACGTTTTTTTTTTCATTTATAGAGGGGTCCATCATGATGTCTTCGAACCGAGGATTTTTTTTCTTTTATTTTTTTTCTTGTTTTTTTGAAAAACATGAAATAACTTTTAAGAATTTCGGATTTGATTGAGAGAAGAGGGGTGAATATGAATTCTTCTGTCAGTTTCATGAAATATATCTGATAGGCTGATCAATATTTTATGTGTGTCTTCATAGTTCGGGTTCTTATACACGAAATTAAACAATTTATTATTTAATTCATCTTGGGTGTTCAATAACATAATCAAAATGTATACATAATTACTGTACTCATTTTTTTTAAATGAAAGAAAACCGAATAAGAATACCTAATGAACCTTATAGAAAAATCGCCCACGAATTACTAAGCTTAATCACGTTATAAACGCATTTTTTATTTATTAAATTAGATGCGCCGAGTAAGGCCGATAAAAATTCATTTACTTCTTAAACTCTGTCGGGTACAGAGAGCTTGACAGGAGACAGTTGCAGTGAGCAGGTTTGCACGGGTCTTCGACGTCTCCAGCAAGCTTAGCAGAAGCCTCTGTTTGCTGCTCTTGGTTCTGGTCACAAAGGGGTCTAGGAGATTTGGGGGGAAGAAAACGTGCCGATTGCTTCTACCTCTTATTCACCTAATAAGCAGATATTCACAAAGTCAATCACAGCATTCTTTCTTTTTCTTCTTTCAGCCTATATCCGTACACTTCTGAACGAAGGTCTCCCTAAACCTTTGCCACACTTCCTTGTCTTGGGCTCTTTGCAATCACTTCAGCCCCGAAACATTCTTAATTTCGTCATACTACCGATTTTGTGGCCTACTGACGCTGCTTTTTGACGCTCGAGGTCTCCATCTTACCATCCGTTCTGTCCACCTATCCGGATCCTCCCCGACCATTGCCACTTAGCTGATGCAAGGCGTTGTGCAACATCTCCAACCCCAGTCTGCATCCTTAGGGATCATAGCATTATTTACTTACTTATCCGGCGTTACAAGGCTTGAAGCCTTATTGCCGATCTCAGAGTTTCCGCCATTCAGACCTATCCTGGGCCGCCGCCTTCCAGTCCGGCGCCCCTCACAATCTGCATCCCCGCGGCCTTCCCAATGGCCTAGGGCTCGTTGGACGACCATCCAGCACATTCCTGATAGTCCTCGTCGGAGGCTCGCATGCTACTTGTCCCGGCCACCGTAGCCTTCGTGATTTTATCGCGCTTGTAATAAAAGGCTGGCCGGTGAGCCTCCGGATCTCCTCATTTGTCTTAACACGCACGCGTCCGGTAATCAGATCTGCATTGGGTCCTAAAATCTTCCTCAGCATCTTATTCTCGAAGGACAGCAGCCGCTCCTGGGCTCGAACTGTTAAAGTCCAGGTCTCGCAACCGAACAGAACAACGGGGCGCAGGACGGAGTTGTAATTTGGAACGGCGGGATAGGGACTTGCTGCGGAAGAGATGGCCAAAGGGCTTGAAGGCGACTGTTTCAAATCTGGATCCTCGCATTGACCTCGTAGTTGGTATCATTGTCACGCGTAAACGTCGACCCGAGGTACCCAAAGACAGGCGCCTCAGGTACCCGAGGTTCAACAGCATTATAGCATCATAGCATTAGCAAACCATTAATGGCTCTTGGCTGGTGCCGTAAGCGCCCAAAGGGTGAGAAAGGGCCCCATTCTCTGCTGACAGAATCATGGGCTACATTCAATAGGCGCCGTGGCAACGCGTGTCGTCATCTCTCCAGCCCTTTCTACGGTCCTTCTAAGATTTTAAATGATAAATCAGTTTAAAATTAGCAGCTGATTCTCATTCGCCCTTACACAACACTCACTTTGGAATTTCTAAAATCGTAACTCATTTCATTCGATGACAGTGTTTAGCACAAATGTATATACAATCGTTTTTCGTTTTTAATTGCGTCGTCAAGACTTCCCATTACACCTAAACGCCCCCGAATAATCCGTCAAAACGTCCAAACCAGACGTTCCTTTCTCCCTCATCAAACGTAAACAGTGTGCTCCACTGATACAAAGGTGAAATGAACGGTCAAGAAAGAAAAAAAAGAAAGGAAAAGAGGTCAGTGAGCGAAGAAGTTAAAATTACCTGTAATTATTTGGATAAAGAGTCTGTTTTATGTCAAGAAGCAACATACTGATTTTGCTCTTCAAAAATCAAGAATAGCCAGTAATTGAGAGCGTTTCCTATTGTGATGTTTGTGCTTGTTCTATTAACATCTCCTCGATCAATTTTTTTTTGTGAAATCTCTTTTTTGATTGAAAATGTCAGAAAATCATCATCTGAAAAACGGTAAGAAGAGAATGTGGTTTTTTTTTAGTGTCTGGGAGAAAGGAAATTATCTCTCGTGGGGAGATTCAGGCAGGGAGTACAGGCCGGAAAAGAGGGGAAAAGAAGGATGTAGAGTGAGCACTTTTTTGTGTCTTTTCCGGGGAGTGTTTTCTTCTCGAAAGTTTTTTTTTTTTTTCGTCTCCCCCTTTATCTGGCAAGTGTTGATGTTATCGTCTTTTATAATTATTTGTGGAGAAAAAATTTATTCAGCCGGAAAACTTGAGTTTTGGTTTTTTATTCTCAAGGGGCAGTAGAAGCAAAAAAGGGGTTGTTAAGATTATTTTTTTTTACTGGTTGGCATAAACTTAAAATTTGGTGTCATCTTCGTTTCTGGGGTTAAAGACATTCTGTAGATTGACAGTTGAAGCAGCAGACAGACAGATGAATTGACATATTGACAGGTAGAAACTTGTCAGAAAATGAGCTGTGTTTTAGGGATTCTTGAGTCTCAAATTGTTTGTTTTCATTAAAATTAGTTGGTGAAAATTTTTTTGGGGGGAAAAAGTGTATTTTTGGATAGCAAAGCTGTTTAAGCAAGATTTCGAAAGAAAAAGAGCTAACGGTCGTTAATTTTAGTTTTAGCATCAAATCTAAAGATGTCTGTTCTAAATAAAAGCTTTAGGTTTTTGTTTTTGTCATTGATGGACTATGTTTAGATTTTAAAAAAATTCAAGAGAGTAATCAACCCAAAGGCTCGGGAAAAAATAATTTTGAAAACTTGTTAAGCTTAGCCTTCGAAAGAAACCGCAGTCTGGGAAAATTTTTTCATGCAAAATACCAAAGTGGGTCGTCAGTCACAACTGGTCGACCTTGATAAAGAAACGTGCGTTGTGGAATCATATTGCATGCGATTTATTCGTTTAGTAGTTGTATTTATTTTTTTGCATTGCATGGGTCCCTCGCGTTAATCATATATGGTCTCATTAAACAACCTGCATGTTTTATCATATTTTTTCGAAGGTCAAGATTTTTGCCGAAAATGGTTTCGGCGATAAATCCTATTCCGTCAGGGACATTTCTTTATATTCTATGATTATAGCCACCAAGCTAACAATTATAAATTTTTTTTTTATAGTTAATTAAAAACTATTAATTATATCGATATTCAATTGGCTGATGTTTCCCAGCCCGGTTTTTATAAATTGAAATGATTGGTTTTGTGCATCCATCCGATGTTAAATTTAAAGGTAAGATCGTGGACGCGTCGTAAATTAGTTGCTAAGGAAAGAAAATGTTTATGTAATTTTCTAATAATGTTTTATTTTTTTTTAGGTAAGTGAAACGTTCCAGATAAAATGGAGTGCCATTCAGGGAAACAAGAACGCGACAGGTAACCTATATCCTTTGTTTTCGGGAGGAGATTAAAAAACAGGGAATGAAATCGAAGTGCCTTTTAAATTGAGATTTTCATCATTTTCTTTTTAATATGTCATCAACAAAGCTCTTTCCTCTTTTTGAAAATTTTTAATTGGGTGAAGGAAATTTCTGACGTTATTGCTTTTTCGAGTTGATGTTGGGTTCAATCCCAGGAATTTCCTTATATGAGGGAAGTTAGGTTGCTGTCAACGACATCGGTTAAGGAGTTCAATTTTGACAGGTAAAGGGGTGATTGGATGGGTGCTTAGGAAACGGAATGGAAGAGGGAGAGCGTGGTCTGAGTTTTTTGAAAGTTTTTCTTCTTGGGTCACAAGTTCAAGTTCGGCGAAGAAAATCAGACGGCAGAAATTAATAGAAGGGTCCGCCTTGCTGGGGAAACCTTTGCGAATCTGAAACATTTATTGAGAGAGTCGAGAATCCCTTTGAATCAAAAAAGGAAGGTCTTCGATGCGTGTGTCCTGCCAGTTCTAGGCTATGGCTCTAACCATCAAAAGTGCCAACCAGCTCCTCGTGGAGAGGTCCAATGTGGGTCGTAAGCCTGCGAGATCGGATCAGAAATGAAGCGACCCGCAGGCAGACGTTGGTGATGGACGTGGTAAGGCGTGCTGCACAGAGCCAAAGTGGCAGTGGGTAGGACATGTGGTCAGGCTGGACCAGGAGCGGTGGGCAGTGGCCGCGTTTAACATCGATAAGTAGGGGAAGATCTCAAAAGCGGTGGCTCGACATATTTTGAGTCCGAATCCCTCATTCCTTTTAGGATTTTTTTGTTAATAACCTCCCATTTAACAACAGGCAATGTGCTCGTGACGTATCTCGTGACGTCACGGATCTAAAATCTATATTTAGCTTATATATTCGAGACCTCAAGTTGATATTGCATAACCTGCGCCTTAATTCGCTTCTGCATAAGCTAAGAATAGGTGATTGTCCTCAAATTGATATTGCCTATCCAGTCGGAGGAAGGAGCTCGACATAGCCTACTAACTTGACTGGATCCTTACGAGAAAGGGAATTTAGAGCTTGTTAGGAATTTGAGACACCGTTTCGAATACCTATAAACGGTAACGACCCTGAAAATAAGGATAGTATCATCATATAATACAATGTTGCAGACTCAATTTTCCAAGAAAGGAAAAAATGAAAAGGCGTAAAAAAAAGAGGGAAGAAACCGCTACCATTTTATAGATAAAAAGTAAATACATTGCCAACGTATATTATAACCGAACACAATTTGGGATCAAAAACCCTGAATTCAGTCTCAAACCGAATTACCGCAATAATGAGGTTTCGGATGTGGAATTTTTTTCCTTCAAAAAACATTGTTATCTACAAGGCATGATTTCAAATATAAAAGGGACAGAATCTTCATCCTCGAAAAAAAAAAGTAAAATAAATAAGAGATACAATTTTCCTCGATCGTTTTCTCGGGAGCTTTCAACTTTTTTCCTCACCTTTGGACTCGAAATAGTTAGCCCGGTGTTGAATGTGACAGCCTCGTCCAATTGAGCGGAACGCCCTACCTAACGGGCAAAAATATGAAATATTACTTCCGAAGTTTTTATTATGACTCATGTAATTCAGAGATAACGGGCCGGTGGCTTTTGGATTAATCGTGTGGAAGAAATCTGGTTGTATACAAAAGAAACTTTTGTCGAAAGATTTTCGCATCGTCGGTCACACACCCGACGAATCATGTCTAGCAGAAAAATATAAAAATGAAAAAAAAACCTGAGCCATCTTCATTCATCTCAATAATATTATCATCAAGGGAAAATATTTGTATGCGTGTGAATATTGTAATTATAATATCCCGTTTCAAATATTTTAACTGCATCCCTCGGCAAAAAGGGGCCCACCCCTATCAGGGCAGATTAAAATTATGTTTTTAATATGCGTGCATGTATGCAGTCATTTCGTTGAAACAGGAGCATTTATTTCCTAGTTTTTTACATGAGTTTCACATGAATCAACGTGAGTTATTCGTAAATGAGAAGTATTCTACCTTTGGGGTTTTTTTAGGGGATCATATCGACGCTTATGAATAATTTTAACTTAATTTTGTGCTTATTAACCAAAATTTATGATTCTATCAATAAATAAGCAGATAGAATCGAGTGTAGGTCATGTTCAGTGAACATTGATTGATGTAGCAGAATAACCCTAGAGGGCTTCGATTCTCCCAAGAAGGAGCTTAAGAGACAGTTTAGTTGAGATTCCAAATTCCTGTTTCCAGGGGCTGCAACCAAAATGTGGATCGCTTAGCTGATCGCCAGTCTTCGGTGCGGTGCAAGTAGGCGAAGAACAAGGCCTCAAGAGCACTTAAAGGTCAGACTCAGCTATACCAGCAACTGGGAGCTTTCGCACCTCAAAAATAAGAAACCTCGATCGTATAACTCAATAATCAGAATAAAAGGATATTTTTCCAAGTTTGAAAAATGTCATTTTCAACCCTCAATACATGTGACGAAGAAGATATAAACCCCAGCGAAGATTCCCCGAATGCCCCTGAGGACTTCCTAATATTACAAAGCATTTCCCTCCGTTTGGATGTGATTTGTACGCAGAAATGTTTATTTTTCGAAAGGGCGTGAGATTACGTCATCGCGCCTAAAACTTAAGTTTCCACAAGGATTACCTAGAGACCGAAACGTTGCTAAACCCGTAAAACCTTCTTCCTTTTTGATATCGGAAACGGATGAAATATTTCATTGCATTTAAAGTTCAACACGGAACTGAAAAGATTTAATCGAGGTAAAAAAAAAGGCAACTGAGTAAGAAAGATAACGGGGAAAAAGGTCAGAGCGTAAATATATTACGGGGAAGTGGTCGGAGATTAAAAGCGATTTTTTATAAATCATAAAATGAAACTCGAGCATAATATGATACTAATCAATTGATTGGGGATGATCCCTAGTGTTCAGTAGCGACGCCAGAAAATTTGTCGAAGGGGTAAAACAATATTGTAGCCACGAGACGAAATTCTCTTTAAAGCAACTTAGACTTTTGATGATGCTTTTTTATGAGTGACTTGTCTTGCTGAACAAAAATTATGATATTCTTCTTCCACTGGCGATCGCTATTCACCTGGAAACGTCATAAGTCTCAAAAGGCAATAAATAATGAAAAAATAGCGTAAAGTCAACAGGAAGGAACAGGAAAATGGGATTTGGTAATAGATTGTTCTATGAAGAATTAGTTCGAAACGGTGTTGTCGTTTCAGAATTCAAACACACGCAACGAGGACGTTATGGTAACAAAAGAAATATGATTGACATGCCACAACTTCGAACATGATTTAACAAATGAATCGTTTATATTGAATTTGAGACTTTATGTTTATGTGAAGCATTTCCTTCCGATTCCAATTTCATTCTTTTAAAGGATAAACAATTAATGGGTCGATGATTTGATTAGGATATGATTAGCCTTAAATGTTCAATGTAGTGGTATGAGATCCGTCATATTGTAATGGGGGAAGTCGCTTGATGAAAGGTATGTGAAAAGTGTCTTGACAGATGAAAGTTTGTTGCTTTCTATTGTGAGGAAGAAAAGCAGGCTCAAATCAATCAATGGCCTTATGACATTAAAGCCCTATCGCGACATCAAACATTCCCTCCAGTCCCCTCTATCTTGTCATTCGAATTGAAAAGCGAACATCGCGATTGGCAGATTCTTCAATTCGAGAATGGCGGCCACCGAGTTCGAGATTATGGCAACTTCCAGTTTTAAAAATGGCATACCCCTGTGTAGCAGACGACTTATCGAAGTGTCCACTCCCTACTTTTAGGCTCTCTTGTCAATTTGCTAGTCGGGGATTCCTAACAGACTTCATTCTAGATAAGTTGTCTTCCTAACTAAGCCGCAGTCTTCCTCAAGATTTCGGACTTGTAAGATGTTCGGAATGGAGGACACTCGGAACGTTCCAAAAGAGGCTTTTGTTTGTGTGACGTAAAAGATTGTGTTGTTGTTGGTTTTTTGTAAGACTCGGATGGAAAATATAATAACATTGTAAGAATTGATTAGAAATATCCTTTAAACGGGACATAAGACTTCCATCCGCGGCTACTTGCTCCACCTTTATAGAACACTTGTCCCTGCCAGTATCCATGTTTAGATTGCACACTGAAAAAAAAAAACCATTTATCTATAAAATCGGCGATAAAAAATTCTGACATGTCTGAACCTGTCTTTAATCCGTTTGCATCCATGCGATCAAATCGCTTATTTGTGTTGGGGCATTTTTACATTGTTAAGTGTTCAGAGATTTCTACATCTATGTATCCTCTTTAAACCTTCATTAGCCAATCTCCTTCCTCATCAAATATTGCTTACAAGAAACATATATCCTAATAATCTTTCCTTTTCAAATGAATGGCTTAAACCATCTGCTTTGAGATATCAACTTGTATGCAAATGAAATGGTCATATTGTATAGTAAATACAGGAAGAAGGGTCATCCTTATCAGTAGATTACAACTCCCTTGTAAAATTACTCTTTGACTTATGTCATATAAATCTCAATTTAGATGAGATTATTTCTAGATATTAAAATTTTAACGATTTTAAGATGTAAATATTTTTTTAAGCCTCCCGACGAATTTTTTATTTATCTTTAGAAAATTTTTAGCCATGGTGTTTGTCACCTTGAAAAACTCCTTGTGTTTATTCCCCCCTTGATGAGCTCCTCCTTTTCTAATTAATGATAACGGTTAGTGTTTCATTACGTGGAAAAGCGTTCCCTTTTTAAATCTATCTTGCAGTTAATAGGGTATAGTTTTAAGCTTTCCCTTAATTACTTTCTAACTGAAGAGGATTTCTTCCGTGTATGTAACAAGTTTTCCTCCGATGAATTGCGAAGGGTTCTTGAGTGGGTTGGTATCTGATCTTTAATTAAAGAAGGGTTGGGAAATATCAAAACCGAGGCCTATAAAAAAGTATCGGAGCAAAAAAAATATTAAAGTGTCGGCATAGACGAGATTAGCACGGCAATTTTCTTTCTATTATTACAGCGACGAGCCTGCTAAACAAAGCTTACTATTTCCCATAAAAGTTCCCTGGAGATGTCAAGTAATCTCAAGTTTTAATCACTTTACACGAGCTGAATTTAAACAGCCATAAAAAGAAGTGCTACATTTTGAAATTTAACGCTTTTTTTTTTCATCCTAATTAATTCTTCTAGGCGTGCCGCAATCGTGGATATGTCACTTTCCAACATTTCGATAAAAACATTCGGAAAAGGGAAAAGATGGTAGAAAAAACCACCCCAGGCGAAAACGTTTCGTGTCTTGCTGACTCACCCATGAGAAAACTCTCCACCGCTTTTTTTCACCCCCTATTTACTTCCTCCCCTACGAAAAGTCGTACTAGCCATTACTACCGCATTCCATTTCCACTTTTCATCGAAGGTCAATTTGATTTCTTTCTTAAAAGAAAAAAGAGAAAACGCCTTGGCTAATATATATATCTTGACTGGGAAAAAAAATCGTGAACTTTGTCGCTCATTAAATATTAAGCTTGAAACAAGAGGATTTAACGAATTTTTCCCTTTTAGAATTTCATTCGCCTTGAAAATTCTTTAAAAGAGATGTCAAATATCAACAGGAGTTGCCAATTTCCTTAGTTCGGGATATCGCGTGCTTTACATTTTAATAATCGATTTTTAAAACGCTTTTTTTTCCCTTTTCAACATCATGACTAATTTATTTAATAGAATTGTGTGATTTACCGAAAAATCCCTCGATAAAAATTCAATAGAGTAAAATCGCATGTTTTCTTGAATCGATTTTCACGTTCGGGTTAAAATCCCAGACATAAGCAACTGGTGGTTACTGGCATCGAATTCGCTAAAAGTCGACGTCTCACTTTAATAGATTTATTTTTTCTTTCTTATAAAAAAAAATACAGGAAGCTTATACGTACAAGCTTAGAATTTCGATGAGATTAGTCTAATACTTCCGGTCAATACTCTTTTTCTTATTCTTGTTATCAAAATCGTTTTGAAATGAAAATGAAATCCGAAAGTTAAATAACATAAAATTTTTTTAAAAAGGGAAATCTTTGTTTGCACTAAAGTTGCAAAGATCTTGGAAATGGATTTTTTCTATTAAAATAAATTAGCGTCTCCCCGAAGCAATTTTCTTTTTAGCACTTTCGTTTAATTTTATCAATTTCTAGTACGTTTCATTTATAATTTTCTTATTTGTATAATACTAAAAATTTTCCTGTTGTGTTTCCTCCATTTTTAATAAATGAAAGGAAAATGGAAATGATGCTTATTGCTTTGAATAAATTGCTTATAATTTTAAATAGGCCTCAAAAAATTTAAACTAAGCTACAGGATTAAGCAAGCTCTAAACCTGATTACGAGCCTAATTCCACATGACTCTTCTTCGTTTTTGGAAACTTTACCCAATTTCTAGTTTTCTCTTGTCCTCCAAACGGAAGTTCTTAGCTCTCCACGTATCCTATTCGAGATTCTCCCTTTTAAATATTCATGCCCGTGTATTTATGTAAGAAGAGGGTGTAGTTTGGATCTTTAACTTCTGAAATAATTCTTTACATGAAAATGGCTGTCAACTCCTTCTCATTTCCTTCTCCTCTTAAAGGGTTTTAAGCTTGTTCTTGAATATAGTCAGCGGTTGTGCATATTAATTTATAATGAATAGTCCCACTTCACATGACTGTTTAGCTTTATATTGCTTCAAAGACAGGCACTTGAGGTTTCAATTTGTTAGCCTAGATGAGTTTGTTAAAGTCCCCAGCAAATTTTTTTTAAAATTTTTATTTTGAAAATAAAAATTTATTTTTATGAGAGTGGGACAGTCGCCAATCCGTCCACTAGGAATCTGAACATTTTTTCTTTAAATCATGTTCAGAAAAGTATACAGAGATAGAGAATAGTGAATATGATATTTTTTGCTTCTCTTCGAAGTCAAAGCCAATATTTAAGTAAAAGGAGTGTCTACAATCTTTTTAAATTGAGCCTTTTTTCTTTTCCTCTTTCATGAGAACAATTCATAGCGTTATAAAAAGTTGGTGACAGTACAAAGAAAGACAGCAAATTCTGCAGATAAATAAGTGCCATGTGCAATAAATGCTTATTTTAAAAATCGGTTCAAAAAGAGATTGGCTCCTATTGTGATTTTTTAAAATTTCTTTTTCATGATGGTTGAGGATTTCTCTCGAATTTTCTTACGAGCTTGCACATACTCTTTGGGTACTTTTCACCATCCACATGACTAGTCCACCACTTCCATCAAAATTTTTCAAGAATGTAATAAACCCCCCTGACAATATTTGTCGCTCCAATTTAAACCGATTTACCCAGCTCACTAAAATTCCACATAAATGATTCCATCAATCAATACGTCAAGATCATAACATTAAGTCATATAATAAAATAATAATAACCCCCTCTGGCCTCGTATATAATTTTTACATGTACCTAAATTAGAAACCTCGAGGCATACCTACAATTCCTTCTTATAATTGTTTCATTCCTATCAAACGACCAAAAAAAAAAATCCTCTCAATTAAAAATCCCCAAACAAACCCTATTTCAGATAAAAAGAAAAAATAATAAAACAAGGACAAAAGAAAATAATATCGGAAAAGGAAATCAGGGTAAATAAAAACGAAAATTCAATTGCAAGAGAAACAAGAGAATCTTATCTCCGGATTTTTTTTCTTTCGAAAATCAGGATTTTACCTTTGGGAAATTTTTCCAATTATAAATTTCCGCCGAACGCTGAACGAAAATAAAAAGGAAAAAAAAAAAAATAAGCACAACAAATTGAGGTTCGCTGCACTTAAAAAAATTCAGTAAATGAGATCACGTAGAATAGTGATGTTGATAGCAGTAGAGCAAACAACTGTAGCAACGCTGATGATCGTAATTTTAGAATAATATGTAATTTTATAAAGGAGGAAAAAAAAATGGCGGGGATCACGATGTTGAAAATGATATTATTCATCTTGTTATTAGGTCGATTCACCACCTGGCTCGTCGATATTACCGCAAAAAAATGGACGAATCGATGGGTATGAGTCATGGTTTCGATAAATTGATTTGAGGACAATGAAATTAAATAAAATAATTAGAGATTGAAATCTTGATTGAATTGGATATAGTAATTCGAGTCCCTATCGAAGAATCGAAAATTTAATTAAATTTGCTGAATAGTTTTTGTCGGATTCAAGAGAAACGATTATCCTTTTCTATATCGGGTTTACGGGAATTGAAATTGGATCGCTGTTGCTGGGCGATGGTCTTAATCTGTAGTCGCCGTTTATCAGTTTAAATGGGAATAGAGTATTTTGGGGCTCGTGTTTTCTTATAGCAAAAGTGGATAAATCTGGAGTGTAGTTCGGATTTATAGTTGCTGGAATTTTTCGTACTTCGAATGCCAGCTCCGCTATAGAGTGCACCATGGCACCAGTGCACCAGTGTGCACCATGGCTGCCGTGCGAGTCCAAGAGGTTGCAGTGACCTATCAACGTGACACTTGTTCCTTTGAAGTGAACGATTGGGCAGATACTTAAAGAGAGATCCATTGGCCTTTGGCCTACTGCCTCTTGGTCGCCTTCAGCGATACTGGGAGGTTAACAGGGTTAGAGCGTGGACGTTCTGAAATTGAACCGGATGATTACATTGGACTTCCTCTGGAACATCAGCACTCTGTAAGGTAGTGTAAGGTAGAACGTTCAGTTCGTTGCCATGAAAACGTTTTGTTGGTTGATACTCGGAAGCGGCGGTGGCAATATAAGTGTGCGAATAAAAGCAAATGTCTTTTTATTAAATCAATTAACAACTCCATTGCTATCGACGAGGTGGTCATTGGACTATCCCGAAAATATTTCACGCCCATTCAGAATCCAATCACTGTGCTACAAATTGGGGGGCACTCCACGTACGATATCAGTCTTCCAAAGCATTTTCGCTTCCACATCGTCATATCTTTCAAACAGCGATACGCTAAAAACAAACAATCTCACATAAGTGGCTTCATCACGTCATTCAAAGCTGAGATTGATTTAGAAAAGGGCGATTCATGAATGCGCACGTTTCCCGATTGCAAATTAATACTTTTAAAAAAGCAAAACAAGAACCCTATTCATTAAACTCGTCCGGTTCAAAGTGGAACCTCAAGAGAGCATAAATGTCGTAATCAAAAAATATGGAAGAAAAGATTTAAATGAATAACATACATCGAGCAATCTCCTGTATATATTCTTTTTGAGATCAGTGAAAAAGATTATTGGATTTCAAAGAATAGTAAGGGTGCGATTGTCTGCAGTATATTTTGACCGGTTCCCCTTATGTTTATCATTACCGATCGGAGAACACGGATATATAAAGACAGGAATAACGAACTATTCTGGGACTTAATAAGGAGGGTTAAAAGAAATACTAACAACATCTCCAGCGGTTGTCGTGAGGTGAAACGAGGGTGAAAATGAAAATAAAAAGAGGTTTTCGCCAAATCTGTCGGAATGGTTTGCTGTGGACTTTAGTTTGGCTTCGAACTTGGCCAAAGTTCTTTCGCCCTAACGATCCAAGCTGGGCTCTACTTGAGAATGAAGAATATGAGTTTGAACGATTCCACACACACCAGAGGCAACTTCGGTAGAGCCTCCTTGAATCCTCCAGCTAAGTCTGTTAGAATGGACTTTGGCTCAGCATTTCTTGTTGAGTTATTTTATACCTTAGTTTAATTGTTGTGAAAATAAGCCATGCAATAGCACTTATTTTCACTACAGATGAGCTACAAAGGTGAAGATAGCTCGAGTTATTAGTTTTTTCTTCCACAAATTATGAGAAATAAGTTTCCAGTAGCTTTCTGGCAGCTACTTCCGAGGTGGGTCAACTGTTTAATTTTTTTAGAGACCAGAGTTGCCACTTTTACCGGAACTGTTCAAGGAAAACATTTTCCTCGTACAGATCTCTATTCTATTAATAATAAAATTTTGCTCTAACATCATGTAACTGTCCAAGGAAGAGACCAAAGCAATATCGCCAAGATTATTAATGTTTCTTTAAGAAAAAAAAAACATCGTGACGTGAATAATTAGTATTGATAAATGTTTTTTTAAACTGAACGTTTCCGTTCGCTGCGATAGGCAGGTAAAATTAATAATTATGACTTACGAGTGGGGTAATAACTCGTGAATATATTTTAACTCAATTTGGTGTGTATCTTTTTATTATTTGCTTCGAAACTCGATAATAATATGACTGTCCAATAAATTAACATCAGGATTCTCACCGAATCGGATATTACGTCTATTTAAAGAAAGTTTCCTCGTTTCGAGGGAAAAAGGGGGGAGGTAAGATTGTGGGATGTTTGACTTTTCACCTGATTCAGCGGATTTAATCTTGCGGAGAATAAAGCACGTGCGTTTGGTATTTCTTTGGAAACGTAATCAAGAAAGTTGTAAGGTTGTTTATTCAGAAGCCAAATCATCTACAGGATGTTGACATAAGCTAAGCACTTGTTTTGACAATATTCAAACTTGTTCTCTGTCAATCACCGACCTCATTCAGTTTTTCCTGCTCCTTGTCATAAACAGACCCAACCTATTTATGTAATGAAACGCATCTGTTATTGTCGAACACGTCACAGTAATGATCCTGTTAATCGCGGTCGTTTCTCTCTCTCTCTCTCGCTCATTCACTTTTGGTATTTATGGAGAAAGGTGGTTTGGAGTTGTTTGAAAGGTGCTGGAACAGGCGATTTTCAATCTTATGATCTTGACATCTTCGCATTGTTTGCAAGTTGGACTGACAGTTGGAGTTTAGTTTCACAGCAATGCTGGTTCGAAGCGGGGATCTCTGAAGTCTCAATGAAAGTGAAGTCTCGAGAGATTATTAATACACTTCTAATTTTGAAGATTTTTCATTGTTGCTGGGCTAAGTTTCTTTTTCTTTAAGTGTCAACTCCGCTACGGACATCGGTGATCTTAGATGCGCTGATGGAAATAGGGACACCAGACCTTTACCATCCCCGTCTTACAGATTCTTGAGCCACAAGGGCAAAATCGTCTATCCTCTTAACATTGTTAATCAGCAACTACGATTGCTCTTGCCAAACCGATTTCTTTCTAAATCTCCTACACAAAAGCAAATCCGATCAGAAACATTTACAAGTAGTGAAAATTTGATAGTAATTCCTACATCTTACCGATTCCCTTAAACTCTCAATCCCACTCCCGTTAACAGTATAAATTATTCAGACGAAAATAGAACCGGGATCTACACAATGAATATAAAATAGGTTAAAAAAACACTATATCGCTTATGCTACTATAAAATTGAGAACATTTTAAACATTGCATAAAATAGATCTCTTGTTTATCTCTCTCGAATGTTTGCGAAACTTTGTTTTGATATATTTCATATGGGCCCTCTTTCCCTATTACGATATTAATAGTTTATACTGATTGATGAAAATTCGAAAACAGGAAGAAGCTTTTGAGAAAAAAGAAGAACGTGTAAATCATATTGCGGGACCGTTAATAACTGTGCGTCTGGTTATTTTCTGACCATCACATTATAAAATACATGAGCTAAGACTTTAAAGGATTATGAAAATATGATTTCACGTTATCTTGCTACTCGAAATATCTAATAATAATAAAACCCTTTTAAGAAAAATGCATTAACATAAACGGTTAATAAAATGACTCATCATCAATTTAAGAATGCAATTAAATTTTTCACATGGGGCCTTAAAAACTTGTCCTATCACAATGATATTTAAGTATTTAAGAATCTCACGCGGGGTTTTGAAATAAAATTCGGAATTTTTTTAAGAGCGTCTTTGGAAAGCAGGTGAATTGAAATCACGGTTTGGTGTTCTAGATGTTTTGGGTTTGAAGATGAGTGGTTTCGTGGTGATTGCGTATGGGTCATTGTACTGTACGATTTGCTGTCAAAGTGCGATTATTGTTGGACCTGCCAAAAAAGGTGACTCGTGCGGCCATGGAATCAAACGCACGAGTAATACACCAGCCCGTGAATATACTTAGACAATTCTTAACAGGGTAACCGGTGAGGCATGTTTTGTCTTGCTCAAGGAATGGCGTCCTTGCCCTGTGGTGAGCTCCCTTCTCAGGGTTATGAGTTAGTGGAGGGCAGCAGCTTCGCTAATACTGACCTAGGGCTGAAGATGGTAGTAATCGGCAAGGCCTAGGCTGAGATGCCGGGAGGCAGAGTCGGATCAATGGTATGGCTCCCGTACTGCGATGTGGAAGATTATGGAAAGTCACCACATTATTTGATATTCCTAGTAAAATCATCAATGGTTGGCCATGATGATCGCCAATCTCCGACGAGGAGCGGGCATTTAAAGAAGAAGAAGACAATTCTTGAAGTTGATTTGTGGCGAACCGGATATTGCCACCAGAAGTTGAGTAGGAAAAGATAGGGAACCTAGTAGAGAGTAGACACTTCGATCTGTCACCTAATTCATAGGGGCACGCCATTTTAGAAACTGGAAGTTGCCATGATCTCGAATTGAGAAATTTGCGAATCGCGACGTTCGCTTTTCAGTTTGAGAAAGGCAATCGTTAAATTCGAGATCATGCCAGCTTTCAGTTTGAGAAATGGCGTAACCCTCCTTTGTAGCAGACGACTCATCAAAGTATCCACTCCTCATTAACGCTCCTTAGAAAAAGCCAGTGAGGCCAAGTTGGGGACCAACTCACTCCGAACTGGATCACGCAGAATTCCGCTCAAAATGAATCTCTTCAATGCGCCACGCGGAACTGGTTTTTGCTCTTGAAAGGCCAAACACGTAAAACAACCTTATTTTAAAAATATAGCATCCTCAAAAACGTGATACAAACCGTAACTAAATACATCATCCGTTTCTATATATAATTTTTCTCATCCTTTGACATTTCCAGTTAATCCGGATAAAACCTTTTTAAAACAATCCGTTAGAAAAAAGCTTGAAAAGGTAGCTTAAGCCATCCCTTAACCTGACACCTGAATAACTTCTTTTCCTTAACAAATCCTTTAATACTTGACAAAGGTCAAACCGTATTTTACTCTAAAAAAAAAAATCGACAATATTATTTAGTTTCCTTTTTGGCTTAAAATTCTCGTTTTAACCACCCCCAACTTTGACCAATTTACCTTTTTTTTTTTTTTCATTTATACCAGGGCCATTTTTTTCTTTAATTGGATTAAACCCTCACCATCTCTTTCTCCCTATTTGATAAGAGGATAGCAAACGGTTGCCATGGTTATTTCATACAAACTTTGTTTGCCCAGTTGGGAAACATAACAAACATTACTCACTTTTCTCTATCGCGAATTGTTTGATTATTATCATAAGAATAAAATAAATAAATTAAAACTGATTTATAGCTAACAATACGTCTAGCACCAGCGCTCCTACTTTCAAAAAATCGATTCATACATCCTCGCCTAAATGTGTTTATTGGCGTATGCCCAGTGAAAAGCTTATGACATGTGTGGCAACTTATTTATAGGTGCAGTATTGCAATTGCAGCGTTGATATATGTATATTAGTGTAATAAAACAATAAAAAGTATCCCGAGTCCATTTTAATTAGATATAATTTAATGTTTCCTCTTCTGACCATAGTTCTTTAACCTTCGGTCTTAACGCTTTTCATCTTCGCTCTACTGACTCCAATCATTTTGTTGATACACATTCCCATTATCAAAAAAAAATTTTTTTTGTATACTTCGTCTCCTGATTTCATAGGATTATATAGTAATCCCATACATTTTGTGAATGAAACAAACGTGATTGCTTTAATTAGGTTTGAGTGAAGGGGATACTCAAGTTTAAACTATTAGGCTAAAGCGTTGAACTACGTGATCAAATGGAATATAAAATAACGGTTACGGTGAATCAACATGACAGGATCGCTCTTCGGTTTAATACCTTTTCTTCTTTTTTTTTTGTGTTCGAATGTGGAATGCTTTGGAGGATGTCAAAAGACGCTTAAGTGTACTTTGAAATCTTTTCCGAGTGCCGGGAAATAATTTGCAAGAGGAGTTATTTTCCCCCTTTTGAAAGAAAATTTTCAAACGATGTAAATTTTCGGAGGGAAAATGGACGTTGATAATGGAATTTTAAACTAATGGAAGGTCAGAACCTACGCGCGACAGTCAAAAACTCACAAAATGGAACGCCTCTTTACTCCCATTAGTTAACAGTAGTGTGGGCTAAACGCGTGATGGGTTAAAATTTTCACTCGTTTCCATTAATTTGGGGTTTTTTAAGTTTAAAAACGCCTAACCCGAAAAGAGAAAGTAAAAGTAGTCTGATTTTTCGATGGATTTTCTGGTTTTTTCGGAGCTGGAAGTCTTCATTTTTTATTCTAGAAAGACAAGTTTTTGGGTCACCCAAGACAAGACAAGAATGCGAGATCTGGAGTCTTTTATTTTGGTTTCGGATTCCGGCTCATGGCAGTTTCTTATTACTCAGTGGTCGAATCAAAGTGGCGTCATTTGCAGAAGACGTGGGGCGAGAGCTCTGGTGGGTCACTTGTCAAATGCTTGACCATATGGCATGGCAAGGCACTTACTATGTCAAGAGGCTATGGTGTCAGGTGTACTGATAGGAGACTGGGTGAAAGGGTCTGACGATAGAGGATTTCGATACAGGCGGCGAGGTAGACAGTAGTTTAAGACTCCTACATGTGTCGGAATACAAAACGATGGATTGAAACCACCCCTAAAGAAGTAAAACCCCTGTCGTATGCGACCCTTCGCAAATAACATACAACAGCTTCCATAAATTAGGATTAAGTTATACTCTTGGAATATGTTAAATTCTTTAAGTTGGGATAGTTATTGACACGAAATAGGGTTGGGGTGTTTATGGTAAGATTCACTACTTCTTATGTCCTATTATTCTTGTTAATGAAATTTTTCTTGACAGTTGAGTACCTAATTTTTTAGATGTACGAGGGTATAATTCTTTTAAATTACTTGCAAATGGGTGATTTGAAGAGTAAAATCGTTACGGTTAAATGTAAAAATGCTGTTTGGATCATTATAATCGACAGAGAAATGTGGTGGAGGTTGAGTTACATATGTCGTGGACACATCTTCAAGGCTTGGATATTTTATGGGTTTCAATAATCCGAGTGCTAGGCGTTTTGTTCCAAGTTAGATGTCCATGTAACAAAAGGCAACTACAGTTTTTCGGGCAACCAATTACTTACTCAAGCAAAAATTATTCCCTGGGTAGAGTCATTTAAATGCCTGAACTCTAGAAGATGTTCCTTCGATTTAGACCTTCTTAGAACTCGAGTGGTAATTTCGGCAACTGACAGTGGCGATTAGCACTTTCGTCATAGCCTTGACGATGGACTTACAGTTAAACGTGGAATTCCAGCGAACAACGGGAGCCACCCCAACTTAGACTCATCAAAAATGACGGTCAAATACGCGCTTGCAGGCCGATTCAATGGATTGATCCATTGGCCAAGGAGTGAAGAGCACTTTGCTACTAGACCACCAAAGCAATTCAGTGTTACCACTATTATAATCACGTCAAAGCGCTTCGGTGGACACCACCTGTTGTGTATCGGGTCGAAAAAAGCGGCATGTTCAGAGTTCCGTTTGATCGAGTACATGTAGTGCACGCACACCTTGTCAGCCACTGTTCAGCAATCGGACAGTTCAAGTCATCAATTGCCAGCATCTAAGACTATTGCAAAATTGATGTGGAAACATTATTATAGCTATAGATGGCTGACTGGATACGGTCATCAGTTGGACTGGTCATATCCTGAGACTGTTGTCTGTTCCATAATCGTTCAGTTGCCTGTCAGAGAAACTTGAGCTTAGCATGAACGCTCAATAGGCAATGTGCTCGTGACGTCACGAATCTAAAACCTATATTTAGCTTATATATTCGAGACCTCAAGTTGATATTGCATAACCTGCGCCTTAATTCGGTTCTGCATAAGCTAAGAATAGGTGATTGTCCTCAAATTGATATTGCCTATCCAGTCGGAGGAAGGAGCACGACATAGCCTATAACAGTCCTACCTTTATTTTATAAAACAACAGCATAAGCGAAAGCAAATATTGATTATTTTATTAATTAATTAATGCCAATCGACTTCTTTTTCATTAATAACTCTCTCCTGGAAGTCATCATAAAGGAGAAAACATCCTACTCCCAAACAACAAACATTAACGTTATCATATATAAAAATCACTAAAATCGCTAATGAATTACTCTGTAACTGTTTCAAGATCTATGTGGGTTATTTTATTTCCTCAAGACATGTCGTTAAAAAAAGTAGAGTATTAATTTCATAATAAAGAATATTTATAGCTTTTACAAAGTTTTTTTTTTTATTTTTTATATTTTAAATAGCTCGCGAATATGTATGTTAATATACCATGTGTGAAGACCTCGATGACCATCCAATTAACAGTTGATCTTCTTTTTATTTTCAGATATCCGGCTTCAACTAAGCGAACAGCTAAGATGTCTGGATGTCCGGATGGAAGCTCAGGTAGCCCTGGTGGCGGAGCTTCAAGACTATTTCCGCCGTAGGGCTGAAGTCGAATTGGATTATTCTAAAAATCTCGATAAACTTGCCAAAAGTCTGCAACTACGGCATAAAGAGCAAAAGCAAAAGTAAGTCGTTAATAATGCATGATGCATTTTATGGATTTAACCATTTCCGGGAATGATAATGAGTTGTTCTATATTTAGAAATGGATTTATAACACGATTTTATAAAAGGAAAAATAGTTTTTTTTTTTCGTTTTATAAGGAAATGAATATGCTTGTAGGCGATAAGACATCATGTCATGTCACATATGCTGTATGACATGATTATCTAGTTTAGGGAATCTTGAACCTTTTCCCTAAAGTTTTTTGTTTAAAAATTTAAGATTTTTCACTGGGGCGAGGCTTAAGGGACTCCCAATCATTTTTTCAAAAACAAAATCTAAATTATTTTTAAAAAAATTTTAATTTTAAAAATTTTAAAAAAAAATTTTAATTTTAAAAATTTTAAAAAAAAATTTTAATTTTAAAAATTTTAAAAAAAAATTTTAATTTTAAAAATTTTAAAAAAAAATTTTAATTTTAAAAATTTTTAAAAAAAATTTTAATTTTAAAAATTTTTAAAAAATTTTATTTTTAAAAATTTAAAAAAAAATTTTAATTTTAAAAATTTTTAAAAAATTTTATTTTTAAAAATTTAAAAAAAAATTTTTAATTTTTTAAAGCAAAATAATTTTTTTTATTTGTTTTTGTAGGTATCAAAAATTTTTTTAAAGTATTTTTGAAGCCGGAAAAATTGTTTTTGCATTTTTTTTGAGCCGAAGAAGTGTTAAAAAAATGTTCAGGGCCTTTTCTCAAAGATTTCCTGGCGTCGTCACTTGATTTTCAACGCAACTTTTAAATCTCAAAAAGTCGAAGAGAAGAAAGAAATTATATTTTGAAAGACTGGTTTATCTTCCTCGACTCGATTTCCCTTCATCTGCCAAAATAAACCTCTATTCATTTCCATTTTTATCTTTTCTTCGGGTTTCCTTCCATTCATTTGAAAAAAAAAATCCCTTTAGCCGAGAACAAGGGAAATTTTTTTCCTTTCATTTATTTTCATCCTAGGACGTGGTTTTTTACACTCTTTGTAAATGGCACGATCGTTTTATTTTAATGGAGACATTCGAGATCGTTCACACGGGGAAATATAAAAAAGCTTGAATGATATTGGGCAAATATAAAAAGTAATTATTTTTAAGCGTTTCGAGGGGAGCAAAAATTTAATGGAAAAAAAAATGTAGGATTTAGGTAGAAAAATAAAACTTTTAGGTCGTAGATCTTTTCGAAGGTCATTCAGCATCATTTTACAAAACGCCTTCGTAATTATAATGCAATATAATTACATTCCTTGGTTCGGTTAGCTTGTTGTGGCATGCACTTTGCATTTAATGTCGATTAGATGCGTATACATTTGGTCGGAAATGATTCGAATCGCGGCTATATTACTCGGTTTAAGCGTTTTTTTAGATTCGATATGATTATAGTGTGAATTGTTGAATATGCGATGAATAAAATGAAGCAATATTTTATTGTCGGTAATCATGGGCAGTAGTGTTAATGATTTATGCGAAATAGTCGGTCTCTTTTTTAAAAATTCATAATTTGCGCTTATTTGTTTGAGCATCAAAGCATTAGAGCATTATGCATATGCATTAGCATCAACCATCACCTTCTGCTTCAGCGTCCATAGCTTTTGCTTTAGCCTCCACTGTCTTTGCTTTAGCGTCCATTATTGCTGCTGGAGCTTCCATTATCTTTGCTTTAGCGTCCACTGCCTTTATTTCACTATCCACTACCTTTTACACTAGCTTCAATCAAGTTAACTTTCATATGAATCGTCCACCTTTTTTCTCACTATTCAGAAGTAATCTCACGCTCTTGCAAGAAGAAAAACAAGGAAAAGATACTGTAGCACTGTGAAATAATAAAGGAGTTGAACATTTTAAGACTATAAAGACACAAGATCCACCTGTAATGCTGCGTATGAGGATTTTCAAAAGCAAAACTCCAGCCTAAAAATCATCTCACTCGAGTTTCAGTTCCCCCCTTGCTTTTTAACACCTCCACGTGTCTCGAATGTTGAAAGTGCTTTTTAAGCATTAGGCTTCTATATATACAGGAACAAGAATAGTAATGATGTTGACATTGGAATAGCGGCAGAACAGCTTACCCCATCGAGCCGTAACATATAAAATCGTCTATTACGGTTCACAAAGAGCAAGAGCAACTTTATTTTCAACAACATTAATTTGAGGTATTGCTTTTGTCCGGGAATATCCCCCCCTTCGTGTTTTGCAAGTTAATGTTTCAGAACTTTCCCTGAATATCCATGCCAGAAGATGAAAGGCAATTTGTTTTTTTTTTCCCTAAATAACCTAACCGAAAATTTTTCCTTTAAAAAAAGATAAACTAGTCGGATGCGCCATGTGTTTGCCCTTTTAACAAACGTTAAGAGACCTTTAACATTTCTTGGAAAAAAATAAGGAAAAAGAAGAAATCAAAATTCCGCTTCGTTGCGTTTCGAAAAATTCTAAGCAATTGTCAATAAAAAAAATCGCGAGGGCGTTTTTTTTATAAAATAAATAAAAAAAATTTTTTATTCTTTTTAGACGGGAACAATGGCCACTTTTCTCCAGTTATTCTTGCTGGCAGCAACTAGTCACACAAACAAAGAATCTCAGCAAAGATCACGCAGCATTAAGCGAGGTTTATTCAACGCATTTGGTGAGCCGCCTTGGACAAGTTATGGAAGATGTCCAAAGGATATACAGGAGGGTAAGTTTAGTTTCAAATGGTTTTTAAGCTCCCCTTTTAAATGTAAATGACAGGAACAAGGTATTTCCATAATGTTATTAGCTCCCGTTTCGGGTTTCCATTAGTGCTAACATTCAGTATAATTTCCATGTTTTTTTTTCTTTTTTCCGCAGTGTCGAGAAATCGGATATGAAACTCACGAGGAGATTTTAAGAGTGTTACACGAGCTGCATACAACTATGAAAACTTACCACGCTTACCAGAGCGAATTTAGGCAAGCCGAAACTAAATTAAGAGCTGCGGAAAATCAGAGGTTAAAGCAAGAATCAACATTGCCTAGGGAGAAACTTGATAGGTCGAAGAAATATCGACTTATCGAAAAGGAAGTTCAAAAAGTAAGTTTTGTTTTCATGCAAAAGCAAAAGTAAATGTTTTCAAACACTCCTGAATTGAATTTAGATCGTTCTGGCCACAGTCTTCCAGGTCTTGCAGCTTGGGGTTTGTGTTGTGACTCCGATTTTGAATATGAAAGTAGTTTATGGTCCACCGCTAGATGGTGCGAGTGTCGTAGTGGCTAGCCAATCACAAGCCGGATGAGGCCCAAATTGGTCGCTCTGCACACTAGTGGTCGCTGGTAATAGAGAGAGAGGGTTATTAGTTTGATAGTATTTAGCTATTTATCATTTCTGCTGCCACGATGCCGTGCGCTCTCTGCAAATTTCTTGTCATCTCAAAATTCGCAATTACGCTAAAACCTACAAAAAATATACATAAATCATGTATATTTTTAATGCATAAATTAAAAAACGAATTAAAAAAGATTAGCGGAAAAATGCAACCGTTTTAAGCTCTAAATATAACGCAATTAGACTTATTTACAAATTTACCGCTTCCTCTTATTTTCTATTTTATTTCAATCTTGGCAACTTTTCCCTATTTATATTTTCATTTCGCATGTATCCGAAAAAAAAAAACTTTTTATATAAAAACACTTATAAAAGCGACCTTGAAAAAAAGTATATATTTATAAAATAACGTTGATTAATATCTCGCATCTGGTTTCACTTATTTTCCCTTGACAGTATATAGATATCGTTGGCACTCAATTAGTTTTTTATATAATAAAAGACACGACAATAAAACGCTTCTTTTTTTTTAAAAGAAAGAAAAAAAAGGCGATTTGAAGGGATAACAATATTCATAATTTACAATCTTTTAATGTATTTCGTTTTCTTTTAAGTGTTATATTAAAAGACAACAAAAACCGGCGTGGACATAAAAACGTCAAAGGGGACATTAATTTAAAATTTTACAAGCGCTAATTGGAATGAATAACAAAAAGATTTGAATAGGAGGTTTGGGCTTTAGCGCTGTAGGTGTGTCGCTTGTTTAGGAACAAAGTATTTTAGCGCTGAATTACATATCAAGCCTCAAAAAATCATAGCGAATTTTAGCTCACTAAAAAATGTTTTCCGCGTATTTTATGTATTAGTCAATTATTAACTCCTGTGATTGTGGAACCTATCTAGTCTTGTTTGTTTTATTGATTCCAATGTAAGTCCCTCGTTTTTTAATCAAGTTAGGTTAAGGTGAGTCCGGTAAATTCAGTTTTGTTTGTATTTTATCTGTTTTGTATATTTTGGCGGTTAATTTTTTGTATTTTTCCAATTGTAGTCCTGATGAAGTGTTAAATAAAGAACACGAAACGTTGACTTAAGCCGAAATCTGATTTAATCTCGATTCGTTTTCCATCAACCAAGATTCTATCCATCATCATTACCAAGGGAACGAGAAATCACAATCCAATAATTTAAGTCAAGTTCTCGAAGAATTGACAGTTAGGGACAACATACTATTGATGACCAATCAAATTCTGGTGAAACTGGGATCATTATAATGCACACTCGTGCCCAAGTAATTGAATTTTGCGGCAGCCATTCTCACAGGAAGCATGTCTTTTTAACTGCCACAACCTTTGCGCACAACCAAATTTTAGGCCGTGTACTTGTTTCTCTCTTTTGAGGCTCCATGTTTTCTAATCTGCCTTTGCAAGACCTTTCTCGAATTATACGTTTCAATTCCCCTCTAGCTACAAAATCATCACATTTTAATCCCGCAATATCCTTCTCTTTATTAAAAAAATTTAAACTTTTATCCGAGGCATCGTTCCCTCCGCTTAAAACCGGAAAAATGATTAAGCATCAAACTCCCCGTGGAGACGATTAATAAATTTACTCAAAGATGTATGCTGGTTCACTGTATTTATATCTCACGCCGAACACATGCGGGTAATCCCAATCAGTTATTTGGCAAACGGTTAAGTCTTAAATAGCTTAAAATATAATGTAACTCGAATTTATGTTCTCGTGTTCTTGAATCTTCGGTTACTGATATACATATGCAAACATGTAAATGTTTATTATTGACTTATGGTAATTTTTGTTGCATCGGCCAACACTTGTGTTAGGTGAATTGAAATGATGATTTGTGACAACCGCATAATAGAAGGAAGATGAAACGAACAAAAAAAAATTGTAAGGGAGAAAAAGGGTGTAATAAATGTTGGTCCACCAGGTGGTTAACGCTCTAATACTCCTTAGAACAGGGTACACAAATTAAAATAGGAAAAAATAAACCAACTGCCCATTTTATTTTCCGTTTTATTTATTTTTCTTCGCACTGTAAATAAATGATAGTATTCCAGTGGGGCAGCTATTGTTTTACAAGCACGATTTCTGGATAGGGGAGGCGTCTTCGGATTTCCCCCTATTTTGCGTCTGGTTTTTTTTTTTTTAAATGTTGAGTATTTTTTAGGAACGGCATCGTAAATAATTAACTCAGCCCCTCATTTTTTTTAGAAAAATTTTAAATGAGCATTTTGAGGTCTTTCCCTCTTTTTCACTTTTCATCACGAGTAAATTATTTTCATATTTTCCTCGTTAAATAGAGATTAAATAAAAATTTAGAAGATAGTGCTCAACTCAAACGATTTGAGTTGAGGGGTCGATTAACGTTTGAAATATTTAATTAAAAGAATTCTGAGACTTATGATTATTACAGGGCGCCGCTGATTATTATTGCGGTTCAAAGTGGAATAAATCAGGGGTGAAAAAAGAGACTCTTTCATATTAAAAATACTGTTGAAAAATAATTTGTATTCCACGTGGTAGAAATTGCGAAAAAGACTCTAAATCGTATTTACTCTTGAACTGTTTTTTCGTATGCTCAATGGCATCTGAAGGTCCTAGTGGGCTAATCAACAGGAAGAACCACCACTCTAGAAGCAGGGACTGGTCCATTAAGCGCCGTGCGGAAACTCAAACCAGGGAGACCAATGAGGAGTGAAATCTTAAAAGTATCGTTTGCTACATACGAGATCGCCATTTGCAATTCTGGAAGCAGCATTGGTTACTTTCCATCAGCGGCCAAAGAAATTTTGAGCGAGATCTCGCGTTACAATAATCACAATCAGGAATTATCGCTGATGGAAAGCGCCCATTTTTCTCAAACTGTAGATCCGCCATGCTCTCGAAAATGGACACCGTGATGGCTAATACTGGGTGCTTTCCATCAGCTGCACATATTGGTGTCAAAGGAATCTCAACAAAACTTGACTAATTTTTAGATCTCAAAACTTTTAAATGCTGAAGATAGAACTTGGTTGTCTTTTTTACTAGTATCATTTTCTGGGGGGTTTGCTCTGGGAGTGATAAATACAGTCTCTAGCCACTACTCAGGATCCGTCTAACCCGAATAGCCTTCAAATTCTACATTCATCATTTAATCATCAAGAAATTCCTGCCATTGTCTTCATTTTCTCTAATCCCTGTGACAACCTAAAACTCTCTTTATCATCTCCCAATTCAAATTTTTACCCACCCTTAAGCTTATTACCATTAACACAGTTTGTTGCGTTGTTCAATCATGATTAGATCAAGCGATCTCCTGGAAAAATCATTTATTTTTTAAACTCCCTCTACTTTTAGACCACAAGATAGTCGTAATATTGGGAAAAGAAAAACCTTGCGTTTGTAAACAGGGTGAATTTCCGCTTGATCAAGCGAAATGAAACTCACAAAGAACATACCCAGCAACCTTCATGTTATAATTGTACAGGGTTGTAATTGGTCGTGTACTACGAGTCAAGAGTTTTCAAGGGACATATGATTTATCAAACTCGCCCGTGTTGCCATCTGCAGGGGGCCCAATAGGATTAGAAGGAAGTTGAGTTATGGCAACCGTGCCTTTTATGTTAAAGGTGATTAATTAGTTTCCCTTGTGTTATTATCAACATCATTGTGGTGGCAACCTTCATCATCGATGTCGTCTTCTACCCCTTCCTTGGTATTTAACAACGCTTTCGTATATATTGTTTAATCTTTAATCAAGTTAATTACCTTTTCGAGAAAAAAAAAGCAATTACTTTGTGACTCGGGTGTGATCTAATTACTGGACATTTTTTTTTCGATGTGAAACTCCCCTGAGGTTATTGTGACTTTTCATTAGAGGTTATCGATCCCCCGTTGGGTTCCGATGATTAGAATAGGTATAAGGGGCGGATGCATCTGCAATAATATTCTCTACCCCTTTTAATTTTAACACATCACGCCATGTTGACATTGGAATATGGCTTGAGACGAATGATATCTATTTAAGGAATTTTGGACAGGATCCAATTTCATCACATGATGAAGGGAACATAAATTTCGGATGATTAATCTCGGGGTTTTTGAAAATGAAGATAAAAAAATTTTCGATGTCGATGAGAGATATTGTTAAGTCGTTAGCACCACGTAGATAAAAGTTGGTTATCTTAATTTTTATGGGAATTTCGTTTGCAGAGAGTAAGATGGCATCGCCTTTTTTTGTTTTACATAATGATAATCATCTTATTGTTTATTTGTAAGATGATAACTTAGTTAATGCGTCGAGATAGTATTAAAGTAGATGCAGCCGAGAGCGATTTTTAAATTCAGGGAAGAGCAGAGCTTAATTGAAAAAAAAGGGCAATTTTAAAAATAGCACGTTACATTTCCTGCCCCACTTTTGATTACTCCAATGAACTAAGGCTGGCTAGTGAGCCTTCGATTTTTTTCATTAAATCGCATTCGCAACAACTTCCACAAGAAGAATATTCAGCAGCCATGATGATGATTTCTATTGAAAAAAAACTCTTAGACAAAGCCTCCGTGATCGCTGTGAAAGTTCCTGTTTTCATGAATCTGGGTGGGCAAGTTCACTATCATGGCTGCCGAATATTCTTGTGACAGTCGCCATGATACTTAATATGGCGTTCAGTTTTTGTAATGGTTGACAGTTTGCCAGTCTCTTTTAATTTAGGGTTCCTAATTTCTCATTGTTACAGTACAGAGCGACCCAGTGTTTTTGTTACCGCTGCCACCAGATTTTAATTTCCCCGGTGTTCTCATTGCTATTTTTTATGTTTCATTGTGTACAACTGTACAAAATTAAATTTTATTTATTTTTTCACTCCACCCTACATCAATCGCATTGCGATCCTCTGATGTTTTCAACAGACTCAGAATTTCTCAGAACCGTACGACTCACTCCATTGTTTTTAGAAACTTTGCCCATTTATTTTTATTTCCTGTTCTGTCTTGCAGAAAATCTTATCAGCATCCGAAAAATTTCCTAGAATTCAAACAAAGACCAAAAACATTCTCGTATTTTCATTATCAAATAAAAATGTTTTTAAAATTTTAATGACTCACTTCCCTATTAAGCATCATCTCTCGGTCTAAATACCGTAAAACCCAGAATTGAAAATTCATACCGAAGTGTAAACTTGGTTCTGGAGTGTTTAAACAAACCACGTTAAAGTCCCCGCCGAGGGATTTTTCAACTTTTATTTCATTTTACATGTTGCCCGACCAAATAAATTGGATGTCATTTCACATACGTTGAAACTTTTCGCAAAAGGGACGAGGATAAAAGACGGGGGAGGGGGAAGCTCGTTTATGCGAAAGGGTTTTTCAAGTAAAGGGAAACGGTGGAAATTTTCGAGGAATAAAAAATTAGTTGTTTGATTTTTGGGTTTTCCTTTTTCTCGTTTCAGCGGAAGAACAAATACAACGATGCCAAATTAAAAGCTCTGAAAGCTCGAAATGAATACATTCTTTGTTTAGAAGCATCAAATACTACAATTCATAAATATTTCGTGGATGATCTTTCCGATTTGATTGACGTAAGTATGAATTTCCCTCCCTCGATAATTTTTCTCGACGCGAGCTTTGATTAATTAGAAGCTTTTTAATTGGAGATAATTGAAGCGTTGTTAATCTGATTTTTTTGATTTGTGATTTAAAAAAGAAATATTGAAACAATAAATAAAACGTCTTTAGATTTTGCATGCAAAGTTTAAACGAGCTCATAAAAAATGTCAGTTGTCTGTCAAGGAATTTACATGTAAACAAGCCAATCATGCTTTTTTTTAAATAATAATTTTACCTTTGATTTGGCAGACAGAAATTTTTTAGATTTTTTTTTTTAAATTGGGTTTTGTTTTTTGTTTTAGTGTATGGATTTCGGATTCCACAACTGCATTTCTAGAGCACTTCTAATGCATATCTCAGCTGAAGAAGGGCTCGAAAGGTCAGTGCAAGCAGGTTTGGATAATCTGCATAGTTGCATTGGCGGTCTTGATTCAAGGCTTGACAAACAGAGATTCCTAGAATCAAACCACACGGCGTTTATGATACCAAAGAAATTTGAGTTTCAAGGGCTTCGAGGTGATGATGTAAGTATTCGTTATAAATATAACGATGTAAATAACGAACCAATACCACTGACTTCCTCTGGTTAAGTTGTGATAGATTGTAACTATGGCGACATCTGTATTTGAGGACAGCGAACTATTTGATTTTAATAATGAAAAAAAATGACAGTGGCCATAAGTCTTAATAAGAGGCGTCTTACCCTGTGTTTCTGAAAATGCTTCGCTCTGATTAGTCTGAGATCTACCGCAAGTCGCCATTATTGGTGGGAAATCTCATAACCATATAAGTCCATTTACGTTAAATGTAAAATCGGCATATCTACATAGAACTTTAACATGTAGATCTCAGACCAATTACAGACTCCGATTTAGTTGGCGACTCTCTGATTACAGGCTTTCTACTGTGTTTGGAACGTTAACGTTCATAAGCTAAGTACAAGAAGCAGGCATTTGTTTAATAGTTTCAACAGCTCCAACTAGAGATGTCGCTCAATTTGATTTTTCAAATTACCACTTACCGTATACAGAGGAGATCAATGGGTGTAAATTAATCATTTTTTCCATGGCAGCAGTAGAAAGACTGGATGGAGAGAGTGGTCAACCAGTTAGCTCTTCTGGGATTGGTCGTTTTCCTTCCATAATGACGATATAGTCAACCCTAACCTCACCTGGTTAAAATTCGTTAGAAATAGGAAACGACCAATCGGTAAACAGATCGTCACAGATTTAGCTGGCAACTCTCTCCATCTTTATTGGCAAGAGTATTAATTAACATTATCAATATGTCGGTTTTCAAAGTTGGCAAACTTAGGCCTGAATCAAAAGCCTGAAGTCGAAAACTGTACTAATCTTCCATTTTCTTTCATTTCTTTTAGGGCCCCGAACCCGAACTTCAAAAAGGTCTAAGAGAAGAATTAGAAGCTCGACTCATGCAACTCCAACAAAGAGTTACCACATTGCGAACGGAATCCGAAGAAGTGTGGAAAACGTTAGAAACAGCCGAAACCACACTACTTGAAATGTTAAACGCCAAAGATTACGACTGCAGTGGTTACTTCGGAGAATCTGCTGTGCCTGCTAGTAAACCTCCCGAAACCGTGTCGATAAAACTCAGGGCCGACCGACAAGAGACTGAGGAATTTTATTTGACTGTAAGTGGAACTAATTTATTAATTTGCTTTTTAAACAGGAGCAATCCATAAAACACTAATTTTTTATGGTCGGTTTTATGAGCGCGTCATTTCCCACGGTTAATTTTTTTATTAATATTTTTTTGTTGTTGTTCTTTTTAGAAATTCCGTGAATACGTATTAGGAACAAGTAGGATAGCGAGATTAGATGCTAAGCATGAACACATCCGACAAACCCTTCTGGACGCAGGAGGGGATTCCCCGACTTGGCTATCTGGGATGCAGAACCATAAGGGGAACAATCAAGGTAGTCTTCCGCAGACCAAACCTCCGAGGAGAAAACGTATCGGGCGTCAAATGAACGGACAGCCGAAGCTTTTTGGCGGAAGTTTGGAAGAGTATTTGGAAGCGACCAATCAAGAAATACCGCTTATTGTCAAAAGCTGTGTTCGGGTTATTAATTTATACGGTAAGGAATTTTTTGAGGCTTTTGTAATTTAGTTGATTTGATGATAGAGAAAGCAAGGAAGACGGGAAAATCGATATTAAGAAATAGCTTAAGCAGAAAAAAACATTTAAATTGTAGAGTAGCCAGGCAGCCATGTGAACCGCGTTTCTTCATTTGTATTTACCCAAGAGACCGATTTAGGCCTGCAGTTGAGGCTCTTAGTCCAGTCCTGCTTAATAAATGATTTTTTATTGTTGCAGGTCTCCATCACCAGGGAATATTTAGAGTATCTGGATCTCAATTAGAAATAAACAATTTTAAAGACGCTTTTGAAAAAGGAGAAGATCCGTTAGCAGATGTGACAGACGCTTCGGATATTAATTCCGTAGCTGGAGTGCTTAAACTCTATCTTCGCGAACTTCGTGAACCTCTCTTCCCGATTATTTATTTTGAACAATTCATGGAGCTCGCTCAAGAAGAGTCAAAGCACGGATTTGTGACAAAAATAAGGGATCTCATACTGAGTCTCCCGAGGCCAGTTGTTATTGTAATGCGTTACCTATTTGCCTTTTTGAATCAGTAAGTACCAGAAAAAATTTTCGGGAAATTTTCGGGAAAAAACAAAAAACAAACACTATATGCGATTTTTATTTATTTATTTTTTTTTTAGCTTGTCTGAATTTTCCGATGAAAATATGATGGATCCGTATAATTTGGCTATTTGTTTTGGTCCCACATTGGTTCCTGTGCCTGAGGATAAGGATCAAGTTCAGTACCAAAATTTGGTGAACGAACTTATTAAGAATATTATTTTGTTTAATGAAGAAATCTTCCCTGTTGATTTTGGTAGCGTTATGTATGAAAAATATATTTCCAAAGAGCCGGATGAATGGTAAGTATTAGCGTAGAAATTATTTTTAAAAATTGAGAATAGGAAATAATGATTTTTCAATTTCTAGTGATGTCGGAGATTCTCCTTCAGACCAAATTCAAGAGGATTTGGACTCGGAAGTGTATCCTTCTGAGGATGGTAAGTTAAGATGTCACAATTTGACCCAGGCTGAGCCTTTTTTTCTGTAGCCATTTTCGATAAATGCGCTGAGACGTCAATGCGCTAGAGAGGTCAAGCTCGCCTATTCGCAGCTCAAACATTTTTGTGTAATAATTAATTACTAAACCATAATTCATTTTATTCCCTAGAATCTGACGTCCTAGAAGCCACAGCTCAATTCGACTTCATAGCTAGATCTGATAGAGAACTGAGTTTAAAAAAGGGGGACCACGTCACGTTGTTTTCTCAGGTGTCAAACGACTGGTGGAGAGGGAGCGTTAACGGAAAAGAAGGGCTTATTCCCGACAAATATATCCTTCTTAAAATAAAGTATGTATTTTTAAAAAAAAATCATAACAAAACTTTTCCTTCCCCCTTCATGCTCATAATTGTTCTCTTAATTTTTACAGAGATGAAGATAGAGATAAACTAGACGTCTTAAAATCTAGTTCATCGGAAGAATCAATGAGACGAAGAGCTTCCAGCTCAAACGATTCTGTTTTATCATCGGGAACCTCTTCTTCGACTCATAATTCTCCGTTAATAAGCGTTAGTCCGTTAACTTGGCCTGGAGATGGGGAACAAAGGCCTGATTGGACGGATAGAAATTCTAAAAATGGAGATCCTATTTCGATGTTGTCGTCTGCTCATGAGGTACTCGAAACAACAGTTTGACGTGTGTTTGTTTTTTTTTTTTCATAATCTTGCACTAGAAGTTCCATTTGTTTTTTTAGCTGTGATTTTTTGAAAATCAAATGACGTACTATTAAGTGTGATAAAATATTGCCAATTACACATGGAACTTCTTTGGGTTTTTTTTTTCAAATGGTAACTCACATTCGCCAACATGAGCAATGTACTGCATTATAATTTTAAAAAAAGTCTTCCTCTTTTTTTACACTAAGTAAAAAAATTTTTTAATTTTAAGCCTAGCGGGTTTGCAATTTATGCTCAAAATACTCAAAATATGCAATTTTAAATTGTACTAATTTGGCTGCATGAATTTTTTTTTTGTTATTCGTTGATTTATTTAATCATAAAATATTTAAATTTGAAATTACATAGAAATTCTGATAACTTCTACAGTTCGGTTATAAATTGAAAGTAAAAATTATAATGCATCTTTATGATGTTTATGATATATGATCCTCCTGCTTGATGATGTTTTGATAATACTGTTTCGAATTTTGCACGTGATCTGTTTTACAAGTTTTTTGCATAATCGACACTGAATTTGCTTTCCAATATTCACAGAGTGAAAGAAAACTTTTCATGATTGGGTATAGAGGGGTGTGATAAATTCTCACTCACTGCACAAATACTGAATTGCAGAAGATTCAAATGGTGAAATTTCAAATCGAGATACAGCTTCTAAAACAGAACATTTCCTGACTTTGTACAGTTCCACTGAGAAGATATCCCAAATCAAACATTGAAAAAAGAGCCACAGTTGTTTCGCTCAGATAAGTTACCTGCACTAATAAGATAGGCTGCCAATATCATCCTTTGAGACATAACTTGACTGATTCTTTAATTCTCTGCTGCCAAATCTTCCAAAGCAGGCTTCAAAAGGAAGATCTTGGGAACTGAAGACTGACTTGAAACTTTAAGGTCCTTTATACATTCGCGGATAACATCGGTGAGGTTTCCTATTTCGAATGTCACCGGAAAATTTTTCGACCGCTCAGTATTACATATGACAATTTTTTTCACAATTTTTATCACATTTTGCCTTTGTCATCTTTTCTCCTTTATATTTTGACGAGCAATGACAATGTTTCATCACTTAACCTCAAAATCTCCAACCAAAACAAACAACCGCTGCCATGTTTATTGTTTTTGTTTTTAAAGTTGGCAAGTGGCAGCACTGTCTAAAAGAAAATGGCGGTAGAAGTGTTAAAGTATTCAATGTTTACGGGTGAATAATTCAATTTTATGCATTATGTTTCGAATTAAGTGCTGATTTTAAGTTTTTTACTTGAGCTATGTGACAATGGTTATTCTCGGTGACGATTTCTGCAATTTTTCAGTATCCTTTTATCTGAATATTGGGACGAAAACGAAGACAACTTTTTATATGAAAAAACCGATCATGTGCAAATAATTAAACGAATCCAAACCTTGTATTATTTATAATTTTGATCTCGATTGGGAATTATCCCTGATCCCTATCATCTTGTACTGAACCCCATTTATCTCAAACAGTTTACACGACTGAATTTTTTTAAGAAAAAAATCTTGCCCAAAATCATTTTTTAGTTACCTACCTCTAACGAAATGATAGGTAATTGCCTGCTGTGTGTTTTTATGTAACAACGGAATGCCTTTTAGTATTATTAGAATGAATTTTTTGTGCTTTTTGAATCTTGCTTGTAATTGTAGTGTAACAAGTGAATCTCGGGGGCTGGCTCCAATTTTCCTTTTTTTTTTTAACAAGCACGAATAATCGTCGTTGAATTTGGACTAGTGAATGGTAGTTATTTGAAAGTTTGAAATAAAAGTAAATAAGCCTTCATCTGTGATTAACATCCTTTGGACAGAGTGCCAAATTTCAGGTATTGTTTTATTTTTTTTCCTTTTTCTCGATATTAATTTTTTTTCTTGTGGTTTTTTTTAGTCGCTTTCATAATTTGAAAACTACAACAATTATCTACAACATTCACTAGTTCTAAAACAAACCACAATTTTTTTTGTTGAGCATTCTCCTTATTGTTTGTTTGTACATAACATTTTCTTTTTTTATAATTTTTTTATAAAGCATCTTGAAGTTTTGGCTATTTGTTATGTGTTTAGTTAATGAATTTAGTTAATAAATAATAAAATAAATTAAACATATTTATTTTATGTTATTTATTTAAGGTCTTACATTAGTTGAAAACACAAAGTAAGATCTAGTTTAGTTCCTTGTTATTTGTTCTTAGTTTCTTTTTAAAAAGAAATTGATTAGGTGCTACCCCATTTTACGTTAAGCACTTTTCATTTTGAAATTACTTATTGGTTTAATTTTTTTTGTTCATTTTCCCATTTTTTTCAATATTTGATTTTTTTAGGAAAAATTTTTTCCCCCGATAAGTAATTTTTTTCTTTTTTGTTTTTTATAAATATTGTTTCGTGATTTCTATTTTTTGTTAATTTTCGTTTTTCTTTTTCTCTTATTGGTTCCCGAGTGCGTTTAGTCTATGTGTGTGGGTGTGCTCGCCTCGCTCATCGGCCGTTCTACCTCAGCTTGAAGGTGAGTTGGCCACGTAGTGCTATTTTTGTTCAGAAAAAAAAATATATTGCCGCTTATTAAGCATGCAGGTGCTGGTATAAATGTTGATGAGTTCAAATCCAGGTAAAATTAGAAACATATTTTTCCCCCTAATAAAAAAAAATCTTTGAAGACGTGATCGAAGGATTTGATTTTTTCTTTCCCAACAGGATGAATCTAATCATGAAATTCCGCCGAAGAAAAAAGATCAAGAAAGGAAAGAAGATCCAATCGAAATGACGCTAGTTCAAGTAAAGGGAAGCACAGTAGAAGGAGCTTTAAATACAGCTCAGTTAGTGGCTACAGCAGCTCTACGAGCGATAAATTCAGATCACGAGGAAACCGATAATTCCGAAACCGAAGAAACTCACAAAGAATCATCTCCGCATCGAAAAACTCACTGGAAAAGCCAAAGCGTTAGCGAAACCACAAACGAATCCTCTACTAATTTTAATCAAAATCGAGAGTTATGGCAAAGACGAGCTGCGTCTCAAGGCCATATAGATCCACCTCAAAACACGTCATTAAGACACAGTCAAGAATTATGGGAGCTTAGACAAAAGCACACACCCGATTTAGTTATGGATTTACCGGTCGTAGGGTCATCTAGTCCGAAAGAAGGCAACGATAAATCAATATCGGAAGAGGACAGCAGCGGAAGCGAATCAAGTTCCCCAGGGCCGGAAAGCCCGGATATGACGACCGCCGCTGAAAGATTCGCAAAGCAAAATCAATGTACTTTAAAGAAAAACACAAAGGTTAATCTCCCAAGAAACAAAACAAACGATATATTAAATGACAAAACGTCTTCCGAAGTCGATGGTCTTGAAAATATATTAAATTCCGAAAAAATAAATCAAGTTAAATCGGAATTAGAATTAGTAATCAATCCCGTTGCTCATCAACAGCGATTAACTCCAAAAATGGCGGTTAAATTTTCCGCGTCCAATAATCCGTCTAATACAGTTCCTTCTTTGAAACCTCAAGTTAAACAAAAACCTCAGATTTTAAGGAAACCTGTTCTTCCCTTACCCGTTCCTCCTACTCAAACCACTCCCGATATTTCACGGAAGGACGCTCACGATTAAAAAAAAGTTACGAAAGGAAATAATTAAAACGCAGGATTTTATTTTATTTATTTATTTCAAGACTGATTTTTAATGGATTAGGATTTTCAAGGACGAGTACTTTAGTTTTATTAGTTGCCATGTAAGAAAAATTAAATTTTGAAAAAAAATGTAGTTATTATTTTGGAAGTAGTACTTTTGTACCGAATATTAAGCTCTGTAATTGTTTTTTCTAATGTTCTAGAATGTAAATAAAAATTGCTTAAGGTAATTATTGTTACCCAGTTTATGAACAGTTCAGTAGCATTGATTTGGGTTCGTTTGCTGTTTTAATAATTTACAAGCTAACCACTCAATAAAGAAAAATTAGTTTGGTTGTTCACGCGTTGTGAATGTAGGCGTGATCATTTTCATCTTTAACACTATCTGGGATCCCAGGGACTTCTTTTGGACATGTGGCTCGTCTAGAAGACATTCCTGGCTGGACTTGCACAGCCATTTATGAATAACCTGAACCTTTTACTCATTAATGCTACTGACTAATAAAAATCACGCGCAATATTCCTTTGAAATGACCAATACCATGGGGTACTCCCATTTAGTAAACATTTTTAGTCACAAATATTAGATATATTTAAATATGAATCTCCCCTGATCATTCTATGGCCTAAAAAAGTTTATTAAATCAATCTCTTTATGTTACAAATAATTTAATTTATTGGTTGTGTCTTTCTATTTTATTTTACGTGCAAATAAAAATTTTATTAAAGCAGGCAAAAATCCCTCCTCGAAAATTAAAAAAAAAAATCTTGAAAATTTTAATTAATTGACCGTTTTTATGTAAATATAAATCTCCCCCACATTCGATATTTTGTAAATAATCAATGTATGTCAAACAAATAAATTTTTAAAATTTCATTGGAAAATATTTTATTAGGTCTTTTTTCGATTAAAGTAATAAAATTTTTCAAACTTAAAATTCTTACTTTAAAAAAAATAAAGACTTAATAGTTTGAAAAGAAAACTAATAATAGTTTTTGATTGTCATCAATGAAAAAGAAAAACCTGCTTACAATAAATGTATGCCTTATGTATTGTTAAACGAAGAAGTAAGTAAGTAATGCTGAAAGTATACTCATTATTCTATAATAACAGGGTGTCTTATTGTCTTTGTAATATTTTGCCGTTCAAATTATTTAACAAACGTATCGGCCGATTATCTTATAAATCATCTTGTAAACATAAAATGTCAGATCGGCGGTAATGGTTAAATAATTTATTCGTAAACTTAAAATAAATAAAAAGAAGTTTGTTGCATGTTAATAAATTGAAGTTGTAGTTAATTTTATCCATAATTTCAGAAATTTCCCGTTAAATTTCTTTTTTAAAAATTATGTATTTGAAAATAATAAAACACCCTTTTCCTTAATAATAATTTAATAAATGAGATGGTTCTAAATCTTTCAAATTACAATGGACACCAAAAAAAATAAAATCACTAGGCTATTGTTTATAGTTTTTATACTTGATGTTCTCAAAATCAGTATTATAAACGTGAATAAAATAAATAATCTGATTTGAGCAATATAACTCTTTGCTGAAGGATGTAAAAAAAACAATACAAAAGATGAATATTCTAAATAATTTTTCTCTGTTAATTTTTTATGTTCTTACGGCTGAGTTAAATAATAAACGTGGCCGAAACCGAAGTTTGCTTAAAAAACTTTTTTTAAAATAAATGTATTGTTAACAGCAAAATAAAAAAGTCCATTATTTTTTTGTTCCTTTTTTAAAAAATATTTATGCTTTTTATTTTCGGTTTGTGCCGATTTATCAGTTAAATAGCAGTGTCAAGTCTGATCATTTTAAACCTAAATGTACTATTGCTGTTCATGATATATTTTACTGGTACAATATGTTTACAATAATATAATATTTACCCTCTTATTTCGGGGTTTTATTTCAAATTTTCCTCTAAAAATGCTTAGCAAGCGTTAAAATTCAAATTATGAAGTATTTTTTAGCCGAATTATAAAGATTTGCGACGCAGCCTTCTTAAATTCGATTTTTTAAGCTGATAGCGGAGGCCTCGTATGGAATTATTCAGAGGTTGGCAACTGTGCTTGTGACGTCAGTGTTGATATTGGAAGTCAAAAGTATACGAACTGCGAATCGTTTAGTTTTTTTTTCCGTTCTCAATTAAACGTGATCTAATAATGAAAGGTTTGTTCAAATAAATCGCAGTGTACAGATTAAATTTATATACCCGCATTATTAATAATTGAGAACGCAATTGCAATTACTAGTAATTAATCAAGTGAAATTGAAGTGCAGTGCACACACTTATGAGTCGTGATCTAAATAATTTTTTGAATCTGGCTAGTGGAAATTACAGTGAAATGCTTTTTTTTTTACATTTTTCTTAACAAAACACTAGATCTTCCATGCAGCAATCGGAGAGAAGCATCTTTTTTTTAGTAGAGCTGAAGCATCGAACGAAACTTTATACACAGCCGTTTTTATAACCAAAACCTTGTTGGAATGGCAAGAAAAGATGCATTCATTGTAAACCAACAGAAGGCAACCTTTTACTTTATTTCTGTAAGTACTGCATACAGTTGTTTTTTGTTCTAATTAAAGAAATGTAGTTTTGATTGAAACCTATTGTAGTTCTGAAATGAGGTTCTTCTGATTGATTTAATTGATCAATTGTTTTAGTCAGGAAAAATTGTAAAAAATATCTCTTACCTGCATAATTTTGTTTTTGAAAATATGTTTTTGTCTAGAAGGAATTTTAGTACAATATTAAGTGAAAAGTTTTGGCGATAAAAATTTGGTGACTAGAAAATATTCTGGTAGTCTATTTTTTACATCTCAGTCAAGTTTAATTAGAATCATTTTTTTTTTTTACAAATTCGGTTTAAAAATTGATTATGCTTGAAAATCAAATATCTTTTTTAGAATTAATCATCACTCAAAAAGCAAAAAACCATTTTTTATTGCAGTAATTGATAATATATTGACTTTTTTGGATTTACAGTCATAAAATTCCAAAACACAAAAATAATATAAAAATGGTATATCCTTAAATATTACATTAAAATCGTTTTAGATAAGTATTTTTAAAAATGCTGTAACAGTCATAGCAGTGTTTTTCGAAAGATAACTATCAAGCTCCACAGTAAACAAGTGAAGTAATACTGGTTAATTTTTGATTTAAAACATAAATTGAAATACAGTAAAAAATTCAAGCTTCCAATAACATCTGTGCTGTTCTCAATTTTTCAGCAATCTTTTCATTTTTTTTATTTTCAGCCAATTTTAAGGCAGTTCCATTTTTGTCTTTCATTTCGAACAATTCAAGTCCCAATTGTGGTTTCAATTTTTCTAAAACTGTATCAATCAACTCCTCAATTTCATTTTTTTTTCCCATGGAAGCCGCTACATGGAAAAGAGTCTGCTGACGTTTATTTTTAATTAATAAAAACTGACTGTATACTTCATCAGTAAAAACCGTTTTACAACCTAAAAATACTAGATTATAAATATTCATATTATTTTCTTCAAGAGCGACATGTAATACTGTTCCCTCGTTCACAATAAGACAAGGTTTTCTTCCCCATAACAACGCGATCATTTCCCCAATTTCTTTCAAAATATATTTCGGTAACCGATCAAAATTTAATTTTTCCAAATGCAAATTAAAAAATGTTCTCATTAACTGGTAATCCGGTTGTAGGAAAATATTTTTAACCAAAATTTCAGCCAAATTAAAATTTCTTTTTTTAAACCTCTCGTCTTTCAAATATTCGATGAAAACTTGTGCTGAAAAATATTCACGAAATGTAAAATGAATAAATTCTAAATTTTCGTTTTGTCTCTTAATGATCCCGATACTTAACATGTTTATCGTATCTTCCTCATCGAAATTTTTAAATTCATTATTCAATGTCAAAGATTCGGCCAAAGCTTTACTGTAACCCCCACAGAATTTTTCGACGCTTTTTTTAAAAAAATCTTCTTCTAAATTTTTCTTTTTAAAATATACCGTGTATTTCATATCGATGAATTTTTCATAAATATTAAGAAGATTAGGCTCGTTTCCGAAAAAAGAAAAATCCGGGATTCTATCAGCATTTCTGACATATTCTTTAAAATGCCAAACGGCATCCTCCAACATTAAACATAACTGCAAAGGAGCCCCTATAAATTTCGCAGCATCTTTTTTAAAAATAAATCTCATTTTTTCTATAAAAAACTTTGTATACTTCCACATTCTCGTATTTTTTTGTACCGTTTCATTTTGGCCGAAAATTAAGTAATTAGTTCCTTTATCTAATACTAAACTAAGCCGATGGCTTAAATACTTTTTAATAAACTTTCTCATCTCATCATCTTTCACAGGGCTAAACTCCATTGCTAAAGTGCACAATTCTTTTTCTAATTCGTCTTTGTAGTGTCTCCGAGTTGTTACCCATAATTTACATTTCGTTTCTTTCTTTAAAAAATGTAAAAGCGAATGAATTTTTTGTCGGCTGCTTTCATCGGATAATTCATCAAAACCATCAAAAACTATTAAAAGAGGCTTTTTAAAATATTTCTGTTTACTCAATGCTAAATTCAACATTTCGAAACATAAATCGTTATTCAAACTTGGATCCACGTCGCTTAAAAAACTGATAATTTTTTTAACGTCAAAAGCTTCTCGTTTAATTTTTCTAATTGCCTTTAAATGATCTTTAAGATTAATGCGGATAAGCCAGTGTGTATCCATTATCGTATTTTGCCCACATGGCTCTTCATATAATTTCGTTACTGTCGTGCTCTTTCCCATTCCAGGATCATCAGATATCAATACCATTTTCTTATTAAAAATTTCTTTTATGAAATCTTTTTCGCTTATTAAAAATTTATTGCTGAATTTTTGGTTCAAGCATTTTTTCAAGTTTAAAATTGTGCCGGATGAATTTTTCCAAATAACTTCTTCTTTTTCTACTTTAAAAAGATGAACTACTTTATTTCTTTCGCTTAAATCATCGAATCGAGCTTGAGCGTCTTGCATGTTTAAAATTTCAACTTGAGGATTTGTAAATTGATTTAAAGTTTTTTTATCGCTCTCTTTGCAGCCGATTAAAAATATCTCAGAATTTTTAGATCTGAGCAAGTCATTTATTTTAGTTTTTATGATAATTTTTTCTTTAAATTTTCTTTTTAAGTAAAAATCGGGATAGTAACATTGCTTTAATATAAATGTCGGTTTAGTTTTAGGTCCTTTTTTGTTTAAATTAATCCAGAAAAATTTTCTACCAGGTTTTTCTTTGTTATGAGCATTTTCTTGGTCTTTGCAAAATTTTTTAAAATCATCATCAGTCAAATTCCAGTCAGGAAAAAGTATTCTTTTTGAAATAATACTTCCTTTTTTATATTCCTCACACTTTTCTAAAGTGATATCTAAATAATTTAAAATGTCCTCTTTTTTGTTTGGCTGAATCCCTTCGATAACAAAAACGTCATTTGAATTTTTTAATCCAGATTTAAAATTTTCAAGATCGATTTCTTGAATTACATCTGCATAAGCTCCTTCCAAACTGCTTGTCCCAATTACTCTTCCTCCTATTTGTATATATTCCCCTCCACATAATTTACTAATAATATCTATTTTATTTGTGGTCAAGAAATCTTTGCCATCTCCGATTAATTGTCGAAGTTCAATTTCTTTTCCTAGGAACATTACTTTCTTATATAATAAATTCTCTTTAGATTCATCATCTAAATCATTCAAATGAAATCCAATATCATTTCCTTCTGTATAATTAATATTCAAACCTTTTAAAGTATTTTTTATATTTTCTTCATTTTTATTAGTAATGAATATAAATTTTAAATTTGGCCTTTTGACTAGCAATTCTTTAATGGCGGAAAGAGTCTTTTCTATTTTTTCAGTTTCTGCGTAGTTCGAATTTTCAATAAAACCCACGTTAGCAGGTTCTGAGCTAAAAACGTCATACATTTTTTGTTTACTTAAATTTTCTAAATTAAACATACCATATTCACTATTAAACTCATTAAAATGTTTACCATACATCTGTTGAAGCACTCTCACTAATGTTAATAAAACATTTTCTGCATATAAAAGCAAAATACCTCTTTCAAATGTTAACAAATTTTTAAACTCATCGCTAACTTTTTCAAAATAAACATCATACTCCATTATTTTATTCACTTCGACATAAACTTTATTAAGTTCCCTGTTTGTATCTGCTGATTTTTTATGCACACTATTCTCAATAATTTTAATGTAATTCGGAAGTACTTTATCACAAAAGTAATTGTATAAATCCTCAGCGAATGCCTTTAACCAAACTTTTCCAGCTAAAGAATATTGCACAATTATTTGAGTAACCCGAACTATGGCCTCACTCTCCTCATCTAATTCATCGTTTAAAAAACTCAAGAAAATTGCAGATGGAGGACCGATAAAATGATTTTCCTTATTTTTTTCTTTAATATCTTTAATTATATTTGCAAATTCAGTCTTTTCTTCAATATTACTTGCAAAATATGGATTACAATCATTATTGTATGTAATTTGTGTTGCCATGTGTGTGAATTCATGAGCCATAGTGCCCAAAATGGCTTTCTTCCCCCGTTTTGCACTGGCAGCTATGAATATTTTTCCCTCTTTATGCCTAGTGTGCCCAAAAAGTCTTGCGTTAGTAGGCATTATACCTTTAACCTCTTCAGCATCAAAGTCGAATATTATTCTTAAAAAGTCAGCATATTGGAGAACTTTCAGAACAGTCGACATTTCTGAAACTTTATCTAACTCCTCATAATACTTTTGTACATTTTCTAAGTGTTTCTTTTGCCCTTCTGTTTTTGCAAACGATTTTGATACTAAAAAGTTAATATGCCCTTTCTCCTTTTGTTGGAAGCATGGTTCTTTTGCTTTTTTGAGGTAATATAATCCTGATTTATTAAGATTGTCTAATGTTTTTTTTTCTTTAACACTTTTAAATTTAACATCCTTAGATTCTAAATAAGCATAAATGTCATATTGCTCATTCTTAATTGCTACATATAATGCCGATTCATTCTTTGTGTTTAAATAATACTTTGATTTATCGAGCTGAATTATCTTCTTAACCTCTTCCAAATCACCTTTCTTTATAAATTCATGCAAATTAATCCTAGATTCGACAAACTGTCTCAGGCTTTTTTGATCTTCAAAATCATCACTTAAATCTTCAACTGAAAAATTTTTGGGGAATGGTTTATTCTTTTTCAGTAAAAAAAGCACTTGTTGATAATTTTTTGAATCCCAAGCTTCATTTATATTTTGGCATCCAGAGCTAAAATATGGTGAAACATCTGATGTACCAGTTTCTTTTTTGTTCGAATTATTCTCAGTAAGTCTTCGTATTTTGGCGCTGACGTTCTCGTTTCTTGTGTCTGAAAGCCCAGTCGGGGTTGACGGTCCAGCTCGTTTCATTTTAGCTGTGAAAAATTAAAGGCTGAGTGTAGAGTTCAATCATACATTCCTAACCTAAAATTGCGATCTTGCCAAAAACGAATGAAGTTACATTTACCGGCTTAAAAAAGAGGAATCCCTCTTTCGCCTAATTATGTTTATTTAAATGAACATTGCGTCAAGTAGTTTTTTCTCAGTTGAAACTAATAGAACTTCCAACGGAAATATGCGCGGCACTATTGCACTTTTTTTCCATTATACTAGCCGCGTTCAGATTAGGTTAGGTTTTCAATATGAACCTGAGCTTGGATTTTCAAAATCAATCGACTTACGTAATATAAACTAAACATAAGATTCTTTAATTAACTATTATTTTATTATTTTAGGCATACAAGGTGAATTTGATTGGCTAATTTTCAAACTAAGTTAAATTCCTCCAATGAAAATGCCGCAAAAATTCAAATTCCATTGACAGCGTTCCTTTGCAGCGCCATCTTAAAATCCAATATCATCAAGAAAGCGGTGGAAACGAAATCTCTTAGGCCGCGGTAAATAAAAATAAATCAACATATTTATTTATTCCAATATTCTCCACATTTTTGACGTTTTTCATTTTGCAAATTTTCAGTGTGAAGTGTAAATGATTATGTCTACTTATCCTTTCTATTTTGCTTTAAAATGAACCGGACGAGGCTGAGGAGATCGTTGACTATGTAACTGATTTATCGGGAAATGGAAGTAACTGAAATTCTCAAAAGAATATTCGATCATGATTTTAAATTGAAAACAGAAGATGATTTAAACAAGTAAGTACATTTCAATCATTCGACTTACGTTTTTTTCTTCAAACTGGGCTGTCATTTCCCTTTTTTTAGCATTGACCACCCTTGTTTACTTTTCCCCAGGAAAACCAAGTACTTAGACGCTGTTAACCGTTGGGTAATTACAACATTAGATAGCACGGTGCCTTATGCGACTCCGATAATAGATCATCGTACAGGTCGAGTAGGACCATCAAACGTTAAATTCGACGTTGGTGCACATTGTGGTTTGTTCATAATTGGATCAGAACGGTTAAGTGTTCATTCTCAAAGTAATTTCAGTTCGATTTTGTGCAACGTTTGTGTTTATCAAGGTAAGTCACTCAAAATTTGTTTCATAAACATGTCAGTGAAAATTAATTTATTATTTTAGGAAAATGGCAATTCGAAGTTCAGCTAGGAACAAAAGGTGTAATGCAGATCGGTTGGGCAACTCGCGGGTGTCGATTTTCTCAAGAGACAGGAGTAGGAGACACTGTCGATTCATATGCTTACGATGGAAATCGAGTTAGGAAATGGAATAATTACACACAAAAATATGGCCAACCCTGGTTAAGTGGGGATGTGATTGGTTGCTGTGGGGATTTTGATAAAGGAACCCTTGAATTTTTTCGAAATGGAGTTTCAATGGGTGAAGCATTTGATAAAGTTCATGTTGGGCCTGGTCGAGCTTATTTTCCAGCCGTTAGTTTAGGTTTCGGTGAACATCTAGTCGCTAATTTTGGGAATAATCCATTTCGATATCCTGTAAAGGGTTATGAACCACTACAAATTCGTCCAAATCAAGCAATTGCAAGATGTAATTTAATATTAGAATGGTTTCATAATCTTTTAAATACTCAAGAACAACTGAATCAGGTGAGTGTTGTTTGTTTGGTTTCTTTTTTTTTACCTGATCACTTCTTAAAATTTTTTTTGTTTTAAGGCTGTTACATCTGGTTATGGAGTACTGGATGTTGATATGACAACAGATGCTTTCTTCTTTAGCATTTCAAAAGTTTTGGTTCATTCTATTGCTCCGTTAATGAGTCAGCCATTTTTAACTGATGCATGTATTGTTCCTTTTATTGAAAAACTAGTCAAAAGAGAATCAAAAGACGGAAGCAAAGTAGTTGGAAAGAAAAAATCAGCGACTAATTTAGGAAATAAGGATAAATTGTCTGTTTGGTTAGATCTTCTTTGGACATTTTTGGATGTAGGTACAAAAATTACAAAGGAAATAATACTTGCTTTATTTTTTTTATTTGTCTTCAATTTTTTTGATTGCAGGAAAGAGAGTTAAAACCTTTTTTAGAAAACATATGTTTGCATCTACTTAGTAGGTTTCGACATGTTCCTAATACGTTGGATTATATTGATCAGAAAAAAAGTTTGACTTTACTTCGGTCAATTTGTGAGCATTCAAGATCAAGGCAGCTACTTTTACATCAAGTTTTCTTTGATACCGTAAAGTGAGTGTGTGTAGTTTAAATTTTGTAAATTTATAACATTGAAAATTTTGTTAAATTTTTTTAGATTGGTGGAGTTTTTACATGTGAAAATGTTAGACGAGCCTGGGTTAATTTCTGTAATCGACCAGCCATGGTGGGATAGTGGAGGGATGGATAGAGACGTAGAAGAAAGGAAGAAAGCTTATCTTAGATCATGCACCAGAGTTTTCGAAGCTATCTCAAGTAAGAGATTATTTTATGAAGATTTTTTTTTTAAGTTTGATGGGAAATAAATTTTTAAATTTATTTTTTAGGTGTTGAAGCTCTTCAAGTTAGCTTACTGAAAACCTTGATGACAAATACTGATGGCTCAAATCGTCAACCGTCGTCCAGGAAAATATTTTTGAAAAGGCTGCGGATATTTTTTCATGACAATTACATGTCGACTAGGGTAAGCAACCATTTTAACCACAGGACGCATTTTTACCAATTTTTAGGGCCTCTCGATAGGCTGTCTGAAGAAAATTAAACTGCCAGCTGACTCAGACAGAGCCGAAAAAATAGTCGTAGGCTTTTTTTAAAGAATTTTGAAGAATTTGCTCAAAATCATTCTAGTAAACTTTTGACCGCACATCATGAAAAGACTTGACCGGCAAAAAAATCTTTTGTTTTTAAATTTCTAAAAATATTTAACGATTTGAAAAAATTCAAGTTTTATCCCTGAAAGTGCCTAATGTATTTCTCTTTTGTTTTTTAGTCGATACCTCTTATTCAAACACCACTACCAGTCACGCTATGCTGCTTCCACCGACTTCTAGTCACATTCCGAGAACTCTGGGACGCTGAAGTACAAAAATCACCGGTGACCATCGACCCACGAGTATTCTACGACGCATCTATCAACTACTACACCGTAGATCGCATCGGAGGCGTCTTATCTCACTTAAACAAAACCTACGTAAAAGAATTAACTGCCGCATTGGGTCCTGACCACAAAGTCGTCAACAAAAAAGTAATTCAAGAAAATCCGTCGACAGCGAGAATGATAGCACCGTTAGATATAAGTAAGTATATTTTTTTTATTTTTATTTATTTTTTATTTTTTTTCGTTCAGGTTTTGATATTTTTTTTTTATTCGCCTTTTTTGGGGTGGGGATAGTTTTTTTGAAAATATGATTAGGTTGGGGCGTGATTTAATATAAAAATTGTAGTTGACGGACAGTTTCTTCCTGGATTTCTTGGAGGGCCCTCAATAGCTATACGAGTGCCTCAGGACGTTCAAGCCGCTGGAGGGATTCCAAGCGTCGTGCCAGTTTTAGCGAGGCTTCTTCAGCAAGCGAACGCAGGACCGTCGGGAGGACCTTTCGGATTCGACGGATCGCTCGGGTAAGTAAACAAAAATTATTTATGAAAAATATTGAAGTATTAATTTTTTTTAAAATTTTGATTTCAGAGTGTTAAGACCGGATAAATCAAGAGTGAGTAATGGATTTGTGGATAATACTTTGTCGTTAGTGGAGCTTTTGGATGGATTGATACTGTTTTATCATACGTCTGCTCATAAGCAAATTGTGAAGGTAAATGGAAATTTTTCGGAAGAAATGTCACTCAAATTTGGACATTATTTGGACTTATTTACAAAATTACTATTTTTATTTTTAGGTCAGCGCAATGCGGGACAACATGGAAGACTACATTAACGCTTACGAGGAAGCGAGAACTCGTCTAGAAACATTCAAGAATCCTCCGAAAACTTCGAAAAAAGATTCTCTGCCGTTAATTCAAACGGAAATCGAAAGAACGAAGCAAGTATTCGAAACGAAATTATACGAGCAATCTCGATTCATGGCTTGGGTCAGAGCCGCAATATTCTCGCAAGAAAAACAACGCCAGCTAGCTTGGCTTTTAAGCATTCTCGTACGCACCGTTAAAACTTCAGCAAGCGAAGGAGTTCTCTTCAGTTTCTTACCAGAGTTTTATTTAGATTCATTATTTGAAATTTGCACTGCTGTACGCACATTTTTTCATCCGACGTGTCTCGTCGAAGATATAGAAGGATTCAATTCGACTTTATTAGAGATAGGAGAATTTCTCTGCCTTAATTTCGCTGATCCTCGAATTGTGAACGCATCGTCTAAGGATACAATTGTTCAAGCTTTGGCTGCTTTCGTGGCTAGTCCTATAACTCTTCAAGCTTTAGAAAAAGTCCCACAGGAAGCACAAAGAAACATGGTGAAAGGATTATTGAGGCCGTACGAGAATCGAGCGTGGGCTCAGAGTAACTGGGTATTGGTTAGATTTTGGCAAGGATGCGGATTTGCTTTCCGTTACGATAAGTCGCCACATTTGACGAAGAAAATCGGTCCTAGATTTCTTCAGTCGGATTCAGCGATAATTAATCAATGTATAAGTAAGTAAATCTTGTGCTGTTTTTACATTTTCTTAAAAAACTTATTTTTTTTGTTTTATTTACAGAACCGCTGCCGTCCAAAATTTATCAAAACCACGTGAAAGAAATTATGCTGTTTAATGAACCATTAACAACGACTTTTCTTAATTCAGTGCTTAATCAGCTTAATTGGGCTTTTTCTGAATTTATTGGAATGCTTCAGGAAATTCAAAATATTTCATCTCGGCCGGAGAGAGTTTTTATCGAATCTAGGCAGCTGAAAATTTGCGCGACCTGCTTTGATTTGTCTTTAGCGTTGCTTCGAGTTTTAGAAATGATTTCTAATATTGCTGTAGAAGTTTTCGTTAATCCCGAAAGGCCTAATTCGGAATTATTGTTATCTCGGCTTTATCAGGTACGCCTCAAAATTATTTAATAAATTTTAGTGCCAAGATTTTTTTAATAATTTTTATAAATAACAATTTTAGCTCATCTGCCAGATTCTTAATCGAGTTAGCTCAACCACGGGTTGCTTCCAACATGTAGTTTTGTTAGAAATTCCTGATTTAGAAGCCGTTGATCATTTTCCAATTTTAGCTGCGGTAGTTGGGATCCTTTTAGCGCTTTTTAAGGAGGATATGAAATCTTTTAGCGGTAATTTTTTTATTTAAGATTTGGAATAAAATTAACAAACGCTTAATTTAAACTTAACATTCTGTTTCGTTTTATTTATTTGCAGAGGGCGCTCCAGTTTCAAATGTAGCACACGTTCTTCTAACGGAGCCAAGCTTTCAACTTTGTTCGCTCACGTTTCTCTTAGGCGATTTAAAGCAGCAAGCTGAAGGTTCTAAGTCAAAAATCACAAAATCAAAAGGATTTTCCTTAAGCAATTGTAAGTTATAATTTTGTATACTTTTTCCTATTCTAGTTTGAATTTATTTTTAATTTTCATTTATTTGTTTCAGATCAAGGGGATGTGTCGGATGAAGAACTACGAGACGTAAAACGCCTAATTCACATTTTAGAAGTCGGCCAACGAAAAGTATCTGCAATGAGTTTACATTCAGACGAGGATGTGTGCACCATTTGTTATGCTTTTCCAGTTTCTGTCATATTCGAACCGTGCAAGCACCAATCTTGCAAGTAAGTACTTTCTTTTTTTTCTTAATTTTTTTTAATCAAAACTTACTTTTTCCACTAATTTATTTTTTATTTTTTTTATTTCAGGGTTTGCATTGCACATCACCTTCTCAACGGAAGAGAATGCTTTTTCTGCAAAGCCACAATAGAAAGAGTAGTAGACGTACAAGGAGTTGTGATACACGATTTAGGAAGGGTAACTGATGCGTGATAATCGAAATATTTTTATTTGTGATAATATTAAAGCAGATGCTGGACATTTGTAATTTATTTAAATTTGTTATCTATGTAAAAAGTTTTAGAAGTAAATTATAAATTATACTGAAAGAACTCTTTATTAGTTAAATTTTTTAACGTGAATAATATAGATCTCGACGTCCTTTATTGATTGACGCAAAATTATCCCGAAATTCCTATAGGAAACGCGTAAAAAATGAATTTTTGACGAGGTTCCCGTGGGAATTTCGGGATGATTTTTGCGCCAATCGATAGAGGACGTCGAGTTCCATCGTATAGGACCAAAAAGGCTCTCCAAAGTTCCCGGTTAAAAAGATCATACTATTAAAACTGGATTTTTTAATTTGGCTTAAAATGGATTTTAAGGATTTTAAATTAGGGAGCTTTTTAAAGAGCTTTTGGCCTTGATCGATAGAGCTTACTGCCCTTGATCGAATGCTGCAAGAAATACCCCGAAATTCCTACGAAAAATGCGCAAAAACTGATTTTAAAATTTTTTCCTATGTGGTTTGTACCAAATTTTATTCGAAAAAACGTTATATGAAAAATTCACTTTTTAAAAAAAAAAAAGGTATATGGAAAATCGCGTTTTTTAAGCAGTTCCCGTGGGATTTCCGGGACTTTTATTGCATGGTCTGATAGAGGACATCCAGGGCTATCGTTTGAGACCAACAGCTCCCCAAAGCTCCTTCAAATAACGGAGATTTTAATCAATTTCGAAAAAAGTGACTTTTTTGGGTTTTCCTTCCGTATGAGATGGGGAAAGCTCGGGAAAGCTCCAAACCTGGATTTTTGGATACCTAAGGTCCTAACCAAAATCCATATATTTTTGTATTAAAACTTTTTGTAAAACAGCTCTAAAACGCACCGTTCTCGAGATATTTGCGATTTTAGGTTGGAGTAAATTTTCGTGGGGAAAAATGGATTTTTGGCTACAAACTGTGTTTGCGGCAGTTCCCGTAGGAATTTCGGGAATCTGATTGCAGCACTGGATAGAGGACGTCGAGATCTATCATTTAAGACCAAGAAAGCTCCCGAAAGTTCCCGATTAAAAGCCCATTTCATGAAATGCGGATAATTTAATTTTGGCCCAAAATGGCCGCTTTCAGCCAACTTTTGGGGGCTTTTTTGGCGTTTCCCTATGAGTTTAGACCCAAGGGACCCATTCCACCGGTTTTTGCCGAAATCCGGAAAGGTCGATGAAAAAGTTCAAAAAACATGAAAGACTATAGTCTTTCCTTTTTTTCGATTTTCGACGAAAATTTGAAAATGGCGGAAACCGGCTAAATGGGTTTAGATGGGGCTGAAAACTCGAAAAAAGCCAAAAAATTCGGGATTAGGCCCAAATTAAGCCCAAAAATGGCTTATGAAAGGCCTATTTTGGGCTTATTCCGGATTTTTTTGGTTTTTTTCGAAATTTTAGGCCAAACTATAACCATTTAGCCGGTATCCGCCGGTTTCCGCCATTTTCTAAAATCGTCGAAAATCGAAAAATGACCTACAGAAGGCTTATTTTAAATATTGCAAAAACCGGCTAAATGGGTATGGTTTGGCCTAAAATTTCGAAAAAAAACAAAAAAATCCGGAATAAGCCCAAAATAGGCCTTTCATAAGCCATTTTTGGGCTTAATTTGGGCCTAATCCCGAATTTTTTGGCTTTTTTCGAGTTTTCAGCCCCATCTAAACCCATTTAGCCGGTTTCCGCCATTTTCAAATTTTCGTCGAAAATCGAAAAAAAGGAAAGACTATAGTCTTTCATGTTTTTTGAACTTTTTCATCGACCTTTCCGGATTTCGGCAAAAACCGGTGGAATGGGTCCCTTGGGTCTAAACTCATAGGGAAACGCCAAAAAAGCCCCCAAAAGTTGGCTGAAAGCGGCCATTTTGGGCCAAAATTAAATTATCCGCATTTCATGAAATGGGCTTTTAATCGGGAACTTTCGGGAGCTTTCTTGGTCTTAAATGATAGATCTCGACGTCCTCTATCCAGTGCTGCAATCAGATTCCCGAAATTCCTACGGGAACTGCCGCAAACACAGTTTGTAGCCAAAAATCCATTTTTCCCCACGAAAATTTACTCCAACCTAAAATCGCAAATATCTCGAGAACGGTGCGTTTTAGAGCTGTTTTACAAAAAGTTTTAATACAAAAATATATGGATTTTGGTTAGGACCTTAGGTATCCAAAAATCCAGGTTTGGAGCTTTCCCGAGCTTTCCCCATCTCATACGGAAGGAAAACCCAAAAAAGTCACTTTTTTCGAAATTGATTAAAATCTCCGTTATTTGAAGGAGCTTTGGGGAGCTGTTGGTCTCAAACGATAGCCCTGGATGTCCTCTATCAGACCATGCAATAAAAGTCCCGGAAATCCCACGGGAACTGCTTAAAAAACGCGATTTTCCAAAAACCTTTTTTTTTTAAAAAAGTGAATTTTTCATATAACGTTTTTTCGAATAAAATTTGGTACAAACCACATAGGAAAAAATTTTAAAATCAGTTTTTGCGCATTTTTCGTAGGAATTTCGGGGTATTTCTTGCAGCATTCGATCAAGGGCAGTAAGCTCTATCGATCAAGACCAAAAGCTCTTTAAAAAGCTCCCTAATTTAAAATCCTTAAAATCCATTTTAAGCCAAATTAAAAAATCCAGTTTTAATAGTATGATCTTTTTAACCGGGAACTTTGGAGAGCCTTTTTGGTCCTATACGATGGAACTCGACGTCCTCTATCGATTGGCGCAAAAATCATCCCGAAATTCCCACGGGAATCTTGTCCAAAATGCATTTTTTACTTTTTGACAAGGGTCCCGTGGTTCCCGTATATAGGATAAGGAAGGTATGGTTCATTTCTATCAAGGATATGATAAGTAAATCAATATACAATGTAGATAAAATATAAAATTTTCAATTTCATTTTATTCAATTTTTTTACAAAAACTACAAACATTAATGCTTAGAAATATAGCACGAGCACATTTGTTTGGACCAGTAAAGCCCTTAATCACAAAACGGCTAATGGGAAGTTAAGTCTTTTTGAGTATACACTAATTTAATAAGGTATTTTTTAAAGGCTCACAACGCTAATTTTTTTAAGGAATTTTTTCGATTAAATTAGTCCATTTCCAATCTTCTAAATTTCTGTTAAGAGTTTTTACAAGTTGTTAAATCCGATACGATATAACTCGGTATTGAACTTTTTCCTCCTTTAAGGCACGGAAGCCTTTTGCCATTTGTCTGTTAACAGTTTCGTGATTAGAGGCTTTGCTACATCCCCTTTCCTTTCAGCAAAATTAATTGTTTCCTAATTTTAACTGTAATTGGTTAATTTTAATCCTCACTTCTCTACATTTAATAAAAATCCATTTTGTCTAAATTTTCCAAAATCCCAAAAAAATAATTTTAGAAAATTTCACCAACATTAAAGCGAAAATCATAGTGATTTATTATGAACTAGAGTCCCGAATTTTTAAATTAACGTGCAAGAGAGCATAATTGCAACCAATTATTTAGTGCTTTTATATAACTTAATACTGAAAAAAAAAACTATTTCACTAATTGATTGCCACAAAAACTTGAAAAAATATCCCATGCATCTTATTTTACAAATCATGTCCTGCCATGGAATTTTTTATTTAATAAATGAAGTAATAAATTAACATTGATTTGTGCTTTTCCAAATAGATCCATAACGGCTCGGCCTTCAAATTGAAGTTTTAATAATTCCTAAAACAAAAAAACAAAAAAAATTAATTAATTTAACAAACTGAGATTTGATTTGGAGCCTTAAGATTTGGCTTTAAATTTGAAAAATGATTTACCTGAATATCAATATCAATTTTCTCGACTTCTACTCCCATAAATCTTCCTCGAACGGAATAAATCCCATTAAAATCCGTTGTTGAAATTTCGAACTGGACGTTCTTCAGTTGGCCAGGCGGAACTCCATCCAATGCAACTAGGATTCCTTTTTCGCGTAGCCTCGTCCCTGAATATTTAATGCTCTTTTCTTTCTTACTTTGATTCGATCTAGAAAAATTTTATCATTAAAATATTTCTTTGGCAAAAAAATTCAATAATGATGCCAAAACCCTTAACAGGCTTTTTCGAATGGACTATTTAATAAATTTTTTTTTAGAGGATCTAAACGCCTAACTGCTAGTCGTACAACTGACACTATCAGTTCATCAACTGACACTGCTAGTTGATTAACAAGCAGTGTCAGTTGATCAACTGGCAGTAAGTGATTGTCAGTTGATCAACTAGCAGTGTCAGTTCATCAACTGACAATAACATACTTTCAAGTTGCCTGTTGTTCTACTAGCAGTGTCAGTTCATCAACTAGCAGTGTCAGTTCAACAACTAGCAGTGTCAGTTCATCAACTAGCAGTGCCAGTTCATCAACTAGCAGTGTCAGTTGATCAACTGACTCTGCTAGTAGAACAACAGGCAACTTGAAAGTATGTTATTGTCAGTTGATGAACTGACACTGCTTGTTAATCAACTAGCAGTGTCAGTTGATCAACTGGCAGTGTCAGTAGTTGTACGACTAGCAGTAAACAACCGTCAAACCGTGTGACCTTTCAGGGCTTCCGTATGATCTAAACTAATTATCCAGAAACGATTGCAAAATATTTGGCCCATTTTTGACGTCACTAACGAATAAAAACGACATTAAAAAAAATTAAAACTCACTTTCTAGGAGCCGTTAAATTACTCAGACAAGTTTTTAAGTACTGTTCATAATAAGCAAGTTGATCTTCGTAGAATTTTCGTTTTTGATCGAGTCTTTGTTGAGCTGTTCTTAAAACTTGAATTTCCTAAAAAAGAAAATATCTGAATAAGTCATTTTTTATAAAATTCCAAACTTATTTCATCTTTAATTAATTATACTACCTTGTTTTGAGCTTGTCGATATTGTTGCCTTTGAGAAACATCATCAATTAATGAGCGAATGATTGTTTGATAATCATCGCAACTTCGAACCATTCCGCTTAGTTCTAATCTTGCTAAATTAGCAGCAATATCCGAGTGCTCAGGTGTATTGACAGCCGACGTTAATGTCTCTCCCCGGAGTTCGTATAATCTGCTGGTTATCATTTCCTTTGTCCTGTAAAAATTATTAATAAAATTATTAACTAATACTAAATTTTTAATTTCTTTACTTCTCCACTTTTCTTAATTTCGATTTCCGGATTTAATTTTTGCAAAAAAAAAATTCCCTTACTTAATGAAAAGTTTTTCTGTTGTTGTTGGATCCTCCGGCGGTGCTTGAAATTTGTTATCCAGCTCCAAGCATATTTGCATTTTCCCTGCCTTTGCACGGGATGAGAGAGCTTCACTTGGACTACCTGAAAATTAAATAAAAAAATTATCAATTAAACAGGGAAAAAAAATTAGAGGTTTAGAAAAAATTATACTTACATCCGAGTAGAAGAGCTAGAGAAGGAGAGCCGCCTAAATCATCAAGGATTTCGTGGATTGGATCCAGGGAATCCGGTGCTATGAGTTGCCTCTCTTCCAGTAACAACTTATGAGATTTACAAATTTCTCCAAGACTGATATAAAGTCTAGGTTTTTCGATTAGAGCAGCCTCCGAATATTTCGTGACGCTGAAGTGTTCTTCTAATTCTTCAACTGAGCAACAGTTACGGCACAAACGTTTCATTTCCTCGTGGCATTCGATTATGAATTGATTCAAGCACATTAAGTGAGAAGATTCTTCTCCAAACTGGGAAAAAAATTAAAAAATCCGATATTTTCATTCTTAACAGTTTTCATAGAAGCCACAAAACGAACCAAAAAACGTAGAAAAAAAATCGTTTTCGTTTCTGGAATCGAAAAGTCCAGAAAAAGGGCCGACAAAAACTTATCATTTTTTCTACCATAAAAAGTACCGGAAAAAAAAAATTCAACTTATTTTTTAGCCATAAAAATTGGCTAACTAAAGGGTAGAAAAAAATATAATCATTTCACTTTGAAAAGAGCGAAAAATGTTTTTTTTACTGGTCTCCTTTTCATGAAAACCATAAATTGGACTGACGAAAAAAGAAAAGGATCGATACATTCTAAAACGATATTTCCCATTTCGTTTCCCAAAGTAAACACAAATTTAGTCTTAGACAAAATTTGCCAATCTTCAAAATATTGCTCCACCTCGTCAATACTACAAAGGGTTTAGCTCTTTAGCTGTCTGTGAAAAAAATTGCTACATCAGCGAAACTGACCCCTTTCTTAGAAGCTGCAAACTGAAGGATTTTAGCGATGCTGGCGAGATTTCGTCGTTGCTCGACTTTCAACGGCTGATCTGGTGGAAGCGAGATGATGTCATGAGCATCAGGAGCCACAATCCCAGAATTAATATACTGATAATAGATTAAATGTCCGACGATCTGTGAAAAATTAAAACAAAAATTAGTTAGTAGTCGGATTCCTTTTTAATTATTAAAAACTAATTTTTGCCAGTTACTTTTAAAATATCCTTTTCGGGCGTCTGCGGAAATTTTTGAAGCAAAGCATTTTTCAGCGATTTTGCGATATACCTCAAAGCGTACGGAAACTGATTAGTACTGTGCGATAATCTTTCTAAAAAGCATCTAACCCAAGACTGAAATAAGAAAAAAAAAAATTGTGACAGCCACAACACATCGTGAAAAGATTTTTTTTGCACCAAATTCGGCCAAACCTTTAAAATTTTTATATTGTGATTTAATCTTCTGACTACTTCAGGATGTTTCAAAGCTTGCTCTTGAGTAACCGAATGAGGCAACTCCGAACACTTCCCGCTTTCCGTTTCCGTTTGATTGATCCATCGGCGATAAATATCAACAGGATTCGTGTCGATGCAGATTTTATCATTCAACACCTAAAATATAAACAAAAACAAAAATATAAAATAATTTAAACATTTTCTTAGGTAAGGAATGGTTTGCCGCGTTTATGTGAATCGTTTGCCGCTAAATTACAATTCCTTTTTTTGAATGCCCAAAGGGCATCAGAAATTTTTTTTCACCAAAGAATTTTGAAAGAAATTAGTTCGACAAAAAAAATTTAATAAAATTGCTGGACAAGAAATTTTTAAAATATGTAAATGTTAATTTTTTTTATTTTGGCTACTAATTTCATTCTGTGCCATTGTGCAATTCTTTTCATGAGACCGACCTTTTCGATTAAAAATCCTAAAATATTCCTCAGCGGATTATGCCCTTCCGCTTGTCTAGCATAATTCACAGCCAATCGAAGCACGAGCGGATTACACGTCACCGCATCCGTCGGTTTTTGAAACTTTGATTGCACTTCCTCATAAAGCGTAAAACGGAAAAGCCTTAACAACAAGTACGCATCACGAGAACTTGATCCATGATTAAAAAGAGGAAAGACGCAGTCTTGAATATCGTGAATTGACTTAGACGGAACTCGAACGATTAATCTTGATAAATAAGCTGGAAAAAGAAATTAAATTAAATAAATTTAAATGACATAAAAAAAGGGTTTTCAACATAAACATTTACAAACGTTACCTGGATCTGTCTGTAGCAAGTAAAACAACTGTTGATATCCATCTAAAAGTGTTTTCGCTTCCTTACTAAAACCTTTAATGCCCTTGGCTTCGTTTACGTTTCCCTGGACTGTTTGTAACTGTTTACCTTCAGCTACAAGGGCTTCTACTGATATTTTATTTTGAACTAATAAACCGATCTTCGTATCCATTTCGTCTAGTTTGCAAGCTAGTTCTTGGTTTCTTTTGATCGTTTCTACGACGCAGCTTTTCATAGCCTGCAATGGGAAAGAAAATTTTTTATGATTATTGAAAAAAAAAAAACCACTTTGTTAAGTAAAAAATTGCTCAACGGATTTTTAAAAAAATTGCTCGACAAGGGATTTTTAAAAAAAATTTCTCGACAAGGAATTTTTAAAAAAAATTGCTCGACAAGGAAATTAAAAAAAAATTGCTTGTCAAGAAATTTTCTGCTCCACAAAAAATTTGGAAAACTTTTTTTCCCACTAAAATTTAAGTTTTTTTTTTTTTGGAATATCTGGTTCAAACTTTGCTGAAGAGAAAAGTCACTTTATAAACTTAAATCACTTATTTCTGTAAATCTGTAAATCATGAATCTTAACCCAAAATCAAATTCAAATAATTCACTCACTTGAACCTTTAAATCCGTCGAATAATCGTAGCTATTTATTTGATGTAAAGACGCCAGACGTTTCAATAAAGCAAAAGACGGCTGCGAATATTGACTAACGTAGTTGAACGTAAAATTTTTCCGAACACGGTATCCTCTCCACACAGCTTGAATTTTTATAATTTTATCAATCTACAATCATTATATATCATTAATTTAATTAATTTCATCAATAAAAAACTTCTAAAAAATTTTTCCATACATTTTGCCTATAATAGTCCCAATAATCACTCCTCACTGGTTTAGACAATAGCATCGCTTTCCTTTGAAGATACAATCTCCTTTGCCTGGTGCCTCGCCACCATGCCTGAATAGTCACAATCGCCCTCATCATTTTCTTTACTTTCTGACGTGCTAAATATCCTCTGATAAGGGCTTGAAGTATTATTATTTTATGTTCGACGTTGTTTTTATTTTTAAGCAATCCATTTGACTTTTTGATCAAAGCTCCGTTGATTTTTGAAATGACATACTAAAACAAAAATTAAGTAATTAATTAAAAATTTATTCATATAAGCAGCACATTTCTAGCTCTTGATAAAAGTGCTTGTATAAAAAATTTACCTTGATATCGTCAATTGATAAAAAGGAAGAAGCGCCATTAACATCAGGTGGTCTGTTCCATTGAAACGAATTCGTTAATAAATTGAGATAAACAGGAAGGTCAGGTGAGATATTTTGAACTAGCCAGCAACAGTGTGATTTAGCTGATTTTCGTTTTTGGAATTCCCTTAAAGCGTTGACGACATAAACTGAATTTTTTGGAAGTTCTATACCGTAATTTTCGATAGCTTTTACAACTGCTTCTTCTTTGCTTTGAGAAATCGCGACGTTCACATTAGAGAGCCATTCACATACTGAAATATACAAAAAAAATTAATTAATAATTTTAACTTAAAAATTAAGGCTTTAAATTTTTTTCCTCATAAAAAAATTTTGCTCTGAGGAAATATAGAATTTTTTTTGACTTAAAATTTGACAAAAAATGTAACAAATCTTACTTTTTCGAGCTTCTAAATTATATTTTTGAAGATCCTGAACAACGGAAATAACATCCTCTAGCCACAATCCCTCTCCTGAATTTTTTTGTTTCTCTTCTAAGCATGCTGCCAACAAATTCATGCACAGTGGAATATCTTCAGACGAAACTTCACCGGGTATTAATCCATGAAGAGATTCCCACAATGTATTCGAATCCGATCCTCGAACTGCTTCATTGATTTCTTCTAAATAGCTTAAAGCTAAAAAATTAAAATATTATTAAAATCAAAGTATTTCAAAGGCCTTTAGATCAAGCCTTAAGCCAACTGAAAAGCACTCCTTGGATTCAATTTGCTGCCTGCAGCCAGCTTTTAACTATCCATCTTACCTCTGGTCTGCTGCAAATCTTGCTGATTCGTCAAATCAATGCATTCCTGAATATCTTCAAAAGTCAGCAACTGATTTTCGATATTTTCCGTCAGTTTCTGTTGCCTACACGCAGAAAGTGATTTGAAATATTTTGTCTGAAGAGCTGGATCTACATTCTTTAAAAGAAAAATTATCAGTCGCCTATAAATCATTTTTTTTTCGCCAAAACAACTTAACTTACCATGAATGGAATTTTTTTACTAGAAAGAGCCGACCAAACTGAATTCCAATCGCGATTATCAACAGCTGTTGTTATCATTCCTATCGTATTTAAAACTATAAGACTGGATTTTATATTCTCATACGTTAATTTCTACAAAAAAAAATATTTACCGTTATTTTTACTTTATTACATTTTTTTAAAAAAAAATTTTTCAACTTACTCCTCCTGCCATTAAATAATCAGCCCTCATCTCTTCCAAATACAAAGGCCCGGCAAAATCGTACATGAACTGAGAAAGCTTTAGGGAAGGACTTCTAAGAGCATGAAGTAATTTATCTAAATTAGAATCTGTTAAAGCTTTAGCTACTTCATTGACTGCTTCGATTGCTGGAAATAAAAATAAAACTTAGCTTCATCATCTCAGTTTTTTCTTCCAAAACAAAAACTTACTCCTGTCATAATCCTTGGCACTCCGATTCCCATTTTTAATGACATTTTGAATTATTTCTCTTGCTTTGCTAGTTTTAAGTTGACTTAAGTCCAATTGAAAAAACTCGTCTAAGTAAAATTCTATATTATTGCTCGAATAATCCTGCAAACAAAAAAAAAATTAAGAGCTCAGAATAAAATAATTTACAGCAGCTGAAAAATCCTTACCTTTAATTCAGAAGTAGACGAGTTAAGTATTTGCTTTAATTTTTCTCTATCTTTTTTCTTAACACACTCCATTATGTTTTCCCAGATGCACAAAACTGGAACATTAAAATTTTTTACATTTTTCATGTTTCACACAATTTTTAGCCAAACAAAAATTTATTTACTCACTGTTTACACTTCGAATATATCCTTGAATCTCACCATGAGTCAACAACTCATCATATATATCAGGTTCATAACTTTCACTTAAAGATCTATTCTGAGCTGCCTCACATTTTTCTGCTTTAGCTCCAATAAAAGTTGTCAAATACTGCTTTATGTTTTCTGGCTTCACATGTGAAAGATTGACTGAAGAACTCTTAATACTTTGCAATAATTTCTCTTCACACTAAAACAAAAATTCCTGTTTCAATATTTTAAAAAAAAATCACAAAACAAAAATTAATTTACATACCTTTTCATCAATAGCTTCATTGATACTGATAATAGCAGCATGTAGAGAGGCACTATCACAATCAAGTTCACCAGCAAGCAATCCTCCAATTTTCTGGAAAGCTGGCATGGTCACACCATATTTTCTAAATTCAACGCATACTGAATCGATTTCTTGTCCTGCACAAAAAAATTCCAATAAATCACAGTTTCATCATTCACATTTTCATTTTTCAAACTTACTTGTAAACTGAACTTTTCCATATAAATCCTGAATCAACGGGGCTTGACCTAACCTAAACAAATGAGTACTCAACGCATGTACGCAATAAATAACTTTTGGCATATTTTTTTTATCATAAACATCTGTCGTCTCTGGATGAAAAATCTTAGGAAACCCAGCAGCTGTTAATGATTTAATCCAATAATTGATATTGTCTGTGTGACGAAATTGAAGTCCAAACGCTTTATATCGATGTTGAAAAATATCATAAATCCTGCTGAGCGGCACAACATCAGGAGCTACAAAGTTCCCTAATTTGGCTAGATACACACCATTACGAAGATTTTCTTCTAGTTCTGTTGTAGGTGGAAGTGGTTCTTTTAGCACTGCTTCCATCCATCTAAACAAAAAAATTAATCAACTATTGTTTTCAAAATTTTTAGCAATAAATCACTGTACTTACACTTTGGCTTCTTCAAGATGACATAAATATTCATAAGCTATGTCGTGCTGCCTAGCATCGTCCATTTCTTCAGCAGATTTCCGGGTCCCCGGATTGAATTCTATAACAAGGGAAAAAAAAATCAAGACTCAACATGAAATAAACAAGCTGAATCATCAAGTAAAACGAAATGTCGAATGTTTACATAATAGCACATTTTTCGAGAAATGAACAAAAATATCTTTTCTGCGAAACCTTCTTTCCAGGAAAAGTACAAGTACTAATAAAAATATCCAATTGAATGAAATACAATATCGGGAAGTGTATCAGATGATAAGGAATATCAATCATTTGCCGGCTTATTTCATATGGATATTAGTACATCTAGAAATAATTACTTTCTGCGTTTATAATTAGACAAACCTACCGTGATTTTTAATATCCATGATTGCATTTATAGCTTAAAAATTATAGTCAAAAATTGAGAAGTAAATACTGTAAACAACACAATAAATTCGTTAAAAACGCCATTTTAGTACCACGTGATTTCGTTTGAGCGGTCTTGAATCTGATTGGCTGACGGGAGAGGTCGTGTTCACAAATTCAACGTTTTGAGTCTAATGCCACGTTCGAAAATTCAATTTGTTTTAAAAATGCCGCCAATGATATTCCCCAAGTTTTAATTGATAAAAAGTGATTTTTTTAAACAAATTAAGGTCCATTAAATAAATTTTATTGTATAAAAAGAATATTAGAGAGTTAAATACGCTATTTTTGTAAAAATGAAGTCTTCCTTTCGTTTTGCAATTTTTTAAAGACAGTAAATATTGTGCAATAGGTCAAATTTCAGTCTTGGATGGCATTTATTGATGCAAAAAAATTTATTTAGATATTTGGTTGAAATTAAGTGATTAGCTTTGTTCCAAAAAGCATCATCAGACTTCTCTTATAAAAACGAGTAGTTGACGATAAGAATTATCATTCATCCCCATTCCTATGACATATTCAACACGGGTGGGCTAGTTAAGGGTCATTGCCAATTTTAGATAAATACAAAAACAGATTACTCACCGATTCAGTTTTTCAAAATATCCGCTTGAGAAGTTCAAATAATGATGAAATGTTTTTTTCGCAAACACGTAATTAACTACGTTGTTTCATTTACGCAGAGTGATCGTAAAAAATTCAGATAAATTTAAGTAACAGATATTTACAGATAGTGCTGAAATTATTAATAAAAATAAAATAGAAAATGTAACTTTAGTGCTGCATTAAACTTGATTTAAATAAAATGGCTCAAAAAACGTGGATTTTAGCATTGATTCTCGGGTTGTGCCTAACAGGAGCAACATCCGGAAATGGTAAGATATTTCCAAAAGGGCAAATCATTAATAATTGGGTATAAAAATAAATGAAATCTGAAAAATCTGAAAGCATTTACTAAATATAAAACGAGACAAAAGCCGTTGGACGATTGAACCGCAAATGGGTAACCCCTAATTAGGCTATTAAGCATCTGAAGCGATATAACGTGATAACCCTCGAACTTTGAGCTCCTGCTGTAATAATAATATTCTCAATCGAGAGTGGACGAGGAGAGAGTTTTGTTATAAGGCAATATTTGTTTTAACCTTTTTATGTTCGTAGATTAAAATGTTAAAATTTAAAATCTAACCCCTTTTTTTATTATTATTTTACTAATTAAAAAAGTGGGCGAAAAATGTAACTATATAGTTAAGTGATATAAGGAAAAACTCATTTAAAATGGCGGAAAAAATTTGGGGATTTTTATTTATTTTTGGTGTTTGTTTGGCAGGAGCGGTATCCGAAAATGGTAAGAATTTTTTTTGGGGGATTTTGAAAAAAAAAGTGATAAATCTAGATTCGGTGCTGGATGAAAACATCCGTCCCATCGTATCATTAATTATTGCTTCAAGCTGACGTTTTCGTTGACGAGACTTTCTCAACTGTGCACAGATACCGATTTTAGAAATGCAGAGGTTTTGGTTTTTGTGTCGAGAACTTTAATGATCGTTTACATCAACGAGGAAATGTTGGCTATAATTTCTTTTTGGCCTTGAGTTGAATAAAATTTTTGCATTTAGTTGGGATGGAAAAAGTTTCCAATATTTTTTTTTTGGAAAAATGCTAAAGGATTTCTTACATGGAGCATGATTCAAAATGTTCGACCATCTTGATTATGAAATTGATGGAAAATCTTGATGCGGGTCAAGGTCGCCATCATATTATTTTGAAATATAAAGGAAATTTTGAAAGGAAAAAGGAAAAACCAAGATGGCTACCTTGATTAACGAGGGTACGTAATAAATTGGCAACACTGATAATTTTTGTTTACTTTTTCAGACACCAGGATAGAAGTAACACTAAAACCGGAGGAGGCCAGAGTTATCGAAAAGAAAGTCAGCGACCAAATTTTACAAATTCTGGAACATTATAAGCAGGAAGACCCTGTTGGACTGCCTGGAGCTCCAATCCCAGATCCGATGCCCATCCCAGACATGAAACATTCATTTTCCGTTGCGACGATGAACTTTAAAACCGTTAACGTCTATGGTCTGTCGAAATTCCGGATAGAGCACATCAGGTCTAATCTAGCTGACATGAAGGTAAAATATTTGTGAGTAAAAAATACTAATTAGATTGATTTTTGAAGGCGTGGCAGCAGCAGCAACGCCGTCGTGATTGGCCACGTGCGATTTGGTTCTACTTAACCCTACCTGGTTAAAAAATGAATCAAGGAAAAGGCTTCTTGGTTAGCAACCGTGTTTTTAGGTTCTCTATACTAATCATGCTAATTTTACTTGTGCAGGTGTCAGTCGGGATGAGGATCGACGAAATGTTAATCAAAGGAAAATATACAATGTCGACATGGCTGAGCAGGCAAGCAGGCGACTTTAACGTCACACTAACAAACGTTACAGTCCAAGGCATCGCCAGTTTAGAAGTGAATCGTGGTGGCCAATTAGAAGCTCAAGATATCAACATGGACATTACATTCCAAAGCATCGCCATGAACTTCCAAAATCTTGGATTTATGGGCACCATATTCCAAGGAATTATAAATTCAGTTGGAACATTTTTATTTGATAGTGTTAAACCTTTTATTTTAAGTGAGGTGAACACGAACGTTAGAGGAGACGTTAACAAACATATTATGGAAATCCCGCAAAGATTTCCAAATTCCATTCCACCGTTAGACATGGCAATAGCTGAGGCAAGAAAATACGTCCGAGATGAGGGTTATGATCCTTACAAAATCCCAGACTACAACCACACGGCTGGACTTTTCACGATATATCTAAGGCATATTTGGTTGACAGGCTTAGCTTCTTTCCATAGAGTCGGAAACGTTAGCGTTGTCATGGAGAAAAATGTAGTTCATGTCGGTATGAATATCGGTACTCAGAGATTAAAAGGAAGTTGCTTGTGGGAAGTCGGGGTAGCCGGATTAGTTTCAAGGGCAGGATCGACTTCGTTCACTGTTGAGTATATTCAAGCAGAATTTACAGTGGCTCAACCTCTGGATGTGAGAAAAAGACCAGTGTTAGAAGATTTGAACCTTCGTTTGGGGAATATACAAATGAGGGTCGATGGTGCGGGAACGGCAGATTATATAATGGAATTTGTAGTGAACATTATACCGAATTTGTTGAGGTATCAAATTGTGGATGCGATTGAAAACCCTCTTAAGCAAAGGATCCAGGCAGTTCTGGATCAGATCGACGTGGAGAAATTGGTAGAGGAAAATTTGCCACAGGTGGATGAGTTGGCAGGAGCGAAGGATTTAGATTAAAGATGTATGTAAATAGACGTTGCACAAAGAAAACAATATTGTTTATAGTGAATATTACTTTTTTGTTAAAAAGTTAAATAAATCTTTTTTTAATTAAATTTATTTAAAAGGAGTTCAGGAAATTAAAAAGCAAAATTGGCTTGAAGACCCCGATAGCACATTCGAAAAGTTCCACAATGGTTGCGGATCCCAATGCTTAGCGCTGAAGAGAAACAAATCAAGAAAGTGTCCGGAAATCAGCTATAATTATTTTTGTCAAAGTTTGACAAAGGTATCTTTGCTCCTTTGTCAAAAACGATACTAACTGAATGTACTTTCGTCACTCAGTTGATATCTTTTAACTAGGGAGCTGCTACTTCGATGAGTCATCTGCTACATAGGGATACGCCATTTTAAAAACTGAAAGCTGCCATGATCTCGAACTTGGCGACCACCATTCTTGAATTGAAAAATCTATCAATCACGACGTTCGCTTAACAACCAGCAGGGAAGAGTAATATTCAAATTTAAAAACAATCTCAACAAAAAATAAAATTTTATTTACAAATTCTTCTCCTTTTTCCCCTTTTCTTTCTCTTTCCTCTTCTTCTTCTCCTCCTGCTTCCTCCTGCAAAACTTACAACAAACAGCCAATAATTTCCACAAAACATAAACACTTATACTAAAAACTAAAGTAATAAAACTAAAAACATCCAATAAATATTCGCTGTACCAAGGCAAACGTACAGCTGCTGAACGAAGGTGATAAGCTCCTTTATATTTCAAAACATATTCCGTCCAATAAATCGCATTATCCATAGTCGTAATAGGTCGATCTTTAAATATAGCTGCTAGCAATTTGGCATTTTCTGTGTAGCTACAAAAAAAAATAAAAAATAAAACACAAATTATAAGAAAATTTTTTTAATACCCTTAGGTTAGATGCTGACCTAGGCGGATTTTTACCTTTTATCGTCGAGAACAGTTCTAAGAGCGGTGTACAATTTTTCCTCCGTAAGGGAAAAAAAATCAACAATGACTCCTATTTCTTTTTCAGCACACGAAGCGGCGTTAAGGGGTTGATCGCCGAAAAGCGGAAGCATTACCATTGGCACGCCGTGGTATACGGCTTCTTCCGTGCCCATTAGACCGGAATGAGTGATGAAGACTTTGACTTTAGGGTGAGCTGTAAATTTTCGATATAAATTAGCGGTAAAGTTCATATGAATTTTACGACGTCTTATCTTTGATTTATAAGATTCTTGATTAAAAAAAATTGATTAAATGAATGGTTCGGTTATCTACAAAGAGTCTGCTAATTAAAATGTCTCCCAGATAATATAATTAGTGAAAGTTTCGGATTGATAACTAAGTTTTTTAAAAAAAGAGCTGTACTCATGAGGTCCGCAAACTTTGGTGCAAAGTTTGAAATAGGTGGAAAAATAGAAACAAATAGTATTAAATATGATGCAATCGAGTAGAAGTCACTAACAATGCGCAACTGGGCCAGAGTGAATTAATGGGCATGTCGCCCTAATCCGACATTTATATAAGCTTGATTAGGGGTCGATCGAATATGGGCCCCCATAGAAAGCCTGAAAGGGGAGAGTCGCCAACTCGATCACTGCTTTTTGATTGGCTGTGATCAACATGAAGCAGCAGAAGCCGTCTGACGTCATCACCAAATTTAATTGAATCAAATTTGGTCAGCCGATCAAAAGCCACTGTTTCCCCTAAAATAATAAAACCCACCGCCCCCCTGCTCAGCCACCCGATCACAAGTACAAAGCAGGCACTCGTGCCAGAACATACATGGCCTCGCACGAATATACTATGTTCGGGGCCAGAAAAAGTGGCCATCAAACGGTCCGTAAGGCGGAGGAAACAGTGGGCCTCGACCGGACTCATTGGCAGGGTCTTCAGGTTTCATCTTGGCGCTCCACATGTACTTGGATCTATTTTAGCTCTTAGAATTTTTTGGGGGCAGAGGACGCTTCCCTGGTAAAAACTGATTTTAGATCCGAAATTACAGACCCCAAAGACGAATCAATGAAGTTGCATCTTGTGTATTTACACCCATTTTAGCTCTAAGAATGTTTTTTGGGGGGGGGGGGGGGGTTAAGGCAGCTCCCTACATAAAAACTGATTTCAGATTTGGAATTAGAGACCCCCGAAACCCCCGTATACCAAATTTGGTGGAAAAATTTTCAGACTATCAATTTCTTCCCGCTAGAATAGTGGTTTTGACCACTGTGCGCTTCAGAGCTTCTGATGCGCGTTCGGTGCGAGTTATGAATGCCGGTGGGAGGAGAAATTGTGGGGAGAAGTAAGATGGGCCCAAAATAAGTCATGGTGAGGCGGTCTTCAACACTGGGAAAGAAGATATAGACACATCTTTCTTCTGAAGAACCAGCCTACCGATTCTGCCATTCTGCAACGAAGCCCAACCCTTCCCAGGCGCGGGGAAATCGGTCCCAGTCACTCCCGAATTTGTTTTCTGTATTCGCGACTTAAATATTATAAGGTCTTATCTCCAATGTGAAGGTGGAAACCGATTTCATATGTTTAGCTCAGAACGAATCGGGTTTAACCTGCGAGTTGGAGATGGAACTTTATTATATTGACGTCGAGTATTGTTACTAATGATTTTCACCCAAGAGATCAGTAAACGTTAGTTTTTTTTATATTTTTACCTAATAATTCATTCTGAGGTAACCATTTCCTTGCGAAAACATTATCCGGCCTTCCTGGCAACACGTCATCCTCCCATTTCATAATAACATTCATCGGTATCCTTTCCAACGCTCCTAAAATCGCTTTCCTCTTCTCCTCAGACATCGTCGATCCTTTAGCAGTCGAGCCAAGACTAAACAAAACAACCCCGTTCGGAGAATTATCCAAAATCCTTTCCAAATCCTCTGGCAATTTTTTCATCGGTCCCCCGACATGAAACCCTCCGATTTCAACAATCCCAGGCACCAGCGGCCTCGGTTGAAACAAACTAAAATGACTATTAATCAAAAACAAACTCGTATTCTTTACGATTTCATTCACCGGAGGAATCCCATCTCCCAAATGATATCGGATCGAATAATCCGTGTACCAATTAAAAACAGTTTTATACACTAATTTAGCACCGAAAGTTGCGATGGTATTCTGGACTCTCTGCAGAAAACTCATTTCCGATGGTAGCTGAAGAAAATGATTCACGATATACGATGGATTATCCGGATTCCCGAAGCGATCATTATGCCAAGGCATCATGGCCGATGAAAATATCCCGACTAGAGGAGCTTTGAAAACATGCGAGAAAACAGCGAAACAATCCGTGTTGAAAAACTCAACGATAACAAGATCAAACTGTTTCTTCGATCTCAGTAATTGTTTCACCGGAGGATGTGCCAAGCCCGTATCGCAAGCTTTCCGCCCGAAATCGAATAAACCGATCCAGGATGCGATTACTTTAAAATTCTGTATCAGTTCCACTTGTTCCATCGACAGGGAATTAAAGGCAACTTGGTCGACACTTCCTTCTAAACTAATATAATTCACATTTTTCGTGGGTTTCGCCGTTGGGAAATGAGTTATGACCGTCACGTGATGCCCGCGTTCTCCTAATTTTTCAACGAACGGTTCGAACATGAAATAGTGCGATTTCCCGACATGCGGGAATATCGCTAAGATGTTTGAGGCTTCGGCCTCAAAACAGGCGAAGAATGATACGGCTAAAAAAAATCGTAGCTCCATTTTGTTTAAGTCTCCCAATGCCACTGAGATCCCTTCTTATCGCCCTGCAACTCTTATCTCAAAGACCGTGACTTGAAAAAATCATCGTTTTGTTTTTGCTGCTGAAAAAAAATATTAACAAGATGTTAGTACAGTGATTTAGCTAAAAATGAAAATGGATTTAACAATCGGTGACTTTCGAGTTTTTTCTTTTATAAATATGACACATTCAAGACGTCACGCATCCTAAAAGATCCCGCAAATTGACTTAGAATTAGGCGAGATGAATTTTGACGTGTATCATACGTCATCAAGCTTGTGGCATGCCTCAGTATGCATGATGATGAGCGATTTCTCATAATCAGCATAATATTAACGCTGTGCCAAACATCGGGATATAAGCATTCTACACGGGTGATGGAATGCTATTTGTGGTTTGAGTATATTTCGCTTTGGAGATTTTAAAAGCTTTTTTTTAAAAGGATGTAAAATATTTTTTTAAATGGATTTGAAAAGATTTATGAATTAAGAAAAAAAATAATGGCAGAAGTTTGAATAATTAAATGTCTAGACAAATTGGATTTGGCAAATTTTTTAATGGGCAGTGCAGTCGTGTAAAAACTTTAGTTTCAAGAATTTTATTTGTTACAATAACAAATCTCTTGAAAATTTATTGCTTGACTTGTTAACCAAGCTTTTTAGACGTGTTTCCAATGTGCAAGATGAAGTCTTGAAGTCCTTAATTGTCCTGAAGAGGACGTCATCTTCAAAATGTCATCTTACACACTGGGTTACGGCCTGCCAGGAGCCTCCCAGATCGTGGCAGGACTATCCAAGAAGTTTTTTGGGCGTTTTGATGTCTGGCAGACATAAGATCTTAACGTAACATGTTGCGTAACATGTTACATTTGGTATATTTCACAGGGAAACATGTTACGTACCATGTAACATGGGACGTAACATGGCCGCAACATGCTTTGCAAGCCTTGTAACATTTTGTTCACTAGCGTAACATTATCTAAAAGGGTCGTAACATGATGTTGGAGGGCCGTAACATGTTGTTAAAGGGCTGTAACATGGTGTTTAAGGGCCGTAACATGCTTTGGAAAGCTTGTAACATTGTCTTCACGAGCGTAACATGATTTAACATGTTACGAGACATATTTCACAAGGTAACATGTTATGTAACATGTTCCGAAACATGTTACATCGGAAAATGTTACGTAACATGTTTCCCTGTGAAATATACCAAATGAATCATGTTACGTAACATGTTACACATGAATTTCCTCCCTTAGAAGCTTATCACAACATACTGCAGCGTGCCAAAAGTTGTAACTATCATTTCGGTGTCAGCTAATGAATTTCCAGGAAATACTAAGGTCTGCCAGAAGCCTTGCAAGGCATTACGACCTGCCAGGAGCGAAATGAGGTTTTATTCCTTCAAAAGTGGCCAAAAATTTTCTTGAACAATGGCTAATTTTTAACAGGCACAGATTGGTCTACTGGGAAAAATCCTGGTGAGCCCATCAAACAGAAGCGCCCTTTTCCTCTTGCAGTTTCTAAGATTAGGACTAAAATATTTGATTCAGCAGATGTAATTTCTTTCGTCCACAATTTTTGTGAAATTTTTTTGGAATTAAAATGAAAAACAAAGCGGAATCGACGTATTTTTTAAAAACAATGCAACAACTTTTTTAAAATTTCCGTTTTTAAATTTTTAAAAAAAATACCCGCATTCTAAGAAGACAGGGCACTTATGGACGAGTCAATACTTCACCCCGTCTTCTTAGAGTGGCAAGTTTTTTTAAAAAAAATAAATAATGCTGTAATAGAGCTTTATAGTCAGTGAGTCACCTTAGAGCGCCGTTTTTGGTATTTTTATTCGCGTCTGTGCCTGATCTCAAAAATATTTGGCATTTTCAAAAATCAATTAAATTTTTTTTTGGCTGCAAATATGTTTAAGTTGGGTCTCGAATTGGAATTGACAGTCATTCAGGTCAAAGATCAGCTAAAGCGGAGTTGAAGAATTATGGAACCATAAGCACTTCATTTATTTTTTCAAACATGATTCTGCAACAAGGATTAATTTTTTTAATTTGGCATTTTTTGTGTTTCTTGCACTCAGTGGCTAAAATTAAAGCTTCAGATATAGGGATGAATTTTTTCGAATTACAAAATTCATGGGCTGTGAGATGCTCAATCCAGGGCCGCAGTTGCCCCGACTGCGGAGAGAGAGAATACTTTGGTAACCACGTGGAATGTAAACAAATCTACATTTCAGGTTAGCTATCGTACGCCATTCTCAAGCCGGCGAGACTTGAGTAAATCGTGACGTGAATATAAAACTTAGCACAATGGGCAAAAAACACTCGAAAAACAATTTCAAATCCTGAATTCAGGCCCTATTAGCATCTCTATCCTTCAGAAGCCGGTATCACTTTCAAAATCTTATCGCTTATTTTTACAAAAATAAACCACCATCAGATAAAATCTTCCTTTAGTCTTCTTAAACTTCCACAATTTTAACAGCCTTGATAAAAAAAACAATCAAACGAAGAAACACCTTCAAGATTTTACGACTTAAAAAACCATTTAACCATGAACAATCGAATCGTCACAATAAATCACTGTTCAATTTTGGCAACGACTGAAAACGAGAAATAAGAAACAAGAAGGGCAGAATAACGCGAACATAAAAAAAATCGATACATACACAAAAATCAATTTCACGAGTAAACCGCAAAAAAAATCTCTACAATTCACCGTGTTATCTTTATTTTTATAAACATTGTTATGACTGTTTCACTCAGCTGCTAGTAATGTGCACATAGTAGATATAGTCGATTCGATCTAAGACTGAAGGTCAAACATGAAAAATAATTACATTGGGAAGGAGTGAGCGGATCGTTGCATGAATACGCACTCGTAAGCTAATATGACTTCGATTTCCTGTGAATCGTTACGTCCCATTGAATCAACATGGATTTTGGTAAAATGTAAAGATAACTGAGTTTAAGAAATATTTTTAATATTGTGTTTTATGATGATGGATTTTTTTTTCGTAAGGAGTTATTAGCGCAGAAAGGGAGAAGGAGCTGGGGAGCTTAAGTCTCCTCTTTAGAAATTACAGATTTCTGGTGAGATCTAACAATAGAAAGAATTTTTCGCTCAAAAAAATTAAAAAAAAATTTTTTTTTAGCCAGAAAAAAATTTAAAAAAAATTTTTTTTTAGCCAGAAAAAAATTTAAAAAAAATTTTTTTTTAGCCAGAAAAAAATTTAAAAAAAATTTTTTTTTAGCCAGAAAAAAATTTAAAAAAAATTTTTTTTTAGTCAGAAAAAAATTTAAAAAAAATTTTTTTTGATTAGAAAAAAATTTAAAAAATTTTTTTCACCGAAGAAAAAATTCTGAAAAATTTTTTTTACCAAACAAAAAATTCTGAAAAATTTTTTTTACCAAACAAAAAATTCGGAAAAATTTTTTTACCAAAGAAAAAATTCAGAAAAATTTTTTTATCAGAAAAAAATGCGGGGGGGGGGGGGGGACGGGAAAAAAATTCAGGACCCTTACACGAGATCCTCGCAGAATCTTTCAACCCAGTTAAATACTTTAACCTTCCTTGGAAAAGCACCGCCAAAGCATGAACTTCAGATCCTCCACACGAATACATACTTTTCACTCGGTTTAGATTATCTTGAGGCTATACAACAGTTTATATATCAAAGTTAGTAAGAAGATTAAGTCTAACAGGGAATTTAGAGGGATCCCTTTAGCACTGGATTAAGATTACATTAACCCAATTACCATTCAAACTATGCCGACTCAATGTTTCCGCTCAGGTGTATCTATTCGTATTCAAAGAACCCGAAACAATAGATGCAAAACTTAAACATACAAAACAAAGTTCCCGAAGAATTTCGCGCGGGAAAGAATGCATGGCAGGTCATAACTGCACATTTCAAACTCGCAATATATATTTTTTTTTCCCTGTGCAAAGTTTTAATGGGAAAGAAGAAACGGGGAGCATCAGAGTGGAAACATTTTACCCAAGACAGTTTAAGTTGCTTGGGAAGAAAACAGAATTAATTATCTCCGAGTTAATAAATGAGTGTGTTTCTATGGCGATGGTCGCGTAATGTTGAAATAATGCAACATTATTTATTTACCACAAATCTTCCTTCATAATTTTCTTCCTCTTATTTTTTCCTTCCCCCTTTTTTCTTTTTTTTTTCCCTCTTCGTTTTCCTTTTTTTTTATTATTCACTTCCAGATGCTATTTATCATGTGATTGAAGTATTAATTTTCTCCTTATTTACATTTTTGACTTGTGGGATGTTGGTGCATCCTTAAAATGGATGGGGATGAAGATAACGATGATTAGGAGCCAGGGATTTTTGCAAACGTTGATCGTTTAGCGAATCTACAAAAGGATCATAGTGCGAGTTTCGTTCTTTCTGCTAAGAATAATATACTCAATTTTCAAGATGTTGTCTATTTAAATGAAAAACAAATGTGAAAAAAATTCTGTCTGTTTTTGATTTAATTAAAAAATTGTTGAGATTGCCCTTGAACTTCAAAATTAAGAGGTTAAGCTACACATCTGAGCCTTATACTTCTCGGGCCTAGACCAAAGATTTTTTCAGGCATGGCCAATGGCCAGTGGCTATTCTACTATTAGCAGTGCCAATGGAGCAACTGACCAGGGCGCAGATCAGAAAATTTCCTGAGAGGGGCCGGAGGTTCATTTTTTTAAAAATAAAAGCAACAGGCTGAAATTCTACTATTTAAATAAAACTAGCTGTTTTTCAAAAAAATTAAAAATTTCGTTTAACGTTTTGGTAGATTTATTAGGGGTCGAATTCCATTTTCGAACTGCAAACTCTTTTGTTAAGAAAGGTGAAGGAGCTCACAACTTCAGGTTAAATATTCTTTTCAGAGCATGCAAAAAAAATGTTTCAACTCCTCAAAAGAATTTTATGACTTTTCGCATTCCAATTCTAGCTCGACCGCACTTGATTTCGTGGTGATTGTCAAACTCTGCTCCGACCAGACCTAAAGCTGAAATTTTAAGAAAATTCCAAAACTTTTTTCATGTCTCGACGAAAATTTTCAAAAAGCTAAATGTTTTTTTTAAAAAAATGAGGTACAATAATTGAAAAAACGAGAAAAAAAAGAGTGCGATAAATCCAGTAATTAATACCAGTCATAAAGTAATCCTGTTTACTGTTTTAATAAATGCGAGCTTACAATTTTCATTTTTAAGCTCTGACAGCAACATAAATTTGGTTTTCTTTTTTTAAATTTTTTCAAATGAAGGAAGTTAATATCTCATTCTTATTTTTTTTTAAAATTCTGTATAAAATAATCCCATGTTCTTTTAGCCAAAAGGAAAACCTGTCAGTACGCGCAAGACTTATATTATTAGCATAAGGAAGAGACAAAAAAAAAAAAAGATAGCGAAAATCTTTAAATAAACAAAATGAAAAACATAGAAGGATGTTCGATGTGTTAAGGGTGGAAAAGGTGAGGGTGAATTACGTGGGCGGAATGGCAATGATTAGTGAGGCAGGGAAGTCACGTGCTTTAGTAACACTTTCCAGACACTCTCCTCTTTTTCTTTATTCTTTCAAAATATTTTTTTTTAAAAAAAAGGGAAAAAATAATGAATGAATGGATTTATTGAGCACAATGTCAGGCGATAAGTAAGTTTACGGTTGTCAGTATTTTAATTTAAAAAATTTTTTATTAGGATTGGGAGTTACGACCCCGTGAAGGATGAAGCCTTTTAGCCAAAAAGCTGAAAAATTTTTCAAAGGTCGAAAAGATTGGGCAGTAGAAACTTCTTAATGAAAAATTCCAAATTATGGAAGAGACTTATTTGGCTCATGCCGACTGTAATCAAGTTACAAAACAAACTTTTCCTAAAAATATCTGTACGTTGAAAAATTCTCACCTACATGATTCGAATCCTCAAATATTAAAAAAAAAAATTGATATGTGAATCAAAAGAATCCGGGGAGATCATGTAATGTATATGTTAATGTATAATTTTACATTTTCATATTAGTCAGCTTCGTCATATGAATTTTGAAAGTTTCCTCTTTTCTTTGTCGTAAAGGGAGCGGTTGTTAATAGGGAAAACCTGAATTACATTTGCCAGGGATTAAATTTATTAAAATATAATCTCATTCATACACCGGAGGGGAAAATTGAGAGTGAGTTGGGGGATGTCAAGGTCGCAATTAATACGCCTCACGCCTTAAGATTGCCGTTTAGATTTTCGTGTATTAAAATAAAAAAATAAGTCGGCTATAATGAGAAAAATCATTAGACTGCGTTTAATATCCGAGAAGAAAATTTATTTTTTTTCCCTCTGTGTGTCAGGAGGAAGAGAAAATAACAAAACGAACGGTCGGGAACCGCATTTACAAATCGCCTTCATGTTTGTGAAGTCCAGCAGCAACAAGGTTAAGGGTGAAACTGGGGAAGGGAGAGAAAAGGATCGTTGACAAATTGTTCGAAGGCAGAGAGCAAAGTTTACCCATTTTGCATGATCCTCTTCTTTCATCTCCCCAGATTACCCTTTGTCTTCGGCTTTAGCATAAAAACGATCTCTTACCTTGAACCGATAACCTTATTTTAAGCCCGTTTTACACTTATGACTTTTGACACGGTACAATGATGGAATTTACAATAATAATGAAATTCTATTTCGATGAAAGAGTAAACAAGCGGTCATTGGGGGATGTATCTAACAATTACTTTATGCTTTAGTCGTTACGGCGGGAAGGACAATATTTTTTTTTTTGCAGGGCATAATGGCTCGGAAGGTGACGTGGTTTATGTTCCTTAAATGGAATGTTGTGCAATAATGAGTGAATCAACGATAAGCTTGATGGTTGTGCTTGCACGTGTTGGGGCAGACGGAAAAATTCCTGAATGAGACAGTTACCAAAAGCATTGATACCCAAGAAAAAATGATAAATCCGGGAAGGTTCGCGCGCGATGAAGAAGGCTCGCTCAACGATCTCGGGAGAGCCTAAGACACAGAGTGCTGAGCGCAGCGCTTTTTGGCGATGGGCGAGGCTACCTAGTGGTAGTAGCGATGAGGCAATTATGGCCACGGTGGTAATAAAACAGTGAAACAACCAAAGTCTAGTTTTTCAACCCTAGAACCTCATCGCCTATCAGATGGTGGCAGCGGTAAGATACGAACCCACGCCTCCGAAGAGACTGGTGCCTCACCACCCATCAGATGGTGGCAGCCGCGGGAAAACATTTTTAGCTGTCGCCTATCAGATTATGGCAGCTAAGGAAAAGGACCTGCAGTCATCGCCTATCCGCATTCTTCTTCTTCTCTCAACCTATACCCGTCCATTCCTGGACGAAGGTCTCTCTCAAATCTTGTCACACCTTCTTGTCTTGGGCTCTTTGCAACCATTTCAGTCCCACCACTCTCTTAATGTCGTCGTACCATCTCTTCTCTGGCCTACCGACGCTTCTTTTCGACGCTCGAGGTCTCCATCTTACCGCACGAGCCGAGAGTTTCCTTCTTCAAGGTTGTCTTGAGTTGGTTTTCCGCAATCAGCCCCCGGACTAGTTATTGAGAAATAAGTATGAAGGGTCAAGAGAAGCAGGGGTAGTAAAAGATTGTCACAATTTTTGAGGGCTCAGTTTCTCCGGCGCGATCAGGGTAGGATTGCGTTGAGAGTGCGGCATGCATGAGTGGTCATTATAAAAATTGAAAAGAAGAAAACCCGTTTGGCTTCTACCTCTTGACGTCGTCCCTGATTAAACCTTAAGAAAACAACTCAAACTTTTTGATTTCATTTAAAGAGGAGAAAAGGACTCCTTTCGAAAACGTGTCAGAGGGTGAAAAAAAAAATAAGGAAGTATTCGTGCTTGAAGAGTTTGCAGTTGGAGCGTCAATGCAGACAATATAACGGAAATGAAGGTTTGTTATCTTTGATCAAGTCTACGTTAACAGCTCTGCTCTGATACTTAGAAATATTCTATTTTGTCAAAGGAAATTCTCTTTGTGCCTTTTCGTTAATCAGTTAAGTACGGTACTCAGTCTTCTTCGTTCATTCAACTCATGATGCCGCTTTGTTAATAATATTAATATTTTCTCTTTGAGCAAGTTTATTAACTAAGTGGTAATATTGTTCTTCTTTTTTTTTCGCAACGGCTGGTAACCCTTATTTAAGAAATTAGCACACAGCTTTTCCTTGTTTTTTATGTGTGTTCTACGTTTTCGAGTTAATAACTGTGCGGTTTGTCCACTTATTTAACGCGAGGATTCTTAAAAGAAAAAGTTTGTATTGGCGATAAAATAAAAATAAAAAAAAAATTTTTTTTTTTCACTTTAATGTCAAGTAAATTTACATTAAAATTCTTTCGAAGCTTTTAATTTAAAGCTAAAATTAAAACGATGATAGAAACTGATTTATCGATGGAATTTTTCCATTAGACATTTTTCTGGGACGTCAAGTTTCACGACACCGTAATCATAATTGATCGAGAAGTAATTAGTAATGTGACATTTCATTAGCTCTTTAAAAAAGATGAAAAAAATTTAGGTGAAAAGTTCTTTTTTTTTTTTTTTTTGCTTACCCTCCCCCTCGCGGAAAAATTTGGAATAAACAAAACGGGAGGAAGGAAAGGGTTTTCGGATTTATGTGTAAACTGTAAGTGGATTAGATGACTGCGTGTCGCGATACCGTTGAATTATGAGCAACCAACCGGCAACCGCTTTAACGGTCACCATACTCTATCTTTCATATTGGTTTCTTTCTTTCTTCTTTTTATTCTTTTTTTAAAATTATCGATTTTTGGCAGTGTGGACACAGGGCCAAAAATGTTTTCGGTGGGAATGAGAGTCGGAAGGCCTCAGGGCAGACCACGGCTTCGATGGGAGGATAACGTTTCAATGGATGCGGGTCGGCTCGGAGTTCCTGATTGGAGAATTTCATGCCAGGACAGGTCCGCCTGGCGAACGATTTCGGATGCGTCAATAGGGCTTCAGGCCCTGTAAATGCCATAGTTAGTTATGATAGAAAGTGCCGGTTTATTCAACAGTAGAAAATTCAGGTTCAGGTTTCCAAGGTGTTCAGCAATTTAGTAAGACAAAATAGTAAAGAAGCTAGTCAAAAGTAAAGCTTGCGCCAATGTAAATGATGTTGCAGAACATCTAGCCACAGCAGAATGTCGATGGGCACGCCATGTCGACAAAGGATCAGGGAAGATACACGCCTCGAACGGAAGGCGGAGTCCTTCCACATCAAAACAGAACAACGATAAGCTCCAAAAGTGATGGTAAGGCGACTACAAAAATTTGGGGGAATCGATGCAGAGAAGTTTGGCAAAAATAGAGAGAGAGATTGTTGTCCAAGAAAGGCACGGACTCGCTCTACTAGAGTGAGCGGGCAAAAACAGAAGCAGCGCTCTAAGGTGACTTCTTCTTCTTTGGATGTCCTGTTCGCACAGAAATAAAAACAGAAATAAAAATCCACAGATTGCGACCGCTATAGGGGAACTGCTCTAGTCCTTAAAAAGCCATAAGAACAGTTAAATGCCCGGACTAAACTAACATTTATCACAAATCTTCCAAACTTTCCCCCTCTTAAACAAATAGAACAATCAAAACGATTTTCATACGAAATCAACAGGTATGTAATATTGATTTCTTGAATCCATTGTCAGCAGTCGAGATGAGACGTGCGAAGATTCAGAGAAAGTGAGAACGTGATTGAAAGTATCCGGATATAAACGCCAAGTGTAACTTCCCAATCAAACCAATTTTGGATGGTTATGCATCTCCCAAAACGTCGAATATGATAAAGGTGTCATGTCGGATTGCCCAAAACGAAACTCAACTTGATAATTATTCAATTTACCGGGGTTCATGAAGATCCTTGCTAGAATATTCTAAGAATTTCAAATTGAAATTCGCCTTGGGTTCTCTTATACAAAATCAATGTTTCACAACCGCTAACTCGTAACTTCTGGCGGACTCACCACATCGATAACTTTTGCGTACACCCTTTCCACCCCCTCTTCCCACTTCTTTTCCTTCCCAATTTTTTTTCTTCTTATCTTTTCCCAAAACTTTTAACAATTTTTCAAAAAAAAAAAAAAAAAAAAAAAAAGATCTTATAATCTTTTTGATGCGAAAATACCAAAAGATTAAATTAGCAGGCCTCTTGATTATTTCCTAAATAATACTTCGGTAAGCAGTTTAAACGCGTCGAAAAGTCAAGATATTAGCTTGTCGATAATTAAATCGAAAACCGCAGTCAACATGGAATGGGTCGTATTTTCATTTATCTTAACAAATTGTGTTTCTCCGGAAGAAATATTAATTGGATTCGGATATACAGAGCTAACTAAAGGGGCAGTAAGAATGACATTTATACGATCGGATGCTTTTCTTTAGCTGAAAAAGGGCGTTTTAGTGTAATCTTTCTTCATTCATTGGAGGTTAGGCGAGGAGGCGTGATTGATAACCCTGAAGGTTTTTAATTATTTTACCGATATTCTCATCCGGGTTGAAATTTTTGAAGTCAGGGATGGGAGAGTCCTCCGCACCCAATGCGGTGGCTCAAGCTTGAGCCTGACCGACAGCTTTTTTCTTTTAAAAAATAATTCAGGTCGGGGAGATCAAAGGTTTGCAAAATTTTCAAACGGGTTAGGTTAGGTTAGGCAAAAGTAGAATAGAACACAATCGGTTAGGTTAGGTTAGGTTGAGTTGCTTTCCAGGTGAGCAATGACAACGGGGCCGTAAAATTTCTTGCATAAAGCCAGAAAAAAAGCAGGCGAATCGAATAAAGATCTAATTATTGAAGAGGCTGATGTGTCAAAGATGCGATCAGCGTCTTGTAAATTCAAAATCGCTACGATCGCCCATTTTTCATCGTCGCCTTAAAGACCAGGAATGCATTCAAATACCATGAACGATTTCCGACTCACGCTTTGCACATAAATATTTTATTCACGTAAAAATATCTTCATCTCGTTATCTTTCAACCAAGCAATATAAAAATCCTTAAAACGACCTAGCAACGGAAAAATAATTTGGTGAAGAGATAAACGATGGAATCGAGATTTTTTTTAAGAAATCAAATAAGATAATAAAAATCTATCGTCAGCAAACTCGTCGGAGGGCAAATGATTGACGTCCTGATTGACGCTCCCTCTTGCCTCACGGAATCGTGTGTCATCGAAAAAAAGGCAAGGGTATAGAACATCCCGTCGTAAAATGTGCAAAAACGTTTTCTCCGAGAATAAAAAAAAAAAAAAAAACGCTCATATTTTCAAAACGCTAAGCACAATTTTTATTTTTATTTATTTTGCGCCAAAGTTGAATGCGTTGAAAAAAAACAAGGGGCGAGGGCCGTTAAATGAGGATTAACAAATCCGATAGATTTTTTTATGTTAAAGAGACGTTTAAAATTGATAAAATATTTACAATTGCCTACGCCGATTCCCCTCAGGAATGCGAATTCGTCCATCAATATTTATTCAGTGCGAAGAGTTACCATGATTAAAAGCTCTCCGTTCTACGTTTACGGTTATATAAATATATAGCAAAATTGCTTGGTTTGAGAACGTCCTCTTTGATGTTGTGTGTAGCTAGTTTCATACCCCACTGGGACCTAAGGGCGTTTCACCATCAAGGCCAGAGACTGTTTACAGCATGCAGACGTTCACAGTGGAAATCGTTATGCATTCCCGCCATTATTTTCTTTTCCTTTTTTAAAATTAACTTCTATCAAATAAAGTTCATTCGTCCTTATTTTCCGATTTTTTGTGATCGATGTTAATTTTGCTTGATGCGCAGGTCGTAGATGTTTTAGTTACTTAAAAAATACGGTGGTAAATCTTAAAAAAATGTTCAAGGTGATTAAAACGAATGTGAATGAGAATTGTAAAAACAAGGGTGGAAAAGTCTTTGAACATCTTTCATGCAAGGAGTAATGCAGCCTGCCGTGAAGATCCTCCATCTATAGTTTTGAAGAAACAATCCCTTAAGATTTTCAACTCATGTTACCCTCTAAAGTCAAGAAATGAAAAGATTTGCGTTTTGAACAAATATAAATTTTCTATCAGCTTTATGCCACAACATTTTCTGGCTATCGCCGCGGAAGCTTTGCCGATTATTTCATGAGTAAATTATTTCATAACGACGCACAAACAGCAGTTTTTTGGTTCTGGCTTCTTCAATCATCCCACTAGCCTACCTGGTAAGAAAAACATGTGGCTCAAAATTTTTTTTTTCAGCCCTTAATGCGTCTAATTCTGAACATAGGCCTCCCTCAAGGCATGCCATCTGTCTCGGTCCTCCGCTGTCCTCACCCAGTGCAAACCAGCTGTTGTCTTTAAGTCATCATACCAGCGGGTTATTGGTCTCCCTCTACTTCTCTGCCCAGCCCATGGCCTCCACTGCAGGATTTTCCTGTTCCACCTGCCATCATTCCTCCTTGCCACGTGTCCCGCGTAATCCCATTTCAGCTTCGCCGCTCGATCAATGACATCAGTTACCTTGGTGATTTGTCGGATCTCTTCATTTCTTATGCGGTCTCGAAGTGATATTCCTAACATTGACCTCTCCATCGCTCTCTGGGTCACCTGAAGCTTCGTTATGATCTGCTTGGTGAAAGTCCACGTCTGGGCTCCGTATGTCAACACTAGCAGGATACACTGGTCAAAAACCTTAACCCTTAGATGTAATGGTATCCGGCGGTTCCTCAAAATCTTGGCTAGCTTCCCAAATGCTGCCCATCCCAGTCTCAAAATAAATACTTGTGGCTCAAAGTGGCTCAAAATAAATACTTCAATACAAACGAAAATAATCAAAGTTTTGGCGTTGTAAATTTCCTTTCTCTCCCTCAATTATCTCAGATTTCCTTCCTCGGGACTCAATAAAACTCCGAAGCCCTAAAAATTCAAAAGGCTTTAAAACCCGAAGTTAATGCGAACGCGGGGATGATACAACACACCATTTTTCACATCGTTTTCAATTCGAGTTTGCTAAAACTAAACGAAGGGTGCCTGTAAGTGACGGCTTTGCTCACGGTTCTCTGCACAGGAATGCAATTTCACCAGTTCAATCAATTCCGCGACACTACCCTCGTCAACCTATTCAACGTTCCTCTTCATTTTAAATTTAACAAAAAATTAAGAAATCTTAATACGCATTTTCCTTACCAGTGTCATTAATTTAGCCAACTATTTAACGAATTAACATGAGTTTTTCCTCCCCCCCTGACGAAAAACAAAAATCCATTTCCCTCTTTTGTTTGCTCTCTTTTGCTTCTCTCCCTCTTCTTGGAACTAAAAGTGTTTATAAATATGATTCGGTTTCTCGTGAAAAGGATTTTAAAGGAGTTCCGGTGAAGCGGAGTAAAAATGACCTGACGTAAACTAGAAGTGGAAGTTGCGTAATTTAAACGGAAAAGCTTTACCAGGGAAATAACCCGCTTTTTCCTTATTAATGTAACTTGGCGATTAAATAAAATTGCAGATCCACAAAAGTTTTCTTGTCAGAACCAGATTCTTGTCTTAGATATTAAAACAAGATGCTGAATGCTGTGAGACTTTTCAATAGCACGGATTTTGAAAATGATATTTAAGTGACGTAAGTCACTTCCAAAACCGTTTCGTTTTATAAAAAAGGACCCGTGTAATTAAAATTGAGAAAGCTCTCGGGATTTATACCAGAAGAGTATTCAAACATGGGAAATTGGTAGGAGATATTGTATAGGTTGCTGGTAGGCCACTGTCAGGGAAGGTGACAGAGCTTATTGTGGTGGGCAAGAGACCCTAGCCGTGGCCAACTAGCCTGCCTTGGGCCTTGCACAGCAAACCCTTGGCCATGATGGCTGTACTAGGAAGCTTAATGCGGTGGCTTCCCAACACCTTCCGCATCGCAGCACAGGAGCCATACTTCCTTCAGTCCTCGACTGAGCCTCCTGCTTTCTGGACTTAAGCCTAGCCAACTTTTACCGTCTTTAGCCTTAAGCCAGTACTGGTAGGACTGCTGCCCCCTATCAGAACCCTTACCAGGTAATTGTAATTAGGCACTGAAGATGGAATGTGTCTTTAATTGGCTCAAGCCCCTAAATTTCTGCACTTGCTGGCGCAGAATCCGCACATCACAGTCAGTGCTGGTTGGGCTGTGCTTGCTAGCACATGCCTTGTATCTTAAAACGATATCCTAAAAATCAATATATAGGAAATATCCCACGAAATTTATCTACTAGGCCGAAGCGAATAAAACCAAACCATTCATCCATTTTTTAAACGAAAAGAAAACAAAACGACAGTCATTCCCACATTGGGATCAACTATAAAAGCAGTAACTGACGATCTCGTTCGTTGTTCTTATATGCGTTTCCGGGAATCCCCGAGGAAAAAAATCCCTTTCTCTCCGAATCGTGTCAAATCTCTCTAAACTTACTAAAATTAGAAAAATCTCTTTCATCTTAACTCGAATTCGAAAAAAATTTATTTTCCAAAACCTTAGATGTCATTTTTCACAGTTATCTTTCCCCCCCTTTTTTCTTCTATTTCCTCTTCTTCATCTCTCCTTTCGACTGCGGGGAAAAAAAAAAAAAAAAAAAAAAAACACTTTGCCCAATTTGAAAGGTGAAGTCGGTTTTGTGGTTTGACTTTTAATGTCCGAGGATCAATTGATTCCCGACGATAGACTCCCCTGGGGTTCACGTTCTAATTTCAGAGGAATGTTCATTCGTAGCCGGGGAAACGTGACATGTTGCCCGCTGTTGAAACAAACGTTTTGTAAGAAGAGGATAAATTGCTTTGGGAATTTAATCGCTTTTGACGTCTATTTACTAGGTGATGGGAAAACACGAGAAAAGGGGAGGAGGAAAGAAAAATGTGCTTATTTTTTGGGTCATTAAAGCCATTTTAAACTGTCGTTCAATGCATTTTGAAATCTCTCTTTACAATTGCTTCAGCGTTTAGTTTCTAAAGTTCAACTGACTCTTTCGTCACTAGCTCAAAGGTCCAATAAGCCTTACCGCAAATTCTAGAGTTTGCACCATATTTGCTTATGAGCTGACATAGGTTTTTACTTGAGGTAACTCTCTACCAAAACTCTCCAACAGTCGCTATCCATGGAAATCCACTCCCATTCCTAACCTAACCTAACCGAAATTTTGAAAATCTTGATTGACGTGGTGAGTCCAGTAGAATTTTGAGAAGACTCATGGGCGAGGGCTAAGAAAATGGCGCATGCCTTAAAAATCGTCTACAGATCTTCCCGAGAGTAGTTGGAGGAGTGGAATTGTGGAGGAAATGAGGGTCTGCAAGAGGACTGTCTTAACCGGGGAAGAATGGCTCTTGGCAGTCAAAAGACGTCGTCTTACGTTATGAAACCGACGAGTATACATACAGTACTGCGATGTAGAAGGCCAAGGAAAACCACCACAGTACTTGTTCCTTGTAAATTTTTATACCCAGAAATCACTATGATGATCACCGATCTCCATAGGAGAAGCAACTGAAGAAGTACTCACCGCAAGCCTCTAGCTCTAACAACATTCCACACCTAAACCTTAAAGAACCTCGCTTAGGTTATGATCAACTTATCCTATTTCAGATCTGCGTCTAACTGCGCCCTTTTTCAACAATCAACGTCTGCGGTTTAATTCAATTAGAAATCTTAAAATTTTAAAAGTTCATTAATTTAAAAACGAAAAAAAAAAAAACGACGATGAAAGCTGTCGATCCGCATCATCCGCTTCGTAATTATCGTTAATGTAAAGTTAAAGAGCGATTACATCCAATCATTGTTCCAGTATACGAATAAAAGGGGAAAAGAAAAAAAAGAAAAAAAAAAGAAAAAAAAGGCAATAGTATTCAAAAAATATCAATATTCTTTGAATGCTGTAACTTTATCCCCGGTTATTCGCTACAGTCGGTAACTTTAAGAGGGAGCGCTTCTCATACAAAGAGAAGAAAAAGAGTTGAAAAAAAAAATTTCTGTAGTGTTCTTTTGGGAAAACTTATAAACAAAGATGCTTCATAATATTCAATGTTTTTAAAAAGTTTTCACTTCTTTGACTCCGCTTTTTTTTTTCTTGAAAAAATATTTCTCCCTAAGAAACGATATTAAAATCCTATTCCGCATGCTGAACAACTTAACAAACTTGTCCTCTTGCGAACATGAAAGGTTTATTAAAATCATTCGAAAGGTAGGACAGGTTCAAAAAAAAAAAAAAAAGCGTCAGACGAAGGTCAAGAAAATGTATAGGAATATCCGTGACTTGAATGTGATGATACATCAAAAAAAAAAAAGAGAAAAAATCGTTATGCGGATAACGATGCAGCACGATCGGGTATCGGCGTTCTTTTTCTTTTCGTATTCCCCCGGATTTGGAAGGCTAATAAATTTACCCGATCAGACGTTGACACGGTCCTAATTAAAACGGGGCCCGATACACGGCGGGAAAGGGAAAAGCATTTCACGGAGTTTTACCCGAGCTAAATCCTGCGACCATGGTTAAACGTTAGGAGAGCAGGGAAAAACAATTTGTAAAATTGATACACAGTCTGCAGAGTATATACGGGGACGGTGATCATACATTATACTGGATATTAAGCCTTCACTTCCCAATGAAACGACATTAGCTTTTCAAAAGCCATTCATTAAATCAGGATTCAAAATGTTTGTTATCTAATCTTCATCTCCTTTAATCTTGTACACTGCAGAGTTCGGCTTCTCTTTGTCCTTTCCTTTTCATATTTTATACGTATTTTCTAAATTAATCTGATTTATTATTAATGTTAGCTATTTTTAGATTTTTTTCCTTTTAGGTGGGTGGATAAAGTTATTATATGTTAGAAAAAGGAAATTTGGGTATTTCGCAAAAGCAGGTAGGAAGTCGAAAGAAGAGCTTTGAGAATTTACAGCCGCTGATCACCAGTGTGATGAACCCGCAGCGGCCCATGTAGAGTGGAGTGCCTTCGTCTTGAACTATAAGACAGGACGCTTTTCAAGTCCAAGGCCTTCGGCTAGACCGTGGCTGTATTGAGAAGGCAACGGCATCCAGGGATGTGGGCCGGGTAGAAGTCCCTGACTGGTGGGCCACGTGCCAGGAAAGAACCGTAGAGCTTCAGGCCTTGTAAATCATGAATGGGTAAAGAGATTTATTGCTCATCAATTCAAAGATTCTCGAACTCAAATACAATAAGATCGGATCTTGAAAAGCTGACATCGAGAAATTTTTTAGTTTGAGAACTGCTGCTTCCAAATTCGAGATCACGGCAGTTTCCAGTTTGAAAATGGCGAATCAGACGATTCATTGAAGTGTTTACTCCCTATTAGGCTCTTTGACCTAAACTTTTTGTCTGACCAACATCTTCATCATTATTTGCGCTGATGGTTTCTGTGCAACATGTCCAGCAACATCATAGTGGTCAGCAATCCGGACAGTCGTGCGAATAGCGTTTAATGGTTTCAAAAGTGGGAGCAGCAATAATGATCTCAGATGTTCATTACGAGAACAGCACACGGAGAAGAATAGTGAAAATTTTAAAACTTACCCAGTTTTCCTTTTGAAGAGTGAACGACCATTCCGCTAATTCTTCTTGTTAAAGGATGAGGCTACCAGCGTGTTTAGTCTTCAAAGTTACGTTGAACATTTAATCATTGCATCTTTTCAACAGCCACCCGATGTTGCGGCGGCCTTGCTGGCTTCAACAAGAATCCCTCCATTCTATCAATAGTATTAATACGCTAAATCCAGTAACTCGTGTTTCCTCTTATCCTCTAGTTCAGAGCAGAGATTCAGCTAATCTCGAACATACTCATTTCACGTCTGATCTAGTAATAAACAACCCTTTACTCTGCTTAGGAATTTCATCTCAGCCGATTGGATCTTTGATTACCAATTTTTTTGAATTATATAAATCCTTATTTTTCTTCTTCACATATCAGATTAGTCTGTCCGCAGCTTGTTCCGTCTTCAAGCATACTATTAAAATGTAAATAACTTGACACAAACATCAGAGTCGTCAAAAATTCTTCCACGGTTTCCAGTCTGCTTTTTAGATAAATTTTTATTACCGGAGCATTGTAAGAGCAGATTCAAGGAAATCTTCAAAATCACACCTTTTTTCACATTTATTGAACGGCCGCTTCGGTTTAAAAAAGCCATCCTCAGAATACTAAAAAAAAAAAAAAAACAAAAAACCAAAGAAAGTTAAAAGAGTTTTAAAAAAAAAAATTACAAATGATAACGAAAAAACTAACCTTGAAGATATTTTAAGTTGAAGAATATTCTGTATCGCTCCTTGACTACTTTCCATAGCCCTCTTTTCCGTATAAAGTTTAAAAACGGACGGCTCGTTCTGCATCTTCCCAAAAATTGTATGTTCGCCTTTAATAATTTTATTTTAAAGCGACGTCTTTCGTTTAGCTCTAATGATCGGTCAACTTCTCCTTTTTACATTTTTCCAATCAAATTTTTCTGGATTCATTCTGACCTGTAACAAAATTTCAAAATTATTAACTTCTTTAAAAAACCATTACACCATATTCCCTTTTTAAGAAACCCACAAACGACGTGTCTAAAAATTGAAAGCAAGAAAATTGGAAATAAATCTCCTGATGTATTATGACAATGGAAAGCCAAAGAAATGATGCTGCGCCAAAACGCTGTAAATCAATCACAAGTGGATTATAAATTTTACTTTACCAAGAGACGACATCCTCGTTTTCGAGAGGAGAGGGAAAACAAGATAATGTTAAGTTATTTTAAACAAGATTTCGATCTAGTTCGAAAAACAAATGTTCAGTGTCCGATTTCTTATTTTCTCAAGATATTCGGCATGAATCTGGGCGTCTCAAAATCCGCCTCCTTCGTAGAGGGGGACGCCCTGCGACGCCGCCGAAAGAGGAACTCCACAACCAGCGCGACGCGGTCGTTGTAAGTCAGTGCGTGGCCGTGCATGCCTCTAACTTATACTCTCGAACCTTCGCTGAATCCAATTTTCCGGGATCCCGTTTCTGGTATACGTGAATCGTTACGTCGAATTTTTTCGGATTGTTCGTTGAATATTCCATTTTATTTTCAATCGGGTGTAAATATTATTTCGTTAAATCAATATTATTTGGGTAAGTAATTTTTTTCGCGGGATTTTTAATAAAAAAAACTTGAGGAGTAAATAAATGGATCGTTTGCATTAACGCCGGCGAATCATCCACGTGATTTCGATAAAATTAATTTGGGTGATATAATCTCTATATGGACGATGACATTTTTTGATAAAAATAAAAATAATTAGATAAAATCCTATTATGCAAAAATTAATGGATCGAAAAAAATTCTCCTAATAGATTAAAACTTCCTGTTTAACCCGAAATGATTACCTCGACTTGAGCGGCTTCCAAACCCGAATCATTTTAAATTCAAATTGTTTTCGAAGCAGCATCCCCTACCCCTTTTTCCTCTCATTGCGAAGCTTATGAAATTTCAAATATGAGTTTCTAGCTCATCCCCGCATGAAAGATTTTAATCGCTACAACTACTCACAAAAGTATCAAGTTTCGGTTGCTTCACGGGTTAAACGTGCTATTGGAAGGATTTCAGTGTTCGGAGCAGTTCGGGGAAGTTAATAAGCCGTGATTTCGATCAACAATTGGATATTTAACGATTAGAAATCGGTTAATTGATGACCCTTGAATGGATATATCGGTCAAATGTCATTGAGAGCGTTCGTTCGATATGTCTCGTGGCTATGATCCAGCATATTCAATATTGAAATCCCAGTGAGATTGTGCGAAGTAGAAAGTTTGTAAAAATGAATGGAGGCCGATCTGATATTATAAATTTAGAGTAAACTAAAAGTTTTGTCGTTTTTTAACATCCCCCAAACAAATTGAGAAAGAAAATATTTGGACTAATGCAAAAATGATTTTTAAATTTTGGTTTCGACATGGCACGACCAAAATTTTTTTGTCAAAAGAATTGAGGGTCCAGTCGTCCGGCTTGAACCCTTCCGAGATTTTGTCAATTTATGTCAGTTTTCTATTGAATGAAAAAAAAAAATACTTAAGTGGCAGGTAAACTTTTTCACTGAAAAATAGAAGGTTAAAATAATTTGCAGAAAAAATAAGAATAGAATTCTCCCTTGGACCAATCAACTAAAGTCCAACAACGTATTTAACAATAAGAATTTTTCAGCTTAAGCTATTGTCAAATTTTGTGAATAATAAAAAGCTGTTTCCAATAAAGTAAAAACATAATAAGAGAGTTCACTGACCGACCGCACAAATCTAACTTTTAATTGCCTGGAAAAATTGAGAAGGTGGCTTCAGGATTTAACTAGGGCGCATCAGAAATTTTTCTGTAAAATAATTGAAAAATAAGTTAGCATCAGAAATGAATTTCATAAGAATTATTTTTTTCCTAGCAATCAGATTTCAAGTCTTGTCTAGGCAAGTAAATATGAAGTTTAAATTTTTTGGCCGAAAATCATTTTTAAAGTATATTTAGTTTTCCTTCGGCACAAAAAAATTTACAACTTTTATTAGACTTTGGCACATGACCAACTGCCATGAACAACTGGTATTTAAAATTCAAAGTTGGATACTAAATTAAATTGTAAAAAAGTGGCAAGGCACAGAAAAGGTTCGCCTTGCAAAAACAGAGTAACTGAAAATTAAAAGCCAAAAAACCAAATTTTCGACTTCGGTCTAAATTCAGAAAAAATCCGAGGTGAGTACTCCCAAATATTCAAAACTTACGCCACGTCCGTGAAGTTAGCCTGCACTTCAATTTTTTTTTGTTTTTTTTTTTCAATCGATAACTTAGGCTTGCGCGACCTTGCGCACAAAATATTAGAGCTTGCGCACTTACCAGGATTGAGCTATGAAAGATTATGTCATTTCGTGAACTTAGCCTGCACTTAAAAATTTTAATTTTTTTTTTCGACCAATCGATAGCTTATGCTTGCGCGACCTTGCGTGCAAAATTTTGGACCTTTCGGACTAATACTAACAGAGTAAAGAACAAAAATGTAATTTTTGAACTTAGCCTGCACTTTAAATTTTTAAATTTCTGTTGCACCAGTCGATGGATAATGCTTGCGCGACCTTGCGCATTTAATTTGAAAACCGTATTATGATTAATAATCATGATAGATTATTTTTTTTAAATAAATGAAACAGTACAAATAGGACAAATTGCGTAATATTAATTAGCTTGCTCGTGGAGCGATGGTAGGTGTCCTGCCTACCGTGCAGATATATCGGGTTCGAATCCTCCCGCTAACTTTTTTTTTTTTTCGGGTATGAGTTTTTTTTAGATCCAGTATGTTTTACTGAATAATTTTAAAAATAAATTTAATGTCTATGTTGCTGTAAATGCTGTGTCTTTTTTATAATTACTTTAGTCGTTAACCTAGCAAAGGAAATATTTCCCGCTTTTTTTCCCCTTTTAATTTTGAGATTATTATCAACCTTTCTTCTGCGATGATTTCGCAGCCAATGGAGGGGAAAGAGTCAAGAATGACAAGAATAACGCAGCCCCATGCACTTATTCGAAATGCAGTAAAATAAGTTAGGTTTTATACAAATGGAAAGAAAACTACTAAGTAATTATAAAAAAAGACAGCATTTACAGCAACATAGACATTAAATTTATTTTTAAAATTATTCAGTAAAACATACTGGATCTAAAAAAAACTCATACCCGAAAAAAAAAAAATGTTAGCGGGAGGATTCGAACCCGATATATCTGCACGGTAGGCAGGACACCTACCATCGCTCCACGAGCAAGCTAATTAATATTACGCAATTTGTCCTATTTGTACTGTTTCATTTATTTAAAAAGAATAATTTATCATGATTATTAATCATAATACGGTTTTCAAAGTAAATGCGCAAGGTCGCGCAAGCATTATCCATCGACTGGTGCAACAGAAATTTAAAAATTTTAAAGTGCAGGCTAAGTTCAAAAATTACATTTTTGTTCTTTACTCTGTTAGTATTAGTCCGAAAGGTCCAAAATTTTGCACGCAAGGTCGCGCAAGCATAAGCTATCGATTGGTCGAAAAAAAAAATTAAAATTTTTAAGTGCAGGCTAAGTTCACGAAATGACATAATCTTTCATAGCTCAATCCTGGTAAGTGCGCAAGCTCTAATATTTTGTGCGCAAGGTCGCGCAAGCCTAAGTTATCGATTGAAAAAAAAAAAAACAAAAAAAAATTGAAGTGCAGGCTAACTTCACGGACGTACTTACGCCATCTTAAAAATACGGTTGCAACTGAAATCTGTTCAGATTTGAGAAGTTTCGACTGAAATAGGATAATTTTTCACAGTCGATACACTACATTTTAAGAGCTCGAGCCCGAATCTCAGCCATCTTTTTTGATATTTTCCAAACTAAAACTACCCCCCCCAACGACCTCTCGAAAACACTCAGAATCCGAAGAAGCCCAAAAAAACTCATCCTGTAAGCCGATCCAGTTTCTTAGATTGCTCAAATTTTTGAGATCAAAAGCCATCAAACCAAAAATTTTGCTACTCACACTTTTCAATGCAAATAAAAACCGGGTTTTAATTTAATTTTGATTTTCTGTAACGATAAAAAAATTTACTGGCCAAATTCTCAATCTTAAATCTTGAACACATGCATAATCCGCATTCAAAGCATACAATGAATCTGCCATACGTGAAATGAGAAGATATATGCAGAAAGCATTGTTTTACGTGTTCCATTACACCCTCGTGATCCTCCTGTGTCCGATACGGAAGTAGCATATCAATCATTAAAACAAAATATCGATACGGCTAGGTCATTTTCACCGACACCCTTATACACGGATTTCTCAGATTTTATTTTTTCCCCCTTCTGTTATGTATTTCCTTTTTCAATAAATCTTTTAAATATATTAAACCCGAAAGCACTTTCATAGAATGACGATAATTACAGTAATGATTTGCTTGATAGACGGTGAAACTGACGTATTTCTATTTAAAAAAAAAAAAACTTTTTAAAAAAATGACGAGATGTTAATGAACTGAATTGTAAATGTCATTCGGATATTGTATATTGTTCGTCCGATCCCAAGGTTTAGATTATACCGGACTATTTTGTGCACATCTTCCATTCCATTCTCCGGACAGTCAATTTTCAAAATGAATTAACTGGTTCTGCATTTGACAGGATATTATTCATGCATAACCATTAAAACCCGCAGAGACATAGTGATACAGAACTTTTGAAAAAAATGAGGAAGTTTAAGTGATTATAATTTGGCTAAGTTTAAAATTAAAAAATAATTACATTAATGAGTAAAAAAAAAAATTCGGCGATAATTTCTCCATACATTTTTCTTTTCGAAAATTTTTTTGTTCCCCCAAAATGTTCACAAAAAGTATTATTTTCACTTCACTATTATCTACTTGATCACCATCGTCATCTTTTGGACTTCGAAACGATACCTAAGCCCATAACCTGTTGTTTAACCCTTTCCCTCCGAAGGGTTCGTATTTTTTTCCATCCGATTTTTATGAAATTTACGGCACTGAGGTATTTTTGAGCGTAGATTTTGAATATGAAGTCAGAATTTTCAAAAAATTTAAATCCAAGATGGCGGAAGGCTATTTTCCCTTCTTATTTAATCTTTTGTTTGTAAGCTAATTTCTGCGCCTCTTTGCATTCAAATGGATAATTATTCGCTTCTGCTAAGTTTTTCTAAAGACGGGTCCCTCAAAATACGGTTTTGCTACCAGCGATACATAAGAGTTTACATATTGCATAATTATATAAATTTTTTAGAACTAGGCCACACTATTGGATCTATTCTTCAAGATTTTAAAATTCCACGCTCATATTTGAAATTACGGACCACCGAAACTCCTTAGAGCGAAGAAAAATTCAATTCATGTAGTCACTGGCAATGTATGGAGTGTTGTACGACATGTTGCATACCCCTGATTCAGAAGTCTCAGTATTTTTGGCGGACCTACTAGGCCTAGCACTTCATTACAAGGTTATTTGTACTTCGAAGTTGGGGAACTTCAGCTACTTAAGAGCGGGAAAAATGGTAGGCAAAGGGTTAAATAAACAAGTCTATTTTTAACAGGTTAGCTCCTTATATGAAGAAGGGAAAATACCAAATCTAGGAAAACATCATTATTTAGATAGAAGTCTTTGGAATATAGTTATGGCAACCCGAAGTTTCAATCGGACAATTCTGCAAAAATATCTAACTTCGCTTTTCCTCTAAATTTTCAAATCCACATCCCCTCAAACCCTTCACATATCGGAAAACCTTTTTTTCCATCCCTTGATAAGATAACTTTTCCATATACACGGTACAAAACCCAGTCTTAACTTTACAACACTTTTATAATTTAATTTCCCGTTAGTTGTATAAAATTTATGCAAGTTCCATACAAAACTTCAAACAACTTTTGCCAACTTCTGCTTTCTTAAACATATTCAAAATGTTTTGCTAATTATTAAAGACGAATAAACGATCCGTTATGTGTCGCAATTTGTATGTTGTTTTTGCCTTATACGTTTTTCATAGCCGCGGGGGCGGAAACGAGAGAAAATAAAATAAATAGGAGAAAGAAAGGAATGAGAAAAGGTGTTGAAACCATCGGGAAAATCTTTATCATGTTTTCCAGCCCTAATCCACTTAAGATTAGATTAAAGTGCGTCGGAAACCTTAGACCGCAGTCAGGCGAGAAACTAACTCAGCTTTTTCCATTACGCTTTTCATTTACTGACCGGTTAAGTTAAATCAAGGCGATCTTTAGGTTTTAAATTACCGTTTGACAATAAATTCATTTAATCCTAAAACGATTTTTTTTTTATTTCGTCGGGGAGGAAAATAGTTTCTTTACGGAAAGGTCTTTTCATGTTAATTGAAATTTTCTCTCTCTCTCTCTCGGTGAAGTGGTGGGAATAAAAACATTTATTTATAACCGAGGAAGACCACAGTCATATTTCAGAAGGAAAATGAAAACGGCGGCTGTATTTCGAAAATGGATGTCAATTAATCGCCTCAGGAAGCGACATCTGACAAATTATTTTCTTCAAAGAGAAATCTTTCTTCCCCCGAATTTAAGTGATTAATAATTTCTCCATACATCATTTATTTTCGTAAAAAAAAAAGGAAAGAGCGAGAGGAAAAAAAATGGGTAATTATTTTTTCCGTGTGGTTTGTGTGTAAAGGGGGCACGAAAAGAAATGACCTACTTTTAACATTAAGGAAGAAAACCGGAGAGATTCATATAAGGGGTAAAATGTACCCCATCAGACATTGCACGATCACGCAACCCAACAAACTAACTTATGTTCCAAATCACAAATAAGATGTGTCAAAAATAATTAATTATGATCGCCTGGAAAGCAAAACAAAGCGGAAGATAGGAAAGATTCTTTTTCTTTACTATTTTTTTTTTTTAAATTTTGGTTTGTTTTATGTTGTTAATTTGGATGAAATTCCTTCTTAATTAGCCCAAAAATAGCTGAAGGATTCCAAGGTCGAACGCATCGTTTATTTAGAATATAGAAATATTTTTGAGTTAGCTCGGGTCTGACTCAACTCGATTTACTGCTTGAGCCTATGGTCAGCTCTAAAATGACTCTCCATAACATAACTCACGATGGAACTTTCAGCTAAGCCAAATGAAGTTTCTCCGCACTCGATAACCACTGCGAATTTTATACAAGCCTCTCTGCATTTAAGCTGCGTACTTGCTTCTGTGTACACTTTCTGCGGCATATTACCAAATTAAAATTAGACGATTTTCAGTTGTTCGGACACTGCTTTTCTTTTCGATAACCGTTGCAGGCCTCTTCGCACTTTAGCTGAATATTTGCCACATTGTACATTCCCTGAGTTATTTTAGCATGATAAAATTGAACTATTTTCACTTGTTCCGACAGTGCTTCTCTTCTCGATAACCATTGCAGGCCTCTGCGCACTTTAGCGGAATATTTGCCACATTGTACACTCCCTGAGTCGTTTTAGCATGTTAAAATTTAACTATTTTCACTTGTTCCGACATTGCTTCTCTTCTCGATAACCATTGCAGGCCTCTGCGCACTTTGGTTGAATATTTGCGACAATGTACACTCTCTGATACATATTAACACGTTGAAATAAAACTATTTTCAGTTGTTCCGACAATGCTCCTGTTTTCGATAACTATTGCGAACTCCATACGTCCTCTAAACCCCATAATCGCCTAATTATTTCATCATAAATCTAAACACCTACACACGCAACTAAACCAATAAAAATATTTAAAAAATAAATAACACGGAAGAAATTAAAAGAAAAAACAAACCCACCCGAGAGAAGGTAACTCAAAAGTAAACAAATTTCGAGGTTAGCTCTTTCCTTCGTTTCCTTTTTCGCCGACTGCTATTTTTTTTAAATTCAAAACCTTTTGCTTTTTATAAACCCTAATTTATTTTTGTATATCCTCCCCCTCAATCAGAATATCTAATCCTCTTTCCGTCATTATACACGCAAAATAATTTGTGATACGTAAATGATTCATGCATAAGAAAGAGACGAAAAGGAAAATGACGAATAATGTTGAGGTACAGATAAAGCAAATGAAATGATAGCGAATGACGGAAAGCCTCCGTATTACAACAACTGACACCTTGTCACGGTGATGTACTGTTCGTGGTAGGTTTGATTAATAAATTAAGCTCCTCTACTGTTTAAGTATTTGCAACAGATAGCTGAATAAACACGTGCATTGGGAATGTTTTTTTTTTATTTTTTAATTCCCGTCGAGGGTTGTTCAAAAATTTCGATTAACCTTTTTAGTGGGAGTGTTAATAATTATGAGAGGTCGGCTGGGTCTCTGTTTCTTTTCATGGAAAATATTTGTTATTATTCGCGGGTGTATCGTGCAAGCCAGGAATCAAAAAGGTAGATGAGCTTAGAGCTGGTGAGACGAGGAAAGGTAAATAAAATGAAAGGACTCTTAAATCGGCCAAAAAAAGGGCTATTTGGCACTTTGGCTGGATATTTGCGACGATGTACATTTTCTGAAGCGTATTAGGGTGATGAAATAAAACTAATTTCAGTTGTTCCGACAGTGCTTCTGTTCTCGATAGCCATTGCAGACCGCATACTTCCTCGCAATTGTGTCCAAATCAAAGATATACCTACTGACATGATGAAATGAAGGATTTTTGAGTTGTAGATGGCCAGCTCGTAGAAAGGCACACAATGAACGATGTCCTCAATTAACTGAGTTCTTGGTGTGAGGTGCATATAGACTTCTAGGGCTCTGGATCAACCTGAACACGGATGTTCAGACGAAAAAGAAGTAAGTTATGAGAATTACTAGAAAGGTTTGTACAGTCTTTGAGCAGCTATCAACTCAGCGATCATTTTTGACTAAAACTACTTCTTTTAATAGAGTTGATGGTAGAAATTTCCGTTCGGCCCGATCTGATGGAACCATCCAGTTCGCAACGGCTATCGACAACAGAAGCAATGTTGGAACAACTGAAAATAATTTCTTTGTGTCATGCTAATATGTCTTCAGTAGTGTACATTGTAGCAAAGAGTCTGTGGAAGTGAAGAGAGGCCTCATTTCATGGCTGACAAGGGCTTAGGCAAATATAATTGTGCAAATTGGCAACTAGCCCATTAAACTGCACCCACACTTAAACTAACCTTCACAAACTCTTTTAAAGAAGTCTCCTAATCCTAGCCAATTGTTCGCTGAATGCAAAAAAAACCTTTCATTATGTTGTTTACAATGCCAAAGTTCAGCAAACTTTCCTTTCAATTTTTAATTCAATTACCCTTTCTGCCTTATTAAAACCCGTTTCTGTAAAACTTGGGTGACAACTGCACTAATTCGTTCGAGTTCAATGACAAAGAATATTGCCTTCCTGTTGACAGAAACGGAAAAGAGCGGGCCAAGGAGAAAAACTCGGAAAAAAAAAAATGTAATTTTCTACTTCCACTCACCCATGTTGAACTTTCCTTTCCCCGTCCACGTGGGCGTTCGGATTAAGCTCTCGGGTATCGGTAATGAAGACGATCCTTCCCCGCATCTACAAAAGAGACACATTTGAAAATGTTAAACGGGACATAAGAGAGAATTCTACATATTTATGAACCATTTATGGCCTCAGAGAGAAAAAAAAATTCGAGGAGAAAATGAAAATATTTTTCAACTTTATGAGATATAATGCGAGTTAAGGGGGGAGTGGGCCCGGGGAGGGGGTCACATCGTGAAGCTGAGAAGGGATCCTCAACTCGAAAGTAATGGTTTTTAATATAAAACCCATGCAAGCTGTTGATTTACGAACTGACGGTTATTGATCGCGGTGAAAATTATCATATAAGGGTTCGGGTCACAAGTATAAGGTCGAAAACATAACGTTTTAGGGGGGGGAAAAATTTCCTTAGAAACTTTAGCACGGATCAGACTGTAATGCAATGTGGGAAGTATGAAAAAAAAAAAACGAAAGTGGGCAACAAGACGATGAACCCCCGTCGTTTTTTTTCTTAAAACGCGGAGGATCTTATATCTTGCGGAATGTAATTAAAAACTTTGTAACTTGAGCTAAAGAATAATCTCGAGCGGAACTTAATGGAGTTGACGATAGTAGAACGAATATTGCCTTTGTGTCTTTGTCATGAATATTTCATTTTAATATTCTTCTTAAATGATATTCTTAATTAGTTCACGGGGAAGTATAGAAATTCGTTCGGTAAAATTATGGTTAGGCAAAAAAAAAAAAATTCGGTTTGAAAAAATGGACGGACTGCAAAAGGAGGAGAAAAGCATAAAATATGGAAAGGCTTAAATTCGAGTCGAAAAAAATTTGCTTTAAGTTTCCATCCAAGATGTCGCGTCATTCTTCAATCTCCATTCTAATCTTTTTTAACCCTAGAGGAGGAAAGGGATGTAAAGTTGAAGCTAATTTCTAGGGAGCCGAATTGCTTTAAAATGCATTGAAAAGCTCATATCTTTCTTTGAGAGGGAAAAAAAGAGGAAAGGTTGGAAGTGCTTTTGTTGCAAGGAGGAGGAAAAAGAAAATATTCTGGCAACATTTTTTATAAAGCATGTTGACGGAATGAATGTTTGTTTTGATGTTCTATTATCCTGCTTTCGTATAATAATTTTTTAAACAGAATACATTGCAGACGTTCGGGGAATTGTTAGTTTCGTATGTTTCTTGCTTTAATAAAATAAAAAACTGCGCAGTGCTACAAGTTAATGCGTATTTTTGAAGATGGAACAGGCAGATTAAAGTTCAGGCACGACAGCTGCCGTAAAGACATCACTATCTTGCTTGCGTAAAGCCACCAGCTCCGCTCATGCAAAAAAGTAAAGGGGGTGGCCGCTCAAGCTGCGGACACTGAAGCAAAGATGGTGGACGCTGAAGCTAAGATAACGGACGCAGCAGCGAAGATGGTGGACGCTGAAGCAAAGAAAGTTGATGTTGGAGCAAAGATGGTGGATGCTGAAGCAAAGATGGTGGACGCTGAAGCAAAGATGGTGGACGCTCAAGTTAAGGAAATGGACACTGAAGCAAAGATAGAGGATGCTGGAGCAAAGATGGTGGATGCTGAAGCAAAGATGGTGGACGCTGAAGCAAAGATGGTGGACGCTGAAGCAAAGATGGTGGACGCTGAAGCAAAGATGGTGGACGCTTAAGCTAAGAAAATGGACGCTGAAGCAAAGATAATGGGCGGAACCAGGAAATCTTGGTCAAGTTAGGCCAAGGAGGTCGACTTAGTCTATGTCTACTCTCAGTCTTCCTCTCCTTCTCCAATTACAAAACGGTACTTCTCGATGCGAAGAACAAAAATGAAAAACTATACTTCTATGTTTAATCATGGAGGGCCCTTAATTAATAACTAGTGCACTGATTTATTCCTTTTAACGCCACAATATTTCTCCTGTTGAAATTAAGGTCAAACGACGGTCTCATTCCTATAAAACGAATCCGATATAAAAACATTCATCTTCCAACCCTTATACTCCTCTCCCACTCCCTTACTTCATCCTCGGTCATCTGCTACAATAATCACATTATCGATACAGGGAGTAGCCCTCAAAACATCTCCCACATCTCCCGGAAAAGAAATTAAAATGTATCACATGCAAAATTCGCTAATCAATTGTTGGAAAAACCAATATACAATGACTAATAATAACGAAGCCGTAATTCTCGAGGAGAGAAAAAAAAAACGCCGGGCTGGAATTTAGTTCACGGCAAGAGGTTTTTTTTTTCCTCCCAGGCCATCAGAAGGAAAAAGTATTACATTTTGTACAGCGACCTACACATTTTTTCTAAGCGATTAGATCCTCCGACATTTTAATATCAGTAATTATTCTAGCTGAGGCTGAATATTGCACAAGCTTCACGCATTCCTCAGTTTCATTCCCACAAAATCCATCATTTTTAATTAAACTAGAGGAAATTTGTTCCCGTTTCCCTGTCGCAGGGAAATTTATTTTTATTCCTTCGCCGGTGTATAAAATGTAACATTTTTAGCGACAAACTTCGCTCTACTAGATAATCTTATTCTTAATGAAGACTAAGCGAAAGGCTTTTTCCCTTGGAAAATTGCTTATGGGAAAATCGAGAAGGAGGGGTGGTAGTTATGGTTTCGAGTTTTGAATTTCGTCTGATAAGGGTAGGATTTGTACAAGGGGTTACTGTCCGGCGGGATGATCCTAATTTATTGTGAATACGGTATTATATGTTATAAAAAAAATTTCCCAATCAAAATTATAATCTCAGATTCCAAGAAAATTGATTTTCAAAATTTTTAAAATCCATTTCTTTCAAGGCAAAGATTTTTTAGGCGAATGAAATTACTCTTTTACCTAAATTGTTTTTTATTTCTAGTTCATTATTTAAAAAATAACTTGAACGCTCAAACTTTTAGTCAAAAAAAATTTCACCTTCCAAAAAGAATCGACCTCATCTTCCGGAAACGATCACACCTAAAAAACCTCCTTTCACAAGATCATAACGACAATTTATGACATGTTTATTACGTGTCATACCGTATCCTCTTTTTCCCAAGGTAAGAAAAAAAAACAAGGTCGGGTTAACAGAAAACTTTTCGCGGATGAAACAACCCTAATAAATTAATTAGGAAGAAAACGTTAATATTTTATATAAGGGAACCTATTTTTTCCCCTTTTTATTTTTTGGATTTTATATTTAACGAAGAGGAAAAACACGGAAGAGAGAGAAAGAGAGAGAGTGAGATAGAAAAGTATAATATCTCGAGATATTGCCGCGGACAAACGCCATTTGGTCAAAACTTTGTTCGACAAAAACGTGAGCTTTCGTTACACGGTACATGATGATCCGGGGAGAAGAAAGACAAATTGGTTTCTGTATGAAGGACCATCTCATCTTTTTTACAACTGACCTTTTGTAATTTTAATATTCCACATATTTTCATTTAATTTTTGCCCGGGAGCGGCGGTGCGGGAGGATGAGGGATATTCGGTTGACAGTGTTGCATGATTAATATACAATATTGCGCTTCTTTATCTTGTGATGGTATATTTTCATTTTTATTTTCTGGGGAAGGGTTGAAAATTATTCCCCCCCCTTTTTTTTTTTGGTGCAAACTCACATGTCGTCTTTAATTATATTCCCGAAGGTTGGTTTTCGCCAGGTAAAAAAAAAGATAATAATAATGATGATTTCCTCGTCGATGGGAAACGATTCATTTTCTGATTTTATCGGAGGAAAGTCGAGGGAAAAAAACGAAAGCTATAAGGGCAGCAGGCGTGTTGGGACCACAAACAAAGTTCAAGCTTGTGATTGGGATGGTTTCAGCGTAAGAAGACTTGAAAACATGTGTAACGCTGACGAAGAAAAGGATATGTTGGGGAGGATTTTTTTTTTATATTCGGGTGATAATCGCACCCGGTCTGTCAGTTTCCCTTAACATTTTCTCATTTTGGAACAGTCAAGAAGTATCTTTTCGAATTCTTTGCTTTATAAAAAGGGATTTTTTGGATCCCACTAAGAAACCTGCGCTTGTTGTTTACGTAATCGGCGAAAATCCTTTTCGTTCTAATTTACATAAGTTAATTAAATCATTTTTTTTTTCTATCTGGGGATTTTTCAAGTGGTGACTTAAAGTATTTTAAAAAAAAAAATTAATTTAAATTGTTGACCCAAATTTTTTTCCCCAAAAATCGCTCTTATAATATTGACGACACCTCGCTGTCGCGAAAAAATAACTTTTAATCCAAACATTTGTTAAAAGTAAAATAGAAAAACCCCAACAGCTTGCAAAGTGAAATTATCTGGTCAGTTGCCACAGCACTTATTCCGTGCTTCTTTTCTTTTATTAATAACAACAACCGGGAAACGGGTTTATGTTCCATCATTTAAAGCAATTTTCCCCTCTAGGCACGTTTTCACACGGAAAGAGAAAAAGGGGAAAAAAAATTTTCCCTGCACCAAAAAAAAGCTTAACGTGGCCGAGTTTTCGGTGGGGAGCTGGGTCGTTATATTTCATCTGAAGGAAATATCATTTGACCGTATTTATCTCCTAGTTACAAAACGAACACAAATGAGGGTACAGTATATGCCAGCAACAAATGTCATGTAAATATGACGAAGGGGTGATGCCAAGGGGTAGAGATCAAGGCTCGAGTGCACATCTGCTACTGATACCGCGGTAAATGAAATGAATTGTTATGCTAAATTATATCGACGTTTCCATCAGCTAATGTTGGTCTCCCGCGTTTTTTTCCCCCCAAAAAAAACTTTTTCTCGAAATAATTTTTTCACGACCGCGCGCGCGGATCCTCCGTTCTCTAATCGAATTGTCATAGTAGTCCGGGTGCTAAAGAGAAGGGAAGAGGAGAAAGGGATGTAAAAAAAAAAATCATCCTCTTATTTGATTATTAGAATTTTAACCGCATTTTCATCTCTATTTTGTTTGCTCTCTTTCAATGCCCCAATTATCACTCCATTTCCAGGACTTTTTTGTGTCTGAATGAAAGTTTTATAGTGGAAATGGCTACGTCGTAAATGTCATATATTTAACTTCTCATTAGTGAAGGCTGTGAATAGGTGTAAATGTGTTTTGGGTTTCATTTTCATATGGTCACGTGCTATGTGTGACGCTATGGGAACGATTCGTAATGGAAATTAGAAATGAGGTTAAAACATAATTTAAATGTGCTGGATAGGTTGAAATACTTACCAGAACGAGAAGCTTTTACTGCGTTATGAGAATTGGTTGTATTTCCGATTTAGGCAGCGTTATAACGGTTTATTTTCAATAAAGCTAGCTCGGTTGTTCGATTGAGTCTGAATTACACAAAGCGCGAAGCGGAAGCAGCACTAAAGCAATGCTGGTAGCAGCTCAGAAAATTTGGTAAAATGATAGATTTTTAAGGGCAACACTTAAAGCACAATCAGCGCTTTAGATAGTAGGGTCAGGACCCTACCAAAAAAATGACTATGATTGTCATATTTGAGCCACTGATGACTAAAATAGATAATCAGTTTTAATTATTTCTGGTCACAATTTTTATAACGAAAAATAATTAAAATTGATAGTCACACGCCTTTTTACGACCGAATACAGCAGAAAATTGAGCTCCCAAAGGCGCATTTAGCGGCCCGAATGCGAACTAAAAGGTTGTTTACACTTTCTTTACCGCCCATCATCTTACCATGAGCAACTACTATCTTTGCTTTAGCTTCCATCGCCTTTGCCTTTGAATCCTCCATCTTTACTGAAGCGTCCATTATCTTTGCTTGAGCGTCCACCATCTTTGCTTCAGCGTCCATTATCTTAGCTCGAGCGTCCACCATCTTTGCTTCAGCGTCCATTATCTTAGCTCGAGCGTCCACCATCTTTGCTTCAGCGTCCATTATCTTAACTCGAGCGTCCACCATCTTTGCTTAAGTGTTCATTATCTCAGCTTGAGCGTCCACCATCTTTTCTTGAGCGTCCATTGTCTTTGCTTTAGCGTCCACCATCTTTTCTTCAGCGTCCATTGTCTTTGCTTTAGCGTCCACTATCTTTGCTTTAGCGTCCATGATCTTAGCTTGAGCGTCCACCATCTTTGTTTTAGCGTCCATTATCTTTGCTTTAGTGTCTACTATCTTAGCTTGAGCGTCCACCATCTTTGCTTACGCGTCCATTATCTCAGCTTGAGCGTCCACCATTTTCGCTTTAGCGTCCACTATCTCGGCTTAAGTGTTACTGCACACATAGAAACAACTGTACAACAGCAATGGCCTCTTTAGTAACACGAGAGCGACTTAAACCGCCAGAAGGTCAGGATGGATCTTAAATCTCGATCTTAAATCTCAATCATCAAACTATCATTCCATAAAAAAATCCTCAAGAAACTCTTTGGCTTCGCAAAATCGGCTCCATTCAACCTGAACCCCTGAACCAAAAAGGCCACCACAGGGACCAACCCTAACATGTCGACTCCGCCTTTTTGACTCTAAAACTCACAACTCTCTTGACTGTTGAGACTACTTTGCAACCTAAATTATATTTAGAAGCTCGTCTAGATAAAAATCCAGGATAAATAACAAATTATTTACTTTCTCACCATTAAATTAGTTAAATCGATACCGACCGATACTAATCTTCATACATCCTTATGGCCACATGTAGCCACACGCGATAAGTAAATGGATATATGATCCAAGATATTATTATGTAATTTAACGACGTTGATTTTATATGCCATTTTCGACGATTTCAAATTATGAGGTATTAATTCCCCACAAAACAAATGAGCCGTTATTATAATCCACATTGAATGGGCGTGATTTAACAATAGAATTTACATTTAGATGTGCAATACTTGCGGACAGTTTTTTTTTTTTTTTAAATATAGTATTTTTAAGTCAATTAAGATATAAATATAATTTTTTTCCGCTTAAACTTATTACTCATTTCTTTTTATAAAAAAACTGGAATTTACTTTTCGAAAAATCGAAACTATAAATAAAGAATCTCAGCCGGCAAAAGAGGAATGTGAATAAACAATATCTTTGTGAGTTAGTCCCGGAAAAATTCCTATCTTGTTTGAATTTTCATTAAAAGCATTCTGGTCTGGAAATAGTTCAAATGCCTTCACTGTCAAGTTTTATTCCAATGTTTTTTTTTATATTGCAAGGATTTTATACGCGGTATTTGAATTTTTTCGGCGGTCTTAAAGTTCGTCAAAAAAAAAAAAAAAAAAGGGGGATGAATGAAAGAAGCTGAGTTTAGAATTCTTGAGAGGATGGCGGTATCCGAAGCCGGACTCCACATGTTTTACAACTTTGAAAAATTTTGTTAAGATTGAATGAAATTTTAATGCAGCGAAAAAACTAAAAATAAGATTTGGGAATTATTTTAAAGCAAATTGTTATTGAAAGGATATGACTAGCCCAGACACCTGGCAGGGCACTTAGTATGAGGTCCTGCACGGGTCTTGGCCGAGCCTGAGATCATAAGATGGATAAAAAATTGTCACGTTCGGCTAAAAACTGTAGGGCTTGATAGCCCACATTAAACTTGCTGACCTCTGCCTAAAATTAAAAGTAACCCTAGCAGTAGTAAACTCCTGTACTTTACATTTTTTGGGAGAAAAAAACCGCAAATAAAAACCCTAAGTTAATAATAAACCTCGAGTAATTGAGGTCGATGCATTCGTTGCACCATTACAAAGCTTGATTCGATTAGCTAATAAAATTATTGGTATTCACTCCCGTTGACCGTTCCATCACTCTGGGGATGTACTCGGTTATGTCCAATAATATTCCATTTTAGTTCGACACGTTTGGAATTTCCATTCTCTAAAAGGGAAAGATAACCAATAAACGAGCAACTTTTCCTTTTTCACTTTTAAAAAAAAAAGCTCCTTTTTACAAAAAGTCGTGGGAGGAGGGAAAACGAGGCAGGGAAGAAATAGCACTTCCCCCATTAATCAAGAATAACTCTTGTCACAATATACTATTATTTTTTAAGCCGAATAAAAGCAGCTTAAAAAGGAAACGTGTACGAGTACAGAAGAGCAGATAAAACGTTAATGAAAAGTTAAATACAAAAGTTAATGAATAATCATAAGGTACGAAAATGAAATTGAAAATGAGATTCACAACCAGATATCCCCTAAAATCATTCGTAATTCATTCATTTTAAATTGGGAAGTAGCGGAACCCCTTCGCGTGAAGAAGGAACCGGGAAAGAGAAAGTTGCTTTGGTTTAGGATGGCGTGAGGTAGCCCAATGAAAATTATATGTGTTCCTCCTCCCGACTGAAAATTCCCCCCTTCTCCCCCTCTCCTTCCTTTCCATCACTTTTACCCTAACCCTTGAACCCTTCGCACCTTGTTAGCGCTAATATTCAAACAGCAAGGTGTAAACGTCGTCGAACTGATAAGAAAACCGGACCCCATAAAGGCTGCTTCCTATTTCTGACGTGCTGTGTTTTTCTCTCTCCCCTCCCCCCCTTTCTTTCCTTAAGCCTTTTGGGGATTATTAATTTGAAAATTTTTCCGGTTTTTTTTGTTGATTAAATTGCTGTCATGAGGTTAAGGGGAAACAGGGCGGCCAAGGCCGCAGCACCTTTTAGTGTTTTTAATTGCGATATTTAAACAGGAAAATGTTCGAAATTCATTAAAGTTGCAAGGCATTTAAAGGCGGTCAGGATCGGTTTCAAGAAGAGTTGTTTTTATTTAAAGATGTTCAGAACCGTAACCAGGGAGAAAAAGGCGGAATAGGTACCTTACTCTTCTTACTTCCGGGGAGGACGTTCCATTTAGTTTCACCTGGTCGAGCTCGAAGTTAATGCCGCAAGCTCGCTAGTGAGGCGGAAATTTTGAAAGTTAAACGACTTTTTGACAATGAATAAAGCAGTAAACATTAAATAATAATTCTTCGGCAACACCTACTCACGGCTCTACACGGCGCGAAGCTCTTTCGCCACATCACAAACATCGCGCCAAGCGGCTCTATCCTGGCAGGTGGCCCGCCAGTCAGGGATCCCCAGACATCCCCAGGTCTAGGGCTAATCGTGTGTCCAGTCACGACCTGCCGAATCCTCCGTGTCGGGGGCGCTCACGCTACATGTCCTACCCGAGCCACTACGAGCCAGTAATCAAGCTAGTAGTCAACGGCTGCTCAGTGAGCCTTCGGATCTCCTCATTAGAGCGCATTCTTACCCGCCCAGTCAACGGATTTCTCCTCGGTCCAGAATCCCAAGCCTTATTCTCGAAGACTAACAACCTCTTCTGTGAACGGATGGTCAGATTTCACGTCTCACAGTCATAAGTGACCGTAGGGCGTGCGACTGCATTATATGCGATGAGTTTGGCTCGCCTAGATAAGACTCGACTGCGGAGAATATGGCCTAAAGCATAAAGACACCGATCCTCACTCTGGATTTGTGCAGCGGCTTCCATCGGGATCCAGTGTCACCAGCGACAATGAGAATAAAGCAGTAAACATTAAATAACAATTCTTTGGCAACTCGATGAAAAATATTTGAACCGTTTAAAACGAAATTCAAGAAATTACCATTATTTTGAAAGTAAAACCGTTCGTGTGTGAATTTAGTCTGGGCAAGGGAGCCTAATATTGAGTGGACACTTTGATGAGTCATCTGCTACATACAAGGTCGCCATTTGTACTTCGGGTAGCTGCGATGTCCTCGAGCTATGGGTCTGCCATGATTTCAGTGGTAGTCGCCATGTTTGCTCCGTGAACCAAGCATTAACCATCATGGCGACTCTTATTTTGAGATCATGGCAGCATCCAGAATTACAAATGGAGTATGCCGCAGTCGGCTCATTGAAGTGTCCACTCCCTATCAGGCTCCCTAGTACAAGCAATGGCGCCTCCTGAACCGAAAATTGATCGATGAACTTCTCATTGGAGGCATGAGCCAGAAAATGATGGATAAGCATCCAGAAAAAACAACGGTGCAAATATTGGGTAGGACTAGCTATTAAGATACTTGACCAAGAAAATGATACTCAGAGTTCCAATCATGAGACACGGGCCAGAGAATAATACATACGAACAAACGAAACGAATTTCGAAAGAAACTTTTCGGAACAATTTAAACCAAGCCACAATCAATTATGAAGAAAGCTTTAAAAAAACCCCAGGAATGTCAATACAAAAAGACGAGGAAACACAAAGTTGGTTAAAAGCACGCCGAACATGGTCTACATCAGCTTATTGGTTATTCATAGGGCAGCGGATGAACTCTACTGAATGTATCCCGAACGAATGAATAAGTAAGATTGGTAATAAATTATGCATGGGTAAGAGCAATAGAGACAGAAGAACCCCGAACCTAAAAAAAGAATGAGAGGGTGAAATGAAAACGCGCGGAGGGCGATAACGAGAAAAGAATTAAACAAGTACGTTTCCCCCCAAAATATTCTTCCTTGTTTTTCTTTGTTGCATTAAATGACAAAATCAAAAAGTTTCCCCGACGACGAAAGTCCTTTTAAAAACCTTTCAAACATTTGAAAACTATTCCAATTTTAAATTGGTAGAAAGGAAGAGAATCAGCTTTGCTAAGGTTAAGGCCGCAATGCGGTTACGATCGGCTTGGAAGGTATTTTTGATCGTTCGAGTAAATCTTTGATTTGGAGAGTTATCGACGAAATCATACCAATATGAAACATAAAGTTACTTATTTGCCTTGAGGGCGTTGCTCTTACTATTAAAAGCTTCATATCGGGATTAGTTGAGGAAGTAAGCTTGAGTCGTAAGGGCAAAAGTCTTGTAATTTGAAGGTAGTCAGCGAATTTTCTTAAGTATCTTTCATTTAATTTAGATTTTCCTCTGCTAAAGAAACTTTAGTGAGACTATTAAAAACACTTTTCAGGAAAATTTTAATTTGTAGCTTCACCTGAAATTCAATCGTCAAAAAACTATTTACTAAACAGGGATTGATGAATGATTGACTCACGAAGCTGCGCTGAAAAAACAAAACCGGGCTTGTTTGCATTTTTCGTTAAAAAGAATTCCCAATTTTAATCAACGAAAATGCGTTTCAATAAATCATTGTGACGCTTAAGAAAACATTTTAGTAGGAAGCCAAACGAAATTTTTAACGCATAAATCACCGTTGTTGAGTTTATAAATTTAAATAAGCTCGATATTCTTTTGGAAAAAGAAGAGCAAGGGACGAGAGAATAGACTACGCTACGAAAAAAGGCGCATCGAATGACAATATCCTAAATCTCGTTATTGAAATTAATAAGGATATTCGAATCGTCATGATTAGAGGGAAGGTTTTGGATCCAGTTTCCGGTTTCCAGGTTAACGTCGAACCGGCAATGATATCAAAGGACAAACAGTTAAGTGGATGTTAGAGCAGGTTTCCCAAGTCGTTTCAATAAAATTCCAGGAGACATTTTATTCAAATTGAGTTCAAACTTAACAATACGAGTTTGAATGGTTTTCTTTCTCTTCTTTAATAGCCCATTTAAAAGTCCTCTTCTATGAGATAAGTGAAATCAAGAGGAGTTACGAGGAGGCTTTACCGCTTTTCTTTATGTCAACTAACTTTTTTTTAAGGTTGGGATGCGCGTGTTTTTTTTTTATTTTTAACTTCTAACAGGTGTACTAACTCTTGTAAATTGCGTTGGTATACGGTTTAGATGGCGTGGATAATTTCGAGATAAATGGATTTGTTTGTGAGAATAGAGAGAAGGAAGAAAATTTGTATTTAAAATTTTTCTTCAGCCTCCCTGTGATTGTATTTTGCTCTTAGGGAAAAAAGGCTCTGCTACAGGGCTATACCTACAGGTTAAATAAATTGCGACCTAAATATTGTAACGTTCCATCTTCAAAGCCGACGTTGACACCAAGCAGCTATGTTTAGCTTATGGCTAGCCAGAGGGAGTCCCACTGGGCAGATGGAACCTTATAATAATGAAGTGTTGGTGACGAAGTCTTGAATCGTATGAGCAAGGAGATGGAGGTGCTCTTCGAGATCAAGCAGCGAAGGCTTGGATATTTCGGCCATATTATTCGTATCGCCTTCTGCAGCTGGTGATGGAGGGGAAGATTGAGGGCAGGCGTAGACCGGGTCGGAGGAAAACATCCTGGCTCAAGAAAATTGGAGACTGGTACGGCCAAAATTCAGTATCCCTTTTTCGTTCGGCAGCCTCCAAAGCTAGGATTGCCATGGTGATCGCCAATCTCCGACGAGGAGCGGACATTTAAAGAAGAAGAAGATGACTATTAGCTATTAGCTCCAAGGTAATCCTCAAGATGGAACTGGTGCCTCTGTCGGTTTTTAAGATAGCGCTAGAGTCTTCACTGGTGTCGCTGAAAACGTGGCTTCAAAGTCGTCTGTTAGGTGGCGCTAAGGTTTGTTTACGACCTTACGACATCCTTCACTTCGAATTGCTCTCGGATGTTCTCATTGCGGATACGGTCCAGCACAGTCTTCCCGAAAATTTTTCGCAAGGTTCGCATTTCTGTTACTCGGAGCTTGCTTTTTGTAGCCTTGGTGCCGACCCGGATTTCTATGCCATATGTCATAATTGGCCTCACGCACGCGGACTTTGCATACTGTGCGCATGCCACACAACGTCGTTCAAGCAACCGGAAGCAGCAGCGGCCCTGTGATTCTGGCCTTGGATGTCACTAGGCAGGATATTATGGCTTGATATGTCGACTCCGAGATATTTAAATGCATTACTTGTTCGATCGATTTCTCTTCAATGGCGAGCTTGCATCTTACTGGCTGCCGTGCGAAAGTCATGCATTTGATTTTATCAGCTGCAACTCACTGAAACTCACTTTACGAAACTCACTGACATTCCTAATTTTAGCCATGTTTTGTTGATTGTTTCCGCCATGGCTGTACCATCCTCGCACACGACTCCCAGTCGACCTGAATGTATCAAAGCGCCCTCCAAAAAAATCACGGTTTTCCAAAATGTCTCGGACTTGTAGGGCCAAAGGTCGACCTCTGGCAATATCATTAAATTTAAAAAAATAATAATAATTAAAATTTTTTAAACAATTTTTACAAATTACACGCTTATGCTCTTTGCTAAACTCGCTTCCTGCAGCATTATTGATCGGCCTAGAAAAAAAAAGCGTACAATCAAAAATCCTGGTGAACCGACACAAAAAGAGCTCCTCTTAAACAATTTTTCACTTTAAAATAAACTTTCAGCATTAAACTTAAACTCGAAACTGCTGTGCCCTTTTTTTGCATTCATTTTTCATTATCTCTACGCAGTATTTCATGTCGTGAGCCAGACGTTCACGGAATTCGCTTCGATTAATTTTAACTGAGTTCGAATTAAGTGTATCATTATTAAGGAAAAGCAGCATCTCCTCCGTTTTGTAGGTTTTCAGCGCGATGGGATTTTTTCCAGCAATATATTTATTATGAAAAAAAAAAAAAATTTTAAGATCCGGGTCTTTGGGAGCCTCGAGGAAAGAGAAGGAATCAATTACGAGATGATCGGTTACACGATTATGGGACACGGTTTCCCCGAGGACAGATAACGAACAACAGGCAAAGTTTACCCTTGAGAATAGTTTCAAGCCGTCCAGAAGACAGCTCGTCTATTACCGTTAACATACCCACTGAGCGGCAAACTGCTGATAACCATATCGAATTAATTATGTTTAATAATTAATGCCGTAATCTGCATATATGTATATCAACAGTCGCGAAGAAAACCCTGTGAATATTCATCTCGGGGAAAATGATATTTGTAAGCTGTAAACCGCGGATCATGCGATTTATGACTTTCAACCTTTCACCAAAGTACATCGCCAGAGGGAGAACATTAGTTTGAGAGGAGCAACATGCGAGTTATTAACGTCATTTGTAGGGGGTAAATTTTTCTTCGCAAGTGCAACAAGGTTGTCGGGATCAAGGACGGTGGGCAAAATACAACTAAAAAACCCAGGTCACTAAGTTTTCGATTAACACGGTAGCCGAATGAATCGAAGTGGGAGGGGGAGGGGGAGGGTACTTTTTCACCCAGCAAGGACGAGGACGTGCACGATGTGGAGAGTAACAAACTTACTTACTCTTACTCTTACTTTTACTCTGATAACTCTACAGGACTTGGAGTCCTACTGCCGCAGTTACCGCCGCCTTCCATTCGACTCGATTGAGAGCCACCCTCTGCCAACCCCCAGGCGTTGGGCATTTTCCCTTACGTTGTCCGACCACTGTTTCCTAGGCCGTCCCGTCGGTCGCACAGCATTCACCCTCCCATTCATCGCTGTGACAATAGCCCGCTCTGCCGGCGCTCGCACCACATGACTTGCCCATTGCAAACGCCGCAATTTCAAGAGTGACAAAGTGGACTAAAACAGTCGGCTTTAAAGAGAGCCACAAACTCAATGTTAATGAAGCAACAGTTGACATCAAGGACAATGACCGATTTAGTGGATGACAATGACGAAAGCAATATGGACGACGTTGCAGTAATGATGGCAATAGCGCAAACAGTTGGAATGACAGGAGCAGATACAGAAGACTACAAAATGGGCAACTGCAACTTCTTTTCTTCTTCAGCCTTTTTGCTTTCACTCCTGGACCTCGGCCTCTCCCAAGATTCTCCGCTCTCCGGAACCAATTCCTTCCTGCAATTTGAATGATATCGTCAAGCCACCGTTTTTAAGCCCAAGCAACCAATCCGACCAAAATGACGGCTAAAAGACGTCATTTTGGTCGGACTGGTTGCTTGGGAGGTTTCCCCTACTTCTCGATGTTAAACGCAGTTTCTATTCGGTTAATGTTACTGCCCACTGCTCCTGGTCCTGCCTGGCCACATACTCTACCCACTACCACTTCAGCTCTGCAGCACACCTTACCACATCCATCACCCGCGCCTGCCTGCAGATAGTTACATTTCTGCTCGAAGTGGATCCCTTCATCGCACGCTGCGCTATGCGGAGCTGATCGGCTTTTTTGATGGTTAAAGTCATCATCTCTAAGTCATAGGTTAGAACTGGCAGGACACACTTATGGAAGACCTCATGTTTCAGACTCGCCATACAAGGCGAGTCATTTTTTGAATTTCCTATGACTAATTTTCTTTGCTCAAGTTGGGCAACGACGACAACAACAAAAATAGAACCAACGCTGACGATCACTATGATAATGATGACAACAGGCGCACACGTAGATGATAACGGCGGCAAAACGAACTACAACGTAAAAGACAAGGGCGGCAACATGAACAACGGCCATTTTTCGTCAAGAAACAGCCATCAGCGTTTCGCCCAAACTCTGAAATAACAAAATTCTTATAATGGTTTTCTTTACATCTTTATAATTGTTTTTCTATAATTACACCTTGATTGCATTTAAAAATTTTTCATGTATGACCTGGAACAGCATTATTGCCTTCAAGATTTCTTCGAAAACTCTCCGTCTAATAAAGTCTTCCCTATTTCTCCCCTTTCCGATTTTCTTAATAACCTTAGTTTCGGCATAGATCAGCACAAAACTTAACAACGATTATTCAAAGATGGATTATTTACCGATGGATTAGACCTTAAGAGGATTTTCCCGACAACCGGAGCTGAAATCCGTGGGATGGCACCTTGTGAAATCAGCGTGCAACTTCATCATGAAATTGTTTATTTTGCCATGTCTGGAAAATTGTCCGCGTGCGGTAAAATTATCATTTCCCCGACTTTGACCTTTGAATTTGAAACTTAAACGAAAAGGACTACATCATCAACCCAATTTGACCTAGATTGTTTCAATTACAAATCTCGGTTTCATTTTTATTTTCAGGCCGGAGAAGTCGGAACCATGGATGAGAGCTCATAATACGAAGCTTCATGATTCCATCGGGTAAGTCGAAAGAAATCCTCGAGGTTTTAATAAAGTGACAACTCGTGGAAATTAATTGCAAAGGAGACAATGACTCAAGTAAATCGCTTCTTCCTCTCCTACCCCTCGGAGTTAAATTCAGAGATCAAAACAATCAATGGTCGACTTAACGCTGTTGAATGCTATTACTGGAGTTTCTATGTTAGAGAAACATTACTACGAAGTTTAGAGGTTAAGAGAGAGAGAAAAAGGGGGGAGTGAAAAGTTTGAGGCGTGAGTCAATAGTAATGTTGTTCAATCGAGACTTAGTCGTGACGAAAAGTATAAATTATAGTGAAGCATTTAATCGTAACTTACTTTTAAAAGAGCTTTCGACGATTTGTTTTTAGCTTGTCCAGTTTGAGTTTTAACTAGAGGAGGGCGGAGAATGATTTCGGAATTGATTCCGATCTAAAAGACATGTATTTTTAATTAACTTTAAAAAGTGATTTTAAAGTCTGTGGAGTTCTGCATTGACGATGATCTGGGTTATGTCTAAAAATCCGAACAAAAAACTAGGATTATTGTTGACGATCAATTGAAAAATATTCAAACTATTTAGGATTTGAAGAAAAGGCGTCTTCAGTCGTATTAAATGTTGCAGTTTATAGTTGTTCGTTGTCGCCCATATTGTTATTTGTTGCCATGAGTTTCTTCCACTTTCTTATTCGCTGCCATTATTGTCATTCATCGTTGTTTGACTCTCCGCCATCATAGTCACTCGCATTGTTCTTTGTTGCCGTCATTCCCATACATGTTGCACATAAAGTGAACTATCTCTGGTTTGAAATGGACTCCAGTGTCGCATGTTTAGCTTCTGCAGCGGTCAGTCAATCCCAAATCTGAAAAAGTACAGTTTAATCCTCAGGTCTCAACTTGTCATCAAGCTGTAGTTGGCGGGAGTTTTCGTCACTACCACAAATTGTGGTCTGCACTGCTCATCTACGCGGTCTTTGTTATTCACATAATCCGATGTAATGGTCAAAGCGGTCGTTCATGACGATCGTGGCAATTCACACGGTCACCCGTTGTCATTCACATTGTTTTTTGCTGTTGTCATCATTGTCATTTACGATTTGGCCTGTTGTCGCCAACGCCGTTGATGTTGTTCAGTTAATGGATCGTTGCTGCCCCTTAACTGGAATGCCCAAGACCATCACAGGTGAGCAGCCAGAACAAAATTCTAAATCTATCTATGGTCTCAAGCTCTATCGCCGCATTGCAGATTCCCTTCCAGGTTCTATCCTGGCAGGTGGTTCGCCAGTCACGGACTTCTAGTCGCATCCTCTGATCAACGAAGCCACGGTCTACCCTGAGGTCTTGGACTTTAGGGCGTCCATCCTTATCCCACCCACAGAAGCTGACGAGCCTTGATCTCACTTTTGGCCCCGAAATCCAACGCAATACCTGTAATTTCGAAGACCAACTCTCCTCTCCTGGGCGCAGACGGTCAGATTCCATGATTCATAGCCAATGGGCGTATGACTCCGTTATAGCTGGTCAGACAAAGAGGACTCTACTGTAGAGAACGGTCTCAACTCTAAATCCCTCACCAAAAATCAATCCGCCACATCAAGGTCGATTTTTGAACTACGACGTTTTCCCTTGCGAAAAAATTACCCTGTAATCGATCGTAATGCTCTTTCTTCTTCATCCCGAAAGCCCGACATTATGCAAATACTATTTTTACATTAGCAGAACTCTCTCCCCATAATTTAACTTTTTTTCTCTCCTCATAAGATTTATTTTCGGTTGAAGCGGAAGAAGGAGATGTAGAAGCGAAGTGTCATATTTATGACTTTGTCCTCCGGTTAACAGTAGCTTTATTCCTCCCCGAAAAAAAACTTGATTTTAAAAAAAAAATGTCGCTTTAACCTAAAAGCAAAAACAACCCAAACTTTCTTCCGAATCATCTCTTCCTTTCTAAAATTAATCCAGAAGTAATTACGCTGTCCCTTCGAGGAAGCATCACATCCCTTCCTTATTCCGAAACAACATTATATGTAAATGAAAATACGCATTTACTTTTAAAAAGATGAAAGAAGTTTAGTCGAGTGTAGAAAGGAAAACTGGAAGCAAACGGCAAGAAAAGAGAGAAGGAGAGAGTGTTTCACCTAATATCCTCTATTAATCAGTCGTCCGTAGACCGTTACCCGAAGAAACTGTGACTTTCAAAGGCTTAATCCCTTTTGCAACTAGTAATTTGTATAACGAATTAAAATGATTATCTTCAAGTTCCTCAAAGAAGCACGGAACACCCTTCTTTTTTATCAGATTCCTCAGAAAATCGGCCATTTTAAAATGAATATGTCTGATGAAATATATATCTTGGAAAATGATAAGGTAAAAGAGGGAAGTTGAAAAGGCTTTATTTTACCTCGGTGTTTTACATCCCGTAATGCGGTTCAGGTTTTGATTTGTATTGATGACAGGTTTGATCCGGTTTTCAATAATTTTTTTCATTAAGTAATTAATTTTCATATCGGAGAATGAAAGAAAGATAATTAATAATTTGAAGAAAGTATTCACGGAGTTTTTTTATGGCTGATAATCAGATTCAATCCTTTCAGATTAATTTTACAAGCAAAGAGATCGATCAAGGATTTTGCAAAAATGTTCGCAATTTATATTCTTGTCTTAAAAGGGATTTTTTTTCAAAGAGAAAAATGCAAGAGTTATTAGTTTTATGCTCATTCCGTTCACAATTTTTAAAATGGGCATAGCAGTCAAACAATGTTTTTCCTAGTTACGACTATGAGCCATAATGCCGATGATAAAAATAGCAGCGAACAACAATAAAGACAACTCTTGGATGATAATGGTTGACTACGTGATCAAGCACCATTACACCAAAGGACAACTTACTAACTTTAACATGGAACAAATCAAAATGAAAAATGAAAATGGCCAAAAAAAATTTTCAAGCGAAAGTCAAAGCCTCAAGATCGATAATGGAAGTTCTGTTTTGTTAAAACTCTGGAATTCATTAACAAAGTTTCAAGGTATTCGAATTACCCAAAAAAATTTATGACCTTTGCCAAACTAAATCCGCCATTAAAAAATTTTCAAAATATCACTTTTAACAATTTAATTTCAACACAAAAATTCGCTAATGTCCATTTCCCCATAAATTTTTAAATAAAAAAAGGAAACGGAAGGGCGATTGCGAAAAACCGATCATCTTTCCAACCTATTTAACGATTTGGAAACTAACCAGACATAAACTTTCAGGATTAACCATTTTGATTATTCGCGCGCCATTTTCTCCCTCTCGCTATTCCCCTCCCCTTCCGATGTCAAATAAACGATTTCCGCTTTAAAAAGTATTTTAATTTAAACGGGGAAAAAAAAACTTTTTCGTTAAAATTTTAATAAAAAAATCAGGCAAGAAGCCGCTGGCAAGAAAGCCTCCCCATTATCAAAGATCCGAATGATATGGATTGACCGGTAAATAACTCGCAGAGAAACTTCTCTCAAAACTTTTCCGACTAAAGCGCTTACATCATTAAAAGCGCTTTTTAAGTTGTCAGCAAACGTAATGCGGAAGTTGTCGCATCACTTAAAAATTCGGGGAGTCGTTTTAGGGGATGTAGGCCTGCAGCGTAATTTTTTTTTCTTTAAGAGGGGGAAAAAAAAGGAAAATCATTTCCGAAATTGTTATTTATAAAGTTGACATTACCGTGTCCTTTCGGGTTGGAAATTTGACCTATAGTTTAATTTCTTTCTTCTTGTCACCGCCTTCTCTCATTATAACACGGGAAGGACGACAACGTGTCGGTGACATTTACGATGAACCTTGTTCTTTGCATTCAATTTTCATTAGGAAAATGATAGATTAATATTAGTTTAAAATCTTTCTTCCACGACCTAAATTTTGAGTAGTTTAGGGAGTTTTGTACGTGGGAAGACAATGTCCAGGAAAGTAAAGCTCCTTAGCCTGAATGGTTTCAACGGACATTGGACTAAGATTTGCTTGTCCGGATTTACTGTCATTGCCCACAGGTACGAGGAATGAGTGACTCGCTGCCCTCGTGCAGTAAGACGAGCGGTACGGAAGCCCTGAAGGGTCATGCTAGTTGTTCATTGCCCGCTGCCAGTTCCGGAACAAGCACTGCCAGTTCCGGAACAGGCAATGGCCGATTGCCAGGAAATCATATTTGACCCTCTCCGTAAGCTTTCCTTCTGAAGCCCCATCTTGTAGAAAAAAAAAACCATCTAAGGTCTCCAAAATTTTTTGGGTGCCCCTGTCGAGCCCCGACCCCCGACGAGTCTTGCTCGGGTGTTAAAAAGCATGGCACAACCGAATAAAATTAGGTACACCGTTTAAAACTGTTTTGTTTTGTTTTCTTTAAATATTTTTTTACCCTTCTGCTTTTAAAAACATTCCCTTTAAAAATAAATATGACAATAAAAACCGTTTTTCCTAACCGAATCAGATGCTATCCATAACGAAACTCTTTAACAAAGAATGAATCGGAGCAAATAGGGAAATTAATAAAGACCCTCGTTAATGTGGTAATTGGAAGAGCCCGGAATACAAGACCCAAGAGGATTATTAATGAACTGGCTGGGCTGATTCAGTCTACTTGGTGAAATCAGGGAAATAGTAATCTCAAAATGAAGCATTCCTCCTTCCCATTTTCTTCGAATCGATTTACCTGTCTATACATCCCCGTTCATATCCTAATTTCCGACATTAATTTTTTTAATGGAGGGAGGTAAATCGCCTTCACATATTTTAGGAGATTTTTATTACCGGTTTAGGTTAATAGGGTATCGAGTTTTTACATGTTAATAAAATGTCACCGCTTTTGCGGTGACAACATAACCGCCGTCAACTTTGATAACTCTCCGGATCTAATCACCATCCATATCCTCGTAAAATTAATGCGGTTTCACGAGACTAAATTTTAGAGCAAAACTTATGTTTATTCAAAATTTTTCTTCGGGGTTAAAATTTTTTTTTGGGGGGAGAAAAAAAAATATCACGAGTTGGATTTCGAATGCAATGATCAAACATAATCCCCGGATTTGAAAACAAACCCTTAGGGAAGATTCAGTTGTCGGAACAGATCCGGTTTTATTTTCATAATAAGTTAACCAGAAATAATGTTGGAAATCAGTTTGATTACCGATAGACAAAATGTAAACAAAAACTCCGGATTGGTGATACCCAGTTTCAAGAGAGAATACACAGTTCACAAAAAGTTCACTTCGACCTCTCTCATCTATTTGTTTTTCACATGCTATAAGTTTTGTTTACAATCGGGAATAATTATTGGGAAATGAGGTATCCTCTAGTTTTCGATTGGGATGACATTCGAGAATTTAAAATTAAATGAGTGGGGTATTTATCGGTTTTCAACAGTGTCAACATGCCCTCTGGGAATGCACGGGGGATGGCAGATATCGGCTTTATGCAATCCGCCTAAAAAAATGATCCTTAGGCCAATTCCTAATGCAAGGTTAGGTTAGAGAGCCGCTACTATCTACGAAACTAGCGGCTACTTCCACAGGCGAATTCTTATTGGCTGAAACCTTTTTTACCCAATTGTGGCGGTCCAGATTTTTGCCAACACGTGTAAATTATAGTGAATATCGACGCAAAGTGCTCGTGACGTCACGAATCTAAAACCTATATTTAGCTTAAATATTTGAGACCCAAAGTTGATTTTGCATAACCTGCGCCTTGATTCGCTTCTCAGTAAGCTAAGAATAAATAAGGGGGCCAGGGTAGATACTGCCTATCCAGTCGGAGAAGGAGTACGACACAGCCTATTATTCATTTCAATTTCAAAACTTACCAGACTCTATTTTTAGCAAATTCAGCTGTCTTAGTAAATTTTTAAAGCTTTAGAAACAATACTATCCGAATTTGTTTATTTTGTCAGCCATTTTATGGTAAAAACATCATAGGTCAAGGTACTTTTACATGGAAGTGGCTGCTCTCTGTTTCTAGGCTCTCTAGGTTAGGTTAGGTTAGGCAATCACTCGAAACTTCATTGAATATGACTGGAAATTCCTCTGCCACCAAAAAAACTAGAAAAAAATTTTGTCAGCCAAAAATCAAAATTACAGTCTCGTCATTTTCAAAAAAATAAACGTTTCCCAAGTTTCCAAGAAATGCTACTCAGTTTTCATTCAAAACGTATAATAAAAAAAAAGCACCGTACATCATCAAAATTTAAATAAAAAGGGGGAAAAGTTCAACATGACATTATATTAATTAACAATTAAAGAGCGTTGAGAGAATACAAACGCAGTGGAAGATGAATTCTGAAGAGTTCCTTTTTAATGGGAATTCCCCATCACGCAAGATTCTTTTTTACCCTCACAGACACTCCTTTGTAGTCTCATTTTTAAGGGGGGGGGGGGGAGTTATACGGAAAAATAAACAAAATCGCAGAAGGTAGTCAAAAACAGTTGATTGCGATGCGATGGAAAAAAAAAGAGGAAAAAGTAGAAAGTGAGATAAGGGGCAAAAAAAAAACATAAAAATGTTCGCCAGGCCCTCTCTTCCCTTTCTCCCAGTTCGGATAATTGAAAAGTCAATTACATTTGTATTAAATCAATTCTGGTAGAATCTAAATGGAATCGATTTTCCAGTTAACCCTAATCTATGGACTATAGAGGAAACACACACCGGTAAAGCTTCCATTTTGTGAACATTATCCTTTCTTTTTTTACCCTCGTCTGTTTGCGTTTCTCCGGTTCAAATGAACAAAGGTTTTTTTTTTGTTTGGATATTGAGTGTCTGGTAAAAACGTGGATCGGTTTATTGCCTGATGAATTGAAAAAGATCGATGTCTGGTTTTGTTATAATAACACAGTCGTCTAATGATGATTTTCGTAGGAGGATTGTGCTAGGCTTATTTATTATATCCTGCGTTTCACGCTTTGGGGCATATCCGACCTACAATGCAGTCAGCTAATAATGTATCTTTTTTTTTACTAGTTTTATGTTTTGTTTGAATTTGCAATTGCTGACGAAGCAGCAGCAGCAGCGCGAAGGGCGTCACAAAGCTCAGACTTAATACTCTAAAGTGAACGTTAAAGTATTTATCAGGAATTTCTTGTCCCTAAAAATGTACCCTACTTGAAACATTTCTTAACTACTACACTATAATTCTTGAGCAAATTTTTTAAAATTGTAAAAGTTTTCATAAAATCTTTCTGGCTCTACAACTTTTGCTACTAAAGTTTGCAATTTTTTCTGATAAAAAAAAATTCTGAAATATTTAAATTCTCTTTAAAAAAATATTTTTAAAATTACTTTCTTCTAAAAAAAATTTTAAAATTTTCTGTTGAAAACTTTTGTTGCGCCTCATTGATTTGTTTGCTGTAGAAAATTCACCAAACACTTTGGGGGCAAAATCGCTGTGCTTTTTCTCCTCAACAATCCCATTGTAAAAATTCTCCACAACTTCATTAAAAAAAAATCCTCAGAGACAATTACAAAAATTTCAAGTATTACATTCCATGATTGAAGGGAGAGAAAATAACGGTATGATCCGAAAAACCGTTTTTCAAAATTGGTTTCCCGTAATATCTAAACCAAAAAGCCTTAATAATATAAAACTTTATAAGTTGAAGAAAACACGAAGAAATTTAATTATTCGAAAAACACCAAAAAGCAAGAGAAAATTGCTGAAATTGAAATCCTTTAAATAACAAAATATTGTTTTCTTTTCTTTCCCTCGTTTCCTTCTTCAAGAAATTGATTTTTTAAATTTCTCCCCGTTTAACAAAAAGCGAAAAAGCTTCTAATTTTAAACACCAGAAACATCCGAAAAAAAATTTCACTTCCCGATCCATAAAAAAAAAAATCCACGACTTTTCCCCCGACCGATTCGTAACCCATTTTCCCGGAAGAATCCTGTAATAGGTGTAATTTTTTATTTATACAGCTTCCCGAGATTTCGCCCTTCGATTTTTCAAATAACAAAAAAAAAATCCCAAAGTGCGTTTTCTAAAAATTTTATCCGTTTCACTATTTTCAACCCCATCGATTTAAATCACGGGATTTAAATTCAAAAATGATTTCCCAAACAAGAAAAAAATTTAGTTCGCATAAATCGGATATCCGGAGAGAACGTCTTAGCTGGGGAGGAAAAATTTTAAATTACATAAAACTGGCCTATATTTCATTCGCGAAAGTTGTCAAACGAGAGTATGAATACTACATTAGCTGTTTGTAAACTTTGAAAACGCTTCTCGGCGTCAATTTATTTGAAAACACCTCTTCTCGCCCCCCGTTGACATTTATAAGTGTCATACGACCCCCTCTTTCTAGGCCCCGTGGCACCCCCGACCCCCCCCCCCCCCCAACCAACCAACCACCCGCTCCGCTCCTTTGTTTTCTTCTTTTACAAGCAATCGCTTGATCCCAGTCGAGCTCTACTCAAGCGGGCTTTACTTGTTTTTCGGGCGGGAGGGGCTTCAAAATTTAAATGACGTCACATAAAACTTCCTTCCTTAGGAGTTTTCGCAAGTCCTTTACGATAATTATATGAGCTGCAGAGACATTTTTGTCATTTCATGTTGAAATCGCATAAATAACAAGAAGCGATTACCTTCCATTTTATGGAGATGAACAGTTTGATCTATTGCGGAACTGGCTCACAATAAATCTAATTTGGAACTTATATGCGTCGGAATTTATAAGTAATACTTTTCCTGAAGGGGGTCGAGTTTTTAAACTTGCCGCTCTTTTTACTTTCTTATTTTTAAGCAGCCTTATTTTATCTATTTCTGGACATAGGCCTCGCCCAATTCTTCCAGTAACGTTTCATTCTCGATTTTCGGAATGAGCTTTTATAAGCAGTTTTAATTACTCTAAGCCATCTTTTTGTGTTAGTCTTCCTTCTGGTGCCCCATTGATCACGTACTTGAATAAAAATAATATTTAAAAAAAATTAAAATACAAAAATTAAAAAAAAATAAAGAAATACAAAAAAATAAAAAAATACAAAAAATTAAAAAATACAAAAAATCAAAGAATACAAAAAATCAAAAAATACAAAAAATTAAAAAATACAAAAAATCAAAAAATACAAAAAATTAAAAAATACAAAAAATCAAAAAATACAAAAAATTAAAAAATACAAAAAATCAAAAAATACAAAAAATCAAAAAATACAAAAAATCAAAAAATACAAAAATCAAAAAATACAAAAAATTAAAAAATACAAAAAATTAAAAAATACAAAAAATCAAAAAATACAAAAAATTAAAAAATACAAAAAATCAAAAAATACAAAAAATTAAAAAATACAAAAAATCAAAAAATACAAAAAATAAAAGCAAAAAATTTTTCCATTTAAATCTATAATTTTGTGATCTTCTCTTGCGAGCTACATCGTATTTTTTTCACTGTGCCCAGCACTCCAGAGCTTGCCTGGCCTACGCCTGGCCTACCTTTTGCCGTATCAGCTCTTTATCTCCAATTCAATTCCCAAGCCTCTAACCTAACCCCAAAATCTCCCTCTTCCTCCTGACATTTAAAATTCTCCGAATTTCAGCCTCCGCCCTAACTGCTCGTTCATTTTCCCCAATCCCATTTTAAATTTTATAAAAAGGACAAAGCTTCGCACTAAACTGCGAAATGTACTATCATCTCGAGCCACCTAAAATTGAACAGTAAGTAAACACCTCGATAAATTTACCTTAGAAGATTGGAGAAGAAACAAACAGAACAGAACAATCTAAAATTTTAAATAAAACGTGAGAATGACTCGAAATAGATGTAACTGGTTTCGATGTCACTGCTGATGGTAAGGTAGTCCGGAGGGACTTTTTTCTTTTCCTGCCTGCCACTTTACTTTTTTTTTCCTTCTTCTTCTTCTTTTTTCCTACGTGATTTGATTTTTTTACTTGCCGTTCCTCGTTCTTCAAACTATTTTATATATTGTCCAAGACTTTAATCTCTTAACTTTTTTTCTTTGACTAAAACCTATAAATTCCTTTTCAGTTGACTTATGAAATTAGTTTTTGGAGAATATAAAAATCGAGGGAAAATTTTTTTTGATGGCCCAAACGTTGACGTAATATTTTTTGTTCGGGGTTTCCGTCGAGAATACAAATGATTCGATTAAGGTGCGATTTGATCAGGGTTATTGAAAGGTCTAAGGAGAGTTTTTGGGGAAGCAGGGAAGTCGCTTGTGTAATGATTTCCAGTCAGTTCTTGAACGGGACGTCTGTCACCATATTTCTCGGTCAGTTGAAACTGGGATTGATATCAATAGTGAAAATGAAAATGAAAAATTGAAATTAAAATTCAAAGTGGAAATGGAAGTGATATTGAAAGTGAATCTGAAAATGACAATACAAACAGATCCCACATGAAAATGAAACTAAAAAATTAAAACGGTAAAGTTCAAACTTGAATGTATTTGAAATTGAAATCGTAGTGTATGATTATTACTTTAATTTTTAATTTCAACCTGAATTTCAAATTCATTTTCAATTTCAAATTTGTTTCGAATTCCTATTTTTTAAGTTAAATTTATTTGAATTCAAATTAAAATTTTTCATCTAGTTTAACTTTCGATGTTGTGATTTTATTTCCAGTTCCCATTTTTTCAATTTTAATCCTAATATTAATTTAAATTACAATTTCAACTTTCAATTTCAATTTTTTCATTACCAGTTTAAAATTAAAAAAATTTTTCATTTCAAATGTCAGTTTTTTCCCCAATTTTTCAATCCAGTACGCCAATTTTTCTTTCCCCGTTTCAATTGCAATTTCAATCTCAATGTATAATTTTGAATCTCAATTTTATTCCTTAACTCCTGTTTTCAATCCTGACTTTTCAGTTTCAATTTCTAAGATTCAATTCAACATTCAATTTCAAATTTTCAAAATTATTACTGATTACCATTTTCTGTTTCAATTTCAATTTCAAGTTCAACTTTTCCAATCTTAGCTTTCGATTAAAAATTTCTTCCAGTATCAGTTTTCATTTTTCAATTTTTCAGTTTATATGCCAATTTTTCTTTTCAGTTTCAATTTCTAATTCAAATTTTCCGTTTTACTTTAACTTTTTAAGTCAATTCTATTTCCTTTATTCCGAATCTTCAGTTTCAATTTCTCTGATTCAGTTTGACAATCAATTTCAAAATTTTCCATTACTAATTCCAATTTTTCCCCAATATTAATTTCTATTTCAACTTTTTCGTTTCAGTTTCTATTTTGATTTTCAGTTTCAGTTTCACTTTTACTTCAAATTTTGATTTCTCAGTTTCAATTTTAATTTCAGTTTTGCAAACTTACTTTCAATTTTAAATTCGATTTCACTTTCAAAACTGAAATCGAGGACTTCGAATTTGAAACTGATGGAACGACATCGGTTGCACAAAAATGACAACGAATAAAATTTTATAGACAAACAATGAGATCAAACTTACCAATAACAGCGGATTGAAAAATTTAAGCAGAAAAACTCGTGACCAATGAAGATGGCGTTGCACAAACTGAGCAGACGACTGCTCTTGAAAAATCATTCCAATACTCGAATCGCACGCTGCTGAAAATAATTTTAAAAAAAATGTCATTACCACACATGCATTTCAATGCATCAAAACTCAGCAAAACAATAATAAAAACTTTTTTAATCTCGTTAAAGAATAAAAAAATTACGCTAAAAACATCAAACACAGTAAAATGTAAATCTTTAAAAAAAAAAGCGTGTAAGTGCAAAGTTTGAAGATTATGAAAGCGAATGATAAGCCACTTGTTGCTACTTCCCTCCTGGCGTTAACTCAACTTTTTCATTACCTCTTTTACGAATATTTTGAATGATTTTTCATCGGAAATTTAATATTTTATTATTTTATCAGAGGTGGTTACCTTCATCCTTCTTTTTTTTTTTGTTTTTTACATTCCTCCGTCCAATCAACTTGTTGATCATATCGGAGGGGAAAAAATATATTTCAATACACTTCAGACCTTAAAATCCGACCCGAATCCGAGCATATAGCCTGGTTTATCTGTAAACCTCACGTACACTTAAAGAATCCCTCAACCGGCACGTACGCAAATGCTCGAGAGTAAAATTTCGATTTGTCCGAATTATCGGGCAATATTGACGTAAAAAGGATTTTTATTCATCCTTTTCTTTATAAAGAAACTTTCCCATTTTTTTCCCTCATCGCCCCTTTCGTACCTTTTTTTTAATCAAATTTCAAACTTGATGGAAAACTTGGTGATCCGGACTTCCTAAAAATGCGAGCACGGTCGCATTACGTCAACTCCTTTCATTCCCGGACGTCGCACTATAAATAATGCCAACAAATGGAAATTTTTCTCGCAATACTATCTCGCTTTTTTTTCTTTTCCTTTTCGAATATCTGATTTATTCTCTTGGACAAACCTTTTCCTGATACCGGAAAAAAATATAGCCCCATGCGTCAAAGCGGTAAATCAAAATTAAAAGTTTAATCACTTTTTTTTTTTTTGGTTGATTCGATTTTCCCGAATTTCGATTAAAAAGGGAGGAGGATTCCCTTTTTCGCTTTGATAATTTTTGGTATGTTTTCTCTGACGAGTGGATTTTTCGTATATAAATACAAGTGGAGCTTTGTCGAAGGCCGGTTGTGTTCTTCCCGTTTTTCCCGAATATAAAACGATATCCATGTCATAAAAATAAATTCAAAATCCGCCACAAATTCAATTTGTACATGTAAATAAGCCATGTACGGGATATTAGCATTACATTCAACGCTGTAAAGCTATTCAATTTCACAGGGAACAATCCCATATTCAGTTGACCTTATCATTTGTCTATAGCTTAGTGGGTTTTAGGGTTTGAATTTGATAAGAAACGAACCGAACAAAACTTTATTAGAATTGTTGAGGGGTTTATATTTTGAACTAAATTAGCAAGTCTCAACTGGTTCTAGGTTAATAAAAAAATTTTCTGCTTAGCGTCTTTGAAAAGAAATGAAAATGAAAATGAGATTGAAATTACAATTGACGATGAAAATTTAATGTTGATTGGAATGAATCTGGAAAGGAAATTGAAACTGAAACGAATTTAAAAATGAGATCAAATTTTAAATTGAAACGGAAAACCAATTTAAAAAATTCATGAAACTAAATCGAAACTGAATTCAATTGAATTTGAAGCAGTCACTTTGAAAGAAGTTTGAATTTGAAGAAACTGAAAATCAATTTAAAAATGAGATTGAAATTACAGTTGAAAATGAAAATTGAATATTGATTGAGATGAATCTGAAAATGAGATTGAAACTGAAAATGAATTGAAAACAAATTTGTCAGTTCAACTGAATTCGAATTTTCATTGACAATTGTAATTTCAATCTCATTTTTAAATTCATTTTAAGTTTCAAATTGAAATATTAATTGGAATGAATCTGAAAATGAAATTAAAACTGAAATGAATTTGAAAATGAGATCAAATTTCAAATTGAAACTGAACTGAACTCAGCGGAAATGAGATTGAAACTGAAAATGAATTTATACATTCACGAAACGGAATTCAATTTAAATTTCAAGTAATCGATAGAAGTTTGAATTTTAAGAAAATGAAAATGAATTTAAAAATGAAATTGAAATTACAATTGAAAATGAAAATTGAATATTGAACATTGACTGGAATGAAGCTGAAAATAAAATTAAGACTGAAAATGAGATTGAAAATGAATGAAATTAAATTTCCATTGTCATAGTTATTTCAATCTCATTTTGAAATTAGTTTTCAGTTTCAATTTCATTTTTTCATTTTCAGAAATTGAAACTGAAAATAAATTTAAAAATGAAATTGAAATTACAGTTACAATTGAGATTGAAAATGGAATATTGATTCGAAACAAAATATAACAATTGAAATTGAATGTGAAACTGAAACTGAAAAATGGTATAAGTGGATTTGAAATTGAGAGAAGAGAGAAAGATAACCCGTCTGACCCCAGCTCATAAATAAAAACCCATTCCTTACACCATAAAAATTGCTTTGCTTTTAAAGATACGAACTAAAGTGTCAATCACTACACCCCTGTCAACATCTATACCCCTCACCCCTAAGTGAACAAGCAGTTAATGTCGTGTGAAACAGTAAACAATATATTCCAAGACTGTTTATTTGAATATTCAAACTTGCTCCAGGCAATATCTTCCATTTTTTCCTCTTTAGAAATTCATTTTTCTTTTTTTTTGCATTTTATTCCCTCTTTTTCGTTAAAAGGGGAACCCTGACTCCACAGCCTGTTGTTTATAACTAATAATTGGAAACGGGGACCGGGAGGGCGAAAAGCTTCAAATTCGTTTCCTTAGTCATAAATCTGGTAATAAATTTCCATAGTTAGCAGTGACGTCCCCGGATGCATCGTGACAACTCCTACAATTATGACCCCTTAATTGAATTTCGGGATGGTTTGTAGGTTTGTTATTCGTTCAAGAGGTTTCAGCAATGAGGATGCGGTTAACATCTTCTCGTAGATATATCACGCGGATGTTGCCAACATTTGAAAATGACTTTTAGAGGAAGTTCATACGCGAGGTAATAAAATTTCCATTCGAAATAAAAAAAAAAAACTTGGTTAAAAGCAGCGGAACCCTCGAGGGCTAAGCAAACTATTTACATCGTCGAAAACTTTCTCCCCTACATTCGAAATTTTCAGATAAAATCATCAATCAATCAATTTAATTTCAATTTGGAAAGTTTCGGAATGAAATTAGGCAGTGTACTTGATAACGAAACTAGAATAATTAGAGAATTCGTTGAGCAGCTGATGACTGGTATTCTTACTTTGTGATGGGAATCTTCCGCAAGTTGGTAATTATTCTTCAACTTGGCCGAAAGGGTTTTCTTGAGTTGAATAAATCACTTTGCTTCGGGGTTTTCCTCTTCTAAACGTAATACCTGACGTAAGCCGTAAACTGCATTGCATGCTTTAGTAAATTCTAATCTGATAAAACCTAATGTTTTAAAACATTTCCTCGCATTGTCGAGGGAAGTGAAAAATCCGGTTGCTTTCCTGTTTTTCGAACGGTTAAGTTTCTGATTTAACGATCGAAGCAACGACACCGATCAGCTGCAATTGGATTTTTTAATATTTGAAGCCGCAGTTTTCGGTTGGGGAAAAATTTCGGCCCATTAAAACATTCTCGACTTAACAGAAATTCCGTCTTTCGAATTAACAAAAGGGTTTCAAAACGACAAAGCTTATCAAATACTTAGAACAAACTTTGGATAGTACAAGCCGAGAGAATGAATTACCCTAATGTGTTTTGCACATATGGCACTAGTTTTTCAACACTCTTCGTTATTAGTGTTTGCGACCGCATGCCTTACAACTAAACTCTTCTCTTTTTTTCCATTCTTCCCTTTTACAACTAATTTCATAAATTGCGTCATATACTTTCGGGCCCGGGAAACAACGTCCAGTTATCCCGAAAAAACTTTCAAAATCATCATTTAAAAAAAATATTTTTCCATCGGCGTGCAATTTATTTTTCAGCTAGGAGTGAAAACGAACCGACAAACAAATGGACAAACTCATTCCCTTGAAAAATGAGGAGAAAACAAAAGAGACAAGAGAGCAGAGGGCTATATAACGAACGGAATTAGTTGCATAATTATGTGATGCTATGTTTGCTGTTTTCCACCGCTTCTGGTATATATATCAAGAAGCGGCCTTAAGGCGGGTTTTCACCTCAACTTCATTACCATTCGTTTGAGTCGGCTCGAGTTTTAAATGATAAAGGTGTAAAACCGTGGGATGAGTCATAAACTCAAAACTGATGCTTGTCAAACAATTTTCACGGTTTGCGGTGATTTCAAGTTCGGTGAATTTTTAAAATTATCCTGCTGATCACCAAAATTCTTCATTTTAAAAACACAACTAAACAGAATTTCATGCTTTTAAAAAAAACTAAGAGGAAAGAATTTTCTCCGATAAACAAATAGGTAATTGAATTTGCTAAGGAGCAGAACCAGTGGAAAATTATTAAAATGATATTTAAAGCATAATGCCTCATAAATGAGTGAAGAATAATATGGTTAATGGAAAGGTAAACTTGAAAGTTAAGCGGAGACATGGGAAAAAGGGAAAAGCGGAGGAGGATGCTGTGGGGAAGGAAATAATGAGTTCTGGCTCATCTGTTTTGTGTCGTTCTCCTTCTTATCATGCAGACGTGTCTGGTTCATTCTACTTTTAACACAAATTTCTTTAAGATCGCCATTTATTTTTTCAACCCGGATTTCACTCCATCGGTTTTTTTTCTATTCTCGTCAAATCCCGCTATTATAAAACTTTTTTTTCAATATTAATTTCAAACGATAACTTCAGGCGAACACGCCCATACAAGAATCAATATTAAAAAATTAAATTTTTCATCCCTCAATTATAAAAATATTTAAAAACCGCCTTGTGTTCGGTGTTTATAGACATGCATTATTCGTTATCTGTGATATCTAATCACCTTTTTGAAGGCGTTTTTTATTTTTCGCTCTTCGTGATTGAAAAACCGACACTTGCAGTAGGGAGGGAAATTTTTCTGAACTAAAAAGGAATAAGCATTGCGAATATATGGCAACTGCCTATATATTATTACTGCAGTAAAGGTTGGAATTAAAATTTTTGGAAAGAGAAACCGCATAAGAGGTAAATGCGGTTTTAATTAAACCGTAGCGCGGGATTCCTTTTTGAAGAAACATGATTCCCCTTCTTTTGAATCCTTTCAAAATCCAAAGGTTCATATTTTGGCGCCACTTTAAATATCTCATACAAAACGTACAACTAATTTCCTCGTAAACTTTCCTGTTATAAGGGTTTTCATCCTTAAAATATTATATGCTACATGGAGCTCGATCGCATCAAAAACGAAATTCTAAATTGACGTCGGCAATCAACCATCCACATTGTCGGATCATTGCCCTCAATCTTTTCAAAAAAAAACTTCTTGACGTCCTTCAAATACTTTTTAGGAGATGTTGGCAAAACTGCCAAACTAGCAATCTATGTCCCCGTGGTAAGGAGGAAGTACAAACTCAACTGTTCGAATTTTTTAAATCATTCCCTTCAAAAAAAATTACTCTTCTTTATACTTGACACTGCCTCTGCTAGATTTATCCTGTTTAAAGTCCGCTGCTTCCAATTACCATTAAAATCGACCTTTTCATTCATTCTTACCTTACCCCTCGTTAATGATTTTAAAAGTTCGTCGCGGCTTAATTACTTCAAAGTGTTGAATAATTCATCTCTCTTCTATTTAGCTTATAAGTTTTCAAGTCATGATATATTATCGATGGTTCGCTTACTTAACGTTTTAAGATAATTTTATGACATTATTTGAATATATTATCCAAAGGATTTTCATGTAGGAATCTCTTTAGTTAGGTTAAATGTCTACTCAAATATTCGCTTTCTTAGCTGATACATGACTTTGAAATTTGCTTACATCTTTCCTTTTACTTTAGTTTGTCTTATCAGAGTTAATTTAGTATCGCTTCAAAGAGGTTCGGGTTTACACAGTATCGGTTCCTACTAAATAACCTGCTACCTCGCACAAGTAACAAGGCAAGAGAGGATAGATGTTTTTTTCGTTTTAAAAAAAAATAATCACGGGAGGTTTACCTGATATTGCCATTAAAGGAAGGGGAAAAACGACGAGTAAATCATTAAATAAAGTATTGCGACATTATTAAAATAATGCGACGTAAAGCTATGACCTAACTTAAAGAATGAGAAGAATGGGAAATAATTAATTGCCTTCACAAGAAATGCGGGAAGTTTTTATTAGGAAATTTTCAAGACTTAAATATCAATTTAAATTATGAATCTTTGAAAATTTTAATACCGTAAACAGGGTTTTGTTTTGTGTATTAAAAATTTGATTTTGTGCATTTTGAAAATTTTTATTATCTAAAAACATTCATGCGTGGAATCAATTTCTATCGTTATGAAAAACTGTGTGGTGAATTATTGCGCCAAATAATTTCAACTGCCGCTCTTATTTTTGATGGATAACAAATCGAACGTATGCAAACCTCAAGCAAATACTGAATAAGTATTTATTTACTGAAAACGAGCTCGTAATCCTGTTGTTGCATCGTGACACGAAAACTCGAAACAAAACAACAAGTTAATGAAAAGTAAATGAAAATCCACAACTAACATTATTTATGAAATACCTCCGAGGGGTTAAGATCGGTTTTAAAATGTAACACCAACACCAGAAGCAAGTTAGTTAATAATTAACTCCGGACGCACTCATTTATAATTTCATTTGATTAAATTAAACGTGTTCAGACTTGCCTCATTTTGCATATTCAATCGAAACTAGAAGCGTTGTCGGATTATTTTGAAAACAACCTCAAACTCTGGACATATAAGAACACGATTTTTGCGTTGGGAGACCTCGAGACCACCAGTCTGCAACCTGTTCTGCTCCCTCCAGCCGACAATATTTGGAAATTGGATTAGTGAACGAATATCGCAGCTTGAACTTTCGTCTGGCTCACCCAAGCTCAAGAACTCAAAATTCATGACACGATTTCCAAACGTAAGAAGACAACTTCAGGTGCCCATCACCCTGAAGAAAAAGAACCACGATTCAAAGACTCATAATTCTTAGTTTTCACAACAAATTATTTACTTTCTACCAAAATAAAATATTCTTCATAATATTCTCTTAAATATTCGGAAATATTTATAAACCTTTAAAAACCTCCGAAGCGTAGGCAGCTAAAAACCTACCGCTTGCAGTTGACACATTTCAAATCATGTGATTCTTTCCATTTTCAAGGAATTAATATCTTGCGGCTTCTTTTAATCTTGCAAATTTTTTTTCTAAAACAAACCCCGAAATTTAACAACGGAAAAAAAAAACATTCAAAAAATACTTGAAATATTTTTACTTAATTAACAAGCGGCGTGAAAATCTATCCTCATTCCATCCTCTACCATCAAATTGACAGCTAATTATTCCTAGAAGAATCAACTCGAATATTAAATTAAATCGCACGTATTGGAGATAATATCATTAAATGTTGTGATTGACCAAAATCGATGAAATCAATCAAATAATGACATCAAAACTGGCTCTGGAGATTATTAAATAACCGTAATCATATTTTCATTAGCTCAGAGTCAGAAGGAATTAACTACTAACAATAACTCGAATTATCAGAGTGCCAGAGGTAATTTCGCGGAAACAACGTAATAAATGTTTTCAATTGACGTGTAAGCAATTCAACAGAGGAATGATTTTTTTTTCTTCTTTTTTTTTTGTTTCTCTGCCTCGTCCACCCTTCCCCGACATCTGTGACAATAAAAAATTACGGACGTTGTTTGTATTCATTAGTCACTGATATAAATTTTTTAACATGTAAAATAATTTAAACAAAATGCATGGGGATCCCCCACATGGTGACCTTTTCACAGTGAATAACCAGCTTGTTAATTTTAAATTCGAAAACTTTTTTTTTTGAAGCCATGCGTTCCCCGCATATGGTTCCGTATAGGCGTCAGTCGAATTCGATTTTATCTTAGGGACCCTGAACTGTTTATTTAATATTGTAGCTAGGGAGTCTAATAGAGAGTGACTCTTCGATGAGTCATCTGCTGAATACGGGGTCGCCTTTTGTAATTCTGGAAGCTGCCATGTTCTCGAACTATGGGCCGCCTTGATCACGGTCTTATAAACAGGTCTGGCATCTCTTGTTTGGTTGCTATAATTTCCTTGTGGAAATTCTATATCTTTTTTTAGTTCTGGTATTTGTATTATTAACATGGCAGCTTCCAGAATTACAAACGGCTGTAGCAGACGATTCATCGTAGTGTCCACTTCCTACTAGGCTCCCTAATTGCAGCTATCATGCTACCTTGACCAGGCAGTAACTATGGGGATTAGAGTTTCCAAAACTACCAACTCACTTACTCAACCACTCACTCAGGTGTCTCCACAGGAAAATCCTACTGATGCAGTTACCGCCCAGTTGGCATCCTTCGCCATATTGCTTGCCCATCCCTTCCTAGACTCATAGCATTCCCCTTCCTATTCATCGCAATGATGATAACCAGCTCCGCCGTTGCCCGAACCGCATGCGTTCTGCTCATTGAACCCTCCAGTATTTTACCAACTGATAATCCACAGCTGTTCAGTAAGATTGCTGCGTTGTTGAGCGTGGATACCACACTGGGCCTAAAATGCTGAGCTGGACACGAAAATGCGACTCTGGTCACTCACAGTAATACTCTACTCATACTAGACTTTCGGGCGAATCAAGGCATTGTGTGTTCGTAGGTTTGTCTTTCAAGACACCAGTCAGCTTGTAAGAAGGCGACAAAGATTCTCTTGTCACATTAAAATCTATCTCCAGGCAATGCTTCTTCATAGGCGTCCTCCTATTCCTGGACATCCTAAGGCCCTCTGTCTTCATGATGTTCACCTACAGCCACAGCTAGCAGGCACCTCCTTCCTAGATCTTCTGAGGAATAGCAATATCGTCAGCACTAAAGACATTTTACAGGAGACCGGCGAACTGGCAGTCACTAAGAAATCAAACACCATTCCAAATCGTCTGCTGTTCTTAACTTTGAAGAACTTACCTTCTGCTATTAGCAGCAGGCAAAAATTTTGTGAAACTTTTTGGAAGGAAAACTGAATATTTGTATGTTGAAACAAATAATTTTCCCAAAAATTTCTTTCAACTTCCAATATGGCGACCTGAACAGATTTTCAATAGCCATTCGTCAGTCTCTTTCCATATAGGGTCTCTAGTCAGCACAGTCGAGTATATATTAAAGTTGGCTGGGTCAGGTCAAAGATCCCTTATTAAATATCTCGCTATGGGGATATTTAATTCAAGCAAAAACGATGAGAGAGGATGCCAGCCAGTCTCGTGGCTCAGCAGCATAACTTTCAACCTGCCTTGCGACTTCATTCATTAATCCTGCAGCACCAACTTCACCCATATTTCCAACGCCACTGAATAGAAAACAAATATAAGGAAGGAGAGAAAAAAAGGGTCGTTTAAAATGTGGTGAAATAAACAGCGAAAAGTATCGAACCGTATACAGTTTCTGAACAAAGTTAACTGGGAGAGAACGAGGATTGACACTCAAAGTGAACCTCACAAAGAGTAAACAGTAAATTGAAGTCAATGGAAACTTCTCTGTTGACTCTCACGGAACCCCACGTTTTATTTAAAGAGTAGATCCGTTCCATTTGCCTAAATGTACCTCATCTTAGTATTAAAAAAAAAAAAAAAAAGATGATGGCGTTAAAATGATTGCGTTAGAAGGAGGAAACAAACGCTCCGATTGTTCATTTTGAAATGAAAACGACGATTCCGGACGGAAACGGAAGCGATTGGGCTGCGGAAAGAGTTAAAAAGGGGAAGGGGGGGGGGAGAGGAGGTAGGTGTGTGCGGGATTTATGAACAACTAACGGACGTGCCTTGCATGTCGCGTCTTGTGAAAACTCGCTCATTTTCTTCTGCGAAAGTCTAATTTTCCTTCGAGTTAATATCACTTGCTCTATGCACGTACGTTTTCACTTGGTTTGCATTTAATATGGGAGTCTCGACATTCGTTCAATTGTCTTTTGCATTGTTTTCAACGGGAGGGCTTTTGTTTTTAACTTTCCTTTTATGACAACGTTGACAAAGGTTTTAATTCTAGAAATGTTTTAGAAATATGCTGATTATTGTGAAGAGGAATTAGTGACCAATTAAAAATGGATGATCTTTAAGAACTGGATCGATACCTTTATCAGTCGAACGTGAAATTCTGCAATGCGATGTTTCCACTTTGGGTTTTTATGGTCACAGTTGATTGAATTATTACAAAATGATTTGGTGTTTCCTTCGTTCGTTGTTTTCCGCGTTCTCCCGATAAAAAATCAGAGAAATGTCATTTGCTTTCAACAGAATTTCAGCACAAGGTCCGAAATATTGTAGCGACTTTGCATCCTTCTTTATTGTCCGTCTCCCTAAAAGAAATCGGTGACCATCAAAGCGATTTGCGTTTGGATGCAGCTGCTGAGAATAGGGTCGTGGAATCCAAGCTTAAGATCAAACATCTGCCACCATTAACAGTCTTAAATCAGTGTTCGCACCTGCCAAGATATAGCGCTGTCACTAGAAATGGGCGTCTCAAGGTCTCTCTCAAACCTCACCACAGTCTTTTCTCTTGGAGTAACTAGGGTGCCTAATGAATGAAAGTGGATACTTCGATGAGTCGTCGGCTTCATAGGGGTACGTTATTTTGAAAACTGGAAGCTGCCATGATCTCGACTTTGACCGCCGCCATTCTCAAATTAAAAAGCTACGGATGCTTTTTATCAGGGGCAATCGCCAAAGGAATCTTGAGCGAGAACACCCATTGCAATGGGCAGATCTTTAAGTTCGAGAGTGGCGGCCGCCGAATTCGAGATCATGACAGCTTCTAGTTTTCAAACTGGCGCGCCCCTACATAGCAGACGACGTGTTGAAGCATCCACTCTGGGGGTAATTCGATGTTTCCGACGTTGGGTCATGACCTTGAAAAATTCTTGAATCTACACAAAAATCTCCCTAAGTTTACTTTCCTCTCGATTTTGATAAAGTCATTATCCTTTCTCCGAACTTTAATTACGATACCTTTCTCTTTAATAAACGAAAAAAAAAATATCAAAGGTTTGTGTTAATTTAGATATCGTATATCGTACTCGAGGGAGATGCGTGTTGGGGGGATTACACTCTTCAATCCTTCCGGTTGTTTTAGCCCCGCGCACCTGTACTTTTTCCACTTTCATTCATTCATCCTTATTCCTTGCTATATTTACCGGCGAAATTTTCGTCGCGTGGCCCAAGAGCGTGAGTTTTATGCGGACATCCAGCTGTCTTGTATGTGCGGTTGAAGCGTATGTCAAGAGAGGTCGAGTTCGAGACCCAGACTCCGAGTATAATTAGTTGAAACAGAAAGGGATGAGAGAACAATACCTCGGAAAAACAAAAACCCTCTTTCTCTCTCTTCTTTCCTTTAAAACAGTGACGAATCGAGCGGGGGGGATACTTAATCTTCTTCAGGCCGTTCATTGCGCACGCGTTTTAAATTAAACGGGGGAAGTCGTTGACCGATTTCAACGAACACTCGAGCTTTTGCGAAATTTATTTGGGTGGGGAACGTCAGTTTGATACCGTCTTTTCATGCCGCAAACCTATTACTCAGTAATATTTCAAAAAGGAAATTCTCATAAAGAATGAAAATATTGGAAACGGTCCTGAGCCAAGTTCCCAGTCATCTCTGATAACAAATAGCTCTGTTCCTATTCAACTCCGACATATGTCATGCTCACGTTGACAAACATGGATACTAGCCTTGTTTTCAATTCATTATCAATAAGCGCACTTCAAAAATTCAGCCTCGTTTCGTTTTTTTTTCTCCTTTTTCGAATGCAATAGGCCTTCAGCTGCTGGGGAGGTACGGTTTGTAATTTTTACAAAAACGTTTGTATTTTTTTCGTTGTTGTTTTTTTTTTCACCGCGTGATTTATCGGGGTGAAGTCGAAAAAATATAGGGCGAATGATAAATGCAATTGAAGAACAATGAAACCGATCTGAAGAAATGTCAAAATACGCAAGGATTGTATGCGGGGGGGGAAAAAAAATCAACACCATAGGCTGAAAATTGAAAAACGAAATTTCCATTTCCTTCAATTTAAAAGCAACTCGAACGATAACGGGGATTTAAAATAACAACCGAGACAGGCAACTGTCTTTTTTTTTCTTTTACTCCTTGTTTTTCCCTTCTTTTTTTTTTAACTTTATAGCTCCTTGAAAGCTCATTTAGAGATGTTTTCGCTTTTTTAAATTGAGAATTGAAATAATTACGTTCACGTCAGTATGAAATGATGTCATATAGGTGAAAAATGTTGAATAGTTGGTGGGAAATGCTATTTTTGGTTGAAGCGTGGCCGTGACTTACGACATGGCACTGGCACCAGTGACTCATCAGTTAGTCGAGTGGTCAGCGTTCTCGACTCTCAATCAGAGAAACGAGGTGCAAGCTCGGTTCGATCCTAGCTCATACCTAGGATTTTTTCCACGGGGTTCACCACTGATATACTCGGATTCCCTGTCTAAATATAGTAGATCCCGCTCTTGTTCGTACAGTACAATGGTTGTGCGGCATGAACCTGTCGTCAAGCTAGCCACTTGACACATTCAAGGTCATTGGCTGTGAAATTTCCTTGCATTGCAAGGGAACGGGTAATAGGACATCAAGCTGTGTCAGTCAGAGTACTGAGCTCAAAAACAAACTGGCACCAGTAAACTAAGCATTTAGGTGAAGTTGGCGAAGTCTTTGAATTTTAATTTTCTGATTCGCAGTGCTCCTACGTCGTCGTCGCTGTCCACTTATTCCTGACTTCCCTGAAGTTCTTCATATTCTCCATTTTGCTTACATTGCTTACAGCAGCTAAAGAAGTAGGCACAGTCGCTGAACACCCATTAGGATTCCATCAAGATGGACGCCCTCTAAAATTTTCTCTATTGAAAAGAAGAGACAACACGGCTATGGTCCTGGTGTGGTTTTTTATTTTTTTTTTTTATTTTTATTTCGCCATAAAACATTGCTAAAAGGACAATGCCATTAGACGACGTTATAAAAAACAATTTGACAAGTTACAATAATTTGATCAAATAAAGTTAAGAAAAAATGGATACAATGGTTGAATCTTCTTCTTCAGCTTTTTGTCGTCCATCCCTGAACATAGGCTTCTCCCATTTTTACCTTCAAAATCAATCTCTTTCTTTAATATAGATGACATTTTCTTAGCAGCCTCTTCTGCAATCGACCCGCACTTGCCGATTTCCTTGGCCTCTTTCTGGTGTTGAATAGTAAAAAATTTATTGAGCTAAAATAATGAAAACATACTAGAGCTAGAGCAGAAGAAAATCAAGGATTTTTACAATTTCATCCCACGTTCTCTTGTTAAATTATCCACATCTTCCAGGCGAGAGTTTTTAAGCGCAGCCCTTTGAAAACATATCAACACGTTAGTCATACTTAGTTAATCTTCTTTTTTCCACCCACATTTTCATAAAATTCAGTTAAATCATCTCTTCAAAACGCTATTTACAACGATAACAAACCTCATGATTTAAAAAAAAAAATAAAATCATCCCAGAAAATTTTGATCGGGCTTTCATTTTGAATTTTTTACAACACTCATATACGAGATCTTCCTGATCCTCAACTCTCTTAATCACATCTCCAAAAGCTATTAATAACTGATATAAATATAATGAGTCTCCCCACCCGACAGATCAAATATTGAAATTAAAAATCCATTCTGAAACAGAAGGGGTTGAAAAATCCGCGAGATTTATTCGGAAATAATTGTACGAAAAAGTGATAAATGTGATAATAAATGCCCTGACTGATCCGAATGTTTCAACCGGAAATGAAAAATCGAATCTCCCGCTTTTATCGATTTTTCCTTTTGGCCACCAAATATTTATCCGATTGCCGAAACGGGAAGAAGGAAAATAAATTCAAATTTTTAGAAGTTATTCATTATTATTTTTATCCCCGTGACAGTTTCCGACTTTGATTGACAGCTTGATGTCGATGACGTCATAATCGAAAAGCTTGATAGCATCTCATCCGATTTTTGACGTTTAGGATGCCGATGGTTAATTAAAAAATCATCTTTAATTCCTTTCTCCATTATTATCATAACATTTGTGACTTCCTGCCCTCTCTCGCTCTTTCACCTCCTCCCTCTCGCTGCTACTCCTCGTTTTTGTTTTTGTTTTTTTTTTCCATCCCGCGGGTACCTCTTCTCCTCTTTTCTATACTCAGCATGGATATATTATATTTATTACGGAGTGACAAATGGAATCTTTTTTGTTTTTGACAGAAGCGCGTGACGTGAAATATGATTTATATCGTGGAAATTGGAAAAATGACATGTTCAGAAGAGCCTCATAGTGATTTTTACAATCATGTTTGATAATATTGTTTTCTTTTACCGTGTCGTTGTCACACTACCCATCCCTCTTGATTACTTTCAAGTGAAAAAGAAGTGAAAAAAAAAAGGTTTAGAAATTTTGAAGTTGGCGCTGATTTTGAAATCTGACAAAAATAATATACTTAAAAGAAAAAATCTACTTGAGTTAAACTTTTGTGTCTCACTCAAGACCAAAATTGCTACCTGAATTAAAAGAGACTGGTAGACTGTCAGCCATTATAAAAATTGAACGCCATACTAAGTATTATGGCGACTTCCACAAGAATATTCGGCAGTCATGATGGTGAACACCGCTTTCTATTAAAGACTGTTCTGTCCTGGATAAATAAATTGAACAATTTTACTTAATAGATTCGTCCATTTTCTTTATCACCCTCCCAGATTTTGACCTTTTCAATCCCTGACATTTTTCAAAATTATTCGTTTGTTTAATTCAAAAAAATGTGGTACGCTACTTGTACCTCTAATAAAAAGGGAGGTAAGGATGTGTGACGCTCTATAGAAGTAGACAATGAATTCATGGAAATTCTAAAGGAAAAAGAACGGGAAAGAAAGCGTAGGGGTCACATACGACCAGAAGAGTTCCAGCAGGTCTCTCATCGAGATGATTCTAATGGAGGAGGACAAATGCTCCCTTCTGTTGAGGAATCACAACCAGCGCTTTCTATGCCTGAACTGTCTCCAGGGAGGGAAATTACATCAATAACAATCTCACGGTCACGGTTAAGTCCTACAAATCCGAACATGGTAGTCACCGACTCGAGAGAGACAGTGACAGTCCACGAAACCGAAGGAAACAAAAATAAGACGATTTATGCAAAAACGAAAACCCAGAGAATCGAACAGAGCAATCGGTTACATCGTCTGCTACGAGGGGGAGGTGTCGAACCCGAACACCGAACAAAGACGATTCTTGAACAAAGCTTCCGAAATCGATGTGAAAGTTCCTACTTTCATGAATTTGGATGGACAAGTTCGCAATCAAAGTTGCCGAATATTCTTTGGAAGTCGCCACGATACTTGATATGGCGTTCAACTTTCGTAATGGCTGACAGTTTGCCAGTCTCTTTCAATCTAGTAAAATTAATTGGTAGCACTAGAAGCGGTATCAGTGGGCAAGTTAATTTAAGACGATCTGTCCTCTAAATCTTAACCAGGTGAGGTTAGGGGCGACTATACTGTATTATTCTTATGGAAAAAAGAACAACAAATCACATTAGAGCTAATATAGTTGCCCCACTTTCTCCTTCTAGTCTCTCTGGATCTCATCGTTAAAATGGGAACGGATAAGGTTAGTACATTTGCTTCAGCCAAGAGGTGCCTCTTTAAGGTCCTTGTCTGTGACTTTCAGGCCCCTAGTTTCTCCCCCCCCCCCTATTCTTTTAAATCCCTCTTTGGATCTCTACCAGGGTGACAAAATCCCTCCTGTAATCTTTGTCTGCCGCGTGGTGCGACTTTCCGTCACTAAAAAAATTTTAAGACTCCAAGTCTTAATATCAAAGCTTCCCACTGCGACTTTGTCATGAAAATATTAAATAAAAAAATCATGGCATTTTTCTTTGTATTGGGGCCTCCAGCTCGAGCCAAACGCTTGGTGAGGATAAAAATTTGCGCCAGGGTCTCAGCTAATAAGTGTAGAAGTCCGTGCCAAGGGTCCAGTAAACGATAGAATGATGCGTCCTGGGCTCAGGTGAGGAAAGAAGTCTCTGCCAGGAGCTAAAGAGGAAATAGTCGCTCATGCCACAGGCTCAATAAACGGTGAAATTTGTTCAGGGGCATAAGAGAGGGAGTAAAGATCAAGCCAGGGGCTCGAGTAAATATAAAAATCCGTGCTAGGGAGGCTCGGAGTGTATGCGCTAAGAGCTCAGTTGCGGCTTGGCGTCCGTGCTAACTCAGATTAGACACCCACCACAACTGATCCACAACCCTTAGGTCTCCTAAGGGCTCAGGTAAGGGTAACCCCCTTGCCAGAACTTTAAGTGAGGGTAAAAACTCAGACCGGGAGTTCGGGTGAAGGTAAAACTTAACATAAATTAAAATAAAAATTCGTGCAGAGGGTCGGATGCAGAAAATTACAAAATAACACGAATTTGACTGTAGTTTCTTGGCCAAAAAGTGGTCTGCAGCCTTCGCAAAATCAACCAACTTTTAAAATCTTTATGATATGCATAATATCTATCACCTGACCCAAACCAACACTTATAACTGCCACTGCAAGTCTAAAGCGGTTTACTACTAAACCCCTTTGTGTCTCATGAAAAATCCTCGCTCTTTTACTCCCACATGCTACATTTTTCCTCGTTTTCCACATAGCACTGATGTTGATATCTAATCTGATATAAACCTTCGCAAGAGGGAACTTTCAAAAACAGTTAAAAAAGGAAAAAACCCCCGCGAAATAACAAAATTACCCAGAAAAATATGGGTTGGAAAAAAAAAACTTGAGCGGTTTCTATTTAAGAGAAAAAATACATAACGAATTTTCGGGGTTTTTATGCGCGTTAAAAAAAATGTGTATGATAGCGAATATGATTAAAACGCTCTCATCTCGGATTTAATTTCATAACTGGACGTTTACCGCGCGGAACACTCTTTTTCCCTTAAAAGTGTTTAGCAATTTACAAAAAAAAAAAAAAAAAACTCCCTTTCAAAAACACAGCACCGGACTAATTTTCATTTTTTTTAAAACAACCGAAGATGAATTTGATTTAAGTGAAAACGAAGAGCATAATATAAGCAATCGTTGGGGTAGCAGTGAAAAAGGTGAAGGGGAACGGAGAAAATAGGAGTGAAAAGGGGGGGAGAAAAGGGTGTTTAGTCAAATTTGTTATCTAAGACCCATCAATCACTGAACCGCAGCCTCCGCATCGCAGATGGGACTGGATGGTTTAACGAACGGACATCACTGCTCCATGAGGTGCTAAAACCTTTTGCTAACGAATTACAAATTTTTCAATCGGACTTTTCCCTTCGTTAATATTTTCATTCTTCCCAATTATCTATTCATAAAAAAACAAATTTGAACGTTTCGGGAAATTAAACCACGCCCAAAAGTTATCTGTACACGTTAGGCCTAAGTAATTCATTTGGTATTATCAGTTAACTTTAAAAACACCTGCAGCCGTTTCCCCCTTTTCTTCTCATTACCGACAAACTGTAAAACGTTCCCCCCTGTAACAACTCTGAACCAAAGAGGTGTATGAATTCAATTGGGTTTAGCCTGATTGAATTCAAAGTTTGCAGATTCTAAATATTCGATCTGTTGTTGACGTTTTCATAATATATTTTGATAGGTGTTAACTTTCAAACGCCATCTTGGTTCAAGCCCCTTTTCAACTGTTTGTGTTTTAAATTGTATCATCATAAAAGCTCTCGCGGGAAACTATCAACGGTTCAGACTTTACATTCATTTAATGTAAAGCTCAATGCGAGATTTTGTTAATCATATTAATTTTAGGACGAGGAGATTTATTAATGAGAAAAAATAAAAATGGAAAAAATTTTTGGGATTAGAGAGATCTTTTTCGGGGAGGTGAGTCGGGACGAATTGTATGTCATCGACTCTGCTTGATAGCCAGTTTCCGAAAACTCCAACGTCTGTGAAGTTAGCAGCGACTCCGGAAGTCCAATCTTTTTTGATTAGAAGGCCGGTTAGAAGGTTATTGCAAATTAGAAGGCCACTGGTTTCGCCCTAAAAATGGTTAAAGGGTGATTTAAAAAGTAAAGTTTTGAGTTAAACGCCCAAATGCAGTGGCGCCATTTGGGGGGTAGAGAAAGGCCCTTGCCCACCCTTGGAATTTTTTCTTCCATAAGCTAAGCAATGCATGACGCTTTTGCCCCCTCCCCTGGTACATTTTGGTAAAAGGGCGCCACTGTCCAAATGGAAATAGAATGTCATTTAAATTTGGATAATTTACCACAGTTAGGTCTTCTTTTCCTTCAAAAATGGAACAGAGTAATGAATCCATGTAGAAAAGAGCAACTTCTGACGAGGTTTTTCTTTTTAATAAAAAACAAACTTGAAGGATCATGGTTTCTACTCGGATTATACCAATTTCGAACTAAAAGAAAAAATGAGCATGAGTGCGATAAACGGATTGTTCATCAATAAACTGAACTCGATCTCAAATTGGCTTAGAAAAAAGTAATTTTAGTTTTTTAAAAAAGATTTTTACAAAACCTCCAAATTGAACACTTTTTGGGCAACGTGCGACATTCGAAATGGTTCCATCGAACGTTTATGACTTTCAGTGAGGCCTCTTTCTTAATATTTTCGTTCCTTCTGCTTTCTCTGATTTTTGCAAAGCAAATTTGTAAATGGTTCCTCCACAGGCAAAGACCCTAAGAATTGCAACTTTGGCCATTCTTTCACGAAATACTAAAAACATTCTTGGGCTCGGAAGATTTCATTGAACTAAAATAAGGGGCTGAAATTACTCCAAATAGATGCTTTCTTCGTATCTCTTGCTGACGTATTGTGTTCAGGATAACAGTGCGCACGAAATATCCGAATAGTAGGTTTTTTGAGTAACTTGCGACTTCTGACATATCCTATTTCAATTGTGAACTCGTGTAAGCAAGTTCCTATTTTGAAATTTTTGCTCCTTTTGTTCTCTCTAACTTTTGCTGAGCAAATTCATACATGGTTCCTTTAATATTCTTGTTTTGCAGGATTATTTATTGTGCTACCGAAAATCAACTAAAATGTGACAGACGTTTCCCTTACGAAAAAACAAAATCAAAATCATTCGTCAGAATGATTCTCTTGTCTACTGTATGTTATACTTAAAGGGAGGTAATGCGCCTCAAATATCAAAATTTAGCACTTTCTGCGCAGCTTGCGACCTTTGTCATACTACCTGCTCATGCCTACAATCCATAAATAAGTGATTTCGTAAAAATCCTTGCTCCTTTTGTTTCCTTCAACTTTTGCAAAGCGAATTTGTAGACGGTTCCTTCAGAAAATTATAATTTGAGAGTAATTTACTGTGTATGTTTCGGACATTATGTTTGAAAATTCTCAACCTCCCGCTTTTAGAAATAGTCCTACTACTCTTAGTCCATTGGCTAAAGTGACTTAAGACTCTTCAGCTACCTCCTACAAGTTTTTATAAGCACGATTCATGCATCAAGGCTTCTGTAGTCCCGGCTGATGACGTCGTTCCCCAGCGTACTCTAGACCTTATCGTCATTGCTGAGAAATAAATTTAAGACTACCTTCCAAAACTGAGTCTTTACAAACAATTCTAACAAAAAACTCTAAAAAAAAGATTCGCTTGTAAACATTCATCCTATATCAATCCCGCAATCCCAAATTCCAATACACACTCTTCAAAACTAAAAACCATATTCGAATGTCTTGTAATTATATCAAACTACAAGATAAATTAATCCTTCCCGAGTTTGTGTCGTACATAAAAAAAAAATAAAAGGGATCCCCTATATCCTGACAAACACATAATGCCAAGCTGAGCTCCATCCGTTATCACGCGGAGCTTTTGAAAGATTTGTAGAAGATAATAACAATCTAGAGTTGAAGTTAACAAATAGAACCCTCTACTCCGCGGCTTTTATAATTCCTTCTACGCTTTTACTCAATGAAAACACTCACAGATTTTGAAGGTAGATCCGATTGTTCCAAGAATATGAAATCGCACGTTGCCATTTCCAAAGAGAATCGCCCGAAACAAACGCCGATCTTTTCGGAATTGATTGAAGTATCCAGGCGGAGTAAAGCCAAGTCTTCTGCAGTGACACCGGAGTAGCTGTAGGTCGGGTGAGTTATAACAAACGTGGGTTTGTGGATTTCGACGGGATTTCCAGCCATCACGAGGAAATTTTTCGGATTCAAGCCGAAGGTATCTCTGGAAGAAAAAAGGAAAATTTTTTAATGTACAAACAAGGACTTTAGAGGGGCAAAATCACTGGTTCAGCGCACTGCAGCGCCCCTAGCGCCACTACCACAAACTAAACCAATAATAACAAAAAACCGATGAAAGAATACATACGGCGGCAATAAATGGGCCACGGTTAGAATCCAATAAGGGGAAATAACAACTGCTGTGCTAATGAGCCGGGAATCAGACGCGTTGAGAACGGCAGCAAGGAACGGAAACTCTGTCGTTTTGTCTAATTCAAAATAGTAAGCTAAAAATAAAAGGCATCTTATCAATAAAATACGAAAATGTCATTGTTTCGTTAAAGAAAGCAATGAGCATAATTCACTGTTAATGACTTAGAAAAGTGCCTGCGATTTCCTCGCGTTCGGGGTCTTTAGAACCAATTTCATGGGCGTTTAAAATGTTCCTAAGCCGTTTTTAATTTCAAATAATTACCTGAAACTGCGGTTTTTACACTGAATAAAAAATAAATAAACAAAAAATTCAAAAGCTCCATGTTGAAGAAGAAGAAAAAAAAAAGCAATTTGGCGAACGTCGAACGTAGCACGTGGTAAAAGTGTTTACAAAATCGACTTGAAAATAACCTTAAAATGTTGATTGAAGAATGACGCAAGGGGAAAAAGGGAAAGAAAAATGACTCCTCTGTGAGGTCATCATCATCATTGATTCCGCTTTATATTAAATTTTTTTTTGTGCGAGCGTGTGTGGCTGGTTTTCTCCACGCGATAGTTACAAAAAGCAAAGTTTCGGAGCTGAGCGAGACAAAACGATGGAATCCATCAATCACCCGTCCTATAACCCGTCCGGACCCGTCACAGCCGGCACACCCGCGGCCTGTTTGTCAAAATCAGAGTGCCACCCTTGGCATGTTTTCCTTCTTCAAGAGCCTCCATCAAGAATGATTCACCTATCCCGTTCAACAGGCGTTCTTATCTGGCGTGTTATGCTTTTTCATCCAGTAGGAAAAAAGGAAAAGGTTTTTAAAGATCGTCAAAATTTTTCTAGCCGACGTCGTAAAATAAAAAAAAAAAAAGGGAAGAAAAAATACGGGCCGTTTTATATAAGACAGACAAGAAGTAATGGTTTTAGAAAATGTTTAAAACAAGACTGTAAAGAAATAATGGCGACAACACATTCCAACAGCAAGTCGTTGACATTAACATATTTCAACACGTACTAATTGCAAAATAAAACAGTCCTACGGGGTTGACGCCTCGTGCCATGACTCCGGGACTTAATTAAACTCCCTGAAGTCGATCTCTTTTCTTTATATATATAACAATTCTTCCATCTTTGATACGGAATCCATTGTTCTCTGTATTATGGAAACTTTAAATCATAATGAACTATTTGTCCTTTAATAATAATTATTATTATCATGTTCAGTGTAGCTGTGTGGGGGGAATCAAGAATTAAGATCTTTCTTCAAAAGCGAATCAAAATAAAACATCTCCGTTTTTAGGGGAGAAACTTTTAAAAATCAATATTTTGTTTTTGAGGATGCGCTTGAATGAAGAGATCCGTAGGCTCACTGATCACTCGTATGATTAAGGCATGTTGGCTTCAGTGAGCGGGACATGTAGCGCGAGCTTCCCCGTCTCTGACGATAAGACAGGTCCTTGATGGACGTCCTTCAAGTCCAAGACCTCATGGTAGACCACGGATGAAGGTCAATTTGAAGTCCCTGACTGGCGGGCCACCTGCCAGGATAGAGCCATCTGGAAGGAAATCTGCGATACGCCGATAGAGCTTCAAGCTCTGTAAAGACAGATAAATATTTCGTTTTCAATTCAGAAGAATTTCTTGCCCGTGTCATTTACATACCGATGAGATGCGGCTAAAGTATCAAAATTTAACTTTTTGCGCAACTCGCGACTTCTGCCATAATACCTCCCCAAGCGAAACATTTATACTTTATTGACTTGATAAAAATTTTTGCTTCTTCTGCTTTCTCCAACTTTTGCGAAGCGAATTAGTAGATGATTCCTTCAGGATCGCATTGTTGAAAAGTAGTCCATTGTACGTTTTAGTCATTCTGTTTAAAAATTCTCATTCTTTGGTTATAAAAATTGTCTTACATGTTTTGACCTGTTTTTTAAAGTAGCTTGAGTGTCTAAAGCTCTTGAGCTGCCTCCCCTGATTCACAGTTCCTCTCCTTTAGTGTCTCACATCAATGTTTCGGAAGCTCCGCGTGATCCGGTTATTAATTGGCAGTGGAGTAGCAACCACTCCCGGGCACCTGCGGTCGCAGAGGCCTTCGGTTTTTTCAGTAGGAAAGTAATTTCGCACTAGATAAAAAGCTGTGAAAAAAATGAGGTAGGCCGGTAACCAGTCAGCAAGATTACTGGGGCACAAAATTTACTAGGAGAGGATCATATAGCTTGGAGGATTGGAAGATCCACGGGCCAAACAAACATTTTTACAGGGGGAGAGTGGGGGTTGGGAGCCAAGAATCCTTGGGGGGGGAAGCTCCCCCTGGCCCCCTGGGGGCAGGGACCTCAAATAAACCTCCTGCGGAAGGGCCTCTCCTAACATAGCTACGCTCCTTGCAACTGGGAACTTCTAACTTCCGCTCTCTAGTTTTAAGCTTTCTCTTTCAAATTTTTACATTTTTAAAACTTTCTTTGCTTTTTGTTTTAGACACATCAGGAATGTATCTTCTAATCGGCGATTGCTCAACAACCATTCCAAATCTCATGGATCCCGATCGAATCATCTGCCTTAAACTCTGAAGATGTACACGATGTCGGGATGGCTTACACTTTTTATTCTTCTTAGTGTAAAATTTATCGGTAAGTACCCAAACTTTCTCTCCCTCTCACACACACACAAAAAAAATTAAAACCCGCCGACACTTCCCTTATTTATCGACATCTCGCGTGATTCCCTCACTTTAACTCCTTCACACAAAAGCAGACTCGGTCTAAAAAAAAAAAAAAGAAAAGAAAGGCAACCCATCATAACCCTTTTGAGTAATTCAATGGAAATTGATAACAAAATAAAGGCTGGAATATATCCAAAAGCTGAAAATTTTTCATTAATGAAATTTAAAGGAAGTTAATATTCATGAATTCCAGTGAAAGCGGTGAAGAAAGCAAACGAATCGGAAACTTTATTGTTTTATTTGTTTGCTAAGAGGTTTGTGTTGGCACGCAACAACTTATCGATGTTACAACATTCTTTTTAAAGTACTCCTTCTTATTAAACTACTGGTTTATATCCCAGTGGGATGAGGTTTATCATATCTTTCCTTCTCTTTCTTTTTGTAAAAAAAAAAAAAAGTCTGAAGGAAGCAATTTTAATTTTAGCCGCGAGGAAAAAATATTACGGCGAGAAATTTCACTTTTTTTTAAAGACCATGAATTAAATAATATGAATAATGAATTACAAATGGTTTAAATGTCGGTTCACACGTTTTTTAATATTTCAAAAAAGAAAATGGTGTGATAGTTTATTTGAAATTGATGTTAATTTTTTTTTATACGAGTTAAGAGCTCGAAAGAAAAAGGGTGCCCCGGATGAATAATATACGGCTTAAACGTGATTTTTAAGGAATGAATGAGCACCTGGTTTAGCTAAGATATAGCACGTTAACCAATATCCATAAAATAATGTATTATAAACAAATATAAAGGAAGTGGCGTAGAGAGGAATGAAAATTTTGAAAAGAGAATTGAGGTCGAGTTGTCTATCGGCTTTAGAATTAACAAGTAAGGGGCAGGCACGGATTCGGGTCTACCAAAAAAAATCCAGTGCGCCCAAACAAAAACGTCTTTGCACTTTGTAAAAATAGGACTGAACTCTTTCATTATGATAATGTAATTTTTTTCTTTAAAATTTTTGTAAATTTTTCTTAAATTGAAAACAAAGCGGAATTGGCGTATTTTTTACAGAAAAATGAGATAGCTTTCATAAAATTTCAGTTTAAAATAAAAATTTTTACCAAAATTCTAAGACAGGGAATTTATAGATTAATCTATAGTCCACCCCGTCTTCTTAGAGTGCGAGCGAAATTGTTTCTTTAAATAAACAAAAGCAGTTCCAAAGGAGTTCTGCATCTGCAGTCACCTTCTCGTACTTTTACCCGCGCCCTCTGAAAGAGCCAGTCCGTGTCTGGTACAGGGACCAAATTGGGATTAAGAAAATAAGATTGGAAATATGCACCAATTTAAAAAAGAGCAGGCATCAGCAGAAGGCAGTTCTTACTCTTCTTGCTCTTCTTCAACCTGTTCGCATCCACTCCTGGATATAGGTTTCTCCCAAATTTTTCCATGTCGAACGGTTCTCCTCTCTCCTGTAGCACTTCAACTCTGGAACACGCTTTACCACTTTTGCCGTCGGAATTTGGCGACCCCACCGCCCAGTGGTTAATTCATTGCAGACAGCCGAAGTGAAGAAGTAGAGGCAGCACCTTTGTCCTGGGTCGACTAGGCACTGGTCCTCGCTGTTCCACAGGGTAAGGTGACGCGATTATAGTTCCATAAAAGGAACCTCAGCCTCTCCCTTGCCAAGACCGTAGTGAATGGAGGACCCATGCATTGCTGGGCCTAGCAGTTCTCTACGGATCTAGACCGGAAGGTCGAAAATCATTCCTTGGTGGAGGGTGGAAGCCCTACCAAGTATTGAGTTCCAGCCCACTGAGGCCGAGATGAAGCCTTGTAGCTGCAGACTGGTTCAGTGGGTTAGCCTCTTCAAAGGTAGTGGGCAGACCTCAAGTTTGGTGGTGGAGGAGCTCGTTGTAACGGGCCAACGGCGGCAACCGCGGTCTTATTTAGGTAGGCTACCACCTGATGCCAACCCGCTCGGCAAGCGTGGCATTTAAACGCCAAAATCTCCCAAATATAAAAAAGAAGGCAGTTGGTCTTTAAAAAGATAGTGTTGCCTACAATTCTGAAACCTAAGAGGGGTCTAGTGACAAGGAATTTAAGAATAAGTTTCAATAAGGAAATCCAAAGAATTACTGGGCACTGGGCAGGCTCTAATCACAAGTGCGATCAAGCCGCCTTCAACTAAAGATGATGCAGCAGACTCTGGCCTCAAGAACCCAAAACCGCTATGAAGACCTTTGCTTTGTCGTAAAGACCACTCATCTCGGTTGAAAGTTCCCGTCTGGCCAAATCGCTGAACACAGTCAAAATTATTTTCCCTTTACAAAAACCAAAATATCAAACACTTATAATTCCATTATCAAAACAAACGTGGCCGAGTCCCATATCGAACTGCGACGAAAACGTTCCCTGAATGGATTTGTAAATCTCAAAATGAAGCTGCAAAATGTTTTCATTGTCAAGAGCAAAAGCGAAACGTTTCGACTATTAATTGAATCCGAACCCCGTTCAACAATATCGGATTTTTCCAGTCATCTTGCATTTCCCTCCGAAAAAGGGAGAAAGCAATGACTGTTTCTATATTGTTGAATCAGCATTCTTATTCCGCGTGACCTAATTCGCTGATCGAAAGCTTACTGGGAAGATTATCTTCATTAAGATAAATCACTTTTACGTCTACGCTTTCCGCAATTTGCACAAAATCATAATTTTTAAGAAGGATCGCCTGTTCCAGTATACGATTCTTTTCGTCGAAAATATCCCCTCCGGCTACGATAATAAATATTTTAATCCCTTGTATCTCTCGAGGAAATCATTTATACAACAAAACCGTATTACATACCGAAAACTCTTCCAAGGGTAGAAAACTTAAAATTGATAAGGTACAAGTTCGACATGAGTTAATGAAATGCTTTGTTATGGAATGTTTGCTTCTTCTATCAGCGATCAACAAAGCAGTAAAATGCCGAAATAAAGCATTAATTAGCCGAGGAAAGGAGGGAAGAGAGAGAGAGAATCCCATGAATAAAACAATGCAAAGTTTGCGACACTGGTTAATTAACTTAGTTTTGAATCATTTCCTCCTTGACATTTCCTCATCAACTCCCGTTGCCTACTTGATTTTTATTTTTCTTGTGCGATAAAAAATTGATAATTGAAATCGGAAAAAAATGTTTTTCCTCCCCCTTCATCGTCGACGGGAAACCGAAGTTTTCATTCTCAAAAATAAAAACAACAAGAAGAAAAAAAATAACGGGGAGAAAATATTCAAACGGCCCCTGCTCGGCTTATTTTTATTATATCGCTCAACTTTGGGGTTGAGTCTTTTTTTTTTTAACCCCTACGACTCCTTTTGTTTCTTGAACTCGAAAAGGAGGAAGGGAGTTAAGAAATGAATTTTCAACCGTGAGATAAAGTTAATCTTAACTCGTAAAATTTCACAAATTAAATTTTATTTTTCTTCCCCCGCCGGTTTTTTTCCTGTCGAATTTTTTTCTCTTAAAAAAAAAAAATAATAATCGAGTGATCATACATGTGACACTAGTAAAGGAGCAGTATTCGGTTTATATTAAATTTAAATTTTGTTCCCGAAAACCGTTTCCTTCCGACAGCTTAATCCTGTATAAACCAATTTCGAGAGAGATTTTCGAACTAATTTCGAAACTTTTGTATCCCATATAAAAGCGTTTTCAAAGATGTTTGGGAACGCGTTTTCGCACGAGGAGCTCGGGTGTTGCCTCCTGTTCAAAAATATCGTGCACCTATAGTGTTAGGTGGCTCCGAACAGGAAAGGATCTCTCGCCTTTTTGGAAACGGGGGTATAAGGTGAAAGAGCGGAACATAACCTTTCTGGTTAAGGAAGTTTTGACGTCAAAGAGAATGCTTAAGCTCAGTGATTGGATTATATCGCATTGAAAATCGGTTTGCGGAGCAGCAAAAGTTAACGGTTACCGAAAAAGTCTAGCTTTGTTCTGTTTCTTTTTAACTTGAACAGCAAGTCTGAACAATGAAATGATGAGAGGAGAGTTTTATAACGGACTATGAACACGCTGACTAAACAAAATGTCGGTGCTATGTGTAGAGAATTGTTAGGGAGTGGACACTTCGACAAGGGTACATTTTGAAAACTGGAAGCTGCCAAGATCTCGAATTTGGTGGCCGCCATTTTAGAATTGAAGAATCTGCCAAAGACCTTAATAATAGACCAAACACTCCCGTACTTAGCACTGAAGTCAAAACAAATCAACTGAGTGTCTGGAATTCCATTCAGTTAGCACAGCATTTGTCTAAGATTCTTTTGTTCCTTTGTCAAAAAGTGTCAAACAGTTGCTAATACTGTATAATATACTTACTCGTTGATCTACAGAACCCGAAGTCCTACTGCTGCAATTACCGCTGCCTTCCATTCGGTGCAATTGAGGGTCGCCCTTCGCCAGTTTTCAACTCTTAGGCTTTTGGACATCCTCGTGTTGTTCACCCACCGTTTCCTAGCATTCACTTTTCCGTTCATGGTCATGACGATGGTCCGCACTGCCAGTTGCATGCCCTGTTCAATAAAGTCGTCGCCATTTAACGACACTAGTGATGCTCAGTAAGAGCTTGGATGACAGTTCCTTCCTAGTCACTGCTGATCCAGTTCTGACTCTCTTACTCTGTCCAGGATAAACTGCAAGACACGATCATATCAAAGGCGACTCTGGTCCTTCATTGAAAGAATCCACGTCCCACATTTATATTAGACCATAGACCAAATCACGGTGGTGTCAGTCTCTCCAGTTGGTGAACGCTTCAGTATTCTTCGATCCAGAATCGACGTTCCATCTAATTCATTCCAAAAATCCTCACCTAAAAAAAATAATAAATAAATAAATTATTCTAAAAAAATCTTTGACTAAAAAAACTTCTTTTCATTAGATTTTGTGAAAGGATTTTCAACCGTTAAAAGGGATGGGAAGAAAAAAACGAAAAGCACAGGAGTGAACATCAGAAAGAGGGAAAAAAGAAGAAGAAGGAAAAAAAGAAGCACTCAGGGAATCAGGAATACACCACACTTCTGGTTCGTGAATTGTCGATAGATAAATAATAAATGAGCTATGTTGAATATCTTTAACGTTCTCCCCAAGCAACCACTTTAAAATAAAATGGGGCTATTGTTAAGTCCACACCACCGAAGACAAATGGCTGAAACATAAATATAAACGACTCGTGTATTTTTTTTGCCATCACCTGGCCCAGACAAAATATCCAAACTTCGATCTTATTATTGTTAAACGACGACATCGTTCCACCTTTACATTACATAATAGGATTAGATATTTAATATGAATCAAAATCTTGATTGAACCAATATGTTTTCAATAAGAAGATTTTACTTATTTTAATTTATTGAAAATATAAGATCAAAATATTCATAATAGAATATGAAAATCTTGGCACATCATAGACATCCACGTATCGTATAAACATGTAAATCAAAAACATGTTGTCATTGATGACAAACATACATTACTGGAAAATAAAGGCAGGAGACTTTGAAGCGCGTGTTTGTATCAAGTCACGACTCCAGTTGAAAATGAGAATTTACGAATACCGGAAGTATCCGAATCCTAATACACTGCCTCGGTAATCTATTTGCATTGTGTTAGAGCCCAACTGCAATGATGTTGGATTTGGGTCATTAAGCCGGGAAATATACAAAGCACAGTTCTCGTGATTTTACATGATAAAACCTACTGTCCGAACCAGTTTTTTTTGTGGGCATCGTATGTCACACTATAAAAAAGTCTCCCCTCGATTGATGTGACGATTGCGTCTCTTTAATGTTTTCGCATATTCGAAAGTAGAATATGCAAAACGGAACGATTTGTCTATCTTGTTCGTTTTGTACTTTCCTAGTCGATTTGGATTATTTAGAAGCTTTCTTTGATTGGCTGTCTGGTAACTGACGGTAGGGGTTTTCCGCTAGACTTAGAGACCCTTAATCAAGAGACTGGCCAACTGTCAGCCAACTGAAGGTTGGCTAGAATCCGAAGTAAGACCTTGTTCTCAAAAGTCAGCAGCCTCCTTGGCGCATGGAATGCCAGGTTCCGGATTTTGCAGCCGTAAGTGACAACAGGCTGAAGAACGGCGTTCCAGCTGCGGAGCTTAGCCTGCCTAAATAAAACCTTGACTGCCAGGATATAAGCCTCTTCCCATCTTCTTCCTCCATTCTTCACATAGTTTAGTCAACTCTTCTGAGGTCGACCACTAACTACTTTTTGCCAGTTGTCTTGGTTTCAGTTGCATTAAGCTGGCTCGTAACATGGCCAACCCATCCTAACTTCAGCTCAGCGATACATTCTATCAACACGTTTCGGATCTCCTCATTTCTGACTCCATTGTGACACACAAACCGTAGTTGGCAAATCCACCGCCTTGCGATCACACCATTACAATCCCCTGCATCCTCAACTTCTCATTAATCTCTAATTCAAATCGAAAACTGCAAAACCTTTCCTGTTTTTCCAAAATCCACAACTATCTTACAAAGGTCAAAAAAATAAAAAAAACATCAACATCCCAGATACAAAGTCCATGTTTTTCAGAGCCGATGGCCTAACGGCGAAAAAAAACGAGGTAAAAAAAAATTCGGGTTACTGTAATAAAAATAAATTCCTGCAGGGCTATGAGCTTTTTTTGTCTTATGAAAAAGTCCACAATAATAATACCAATAATAATAATAATGATGATGATGAAAATAAAAAGCCAAAGGAGGAAAATCGACGAATGATCGTATATTGAAAAAGACACGGAAACAACGCAGTAGAGGGAAAACATTAAATTTGTTTACGGTTTTACAAAATGAAGTAAAAAGAGGATGGGAAAACGAGTGAAATTGGAGGAATAATTGTGTTTAATTCTGTTAGCCGTGGTCGTATCCACTAACATGGTTTATTCCATGACAGTTTGGGTTCTCTTGGGCATATCTCTAACAATGGACATCTCACCAATTATTTGCAGTTAAATATGTAACAACTTATTGAACCGCTTTAGGCGTGTTCATATTATACTTTCCAGCCGACTGTCAATTTTCTATGTGTAATCTTTTATAACTGTCACAAGTACCCCCTCAAAAAAAAAAAGCAGAAGATTTGTTTGTGGGAAATATTTTTTGGGAAGAGAAGCGTAAAGGATTACGATGGGTAAATTTCAATTTTTTTTCAAAAAAAATTAAGATAGCAATCAGATACAGTTGACGTATGTGGCATTGCATGGGAGGAAAGGGGAGTGGGGGTGATGTGAGAGGGAGGTATGGGGCAGAGGGGACAGGGAATATATACTTTGTGCAAATGACGAGGAGCCATGAATAATGGTTGCTGTAGTAGGCAAGAGAAATTTTTAACTCGCGTTTAATAATTTGATAAGGCCAAATTGAAATAATGTATTAAGGCAAACATTTTCGGGATAGAGCTTTTATTATCTTTTTGACAGATGCATTTTTAACTACTTAATCGTGTAATTTTATAACAATGGAGTAGAAGAGTTTTTGTGAAATAGCCCAAAGGATTTACTTAGTTGTAGAGCTATTCAAACCTTCAAGGTAGCCTTCATTTTGAGCTTTCGCGACCTTGCGTACAAGATTCCAGAGATAGTGCGCTTACAGGAAATAAAAAAAATTAAGAAATTATTTATAATATGCAGGCTAAGTCGAAAAAATGGCATATCTCAACTTAGAATCGGCCAGGAAGGTTGCAAGTCAACACGCAAATCGCGCAAGCTCAGGCAATCCAATGATCACAAATTTCGCAATCTTGCTTTTGTTCTATTTTTATAGGAAACTTAGATACGAGGGTTCTACTCAAACCCGACCAGAAAGAGTGTTAAACTATTTTCCATACCCGGTTGATTTTTTCTGGCAGATTGCTCCAAGTTCCTTCCCTCCCTTCCAGGTTCTCATCTTGCCTGCCGCAGTATTCGTTTCCCGTTCCTCTCTATCTCCTTTCTCGAAATAATTGAGCCCGAGCCCAAATCCACCTCAGCCCAAGACTTCCCGACCCGTACAAAAATACCATACCCAAGTCCACTATTACATTTAACTTTAAAACAGCTTGCCTAAACTTGTCTACCTAACCATGACCAGTAATCTCATGTGGCAATAAAGTGTAGATCGTTGTACAAAATATCGGCCCATCATATCTGACAATCACATTTCAACTCAATATTTTAGTTCTACATCGAAATTTTACCCCGAATCACGACCACGAAAATAATTCGTAAAAATAACCGTCAACATTATTAGGAATCAAATCGCATTCCCAAAACCGCCATCCTAATTTCCCATCTCTCAAACCCATTCAAACATCAACCGAACCCGTGAATGAAAACCCCCGTTATTGCCTTCAAACTATTTAGTGACAACTAATACTTCCCCGTAGCGAGTCATTTAGTGCGGTTCGGCACTAGGCACCGATATGTTAAACAGGAGGATTCCGCAACACGGTGCGACTATCGAAAAACAGAGCATGTTTGAATAAATTATCCAAGCCCTATGCGACAAGTGAAAATGAAATGTTACAACGCATCACCCGAGCTAGACCTCAAGTCCGAAAACATACAACCGAGTTTAAATAGCGTGAGTTAAATGAGAGATTCTCGATTAAAAACCCATTGATCGTTCATTGAAAGCTCGTGACTAAATTTGCCACAGCTTATTAAATCATTTACTTAGAGGGGGTAATTAATCACCCCCACGTGGAAAAACAATTGACTGAAGTATATATTGCTTAATTACTATCGAGATTAACGTGCGGGTAAATTCGGCGTGGGTTTTGGGAGTTTTTTGTTCAGCAAAATGTGCGGAAAGGGAGAGAGGCGTGGGAGATGGCGGCAATGAACTACTATGCAAGTCAGAAATTTTAAAGCGAATATGTCAAGCGCGAAAGCGCAAGAGGGTCCAGAGGCGCCCCCGAGAGGGTAACTGGAGCCATTCCAGGTACCCGCTTACCGCCAGACAGAGGCCTGTCCTACTCTACCGACTCTAGGACTTTTAGATAGCTCATGAATGGCGCCCGTCATTCCAGGTACAAGCTTTTTACCAGACAGAAGTCTGTCCTACGACTCTAGAATTTTTAGGGAGCTCATGAATGGCGCCCGCCATTCCAGGTATCCGCTTCATTCCAGACAGAAGTCTGGAGTCTAAGACTTTTAGGGAGCTCATGAATGGCGCCCGCCATTCCAGGCAACCGCTTCATTCCTGGCAGAAGTCTGTCCTACCTCTCTAGAACTTTTAGATAGCTCATGAATGGCGCCCGTCATTCCAGGTACAAGCTTTTTACCAGACAGAAGTCTGTCCTACGACTCTAGAATTTTTAGGGAGCTCATGAATGGCGCCCGCCATTCCAGGTAACCGCTTCATTCCAGGCAGAAATCTGGAGTCTAAGACTTTTAGATAGCTCATGAATGGCGCCCGTCATTATAGGTACAAGCTTCCTGCCAGACAGAAGTCTGTCCTACGTCTCTAGAACTTGTAGATAGCTCATGAATGGCGCCCGTCATTCCAGACACAAGCTTCCTGCCAGACAGAAGTCTGTCCTACGTCTCTAGAACTTGTAGATAGCTCATGAATGGCGCCCGTCATTCCAGACACAAGCTTCCTGCCAGACAGAAGTCTGTCCTACGATTCTAGAACTTTCAGGGAGCTCACGAATGGCGCCCGCCATTCCAGGTACCCGTTTCCTGCCAGACAGAGGCCTATCCTACGCCTTTAGGGAGCTCATGGTTTCGTTTAGAAAGGAACGGTTCAATGCATTCAGGGAGTCACCGATCGGTCAGCTACCTGCCAGAATCAAGTTACCTGGTGAGGCATTTATGGCGCTGCGGGGCTGTAGCTCTCCTCGCCCTTTAGAGACAGTTCAAATCATTAGGCATAAGTGACCTTTTCCTTTCTATAACAACAAGTCGCTAAAGATGACCTGGGCTTAGCACTTTCATCTTACACCACCAAACTGAAAAAAAATTTCCCCTGACTTGACAATTAATTTCTAAAAAAAAAAGGAGGTGAAACGTTGAATAACAATCTCGAAGAAAGAAGAGAAATTAAAAATCTTGTAGGAGGCGGTTTTTTTTTACATAGAGAGAAAAAAAGAGAAAAGCCCCGCTTTTTTTTATATATTTTGAGAAAGTTGCAACCGAGAACCCCGTGACAGGTACACCACTTCGTCCGCTTTGTAAACTTTTCTTTAATTTATTGGCCTCTGCTCTTCCATTTTATTTTTATAAAGGGGAAAATATTTTAATTAGAATAGGAACCGGGTCTTTTCCCTATTTGTCCCTTATTTTATTATCATGTACGTTTTTACGCGATATTTTTCGGTTTTTCTCTTTAGTTTAATTAAAAATGCGGTTTTCGGATATTTTTTCCCTCCTTCCTCCGAGTCAGGCACACGATGTATTGCTTTTTTCGACAAGCAGTAAAAAAACAAAGCACGTCATTATTTAAAACGTTAAAATTTTCATTTTTTGATTTCACAAGCTAAATATTTTTCTTATGAAAAATAAAATTAGAGATCCTTAATTAGGCTAATCCAATTTGACTTGCTGACATTTATCTAATCCTATTTAAAAATTCCGAGTATCGAAAATCATTCGCCCACTTTAACCTTTTACTCCTCAAAAAAACAATTCGCAATTTTCCAAAGTCGATTCTTTTAATTAATTTTTCACTAATCGGATCTTTGTTATTATAAAACTAAAAATGGAATCGACGAATTTCCCATTCATTAGAAAACATTTTCACTCTCAAGTCACATTTTAAAAGGATCAACTCCATCAGTCATGGAATCGGAAATGGCCACTAAAAGTTCAATCAAATGAAGCAGAAATGGCGAACCCCGAAACACTCTCGTTCGAAAAAGCGAACTTCGAAAATGTCCATCCTTTTCGGTCACGGTATGCCTTGCTGTTTTGATATTTATTGCGTTTGTGCACGCTTGTTCCCTTTCTCTCGCAGTCTCATCCCTCTCCCCTACTTGTTTATTCCGATCGAAAAATTTCAAAACAGTGAAAAAAAAATTATAAATAAGAGATATAAAGATATAGAGAAAGGGAGGGAGAGAGAGAGAGGGGTTAAACTCGAAAAGCGAAATGGTTTCATAAATCGAAATAGTTTTCCCCCCCAAGTGTTTGTATCGATAAGCTGCAAAAGGTTGAATTGATAGGCAGCAGTAATACGAACAGTTTATTTACGAGCCCTCCTTAATTTACCTGACGTTGAAAAGCTTTTACTGAAAAGGAAGTCCTGACAGACATGAGCGGGAAGTAAGGAGCTACAAATCTGGCCCTTTCAGATTAGGGACTTTCTCAATATATTATTGTCTTTTCTCCCCGATAGAAGAAACACGCGATTTCTTTCACGTTCCTTTTTTTTGCGATAAAAATTTTTCGTATCTCAGTTCATTGACTCGGGTGTATCACTAAAATGGGTTATTTGTTAACACTTGCCACATCCCAGAGGTTTCTTCTTCTCCTTAAATTAGGCCTGAGGCCAGTATTTTCCAAATTATTCCTGGGACGTGGAGGTCCAGCTATCGACCCATCTTTTTGGTGGCCTTCCGACGGGCCGGGTGGCTTGTTATCTCGGGCGATGCGCGGGAGCCGGTCATTCCCCATTCGGTCTACATGCTCGTTCCAGCCCCGTCTTCGCTGCCTCGTCCAGCGCACCACACCTTCCACAGCGAGTCTCTGCCTGATGTCGTGGCTTCGCATTCGGTCCCTCAGGGTAACTCCAACGAAACTGCGTAGCATCCTCATTTCGGCTGTGCGCATAATGCGTTTGGTGAGGTTTGCGCCAGTTTGCCCAGAGGCTTTCGTCTTCCAACTTTGGACATCGATTCCGGCTGCAGATAAATTTATCTACTGCCGGTGGAGCAGCAATGTCATGAAAGGCCTTCCTGCAAAATTCTTTTCGAGAACGCTCTATGTTCGTTCATAATTCCTTTACGGTGTTATCTAGACTTTGAGCATAGGCTTCCAGAGGCTCCTTTTAACACAAGACCTGGAGGGTGCAACTTCATTCTAGACAATCTTCCAGCTTTTCCAGAATTTGTCTGAGGTTTTGTCCAAGGTCTCCTTGTTCTTCTGGAATGTTAATTTTGAATGAAGCCGACTTCAGAGTTTCCGTTGAGGAAGTGGTTTGGTGTTTATGGTGTTTCATGATTTTCATTTACAGTACTAGTAGGATTGCTACCCCCTAACAGAACCCTTACCAGATTGCTACCTCCCGAGTCAGAAGGAATTTGGAGCTCGTCAAGGGCAGGTGCGCCAAACCTGAAGCAGGGATGTTAATGTTCCCACCGAGTACCCTTCTATACGTTTGTCCAACGAAAACGCGGTCTCCCTCAGGTCTTGACTTGTAAAGCGTCCTTACTTCCATCTAACCTATGACCTTGATATTAATGTGGCCACGCCCCCTATGATACTAGCGCACCTAGGCATAACTTTAGAAACTTAAAATAGTCTAGACGACCTGCAAGCATTGTTGGATCGCGTTCATGCGGTCAGCAGCAATTATGGCCTAAACATGAATGAATATCCATCCTGGGTCCATGACCTGTTGTTATTCCAGATATGAAAATTCTATACAGATAAATATTAGAGATCCTAACAGACATTGCCCCCGAGCTGTATTATCGATTTTAACTTCCTCTTTCGCTTTTTCCCGTGCAGAAAACTGGAAGCAGCCAAAACTATGTTAGGATCTCTCATTTCTCTTCCTGCTTTCTGGCAGAAAATGGCATCCAACGTACCCAAACTCGTATTCAGTTTTAAAGTCTTGGGCGTCGGCATCGGTAATTCTGGTTAAGTGGCACAGAACTGCACGGGTTAAAACTCAAGATGGTAAGCTGATCTCATTGAAAGAGAAGAAACAGAATAAAGTAAAAAGGAAAACAAAAGGACAACTAGGACCATTAATAGTAACGAGTCTCAGAGCCCACATTCCAAAGTCTCAGCGTTTGAAGAACTAAAATCTCAATTTTCTTTTATTCCTGAAATCAAAAATTTGAAATTCAACCACTAAAAACTTAAAAAACGAGCTCTACATATTCTTTGCAAAAGTGATTACTGATAACAACGTGGACCAAACTAATAGAAGATTTAAACTACGTCTGAATAAATGATGAACATGAAGGCAAACCTAGAAGAATAAAAAGATTTCAAAAAGGGAAAACAATCTCCCACATGTGTCTGAGTATATAATTGGAAGCGATCACCGGAATAATCCTCACATTCTTATAACATATAGTAACAAGTCATGGAAGTTCCAATAGGAGTTGTACTTCCCACATTACCCTGTCACTTCCCTAACTTTTGAAAGATTAATCAAGCCTGCGCAATTCTTTTCTATAAAAAAAAGAAAAATCCCCAACTTCAAAAACGCAGCGCAAGATCAAAAAGTTACTCGAATGAAAGTGAAGTTCAAGAATGGATGGAATTCCAGTTTAAGCTGATTCTCTCTTTTCTCCCTCTCAGAAAAAAAAAAAGTGTTGCTGTTTATAGGAAAACACATCCAAGTGTTATTACTGTGGAATAAGAAGCACGCAACACAATTTGTCGCTGTTTCTTAAAAGAGCTTTGGGCTCGCGGGAGCGGAAATAAGTAGAAGCTACTGAAAACTTTCTCCCTACTAAGCGACTCGTCTCCGGAGTGTTGTATTTTTCTATTATTTTAACTAACTTTGTTTTTTATTCTGCTTAAATGAAGATCATCTTAAATACTTTCCAAACTTTTTTTTTTACTTCTTAGACCTAACGCGATTTCCTTTTCTTGTCTTTTAACCATTTTTTTTTCCAAGCGAGTTTTTTGTTTCCCATTAAATTTTGACTTCCTGCCGCAAAGAATGCGGGAGTTAAAAATTTTTTTGTTTTGGAAAATAATACGAATAAATGGTAATTAGAAAGTGGAAAGATTATTTCATTATGAGTGAATTAGATAAATTAAATTTTGCATTAATTTAATTAGGGTAGTGTATACGGGGAGGAAAAGTAGTAAATTCAGGATTTTGGCTTTAGTTTTCGGGGGAGTTTTTATCTCGGAAAAAATGTTGGCAGTTATTATCCGTTATGGTGGAGTCAAATTTCGGAAGGTGCAAGGGAAATTCGATGCTGACAAAAGAGCTGCTGCTGCTGACGCACTCAAAGCCATTCAACGTATAGTAGTAATTGAGAAGACAAAAAAGAAGGGACATTATATTTGCCTGCATGACCATCAGAGGGGAAAACAGAATATCTACAGATGGCGAGGATTAGGCTGGCTGTGGAAGGGGTGTAGGAATGTTGGAGAGCCTGAAAGGAGAGGTTCGCTAACTCAGTTAACTCCCTTTTGATTGGCTGTGACCAAAAATTGGTTAAGTACGGAGCAGTAGATGACGTCTGACGTCATCACCAATTTGATTGAAACAAATTTGGTCAAGGGGAGGAATTAATATCAACGGAGAGTTCCTGAGTCACCTTCGTTTCATTGAAGGAGATGATTTCGGAATTGGATGAATAGTCGAAGCGAATAGTGTTGAAAATGAACCTGAAAATGACCAACATTATGTGCCCACCAAATACATCCATTGCAATAAACGGGAAGGAACTAGAGAACGTGGAGGAGTACGTATATCTCGGCCAACTGACAACCCTAGGAAAGGTGAATAAGGACGTAGAAATAGAGCGTCGAAGACGATTGGGATGGGCAGCATTTGGGAAGAAGAAGATTTTGAAGAACCGACGGATACCATATTACATCTAAGGGTTAAGATTTTCGACCAGTGTATTCTCCCAGTGTTGACATACGGAGCCCAAACGTGGACATTCACCAAGCAGACCGTAACGAAGCTTCAGGTGACCCAGAGAGCGATGGAGAGATCAATGTTAGGAATATCACTTCGAGACCGCATAAGGAATGAAGAGATCCGACAAATCACCAAGGTAACTGACGTCATTGATCGAGCGGCGAGGCTGAAATGGGATTACGCGGGAAATGATGGCAGGTGGAACAGGAAAATCCTGCAGTGGAGGCCATGGGCTGGGCAGCGAAATAGAGGGAGACCAATAACCCGCTGGTATGATGACTTAAAGAGAACGGCGGGTTTACACTGGGTGAGGACAGCGGAGGACCGAGACAGGTGGCATGCCTTGAGGGAGGCCTATGTTCAAAATTGGACGCATTAAGGGCTGGAAAAAAAATTTGGTCACAGCCAAACAGAAGCCACGATTTCAATATACAGAGTTGGCGACTTTTTCCTTTCAGGCTCTCTAGGAATGTTGCATGTGATCAATGCGAAGAATTTTCTCACCAAAGAAAAGTTGTGGCAAGAAATTAAACGGATTCTAAATTCTGCTTTCCTTCACCAAAAAATTGCAACGTCCACGTTCCCAGCGACATCAAGCTAAAACCTGAACTTGTGGCCTTTAATCCCTAAATCTAATCTACTGCAGTATAATAGTAATAGAGTGACTTAACTAAAAGCCGCTTTAGCTAAAAAAATGTGTAGTTTTAGGACTATGTAATCTTATAAATCACACCGCTCGCATTCCAACCAAAAAAACATTACTCAAGAATTTTTCATGCACAAGGACGAAAAACAAAAGGAAATGCTTGTTTAGTTGATTTCACGCATTCCTGTAATCGGTTTCATGCTTTCAATATTCTCATTCGTGATCGGGGTTTTTATGGCATCAGGATTTTGAAGTGTCCACTGAGATTCAACCATTTCACTGAAAGGACAAGGGTTCGATTATTGGATTAGACATCACCTATTGATATTCTCAAGTAGTTTACAGCTTTAAAAAAAAGTCATGGCATGTTCTTTTTTTCCCCCCCTTCTCCTTTTTTTCTCTCTCGCAAGAAGAAAAGAAACGACGATTCTCTTTTTTTTTTATATTTCGTTACATTTATCGCTTTTTTATCCCTTTGCCATCATCTTGTTCCAATTCCGAAAAAAAGGAAATGATAAGCGAGCTAAGAGAAAAACCGTAAAGGCACTTTTCTTGACCTTTCCCCCTTCCCGATTTTTCAATCGTTTCCATTAAAAAAGAAAAAAAATTCTACGGTCGAGTTTTCAGGCTGGTGCAACGATTTCCATCCGTTATTTTTTCGGGGGGGAGAGAAAACTAATCCGATTCGGTATCACGGGGAGGGGAAAAAAGGGAAAAAACAGAAACGTGTAATAAAAACATAATCATCCTGAAACAATTTGTAATAGCCCTTGCGGTGTCGTTTTCAACGCTTTTTATATTTCAAGATGTTGCTAAAGTTTGTTTTTTTCCTTAAAGCATCTTCCTATATTACACCCTCGGTTCTCGAAAAATCATTTCCTTCAACGTACATCAAACTTTTTCGTTTTACTTTTCAGGGCATTAACTATGAAAACTTCCCCAAGTATCACAAGAGATCATTTCTCAGGCATTGATTTTATCATTTCAGCCGAAGTTTTTTTCCCTCTCCCGCTGCCACCAAAAAAAGAGAAAAAACACGAAACGCTAAAATTTTTGCAAGAGAATCAAGTCCTCCGAACCGCAGCAGTGATCCGTTATTAACGCACCCGTTATTCGTATTATAATGAAGAAAGTTACGCAGTCAGCAAGATCGACGAGGGAGAGATCCTGTGGTTGAGGCAAATGTAGGAAAAGTAAAAAGGGAAAACCGTAAGAAGAAAGTAAAAGAGGCTTTTCTCATTAAGGGAGGAAACGTATTCAGCCATGAAGAATAGTGAATCGTTCTGCATTGCAGTTCTTCCAACATATATATGTTACGGGTAATTCCCGTTTTTGGGCAATTCTAGAAATGCCCGGGCAATTCTCAGAATTGCCCAGTTAAATAAAATTATTGGTCAATTCTGAGAATTGACCAACATTTTGCTGGGCATTTCTAGAACTGCCCAACCGCTGGCTAATTCTAAAATTGCCCAAAATATTTTCCAGGCAATTCTAGAATTGCCAAGTGTTGGGCAATTTTAGAATTCTTTTGCTAAGACTAATTTTTGTTTTGCTCATAGCAATAAATAAATATAATAAGTAGAGAAAGTGATAACTTTTTCCCATTTATTTTGCAGTTTTTTCCGACTAGTGTTAAAATAATGGAAGGAAAAACTGAAAAATAAATTATGTTAAATAAAAGTATATTAAAATTTTTGCAAAAATATCACAGTAAAATGAAACGTTTAAAGCTTGAGAAATAAAATAATTAAACTACAATATCCTAATTCATTGAGGTTTCCATGGGGGCATTAAAATTTTTAACCCTTGTTGGTGCATAAGGTAATGTCATCGTGACACTTTGAATTACATAAAATGTTCTTCTTCCGGCAGAGGCAACGGTTAGTGCGGCATTTAGTTTGGCAGTGCCACCGAATGAAGCCTTGACCGCCTCCCATCGCAGCCGAAGTGGCTGCTCTCCTGAGGCCAACCGTTTCCTCTACAGAAACATCAGCACAAGTGATTAAATTAAATCTAGTACTTGAGGACGACTGTACAGAGATTTCAGTTTTCCATTTTTAGTGCCCAACTTAAACGTATCGTCTCCTTGTTTGTTCATTACCCCGCACCCATAATGTTCCTAAACTCAATTATTATTTATTTTTCAATTTTTCCTTCCATTATTTTAACACAAGTCGGAAAAAACTGCAAAATAAATGGGAAAAAGTTATCACTTTCTCTACTTATTATATTTATTTATTGCTATGAGCAAAACAAAAATTAGTCTTAGCAAAAGAATTCTAAAATTGCCCAACACTTGGCAATTCTAGAATTGCCTGGAAAATATTTTGGGCAATTTTAGAATTGCCTGGAAAATATTTTAGGCAATTTTAGAATTAGCCAGCGGTTGGGCAGTTCTAGAAATGCCCAGCAAAATTTTGGTCAATTCTCAGAATTGACCAACAATTTTATTTAACTGGGCAATTCTGAGAATTGCCCAGGCATTTCTAGAATTGCCCAAAAACGGGAATTACCCGTAACATATATACACACATAGGTTTTTGGGCGGGATTTCCGAACCGCACTCTCGCTTTTTTTATCCGTCTATTGTTAATATTTTTTCTTCATCTTTTTAAAAATCCCGAAAATTGACTATCATAGTTTCGAAAGAAATATTTAGCGGGAGTGATGTTGGGTAATAAAAAAAAAATCTCACGAAGGGGAAAAAAGTATTTAAACGAAACATAAACCGCTATTAAGTTTTTAATGTTCGCTAATTATGAATGGCCCGAAAGGAAAAAAAGGGAAAGATAGGCTAATTTTAAATAAAAAATATGTTTAATTATTGCAATTATTAAGTTGCGTTAAAAGGGAGAGATGAAGGGTTGTAATTGAGAATAAATTAAACACTGGCCGAGGTTAAAAATTCTTTTAATTATCGTTTGAGTCATTTTTAAACGTTGCCAACGTTTGTCGTGAAATTTTCGGAATTGAGGAATAATTATTGAAAATTCTGGAAAGATTTTTGAAATTCCAGAATGGACTCTTCAGCAGACTCTTAAGATTAAAAATTAATAATCAATCTAGTCGATCGCTTATTACTGGGCTTATGTTGTCCTCGTTTTAGCCCCACGTGGGCGCCAGTTGCCGTAAAACTTCTTAACTACGGCTTAGTAAGAAAATATCCATCAAAAAAGATTTTTAAACAGCAAAAAAAATTCAGTTGGAAATTCAAATTTTAAAAAGCCCGCCAAAAATAAAGAGCCAAGCTCTTTAGTTAAATTTTTGGCGCGAGTACTCGACTTTATAGGAACAAAGGATCCGACTTCATTATGACGTCATTATAACATCGTTTGTTTTTTTTAAATTCTTTTAACTTACGTTTTACTTAATTCTTTAAATCTAGGAGCACAATGGCCCTGTTCTCTCTTCTCTGCTATTATGGGGCCAACTTAAGCCCACTCAATACTTCTCCTTGCCACCAACCGCATGCTCTTTACAGGACGAACGATCCATTCATCAATCAAGTCTTTTACAAAATTCATTCACATAATTTTATTTTTAATTTTTTGACAAAAGCTAAAACATACAAATCCTTATTATTGAAAAGACCTTTTTAACGATTCATACCTTTCATTACAAAGGCAAAAGGAGAGCACGACCGAAAAAGAAACGGTATGAAGTATTAAAGAATACAAAGATATTTACTTTAGCATTTCAAAATTGCCTTTGTGAAAATTTTCAGAAAAAGTTAGTTAAATTTATTTGAAAAGTTGAATAGGCTCCAACAACTTTGCGAGTCATAGCCTGTCTAATAAAAGTCGCCTCCCCTGTCCTGTTGAGAAGCGTACAAATAAGTTATCTGCAGGCTCATGTTCAAACATTTTCAAATCTCCTTTTTATGCTTCGACTTCTTTATAAACCAAAACCGCTCGAAACCCGCAAATTTTTATCTCCCTTTCCTCGCATCCCGATCATCATCAAAACCATCTCGAAAATAATCATCTTCATTCGTATTAACTCATCGATTTCTCCCGCCAAAAAATAAATTTCAAAAAAAAAAAACTGAGGATTGAAAATCAAAATCGATGCGGGTTTTTTTCGAATCGGGGAGATGCGTTCCATCTAAGGATATTTTCTTTTCCTTGTAGTTTTCTTGTTTCCCTTGACTTGGTCTCGACTCTATAAGATAAAATAAGTTTTTCTTTTCCATATTCTAAAATGTAAACAGAAGCCTCGCACGGACATGCTTTGGAATTTGAAGAAGCCGATGATGAGAAAATGTTGATTCCCCACCTTCTTTGTTCCCTCTTTTTAATAAAGTTTCCCTTTCCTTTTTTGAATAGATATCCATAACGCTACATTCTAGTGTGATGGTGAATATTTCATGTTTTCTTCGTTAACAAGAATAAGATTTTTATGTTTCCTGATAAGATTTCCTTCTTTAATTTATGAAAAAGACATGTATTTTCGAGTCAAATCCAAAATCAAAAGTTTGTTTTCCAAATCGTTCGTATTATGAATCGTGAATTGCCCAGACAACACGATTACATCCGACAGTGGTAGTTAATGGCTTGCCAAGGATTTTAAGTTGTAAAAATGTTGGAAGCAGCAGGCAAATATTCGTCGATATCATTTGGCTATTTAAATTATAGGAAGTTTTGTCGAGCCATTCTTAATACTACGTTCGGCAGCTCTATCTTGGCCAGTGGCTCGCCAGTTGGATCTCCTAGAGAGCTTAATAGGGAGTGGACACTTCCTTGAGTCGTCTGCTACATATGGATAGACTATTTTGAAAACTGGAAGCTGCCATGATCTCGAATTTGTCGGCCGCCATTTTTGAATTGAAAAGCGAATTTCACAATTGGCAAATTTTTCAATGCAAGAAAGGCGACAGTCAAATTCTAGATCATGGCATGTTCCAATTTTCAAAATGGCGATATCTCTAAGTTGCAGACGGCTCATCAAGTCTTCTTCTTCTTTCAACCTATATCCGTCAACTCCTGATCGAAAGTCTCTCTCAAACTTTGCCACACTTCCTTGTCTTGGGCTCTTTGCAACCATTTCAGTCCCGCCACCCTCTTAATGTCATCGTACCATCTCTTTTGTGGCCTACCGACGCTCAAGGTCTCCTCATCGAAGTGTCCAGTCCCAAATAGCCTCCCTAGGATCTCCCAGCTAGGCTGCGTCCATTGATATGATGACCTCTCAAAGAAGCTGCGGTCTTCATAAAAGTCTTGGACTTGTAGGGCGCTCATACAGAGCATGCTTGATCACCCACGTCTACTGCTCACAAACAAAGTGTCCCCTCACTGCAGTCACACTGCTGGTCAAAGGTTGTCCGAAGATCCTTCGAATCTCTTCTTTGGAGCGTGTACTTCCAACTCTCAATCAATGGATCCTTCTCTTCGGTCCCAGACTTTAATATAAGACTCTTTACCACAAGAGAGGTTGTTGGTAAACAATCAATTTCACGTTTAACAGTCATAAGAAGCCGCTGTGCGCATGACTGCATCGCATGCGATGAGTTTGGCTCTCCTAGATAGAACTCTACTGAGCAGCATACGGGCCAAAGCGTGCAAGCACTGATCTCTACTTTAAAAATTTGTACAGTCACCTCTTGCCAATATTAGGGGATCAACTTCGCCAATATTTAAATTGTTGCAGGGGTAAATTTCGTTTTTGTAAATTATAATCGACACTTTTATTTTAAACTCGAGGAAACATCGCATTACAAAAGCAGATAATAAAATCTCTGTTAAAGCAACTATGAAGATGTTTGAGATGACAACAATGTCAACGCCATGCCACACGCACTCATTTCGTTAATGCAATCTTTGTTCTTCACTTGTAATAGGATTTGTATTATAAGTTTTTCGTAAAGTTCGTAATAACGGAAAAAAAAATTTAACACAAGATTGAGAAATGAACTGTATTTTGGTATGATATTAATTTCGCGACAAATCGCAAAAAATACAGTATGTTGGGAAAAAATCGCAAAAAATATATTGGGAAAAAATCGCAAAAAATATATTGGAGGAAAATCGCAAAAAATATATTGGGAAAAAATCGCAAAAAATATATTCGCCAAAAATCGCAAAAGCATATTAGCAAAAAATCGCAACCGACATAATAGCGAAAAATCGCGAATATTCTCAATTGTTACCCAGGATTAGCTTGTTGTGTTGAGGAGGGCATGTTCACGAGCATGTACAGCACTGTTTTTGCAGATATGTTCGTGAACCTGTTCGCGAACACATTCGTCACAAAAACATTTTTTTAGCAGAAAAGTACCCTAATAATTTTTCTACCGATTTTCCTCTTCAAAATTTCAAATGGAAACAATAATTTCTCAGCTCACAGTTGCTAAAGCAAAAATAGTGTGACAATTCTACTTCAAGGAAAAAGTGATGTTCTTTGAGCAAAATTAAGAGTTGAAGTATTTAAAGATAGTGGTGATTTTGATTTGAGACATTCTTCCTCCCTAGCTTAAAACAACAGCCACTTTTCTAAAAAAATTTTTTTTAAAAATATTATCAATCAACATAATTTCTAAAAATTTTAATCCTCGAAATCAATAGTTAATTTCCCGAACCTCTTCGATTTAACGCTGGAAACCTCAATAAATGTATGTTTGAGCTCCTTCCCAAGAGTAATCCCAAAGAAACTTGGATAGTGTTAACTGAATTCTCCGGGAACGTCTTGTTTTCTTTGTAAGAATCTGAATTGTGACACGAACAGATCACGTTTGTAATAAAGTTGAGAGCAGTTCTTCTTCCAACTCCTTCCTTTTATCAACTTCTTCAACTTGAAGAATGCCGCGGTCTTTAATGAAAACTCAAAGGGAAAATTTCCATAATTTCTTGCAAACTTATTTAATCTTCAAGTTATTAAAATGATTTTAAAAAAGCTACTTTTTCGGGGGCTTGATAAAAGGATACAATGATCGATTAATAAAAAAAAAATTCAAGACATACCTCGTTTTCATTAAAAAAACGGAAGAAAATTGAAAAATTGAAATCGCTGAGATGAATAGAAGAAGAATTTTCTTTTATTTGAATAAAAATGAATTAAAACGTCTTATAATAGGGATTCTTCCGCTGCAAGGCGACAAAAGGGCAGGTATGAATTATATTCCCATCTTTTGGTCCCATGTGTACGTGAGTGTGCTCCCGATTGCGTTATTATTCACGATTTTTTTTTAACAAAAAGGAATCCCGCTTTTTTTTTTTTTTAATTTCACCGCCCGCAAATACACGAACTGCTAACTTTTCACATCGAATGGGTTAAAATCCATATTTACAAGGAAAAAGCTTCCCCTCCCCCCCCGAAATGAAATTCCCGAAGGTAAATGCCCTCTCGATGAATTACGACATCATCAATTAAGGAGGCACAAATTTTTTTTCAGGGGGCAAACTTTATACATTTTAATTACGTTGATGTTTTTTGAATGGGACAAGAGCTCGCGCAAAAAAAAAAAAAAAAAATATTCGAGAGAGAAAAATTTTTTTTTTTTGCAAAAAGGTGAAGGAAAAAGCGGAAAGAAAGATTATACGAATCGACTTCAGAAAAACGCTCTCATCTTACTCTTTTTTTTCGGGCTTCCAGGTTTATTCTCCCTCTTTGTAGTTGAAGAAAAAAAAAACTGAATTTAAGTTCACCCCGCCCCACACGCGCGGGGATTTTTTTTCCTATTCCCTCCTTTTATAAAAAATTCCGGAGACTTTTGTATATTTAATTTATTAATTACTTTTCCGAAACTAGTTGACTACTTAAAAAAGTTATTGGAGCTCGAACCCATGGGGAAACCTCGAAACAAAAAGGAAAGTTTTTTTTTTTAACTCCACTGTCGTCACAGAGAGTTTTTTTTTCGGTTTCAGCGCATAGTCATTTCCGGTTTTAATTCTTACATAACAAAACGCGGGTAAGTTTTATGTAACTACTGCATCATATTTTTTTTAAAAAAAAAAACGTTTTTCGGAGAGATTGAAATCACGAATACGGAAATGCATTATGTGAACAACCGGAAATGCGTCTATGAAATTGATATGAAATTCGATAACTTTTCGTCGAAAGAGAGAGAGGTAGGGAGGGAATTTCCTCTGGTTGCATTATTATCCATGCACACTGCGGCTTTTTGATGACAGAAAAACCTGCATTTAAAATGAACTGCTGTTTTAGAATTGTAAATCCGCAGGAAAATTTTTTTTCCGGGGTTCTTATTACTTAAGATAAAAAATTAATGCTTTTAAGTCGCCTCACGTAATTTGAACGTTGGAACAATGACAAACCCAAGGGTTGTTCGTAGTAAGAATTTTTCTTTTCTTTTTTTTTTTTTTAAATTTTATGAGGAATGTTTGTGATTAAATCAGTGAAGTTTGTCACAGTTTGTTTAGTCATGGCGGAAATAACTTTAAAATTGCTTATCGTGAAACATTTGAAACGTGTTTTTAATTTTTAAATCGTTTATAAGGATGAGCTTTAGCATTTTTTCAGAGTACTACAGTCGAATTTAACTTTCATCCTTACAAAACTTACTATGTGACCGGATTTGTCTCTTAAAGAGGAATTTCACAACGAACATGCTCAAAAACATTTTCATTGAACAACAGCCTGGATCAATTACATTAAAATAGTTTTTTTTTGGTCGAGAAATTGATGTTCACGGTCATGTTCATGAACATTTTCGATATGATTAAGAACATATGTTTTTGAACATGTTTATGAACACTCTTCAACTCACACCCGGATCAAGTTCACATAATGCATAGTTTTTCGTGTTAAAGAGGCGATGAACACTGTCATTTCATGTTCAGCATGTTTATGAACATGTTCCTGAATAATCTTAATCATCAGCTTGGATCGATTTCAATTTTAATACTGGACATCTATTTATATCGATAAAACATGTGATCTAATAATGTTCATGAACATGTTCAGCATGTTTATGAACAGAACATGTTCCTGAATAATCTTGAACGTCAGTTCGGATCAATTTCAGTTTTAACACTGGATAGCTTTTTATATCGATAAAAACATGTGATCATCTTCATGTTCATGAACATGTTCAGCATGTTTATGAACATTTTCCAAAAAAATCTTGAATATCAGTTCGGATAGATTTAACTTTTAATACTAAATAGCTTTCTCAAAGATTTAAAAATCTGATCATGTTCATGTTCATGAACATGTTCAGCATGTTTATAAACATTTTCCAAAAAAAAATCTTGAATATCAGTTCGGATAGATTTCACTTTTAATACTAGATAGCTTTCTCAAATATTTAAAAACCCGATCATGTTTATGTTCATGTTCATGAACATGTTCAGCATGTTCATGAACATGTTCCCAAAAAATCTTGAACATCAGTTCAGATCGATTTAGTTTTTCATAATGTACAGTTGTTCACATAGTTAAAAACATGTTCTTGATCATGTTTATAAACATGTTCATAAAAATCTTCATAAAATTCACCTCTGCTCAGGTTAAAACACACCAAAAACCCGAAGTAAGCTTCCTTACTCCCAAAAAATTTAAAACCTTCACACTGATCGCATCAAAAACAATATTTTTAAAAAAACTCATGTTATCCCATAAAACTGGCCGCTGGTTAAAAAAAAAAAAGAAAAAAAGAAAACCGAAGAGAGAAAAAAATGTCCAACGACGAACGGTATGAAAATAACGAGTCTCGAGTTTTATTTAAGAAAGTTGATCGAGTTTCAAGTTGGATTGAGAAAGATTACAGCCCTTGAAATCCCTTTACAGAAATTGGCCTGGAGGTTTGTTGAGGTTATTGACGGAGGGGCAAGGGAGATCGCCTGCTCATGACACAAGTAGGCACTTGTACTGACTTTTATCTGACAGCAAAGAGCCAATTTTCGATTTTTTTTCCCTCTCTCTTATTTCATCTCCTCCGATGAATCCGAACCTATTGCCGTTGTAATCTCTACAAAAATTATTAATTGTTTTTCTTTTTTGTTTCAGCTTTGGGATTCGAACCAGACTTTTTATATCCTTTAGAGAACGTGACAATTGCTCAGGGTAGGGACGCCATTTTTACATGTGTGGTAAACAACCTGGGTGGATACCGGGTGAGTGCTGACACCACACCAGCGAGGGTGCGTATCCATTTCAATCCATTATCCATGTTTGATTCTTATCTATATCTTTGCACTTACACTGTTGGAATAAATGCCGACTCTTCGCGGTTTTAAAGGATGAGAATGAGAAAGCGTTCGGGGCTAAAGATAAAAAAAAAAACAGTTTTAAAATAAATGGTAAGTTTACTACTTTAACAGGTCCGAGTTAAAATGATGTTTCTTTAACTGTGCCATATCTTTCAATGGGGAAAAGAGTAAAATCGAGTAATTAGTCGAAATTTCGAATTTTTTGACTGCTTCGTAAGGGTGAAACACCTTGACAAGAAATTGCTCTTCATTAATAATTTGCCTGATTTGCCAGTTTGAAATTTAGCACTGGACAAAAGCAATTTCCAGATTTTTTAGCTCAGAGCGAAGTCATGCTAATAAAATTTTCTTTAATTATTACACAAAAAAATCCCCAACAAACTCCACAACAACACACGCTTCCCAAATCCAAAGAAAAAAATCACTTCAACCGATTTCCAAGAAACCTATCAAAGTCCAAGGGAGGGGATATTATTTACAGCTATTGAATCTTCCTTTCGAAATCAAAAGGAAGAATCCACGATAGCTTACGGCAATATTTCCCGCGCAGATTTCCTTCTCAATTTATAAATTAAAAGAGGGAGAAAAAATCAAACAGATTAAATCGATTACCCTAATCAGGAAATTCTCTCAAATTTTTTATTTAGCAAAAATTCCTAAAAAATATATTTTTTTCGCAAAATAATAAACTCAAAAATCTTATACATTTTCAGATTTTCATCTTTCGTACCAATTTTTAAGCAAACGAAAAATTTTGAACCGCCTTTAATAACCATTCTCTCTCTCGCGTCAACGTTTCCTGGAACACGAAAGGTAAACATTAATTTTGATAAAAGGTAAAGAATATATTCTACCTGCTAAAATTTTAAACTAGGTTAGTGTAATTCTCTAAAAAAAAAAAATTCTTCTTACTAACCACAACTAAATCGAAATAAAAGAGTCGATATTATCCAACAAGCACACTTCTCCTTATGCACTCACCGGTTCACTGTTACTTTTGAGTCCTATACTTCGGGGACTTTCATCTACAAAAAAAAAAAAAAACTGCAGACAAAAGAAAATGGCAGGTAAGAATTGAAAACGAGAGCCGACAACAAGCGACAGAATCGATATCGTTTTCTTTTCCCTCTTTTGTAGAGAGAAGAAAGTATTCATTAACAAGAAGGACAATGTCCTCGCCGAGGGCGAAGAAATAAAAAACGGAAAGTGAACAAGAACTTGAAATGAAATGTTTCTTCTTCTCTCATCCATGTTAATGAGCATTCTATTCGTCATCATTTGTTCTCATCACTTTTCCCGGATAATAAGCCTTTCCCGTCCTTTTTTTTTCTAAAAATGATGTATTTCTTAGGTTTTGTGAATTTGTAGGTGCGATGAAGTCAAGTCATCCATGATATATGGCTTCAGTTGTGAGTACTATTAAGTTTAATTAGTTGAGTGAGGGTCATTTTTTTTTATATTAAATATGCATAAATTGTTGGATTATATCAAGTGCCGGTATGCGATTAATGCCGATGTTGGCCCAATAGCGATTACCTCTCAATGGATAGTCAAAAATCTGATTTAGCTTTGCTGATCATTACATAATCAACTAGTAGCTAGCCCATCATCAATACACTATCTTTTTGGCACCAGTGCCTCCACCTAGCTGTCTCAATTAACTAATGACTGGCCTTAAAAAGGCTTGAAGTTCGTTGCCGCTACGCCCACTATCCTCCAGCCGGCACTGTCGACCAGGTTTCGGAGTCCCAGCAGATCAACATTACTCGATGTATTTCTAATGAGGTTGTGGTCTCCTTAGAGTTCTTGAACTCGCTAAGCGTCCATCTAGGTGCCCAATGCCCAAGCATTAGCTGATCATCGACTCTAACTTTCCTTAGCGTCAGCATTTATTGGTCTATCACAAATCTCAAAATCCCTAACACTTTCCAGGTAACTTCACACTTTAAAATATTCACTTCAACAAAAAAACTTCCTTATCCGCCCACGAGTCATTCAACAAAAATTTCTCAAATAACCTTAAAAGCTTTCAAATTTGATTAAACTTCCCCATATCTCTTCCCTTAAAGGATTGATGAATGGACATCGGACAACCTCTTTAAATAACTCAACCTTCTAACGTCAAATCCAAGAACAAAAAAAAAATAAAATAAAATAAAATCTCGCATTGTTTTTATTTTTCTTAATCCCCCCTCTTCACCGAAGAAATCCAATCTGATAATAACAAATTCGATTATAAATACAATCGTGGCAAAAGTTTTCCCTTCGAAGTTAGATGAAGAAAATCCGGATAATCACTCGAAGAGAAAATCTTCGAACCTGCCCGTGGATCAAAGGGGTTCTCGAAGTATGGGACTTCAAAATGCTTACAAGTCAAGTGAACTGATTAACTGCTTTCACGAAAAATATTCCTTCTGCACTTTTGCACCAAAACACACGAAATACTCTTGTAGGCTCTCTATCCTTTTATATGCACTCTGGCGCACTTTTATAATTTCTTTATATAATTTTTTTGTTTAATCTAGATTTAATTATAATCATGAGGGTTGAGAATCGTGTTGTGCGGGGTTTTAAATAGAAGAATTAATGGCATCGATTCTCTTCCTTAAATTAGTAATAATTACTGCTAAGTTGTTACTTGCACCGCATGCTGCACTAATGCACGTAATTAATAATCAATAAAAATTGTAACGAGTTTAATTAAAAACAAAGTCATTGTTGTGGCCATACGAGAGGATAATTAGGAAGATGAGAGTATTGTCTTGGCAGCTAGAGGAAATAATTTATTAAATGTCACTGACCCAATGGGAAAAATTTCAAATATTATTAGAATATTTTGAAAATATTCTGAAATCATTTTGAGAATATTGCAAAATGTACGTGCAGAAATTAAAAAGTTACAATTTGCAAAATATATTGCTAATATTGCAAAGTGTATTCCGAAATTTCCAAAAGTTTCCTAACGTTGCAAAATGTTTCCCAAATGTTGCAAAATATTTCCCAAACGTTGCAAAATGTTTTCCGAAATTTGCGAATGTTTCCCAAACGTTGCAAAATGATGTTCAAACATTGCAAATGTTTTCCGAACATTGCAAAATGTTTTCCAAACGTTGCAAACAATTTGCAAATGTTTCCCAACGTTGCAAAATATTTCCCAAAATTTGCGAAATTTCCCAGACGTTGCAAAATGTTGTTTAAACATTGCAAAATGTTTTCCAAGCGTTGCCAATGTTTTCCAAACGTTGCAAATTTTTTCCCGCAATTTACAAATGTTTCCCAAACGTTGCAAAATGTTGTTTAAACATTGTAAAATGTTTTCCAAACGTTACAAATGGTTCTCGAACATTGTGAAATGTTTTCTGAACTTTGTAAATGTTCCCCCAACGTTGCCAAATGTTTTCCAAACGTTGGAAATTAAATTTTGTGCAGAAATTAAAAACTTAACATTGCAAAATATTTCTAAAATATTGTAACGATATTTAAAATTACTTTTTTCATTGGGAAGGCGTTCCTCAATGATGCTGAATGGTCTAAACACCGCTGAACATATTTACTCTCAAGTTACGTCCAGGCCGCTTCAAAAACTCCGAATAACATTAAACTCGTTGCAAAAAATCGAATCTTTTTCGTTCGGATGATTCTGCGAATCTATAAAATTTGAAACGTTTCTCAATTTTTTTTTTAATATTGCACTCAGCATACATCAAACTAATCAAACTAATGCACCACATGTCTCTCGCTTCTTCCATTCCTAACCCATTTCTTTAAATATTCCTCAATTTAAATAATCGATTAGGCAACTTGTTCATTTCCCCGAACAAGATTCATTAATCAAAAAATTTACCGTAAAATCCAGCTCCGGCCCTCAAACAACAAATCGACTTACCTTTCCGGATTTGATTTAACCTCGTGTGGGGGAAACCTTTTGAAGTTGCGTCTTTAAATAGTTAATACATCCGAATGCAATTTTCTCTTTGTCGAAAATGAAAATTATACGTCATTGCCCGGAGGGAAAGAGGAACACGAGGGGAGACCTATTATAGACAGTAAAACCAGAAGAATAGCACACGGAATTGATAAGCAACAATGATGCGAATGCTCTCTTAAGCAAATGTGAGGGGGGACGGGAAAGGGGGAGCGCTTATTCCCTAACCATAATAAGGTTAAAGTAAGATTAAGAAATAACAATAACGAATAACAACATACACTCGTATGAAGTTATAACGACGGGGACATGTAAGAGAGTGGTATTAATGTAAAAGATGAGCTTATTGTTGAATGTTGAGCATCTCTTCATTGTCTCACGATTACCCAGCTGTATAATGACGTCTTTATTTTGAGATTAGGCAGAGAGACAGCGATAAATTGAGCCGCTTTTCAAAAATTTATCATCCACACTTCATTTTATATGAAATGGAGCTTTCAGAACATAAGTGACTATAATATTTTTGAATTACGAGTTCTTTGCTCGAATTAATCCATGAGAAGTGAAACTTCTGTTTTTCAAAGAAGAAGAATTGCACAAAGTCACTAAAGTTGACTTCTTGAATTTATACTTCTTTTAAATTCTTTTTTTTTCATTTTTTATTTCTTAAACGGTTTTTATAGTTCTGGGGGAAGACGTAAAGTGATGAAATTTTTAAGAGCGTTTGGTGCATGTATGAAGTATTAGGCTAAGATGTTCATAAAGAGCCCTAATGGTGATTAGGCTAATGGATGAGGTTTGTCACAACTGGAATCCCGCACCAACCGAATTTTTGGGGTGGCTGATGACTGTTCCCATTTTTTCAGCGACGGCTTTTTAAATTCTGCATGTGGCTTGTTGAATGTCAGGTGCTCATTGCTCCTGGTTTTAAATTAAGAAAACCCTCGCCTGAATCAATTGACAAAGCTTTCACTTCCGACGAATAAAAATCCAGGATTTTTCCTTTTTTCTCTGCAAAAAAAGAAATTTCCGAGGCGTCGATTCAAAACAAAACAAATCCCTTCACGTTTGCCATTCAACTTCTGGTGTAAAATTTTAGATTAGGTTGCGAAGGGGATAGAAAGAAGGGCGAAACCGAGTCATGTTGGAATTCAAATCCATCCCTCCGTTTGTAATGGAAAAAGGAAACTTTCCTCAGGACTTCATTTAACTTTGGAAAACTTTAACTTAAAACTTGATGAAAGCTATATATGGAGTAAGTCTCTCTCTCTGTAGCTATAGGAGGAATGGTATATATCCCCTCTCCCCACGTGACGGATGACCCGGTGTGACGTCACAGTCCATTTCCATTTTGTCCATGCTCTGGTGGAGAATCAGCTTCCGTTTTTTCCATCCAAAACTCGTATATACTTATACGTTGGAATTACAAAATCCATTCGCTCTATTATTATTTTAAAGTGGGAACAAGGCAATAAATCAAAAAGTATATTCCATTTTGTTTACAAATTTTCCCCCGCTCCTCAACTCTTTTTTAGGAAAAACTTTTCAGTTTTATTTAAAAACATCAAAAACTTGGTTTTAATATTTGAACATTTATTGTTGCTCTGGTTTATTTTCCTCTCATCCGTCATTTTCGGTCTAGTCCATTAAAACTTGCAGGTCAAATACGCTTTCACTTTTTTAAAAAGTTATTTTTCATCTTGTCAACTTGTCTTATGCATTCCCGATTTTTTTTTGTTTTTGTTCAAACGCATTTGTTTGTTTTTTTTTTCAACATTCCAGGAACCATTAGGAAAAGAAGTCCCCTTTATAAACTGTTATCCTTTCCTTTTTCATCTCTTTGACGGAGCATTCGAAAAGAAATTCTTTAATTGAGTTAATATTCAATATTATCGTCATGTTAATTAGATTTCCTTGACAAGGCAACGTAACGTTAGGTATTTTCAACTAATCACTTTAAAAGCTAATGAACAGCTCGTCTCTCAACTGTCAGGATATCCGTTTCCATCTGTTTAACTGCTCCTGGTTAGACAATGGACCAATTATGCATTATTTAGTAACTGTCCGTTAAAAATAACATAACAACCGAGTAAATGGACGGAGAAAAATTAAAGTAGAGTAAATAATAAGATTCATGGAAATCAATTTTGTTTTCTATTGCCCAAGGGATGGGGCATTAATGTTTATGAAGAAAATTTCATTTGAAAAATTATTTATTTTTTTATGAAGAAATAGATTAATTGAATATGCAATTGCAGTTAGTGATTTGAAATGTTGACGTTTAAAATGATGGATTTGTCTTGAGAGACTAAATAACAGAGAGTAGACGTGAGGTGACTTAAGCCCTCTTCATGCGACCAAAAGTAACACAAAATGTCCGTTTAAACATAATGGCTGCCTCGACAAAATGTAAACAAATATTTTTTGCTTGTGTTATTTTTTCTAAATCTTTGCTTTCATTAACTTTAGCTGATGTAGTTTCTTTAGCTGATGTATTTTCTCGTTCGTAAGATTGTGAGCGGCCAAAAATTTATGAAAAAAAAAATTCAGCCGAAAATTTGGCTTAAATAGTCAAAAATCAAATGACTTCAGTTGATTGGTGGTGACGTCATACAACTTCTGCTGCTCGGTACTTAACTTACGTTTGGTCACAACATATCAAAAAGCAGCAATTTAGTTGGCGACTCTCTCCTTTCACGCTCTCTTTGTTTTACTCAATTTCGATGGACAGAAGTTGTACACATTGACGCACCAGTGGGAAAGCTAAAATTATCGGCAGCCCTTTTTTGCTTTTTTAATCAGTCGCAGACAAGCAGAAGGAAATGGCCAAATGATGTCAAAAATTTGGCCATGACAAAAGTTTGGTTTTGCCGGTCTGGCCAATGAATTTCCTAAACTATGGACGGGCCTAGCCTAAAACTTGTCAAAACTTGCTCGACAGGGATAGCTGGAAAAGTTTTAACAATTTTCCTTGAAAGTGGCTATCCCAATTTCTTCAGAGCTCATCCAAGAACAAAAATTATTTCACTTACCTGATTTATTTTTGTAGAACGATGCAGCTTTTGGTATTTTCCACCGACCTCTTTCTCGGCCCAATTCAGTCCATTCTAAATTCCAGCAGCCATGCACCATCTGAAACAAAATAAAAATTAACTTTTATATTAAAACCTCCATCGAGCCCTTCACCTCAAGAATCTGACTTAAACTCCTAGAGCAATGGCGTAGCAACCTCTCTACAGCCGAAGGCAAAAAGAGCCAAAAGACAATGAACTGAAGCCTACTTTTTAAGGTTGGCACTGCACAGGTCAAATTGCTACGCCACTGATAAATCTTCAAAGTAATTCCACTTCCACGCATGATCCTTTTTTTACCCGATCACCTTTTATTCATATGCAACTAAAGCCTTTCTCATATCCATCTCTAAAAATTTATCTACAACACTTCTTTTTTCATTTTTCTTCTTTAAAAAAAAAATATAAAAACTTCGATTTTGGGGGGAGGGAAGAAAAATAAAAAAAAAACTGAAGATGATTTATACGTAGATGCTTTTTTTCCGCGGTACACAAAGATCTTTCTCCGACTAATATTCTGTAATGCATATGATGTTTACCAGGAAGACAGGATCTCCTATTCTTTACTTCACCGTCTTTTATCTCTCTATCCTTCGACCTATTCATCATTTCCTTTTTTTACTCTTTCTATAATGCTTTGTATGAGTTATTTTCAAACGATCCCAATTATATATTTTCTCTATATAAAAATGAAGCTGTAGTTATGGAAAAATAATCTATCTGGAAAAGGAAGCTTTCATTCGAAAATGTTTTGATAATGTTCGGGGGGAGAAAAAAAAATCGTTAGAAATAATTTTTAATATAAATCTCTCTTTATACAGACGGTATTTCAAAAAAAAATTTTTTCCCTTCTTTCCTTGTAACACTTTGTCTTTTTTTCACTCCATCGAGTTAATGGACTCACGCTAAATTGAACTTCATTATTGTTTAAGTCGATAAATTGTATATGAAAGAAGGGGTTCTTTTTTTTTTGGAATATTTAATGTTTTGGGTTTTATTTGAGTCCGTCAAAATTAAGTGTAAGAAATTGCCATTAGTTGAAGAATTTTCCCTCGGCTAGGCTCAGACGCAGAGATCCTATTGCCGGATGAACAAAAGCTCAAATATCTCAACTTTAGAATTATAATGTCTTATCTCTTCTTCATGAAATCGGCCCTGGCGTCCTGACCCTGAAATCTTTTCTCAACCTTCACCAAAAATTCCTTTCCTCAAGGGACCTTAAACTTCAACAAATAGCAGAATCATCCGTGCGAAAAAAGTCTCGGCTGAAACTATTTAAGTAATAATAATGTTTTTTTTCCATACACAAAAAAGAAAATAAAAAAATAAAAAAAGCTTCCGTTTTCAATCAAGCCCCAAATTTTCTTTGAAAGAAGAGTCAAGACCCATAAATAATGCAACGGTATATAAGAATAGGCGATTCCGTTCTGTAACAAAACTTTACTGGAACACCTTAGGGAATTCCCTCTGAACAAAAAAAAATCTTCTAATATTGCCTAATTGCGTACCTTTGTCAAAAGTAAAAAGAAAATTTTATACTTGAGCGGGTTGCTTACGTCAAAGAAAGTACTCTCACATTTTCAATTAATGTCATAAAAGTTGAAATATAAATGTTTACGTTTTTTTAAAAAAAAAAGAAAAATAAGGGATGAATGTTACGGGTAAGTATTTTTAGGATTCTTCATTGAGTGTCGACGGTGGATCATCGGAGGTGGAGAGTTAAATGATTGAATTATAATTACGATTAATCTTTTTTTGTGTTTGGAATTTTTCTGATACTAAAAGGTAGCGTGGATCAAAGCCGACACGAAAGCTATCCTAGCCATTCACGAGCACGTTATAACGAACAATCAAAGGTTATCGGTGACGCACAACGACTACAATACTTGGACGTTGAATATAAAAGGAGTCAAGAGAGAAGATAGAGGGCAGTACATGTGCCAAGTTAACACAGACCCAATGAAGAGTCAGGTAAGATGGTTTTATTTTTTGGATAGGGATTTAGGACCCAAAAACTGATACTGGGAATGAAGATCTAATAAGGGAGCCTGAGAAGTGGACACTGCGAAGAGTCGTCAGTGCTGATCGAGAGTCGAGAACTCTGACCACTCGGCCGACTGATGAGTCTCCCCTTAAACTGAATTTGTCAAAAACCAAACTGCGCATGCTCCAAGACCTAGTGAGGCTATATTAGAGAGCCGCCATTTAGATTTGTGGTTGGCTGCGACTCAATCCATAAGAATGGTACCCTAACCTCAAATGGTTAGAAAAGGAGCCGTAACCAAACCAGAACGGCTGAGATGCAGTTGGCGACTCCTCTTTTCACCAAGACCATTTGACCACATGAAATTAGAGACCCCATATAGAAAGAGACTGTCGAACTTTCAGCCATTAAGCAATTTAACGCCATTTTAATTCGTCTGTTCTTATTTTTGAAGAATTAGCTTCTGCTGTCAGCAGAAGACAGAACTTTTGTGGGCCTTTTTGGAAGGGAAACTGGATATTGTCTCCAATTTTCATTTCAATTTCCAATGTGACGTTCAAAATCGGTCGACCAATCAGATCTTCCGTAGCCATTCGCCAGTCTCTTTCTATAAAAGGTCTCTAACGCCAACTTCCCTACATTAACTCGTCATCTTTCAATTATTTACAGACGGCCTTTTTAGAAGTAGTCATACCACCCGATATAATATATGAAGAAACGTCCGGGGACCTCATGGTCCCTGAAGGAGGTTCCGCTAAGCTCGTTTGCAAAGCTAGAGGACACCCCAAACCCAAAGTCGTTTGGAGGAGAGAAGACGGAGGTGATATTATAGTCAGAGGTGGCACCGCTGCCAAAAATAGAAGTAAGTTCCATCAATGACCCCACACGAAAACCTTCCCCTTTCCATTCATAAAGCTAATATTAAGGATATATCTTTTCAGTGAGTTCCGTAGAAGGAGAAATGTTAACTTTAAGTAAAGTCACAAGGTCTGAAATGGGCGCTTATTTATGTATAGCAGCCAATGGTGTTCCTCCATCCGTAAGCAAGAGAATGATGCTACATGTTCATTGTAAGTATATTTTTTTCCTCTTAGACTAGAATAAATAAAAATTTAAATCGAATAAATTCGTATACAAAACCGATAACGTTTAAGGAGGAAGAAAAAAAAGAGCGAGAGAAGGAAATCAGGAAAAAAAGGAGAAAATCGTTTTTCTCCTCGGTTCGGCGTGTCTCAGGAAAGAATGTGTGAAAAGGGAAGAGTTTCAGATTCGTCACTGTCATCGGCACCCGCCCCTCAATAAACAGTATATCGACAATCTGTTTGTGTATCGCGAACGGAAACAGGAAATGGGGACTGCAATACCCATATCGATTCTGACTTGACCCATTGATCGACACGTCGTGAAAATCGTTCCGCTCTGGGGTTGTTTATCTATTTTTCTTTAAAAATTAAAAAAAAATAATCGGACGGTTTTCTTAAAGGAGACACCATACTGCGACAGTTAAAAATTGAAGGAGAGGAGTAGTTTTTGTTAGTCGGGTAATGGGTTTTTCGTCGAATAAGAAAAACGGAAAACTCTTTCGATGAAAAGTCTCTTTAAACCGTCGCTAAACGTTTACGATACTTGTCTCGTTGATGGCATATCGATCTTTTTGAGTGTGCTTATTCTGCCTGCTACTTGAATGATAAGCTGTGAAATCCAGCTCAACAACGATCATCTAAATCGTCAGCAATTTCGATGAAATTTTTCGAATTCTTAAGAAAAATGATGCTGCTTTTTATTTTAATCTTCATATTTTACGAGTCATGAGTTTGAGGAGTGATTGTTGATAAATGTTTACCTTAGGTAGATGTTATTTCCTTAACTGAGACAGAAATCAGCAACAGCGGTCACCCGAGTTCCTTCTTGAGTCCTATCATTTACAAGCCGAACAGTCTCCAACTCAAGTTTTTCTCCACGATTTTCAGAGCTACAACGAATCTCGCTGCCACATTTGGCTCCCCTGGTCTTACTGGAGTCCTGGGATAACTCGAGGTTTTGTTTGGCATTTTCTGAACCATGTTTTTTAAGAAAAATTTTTTCCGTCACTTCCTCGCCACAAAGCAACTAGCCCGCAAGTTTTCCTCTGCTTTTTCTAGCCTGTATAAGCCTACTTGGGTTTTTATCTGACTTTCCTGCCAATATTTTTCGTTGAAGATCTTATTGGAGGTTTTTTAAACCGTATTTTCCCCTCAATGTCTTTACTGGAACCGTTTTCGGCCACTCTATAAACTCGGCGCATTCATTTAAGTCTTTTCTGCCTTTTTCATTCCTAAATGCTCCCTCAAAAGTTCTTTTTACCCAAATTCTGACTCTATCATACGTTTTCGATCTTTCATTTCATCATTTCCCGGCAAAGGTGTCCCAGTCGAACCGGATTTCTATCGATCTATCTGGCAGGGAACTCGCCAGTCGGGGACTCCTAACCGACCCGCATCCTTCGATACGTTGTCCTCCCAACAAAGCCGCGGTCTACCCTGAGGTCTTGCACTTGTAGGGCGTCCATCAAGAATCTGCCTTATCGTCCGGGATGGGAGGCTCGTGCTACATGTCCCGCCCACTGAAGCCAACACGCCTTGATCATACTAGTGATCAGCGGCTATCTCGTGAGCCTCCGGATTTCCTCATTCGAGCGCATCTTTAAAAACTCCGTCACTGGATCCCTCTTTGGCCCCAAAATTCGAGGCAACACCTTATTCTCAAAGGCCAACCATCTCTCTTGTGCGCGGACGGTCAGATTCCATGATTCACAGCCACAAGTTATCGTTGGGCGCATGACTGCATTACATACGGTGAGCTTGCTCGGTCCAAGAGAACTCTACTGCGAAGAATATGGGTCAAAACAAATAGACAACGGTTTCCACTCTGGATCCGGACGGCGATCTTCCTGCACCGTATTTAGTGAGACTACAACGGTCACCATACGTGGCAGGATTTTTCTTCATAAACCTTTTTTATTCAACCCTGGACATAGGCCTCTTCCAATTCATCAATTTATTTACCTATCTATGATTATACTAGGCCTGAAGCCTTATCTCTTCATCACAGATTCTTCCATCTTGCACGGTGAACCAGGTCATCACAACTCCTCACCGACAGCCGCTGTCCCCATGTACTATCTCATCGTCTGGAGCTCTTAACCCCCGCCTGGCCACTCTCCCACCCCATTGCCATTTCAAATCTGCAACTCGCTTCATGCCCTTTAACACTCGAATCTGGCATCTGATTTCTTCGCCCCAGTCTCTTGCAAATCCCTAATCAAAATGCATGATCCAGCACCTTCTCGATCTAAACGTCAACAAAATCCTTTAACCTATAATTCTTACAAAATACAAAACCCGTGACCCACCTACACATCTTTCAACCCAATAAATCTAATCCTTTTTTTTCTAAAGTGGAAAACAAACAACTCTCTTTTGTCGACGTTATACATACCATAACAAAAACCCGTAGAAAGAAAAGCAGCACAAAAGTATAAAAAAAAAAAAAAAAACTTCCTTACAAACTATTTTTTAATACAAAGACGAATCGCAAATATTTATTTTGATATACAGAATGTTAAAAAGAAAGGCGAAAGGGAGGAAGGTGGAATGCGAAATTTTGTTTTGTTGACTAACTTAAGAGCCGAGTGTAAAGTTTCCGAAGGAACCTACTTTTACATTAATCGTAAAGCCTTTCATGTTTCCCTCGCATAATTTTTAAAAAAAAAGAACTTTCCTTACCCGAACTTTATCGAATCCCGAAATAAAAATGGACACCACTGCGGGGGCTTAAAGTAAAAAAGAAAACACGGTCCCACCTCCATATATCTGCTTTTTGAATATTATTAATAGCACCCGTTTTCTTATTCCAAGTTTCTTTTGTATATTTTATTTTTTTCGATCTGGAGGTGACAACATATCTGAGCTTGACGTCCGTGACAGATTGGCTTCGATTTCTACCAACATTTTCCTATGATAATATTAGCCATTTTTCTCATCTCAGTTTTTTTTTCGCACCCCAATTTTTTTCCCTCTCCTTTTCCGGGAAGAATGTGAGAATAGGGAGCGGAGGAAAAATAAAACTTTTAATGAACGCGGAAATATTAGAGTTAGCAATTTAGTTCTTCGGATAAGTTTTAATGGAAAAAACGGGAAGTTCGACTATAAGGATACGGTGCATATTTGCATTCCATTGTAATTTTTTTTTCCTTCTTTTTTTTTCCTGTCTAGTTCACCCGCTCATACAAGTTCCAAATCAACTGGTGGGAGCACCACTCGGAGCAAATGTCACATTGCACTGTAATGTAGAAGCATCGCCCAAAGCGATTAATTATTGGACCAGAGAATCCGGTAAGTATAAAAAATCTGTTTTTTGGAATTCGTTAATTTCCCCCAAAAATTAGGAAAATCCCAACCGGCAAATTTTTTTTTGAGGTACTTTGAAATAATAGTGCCTCACCCTAATTTCAGATTTGGAATCAGCAACCCTGAAAACCCCCGAGTACAAAATTCATTTTAAGTTAGGTGAGTATTTGAACGTTGACTAAAATCTGCAACCTCATAAGGTTCCATCTCCACTGAGCAGGCGACCCTGCCTCGCCATAAGCTGAGCACTTGAACTTGGTGACGACCTCGGGTTTATCTCCAGAGGTATACTGCAGCCATGATTAGGCATTTAGCTATCTCAGTATTATAAGGTTCCATCTCCACTGCGCAAATTGGCCCCTGCGAGCTATGAACTCGGTGTCTACCTCAGTTCCATCTCCGATGCAGAGAAACTGCAGTCTTAATGATCCATTCGCGACCTTAGTATTATAAGGTTTTACTTATGTAAACATCAAGACTCAATGTTCCAACTCCACTGCACAGGCGGGCCCCTCAGAGTAAACCTCTTCTGAGGTCAACGTGATGTCCATATGCTTAGCTCGTGGCGAGCAGAGGTCCACCTGTGCAGTGGAGCTGGAACCTTATAATACTGAGGTTGTGAAATAGCAAATTACGACTCCTCTAATGTGGGACAGCCCAAAGAAACTTCTACGGAAAATGGTCTAAAATCTATAGACATATTTCACAGGCTAGTTTGGGCAGTTGAGATAAAACTTTGTAATACTGAGGTCGCAGAATGGCTAATTACGACTCCTCGAACGGTGACCAGCCCAGCACGCTTTCACTGCGCCATAAGCACCAAAGTGCCCTATCTCTATTTGGCTCCCTTGCTCACCACCTTACGTTGCCCCTCCGGCTCGTTGAAGCCGGCTTGTCTTGATCGCACTAGTGATCAAAGAATGCCTTCGAATCTCCTTAACCCACGCAAAATTTTTAGAAAAACACAACATTAAAAGAACTGAAAATTTAATCCCAATTTTTGGAAATTACTTTAACTGGCTAAAATGCTTCACTCTAAAATTTCCTTATTATGAAACCGCCTGCAGCTCACACCCCTCTTTTTCTATAATCTTTATAAATCGAAACCGCCGTTAAACGAAATCCGGCTCCCTTGAAATCCAGAGAATATAAATCAATAGACCGTAACGTTATTTACAGACTACTAATTGACGTCAGCGAAGGTGAAAGTAAATAACAACTTATCTATTAATTAAACTGGGAGGTTACTTTTCAATTTCATCTTTATCAATAAAATCCTTTCCATTTTACACGGGAGATAAATCTTGACGTAAGCGGTTAGTTAATGTTTTTACGTTGAAGAAGGAAGGAATCGTTTCGGCTACGAAAAAAAAGAAAAAACTCCCCTCTCTCGCCGGGTTCTCTCCCTCGCTTTTGATCAGGATTCCAAAACTAACCTCATGAATATTGCAGAGTAACGTTATCTTTCAGGTTGTTTATGAACGAGAACCGAGTTTATTTCATTACACAAAGGATTTTAATAACCTGACAGGAAAGTGACATTCCCAACGAAGGTTTTCACCCTTGTATGAATTCGGTGACCCCAATTTGCTGCACAGTTATTAACTATTCGTATACGCATCTATTTAAAATGTCTAAAGTTCAGCGAACTTAAAAAGAGGTTGATGGGGAATGGGAAACCGCGTAATTTTCTACCAAACCGCTGCTGTGTCTTTTGTATGTGGAAGAAAGTTTTTGGATAGCTCAATTGCTTTTATTAATATCCAGGTTAGGGATTTAGCACAGTGGCAAATTTTTGCAATCGAACAATGATGAACTACGTATGGTCCGCACAAAATCTAAAGCAACCTGGAATGAAAAGGGCATAAGTGGAAAACCGCTTCGCCTTTTTTTTTTTACACCAGCTGAGCTAAAGGGAAAAATTGAGCAAATACATTCCAACATGCCCTATGTAACCATAATTTTTTTCGAAAATTTGGGGAAACATTAAAGGATAGATGAGAGACAAAACGAACTATGTCGAGATTGCTTTAGGTTTAGGACGGACCATAGCCTGCGGTGAAATCGGTCTACAGATTTTTAGACCAGATTCAGTAGAATTTTTTTCGGACCACAGTCATAGAGGTCTTGCAGCTCTTGTTGATCACCATGGTAACTCTGTCTCATAACTTGGCTTAAAAGAGAGGAAATGAAAAAACTACAGGGTGGTCCGAAAATTTCTGACCCCCCCTGGCCAATTAGTAATTTCATTATACTTAACTTGTGCGTTATTCAACAAAAGCGAAAATCATGTGAGGGGTACCCATAAGGTTGTACTATCCCCTGGTATACAGTCTGGTTCCATGCAAAAAGGTTTGGCAAAACGGCAGCCCTTTAATTTTTAACTTTAATTTTTTTAAATTTTCAATCAGGACTTGGCGCTGGGATTTTAAGAAAAAAATTTTTTTCTCATATAACAATGGTCTATCTTGATGTAGTTTTTCATGCTGAATCCAAATATCACCTCGGTTTTGCTGTACGATGACTCCTTGCAAAGATACAAGCACTTTTAGCCAAAATGCCAATTTTTCCAGATTCATGGTAGAACTAATTTTTTTGTTCCTCAAAATCACTATCCCGACGTAGTTTTTTATGTAGAATCCGAAAATCAATGGGAAATTTTGATTGGCATTACGGTTTTTTTGATAATTTGCAATTTATGTAAAAAAATCGCATTTTTGGCACATTCTCTCATTTTTCCACCAAAACTTTTATAACCGTTCATCCAACTAAAAATTCACTATCACAGACTTTTTCTACGTAAAAAAACACGTCGATATCATATAGCTACAATTTTTTTCCTAAGGGTTTACTGCAGTAAAATCGGAGTTGAAAAACATGAAAAAATCACGAAAAAACTTAGAAGTTCAACCGAACCATTTTCGTGATGAAAACATATTTTTAAGTCAAAGTCAACGAGTTTTCATGGGATTTTGATCATGACCAAAGAGCTGCAGCCCCCTACCAAAAACATTTTAAAACCTTCCAGTCTTGGCTACTGAGAATCTGACTAGTCGACCAATTTTGAACTCCACGACAGGTCGCCATATTAAAAATTAAAAGAAAAGTTTGAGAAAATCATGTGTGCCAACATACAAACATTCAGTTTCCCTTTCAAAAAAGGCCCATAAAAGTTCTGTCTTCTGCTGATAGCAGAAGCTAGTTTCAAAGACCTTAAGAAATAGACCGAACACTCCCGTGTTTAGCGCTGAAGCCAAAACAAATCAACTGAGTGTCTGGAATTCCGTTCAGCTAGCACAGTATTTGTCAAAGGTTCCTATGGGTGCTTTCCATCTAGTGGCATATGCTGGCATATGCCACTCCTTTGACAAAGGTACAGCAGCTTCTCATTTGTCAGAAAAAATTTTCTTGTTCTCTACTTTACTCGTTTTCTAATAGCGCATGCGCTCTAGCGTGGCATGTGCCGGCACATGCCACTAGATGGAAAGCACCCTTTGTTCCTTTGTCAGAAATGATTCTTTCTGAACGGAAATCTAGACACTCACTCGATTTGTCTTGGCTTCAAGACCTCAGTAAGAGCGTTTGGTCTATTTCTTAAGGTCTTTGGCTAGTTCTTCCAAAATGAGAATAGCAGACGAATTAAAATGGCGTTCAATTTTTTAATGGCTGCAAGTTTGCCAGTCTATTTTTAGATAGGGTCTCTAGTCTTGGCTGCTTGCAGGGGCAAATCCGGCTGTGGGGTTGCCACTTCGCCATTAAAACAATAGTCTTTTCGAAGAAATATAAATAAAGCGCTTTGTAGTGAAATTAAAAAACTGGCCAGAAATCGGTAATGAAAAATTCATAAGCGAAAACAAATATATTGTTTCAGTTAATATTTTATGAGAGTAAGGTAAAAGAGTATACTTCTTGAGTACCCGAATGAATTCGGATGAATCGAAGAACAGAGGAGTCGAGTGATCTCCGACATGAAAGAGGAGTGTCCCGGTCATTTCCATCCCCGAGCCGTTCGCTCGCTAATGCGAGAAATATGCAAATAATAATTAATCCAGTTCAACTTCATATCATTCGCTCCTCTTGATTGTTTTCATTATTTCTAGTGCTTTATAATTTACCATTTCGTCTGGAATACTGGATTTAGGGGAGAGGGAAAAAAAAACAGCCAATTTTTTTGCAGGATTTATCGTTGAGGGTTCATGAATTTCGCTTTAAAAAAATACATTCGGAGATTATTCCAAAACTTAAACCCCGAAAAAGAAAGTTTTAATTTAATTTTTTCCCTCTGACTTGACTAATTTATATAATGCATCCCGAATGTATTAATGAAAAGGAAGCCGGGGTGGCTGAGTTTTTCTTTATTTTCAACTTAATTAAGTTTCCTTTTCCATCTTAATATTCAGAGTTGAACAAGTCATGTCAACATCTCCCAGGGGAAAGCATCTTCAATCGGAGAAAAGTTTGATATCTGTCAGAGGCATAACCAACGTTTTCCTTAAATAATTAACACAAAATTTTGTTCCGAATCTTAATAAATATATCCTTTTCCATTTAACGTCCCGGAGAATTTATCAAATTATACGATCTGTGATTTTCACTTTTCAAAATATTAAAGGATAAAACCGTTGTTAATTTGGGAAATGGAGCGAATTCATGTATTGGAGTTAGTGAATAGGACTAAAATTTTTTGAAGATAGTTTTTTAGGAAAACGTGGCCACTATAGATTTTTTTAAATCTGTTTCAGAGCTAAAACCCTGCGCCAGCGCCGACCATTTATTAGTTTCTTTTTTAGAGCCACTGCCACAGAAGTCAGCTTCGGGCAGCTCTGATTAACTACGTCGGCATTACAATTCAATTTCTGGCATAATTTAAAATTCCAAAAGCAAATGCGGAAAAATTTTCTTACATTCATAAATAATATTTAAGTTTTCCTCCAAGATCAAATAAAAACATGGATAAATAAAATAAAAAATACTTGAGACGTTTCTTTTATAATCGGATCTTAAAGATCGTAACGCGTCTAAACATTCCCGGATAATCCTTTAAATATTATCCGCTGTTTTCCTTTTTTTTTTTTTTTTTAAATATTTTTATCGCGAATTATTATAAAACTCGTGTATGTTGAAAAATTTCCCTTTTTTGTATAAAGAGAAAAAATAGCAGTAGCTTTTGCTTGAGTCCGCGTGTAGGCCTAAACACACCTAAAACAGCCTGTGAGAATCTACAAGTGTTCCCTTAAGTGTTTATGTACTTCGTAGACTTAAGAGACGAAATCCCCGTTACTCGTTATATTAAGACTTTAAATGAAATCTACTCTCATCAAATTTGATAAGGGAAAAGATAATGAAATTATAAGACCCCTAAATAATGTCGCGAAAGTTTTCAATTATGAAAGAATAAAGTTAGGACGGTTTCTGCATTTTAAAAAAAAGAATTATTTTGTTTGGATTTACACTCGTTCTTGGATTTGTAAATTGTAAAAGAAAATTTTATGATTTTTGTAAATTTCTCATAGAGAAATATTTTTTACAGTTTTTACTTTCGAGCTCCCTTGAGTGAGGAAGTATAGTGGTCGCCTCAAAAATAACATTTTGCCAAACTGTGTATTAAAAATAGTTTTTGGGCTGATGTCCGTCCGTCCGTCCGTCCACTTTCGTTTTTCGACTGTAATTTCAAAACCGAACGAGCCTGCGCAACAAAAATTGGCAATCGCCTTTCTTAGGCAAAGGGAAAAATATTTTTTCATTGTTAAGAACATCCGGCCAAATAAGGCCAAATTTAGAGTTTTCAAGAATTTTTTCAAAAACGGTTCAAACGATTTTTCTCATTTTTTGTATGAATATATCTGACCCTATTAGAAACAATTTTTCCCTCTAGCATTTTTTCTTAAAAATTCGCCCTCCCCGGAAAATCCGAAAATTTCAAAGATTCACGGAAACGGCGACATGGGACTCGATTTGCACAAACAAATTATCGGAAATTTCAAATTTTTGGTCCATTTTCTGATTTAAAGGCCACCCTGCCAATTTATGGCTTTGGCAAAGCCACATAAGGCCAAATTTCAAGGATTTTCTAGAAAATGCCTCTAACGATTTTTTTCTATATTTTGTGTGAAGATGCCGGACTGTATTAAGAACAAATTTTCCCTTTAGAATTTTTTTGTGAAAGTTTGTTTTTCCCGGAAAATTGGGGAAAACCAAAAATTTTAAAGTTTTACGGACAACGTCGACATACATGGGACTCAACTTTGACTAATTAATGGTCGAGGAATTCTTTCGGTTCATTTTCTAATTTAAAGGCCATCCTGCCAATTCATGGCTTTGGCCACATAAGGCTAAATTTCATTTTTTTATTTTTTGTATGAAGATGCCTGACTGTATTAGAAACAACCTTTAGAATTTTTTGAGAAAATTTGTTTCCCCGGAAAATTTGGAAAAACCAAAAATTTTAAAGTTTTACGCACAATGCCAACATGAGACTCGACTTAGACTAATCAATTATCGGGGATTTCCAGTTTTCGGTCAATTTTCTGATGTAAAGGTCACTCTGCCAAGTTTACGGCTTTGGCAAGGCCACATAAGGCCAAATAATAAGTTTTCAAAGATTTTTTCGAAAACGGCTCTAACAATTTGTTTTATTTTTTTGTGTGGAGATACCGAACTTTATTTGGAACAACTTTTCCCTTAAGCAATTTTTCGGCAAAATTCCCTGAAAAACCGAAAATTTTGAATTTTTCCGGACAACGCTGATCAAGGGACTCGATTTCGACTAATTAATGGTCTAGGAGTTTAAATTTTCGGTCTGATTTTTTATTTCAAGCCAAACTCCCAATGCAACGAAGCTATACCCCAACAGAGCGAGAAAGTAAGTAGTCCTTTTAGGACTTCTATTCCCCTAGTTTTAAACAGACGCGGGTGAGGTTGCTACGTCATTGTTGGCTAACCACTTGCTAAAATAGAAACGTCTCTCATAATGATTAAAAAAGCTCTGCTGTTAAAAGCTTCTAGCGCCCCCACCGAATTTTTCTAACTAAACTCAAAAATCAAAATATTTTTCATTTTTAGCAAAATGAAGTCATCCATGAATGATCTCGCGAAGGAAATTCATTCTCATGTTCTACCCCGCTAAAAATAATGGGTCACTTCGAATTTTTAACAACTTTTGGATCCGTTCCAAAACCGTGTTTTCATTTTTACTTTTCCATTCATTTCTTATGGATCGTCCGACCATCTCTTTTGTCCCTTTTTTTTTTTTTTGCTTAATAATTATTCCGCATAACAAAATTTCAAAAAACCACACGATTTTCCCTCTACAAGCACTTCCCTCTCTCAATTCTAATAATTTCCCCCTTACTAATTTAAAATTTTTCTTTTTCAGGAGAAATGATAATTAGTAACGATAAATATAAAATGAACGAAAATAGTAATTCCTACTACTCGGTTCAAATGCGACTGACGATCAAAGCTTTAACCAAAAGCGACATGGGGGGATATAAATGCATTTCGAAAAATTCAATAGGCGACGCTGAAGGAAATATCCGCCTCTACGGTAAGTGCACGAAATAATAAAAAAGGAAAACTTATAAGCAATAAACTTGGACGAACGTTTTTTAAATATTCAAAAGAAAACAAACCCGAAAAAAAAAGCTCGTAAGAAAATATAATAATGATCTGACTGGGGAGATTTTAAGTTGGTTGAATGTCAGCTACGTTTTTTTTTGAAGACAAAAACTAAACTCTGAGAGGAAAATGGAACTTTGTTTGTGATTTCGAGGTTTTTACTCCGCACTGGGACCTTACGTAAGCTTGAAAAGCACCGTGATGAACTATTCAAATGAATGTTTCATCCTTTCATTAGCTCTTTTGAGGTGTTCTTTTTTTGGAAAAAAAAATCGAAAAGGTTTTTTTTTCTCTTATGCATAATTTTGTAAGATGGGGGGAATTTTGTAAATAGCCATGGATTGTTCGGGTTTCAATTGAATTAATTAGAAACGTGGTCGATTTGTCTAAATTTAGTTTAGGAGAGTCTGTGTAGGTAGAGTTGACAGATGAAGACAGATTTTTATTTAGTTGGTCTTCTAGATCAATTAGATTTTGGATGGAAACATAAATTCCAAACCCAAGCTCAGCACAATGACCTTATCCAGGGCTGTTTGCAGAACATTTTCTTTTAAGGAAATGGTGTGAATATTAAGGAAATAATCTCAGAAAAAATTTCACCAACACACATTTTCTTTTAAATTCGGACAAGAAATCTAAAAAAAAATTATGGACATGAATGTAATTCTAAGAAAAATTTTTTCCCTCAATAAACTTAAAAAATTCCTAAAGGTCGAAAAAATTTTATTTCCAATTATTTTTTGGACGCCAAAAAAAGGACAAAAATTTCAAAACAAATCTTTCCTTAGCTTGGAAAAAATTTTTGAAATCAAGATAGTTCAAACGAAATTCATGAACAGATTATTGTTCCAAAAGAGACCGAGATATAAATATTCTGGGAAAACCTTGGAAACCCTGGGAACAATTCCTGGAAAAATTTGTTCAACAAGAAACATTCCTGAACAGATTTGTTCAACAAGAAATATTTCTGAACAGATTTTTTCGACAAGAAAGATTTCTAGACAGATGGGGGAACACCCCAAGAAAAAATTCCTGAAAAGATTTGTTCAACAAGAGAAATTCCTAAAAAGATTTGTTCCCCAAGAAAAAATTCCTGAACAGTTTGCTTGACAAGAAAAATTCCTGAAAAGATTTGTTCAACAAGACAAATTCCTGAACAGATTTGTTCGACAAGAAAGATTTCTGGATAGAATTGTTCAACCAAAAAAATTTCTGAAGGGATTTGTTCAACAAGAGAAATTCCTAAAAAGATTTGTTTAGCAAGAAATATTCCTGAAAAGATTTGCTCACCAAGAAGAATTCTCGAAAATACTTGTTCGACAAGAAAGATTTCTGAACAGATTTGTTTCCCAAGAAAAAATTCCTGAACAGTTTGTTCAACAAGAAAAATTCCTGAAAAGATTTGTTCAACAAGAAAAATTCCTGAACAGATTTGTTCAACAAGAAATATTTCTGAACAGATTTGTTCGACAAAAAAGATCTCTGAACAGATTTGTTCCCAAAGAAAAATTCCTAAACAGTTCGTTCGACAAGAGAAATTCCTGAAAAGATTTGTTCAACAAGAGAAATTCCTAAAAAGATTTGATCAACAAGAAATATTCCTGAAAAGATTTGCTCAACAAGAAGAATTCTCGAAAATACTTGTTCGACAAGAAAGATTCCTGAACAGATTTGTTCCCCAAGAAAAAATTTTTGAACAGTTTGTTCGACAAGAAAAATTCTGAAAAGATTTGTTCAACCAGAAAAATTTCTGAATCTATTTGTTTGAAAAAAAAAATTCTGTAAAAATTTTGAATCATTTGGGAGAGGGGGAATTGAAAATAAGCTTTGAGCATGACAAAAACCTAAAACTTAAAAAGTTTCAAAAAATCTTAAAATAACATTTTTGAACATAAACAAGAAAAAATTCTTGATCCGCAAAAAATTGTATAAAAAATTTATTAAAAAATCTTGAGCATAAAGAAAACAGCCCACAAATTCCTAATAATAAAATTATAAAATACCAATTAATTACCAAACAAGAAAACCGGAGCTAAACGCCAAAAAAATTCTCCCCTTGCTCCCTTTTTAGCCTCACAGATTCTCCAGAAACATTTTATACATCGCAAGTGAATAAAAACTCGAGTCGAAGTGGGAAAAATCTCACGAGAGTGCTTCGAACCAGACTCCCAGTGGGAACTCTCGGAAAACAACCATAAAACGAAATTGGTATCGAGGATTCGTAAGAAATTTTAACTGTTTCCGATTGAAAACGTTATTCGCGTCGCATATGTCACATTTTCACGATTAAAACTCTTCCCCCCTCGTTTTTTTGTTTTTCTTTTCAATTACTTACATTTCTTTCTCTTTCAGAAATGGAAATTCCTTACCTTGCCAAAAATTCGTTGGAACCTCCCGATCTTCGGGAAGGGCCCGGAGCTCAGGGACCTCTCGTCGAAGGGCGAGACGAGGACCGAAACGGCGGGAACGTCGACGCCGACGAACAAATAGATAATGAAATCTCAGGATCATCATCATCATCAACCTCACATCATTTTAAAATTTTCCTAATAGCCGCGTTTATATTAATCCGAGTAATTTGACCGTGAAAGTAAAAAAAAAAAAAAAATAGAAAAGATATTTTTAAAAAAAAAATAAAACATTTTTCACCAAATAAATATTAGAAAAAAAAATAAAACGGGCATATCACGATAATCTTGAATCAGATATTTAGGATGTCAATTACAGGGATCAGAAGACCAAACATATTCTCAAAGTTTCGGGGAAAAAATAAAATATTTCTTGGTAGCATTGAACTTCTTTTTTTTTTTTGTGTTTTGTAAAATTTTTCCCTAAAATGACATATCTAAGATTTCGAGTGTAGAACTGAACAAATACGAACTTAAATAAGAGATTATTCATATTTAATTGCATTGGTTGCATGTTGCGGTGATTTGAGGAATTCAAGGAATGGCAGTCTGGTTATTTCTCATGATAACAGAGATTTAGCTTATTAAATTCCGGGGTCAGTTTAAATGACTGTGCTGGTTGTTTTATGAGGAATAAAAAGATTTGATATGTTTGTTTGTTCGAATGGATTAAAGCGGGAAATGAATGTTTGTAAAATTTTAATTATAAATTTTGTTTTGCTGTTTGGAATAATTTTTATGATGATTTTTAGGGCCTGTCTCAAAACAAAAGGAAAATTTCTAACAGTTAATTTAGTGTAAAAAAGTTCATTGAAGATTTGTTCAAGAAGAAAGATTTGTATAAGATTTGACAGACAAAAAATGATTTGTAAGACAAAAAATTTCTGAAAATCTTCTCGACAGAAATTTTTTACAAACAGTTTAATTTATGTCCTTTTTTGGTGTAGGAAATGTTTTCAGAAATTTTTCTTGTTGAGCAACTGTCTTGAGAAATTTTTCTTGTGAAGGAAATGTTTTCAGAAATTTTTCTTGTCGAGCAATCTCTTCTGAAATTTTTCCTATCCAACAAATGTAGGAATTTTTGCTGTCGTACAAATCTTTCCAGAAATTTTTGTTGTCGAATAAATCTTTCCAGGAATTTTTGTTGTCGAACAAATCTTTCCAGGAATTTTTGTTGTCGAACAAATCTTTCCAGGAATTTTTGTTGTCGAACAAATCTTTCCAGAAATTTTTGTTGTCGAACAAATCTTTCCAGAAATTTTTGTTGTCGAACAAATCTTTCCAGAAATTTTTGTTGTCGAACAAATCTTTCCAGAAATTTTTGTTGTCGAACAAATCTTTCCAAAATTTTTTTTTGTCGAACAAATCTTTCCAGAAATTTTTGTTGTCGAACAAATCTTTCCAGAAATTTTTGTTGTCGAACAAATCTTTCCAGAAATTTTTGTTGTCGAACAAATCTTTCCAGAAATTTTTGTTGTCGAACAAATCTTTCCAGAAATTTTTGTTGTCGAACAAATCTTTCCAGAAATTTTTGTTGTCGAACAAATCTTTCCAGAAATTTTTGTTGTCGAACAAATCTTTCCAGAAATTTTTGTTGTCGAACAAATCTTTCCAGAAATTTTTGTTGTCGAACAAATCTTTCCAGAAATTTTTGTTGTCGAACATATTTCTTCAGATATTTTTATTGTTGTATAAATCTTTTTAAATATTTTTCAGCAATTTCTATCTCAGTCCGTTTTCAAAAAATTAATCTCAAAAATCATTTTTCCACAATAAAAAATTTTTTTGAGCCACAGAAACTTATCCTAGAAATTTTTAAGAAAAAAAGATATGAACAAAATTCACCTCATGATCAAATCTTGCGAACACGATCGAATAAACGACTTAATGGATTTAAAAAATCATTTCAAACAGCACAACTCAATTAACAAGATAAAATAAACTCACAAAATCCTAATTTCACTTATTTTCAACGTAGAAATCACCCCCTAAAAAAATTACTCAAAACATAAAAGCAATTAATATTTTTCTGGTGTGATTTCCACCCTCATTTTTTTAAAACCTAAAATAAAAAATTTTTTACACTTCAAATTACTCAAAAAGCTAAAATTTAGATTTAGATTAAAAATTTCTCTGGTCCAAAAAAAATCGTAAAGATTCTCCGTGGCTGAGAAAACTCATAATGTGAATGTTGCATTTAGCGTAACCGTATTAAAGGAAGTGCTTCCAAACCAAAAAAAAAAAATTAAACAAATAAAATAAAAAACTAAGAAATTCAAGGTTTCAACATCGAAAAAATACTAAAGGAAATTTAAAAGAAACATTTTATATGTAAATAATATAAAAAAAATAATTTCCATTCCTTTTTTTTCTTTTCAATTTTATTTTTTAAAAAATGTAAAAAAAAATGTTGTATGTGCCAAAAACTAAAACCAATAGCAAGTTGACAAAAAAAAAATCGGATCGTTTTGTGCTTCGAGGTGCTGTTAATTAATTAAAAAAAATTAATTAGCCAAGCGATCATTTAGAAGAATTTATGATTTTGTTTGATTTTCTTTAAATAAAATTAGTTTATGAAATGTTACTTATTTTGTTTTTTTTTACTTAAAATATTAATTTTTTTTAATGAGAAGGAAACTCTGGTACAATTGTGTAAAATACTAAAATGTAAATATATTTCCATCTACTAAATAAGGATAGTACCGAGCTTGCTAGTGATGCTGTGTAAAGAGGAAAAAAAAATAGTAGTTGATTATAACTGTTTGTGTTACAAAAAAAAAATTCAAGATTTCAATTTATTCGCCTAATTCCGTTTTTTTCCTTGATTTTAGCTCGAATATTAATAAAATATTCACTCAACCCTTTTTCTTGACCGTTTACAAAGGAAAAAGTTTTTTTTCCTACTGATTGAGGAAGTCCTTTCGTCCTGATTATTTTAAAGAGAGTTTGGAAGAAGTGAAAAAAAAAAAAGAAGATTCTCAAAGAAAAACATTAGTCGAAGGGGTAAGAATTTTATCAATCAGGAGGAACGTGAGTGCGCTCAAAGGATCAAAAAAGCTCACTAATGAGCCTTGTGACGCGCCAGGGAAGAGCGTGACTCGATTTTGGATGAATCAAGAGATGTGACGCCTTCAAAGATATTTTTTTTTTTTTCGGGCAAGGACTTAAAGGACTGTAAATCATCTTTTATATCAGGGAATTTTATGGGATGAGATTTTATGATATAAATAAAAAGAGGAACAGAGTTATGGCTTGGTAAGTACTGAACAAGCGTTGAGTAAAGTTTTATGTCTAAATCAAAAAAAATTTAAGATGCGATGAGCACTAAAAGTTTCTACAATTAAAATATTACAGTCAGTTTAAACAGAAAGGACCAAAAATCCGGAATTTTAATTTTGCATATGAAAACGCAAAAAAATTTCGAACGCATTCGAAATTGTCGCGCATTCTGGCGGAGAAAAAGATCAACTTGAATGCGAAGTTGTAGTTCAGAGAAATCCCGTTAGGGGTAGCGCCAGACGAAAGTTTAACGGACACACACTTGTTGCATGTAAAATTGTATTTCTTCATGGAAATATTGAAAATTCAAAGCACTGCATGTTAATAAAAGGGTTTAGGTCCATTTTGGGAAGAAAAATTTATTAGATGGAACCATTTCCCCCAGAAAATAAAAAAAAATTATCCTTTCTCAACCTCTTTCCACAGAAATTTCATTCAAAACTTGTATTTAACAAATTGTAGAAGAAAAAAATACTTAAGTTTTTTCAATCAGCTTCAAGGCTTTTGAACAACGATTTGAACACAGAAATTGTTTTTTCTACTCAAAACATAAAAAAACTAAACCTTCAATTTCACTTTCGAATGCCAAAAAAAAAATTAAACCTAAAACAGGAAAATAATGAATTCTAGTAATGATATGGCAGACAAAAGTTAATGAGTCGAAGGAAATTTAGAGGAGAATAGAAAAAAAAATGACTATCAATGAATAACTTAGAACTCCAGATAAAAAACGAGTCCTACAAAATTGTCTGAAAAATAATAAGGCCCAGTTCTGATTTTGAAGAAAAATTTCCTGACTAATACCCTCCAAAAAAGTACATAGTTTTACTGAGAACAAATAACATCAAATCACAGGAAGATTCTAAAAAAAAATAGCCCTGTAAGCCTTGCAAATCATTTCGAACAACAAAGATTTCTAAAACACAAAACTCACAACCAATCGGTTTTCAAAATGGTCCTCAAAAACCTTTCCGTTGCTATTCCACAAACTAGAGGCCCCACTGTTTACAAAAAAAATGAAACTTGAGCATCGAATGCCATGCTGCATGTGCAAAAGATAAAAGACGCAGCAGAAAGTCACACAATGCTAATATCAAGACTTGATGATTGTAACCAACCAGATTACGGGATTTTTATTCATAGAAATGCCTCCAATAAATCTTGATGACTTAATCCATAATGCAAAGCGTTCAATTAAATCATAAGCATCACACCACCAATAATGATGTAATAATTACAAGCCCTGTGCTTAACCTCAATAGCCATCGCTTGTTATATTTCCATTCAACAACCATTCCAGTCGAGAAATGTAATGAAAAAAACTAAATCTTAAGATTAATTAAACATTTTCCACTGAATATAACCTTGTAAGCAATTTCTAATAGCGCAATAACTAAAAACTGTACAAGCTAATATTGTCATAACAGGGTATGAGGTAGAAAAAAAATGTGACCGTAATTTTTGAGAGAATGCCTTCCATCAAACAAGCCTATTATTTAAAAATCAACCCAGTAATGCAATAAAATTATAAAGTTAATTAAAAAACATCCCCATCGAAAAGCTAACAAAATCGATTGAACGAAAACCTAAACGAAAAAAAAAATCCAAGATTACCTTTTTCATCTCTTCATCACTGTCCGCCATTTTGATAGGATTCCCTGGCACATTTCACGTTGTATTTAAACCCTACGATTGAACTCATGGCGCAATATCGAATACTAAATTAAATTTAAAACACCTTAAAAAAACGTACTAACCACCACGAATACCGCAAACCGGAAAAAAAAAACCGAATAACTGTATTTAAAGATGACTCACCTAACCCCGCACGTCCCGCAGTCATCTTTTCAACTCAACTAATTGAGCAGACAGGAACTGCGCATGTCTAATCATGTTCATCAGTGCCGTTTGCCGCTCGTGTGGGAATTTTAAGAACTAATTATGGTGACAATAGTTCATATTGTTTATTTTTTGAAATGAAGTCATCGAAAACCAAAACTTTTCAACGTAATGTTGATTAATCGATTAATTTTATGATTGATTAAGATCGTTCAGGAAATAATGAGTTTAGAATGACTGATATATGTTTAAACTTTTGACATTGCTCGTTTATTGAATATGGGAAAAAGCAAAAGAAGGTAAGACTGAAAAAAAAAATTCAAACGATCGATAAATATTTTGTAATTAATATATAATAATTATAGAAATTTATTATTATTGTTCAACAAGCCCACTCTTATATTTAACCACACATCTTGACAATAAAACTAAACTATCATTCTCTGACTAGGTTTTTCATGTACAATTAAATTTTATGTGAAAATTGTTTGAAGTCAGTTTATTCTTTTTTTTTTCCAGTTCCAGAGTCATTTCAAGCAATGCAACAGAAATGCAATGAATTCTAATTGTAAGGTTATCAAAACTGTGGAAATTACTTGAATCTGACATACATGGAACCAAACAATATATCTGCTAAAGTAAGACTGGGAAATACTCAATGACAAGCATATGTTCACCAGGAAATTAAACAGCTGTAGCAAAATCACATTGCTTGAGCCAACTTGGAACAATTTTGTGATAAAATCATCTTGGCAACGCTTCTTTTAAAATAAAATTTATATAACTTTTAATAGGATGATGAGATGACCATCTCAAGCGTGGTAAGTTAAAAATTAATACAAAAAACGCAAGTGTTAAATAATTTTTGAATGATACTTTCTGGTTTGATGTAATAACAATAATAATTCATTGCTGATGCAAACATAAGATTTCTGCAGTTGTTGATAATAATCATGCCTATACATTCTCAACATAGTCATATTTACAAAATTAAACATGGGATTAAATATTTGATCTTGTAGCCAATTCCACATTCTCATCATGGCACAAATAAATTCCGATTTGATTAACGAATAACAAAGGATTGTAAGAAGCCATTAATGTGCCTTGAGTTGAGAACTCAAGATATGGCTGCTTTGATATTTTAATATTATTCAAGTGTCCCTTTTTTCGCAGAAGCCAAACTCTGATTTCAAATTAACATCCATTCAATGCGCCCTTAAAGCAAACCCATTATATTTTTTTTATGATATGCCTCTCCTCGAAATGTAATAATATTATTTTTTTTTCTATAATATTTTGACTGTGTTTGAACAGTCACGATAAAACGAAGTTAACAAATTGATGATTTACAAAACGATTTACCTATCAACAAAATTTTTTATAAAAATAATTAAAATGGTTGTTTTTTTTTTTGATTGATTTTTTGTTTTATTTTAAAATTGAAGAAAAAGAAGAATGGGAAAATTAATAGCATATTAGTTAAGCATGATTAAATTCGAATTTTAATTTAATGATTTAAATGTACAGAAATTTTTCATGTAAGCATTTTTTTTGAAGGTTCGTCTTAGTGATGAAGATTCAGAAAGTAAGGCGCCTTAAATGAACACTCGACCTTATGATGATTCTAGTGTTAATCTACAGAGCAGCTAAATTGATCGACTGATGAGCAGAGCAGATGACTCTTAAAAGAATTCTTTGGGTTCAAAAACGATATTAAGTAATTTTTTAAACGAAAAAAACTAAGAAATTCAAAATGTGCTCATGTTCAAAGCTTCAGCCTCTGGGCGTGAGCTCTTAATTTTAATAATACTCAAAAAGTCAGTGATAACTAAAAAATAAATCTTAAATTAATGTTCAAATTTAATCATGCTTGTTATTTACTTTACCCAAAAAGCTCTGTTCATTTATTTCATAAAAAAACTTCTGTTCTCTTGAAATATTTCAATGAATTTTATACTTATTTTATTTTTTCCTCCCTAAAAGTTGATAGTAAAAAGATATTAAAAAATATGATGGCCCAAGGGGAGTACGACTCCCTTTTCACTCCGTGAATTTTTCTTTATTTTCCAAATATCGAAAAATATTATTTCCTTTTTTCTAGGAAAAAAAAATTCTCATTCAAGTTAAAAAATATCAGAGCTTTTAAGTAAAATGTCAGCCAGGTAAAAGAAAATTTAAAAATAAAAAAAAATGCTATCGATAATCTATCAATCATTATTTTAAAATACTATCAAAGGGGTTTCGACCTAATACGTAATAAAATTAAAATGATTAATTACAAAAAATGTTATTGTCAAAGTAATTTATTTCTTTATCGCTAATTTCCATTAAAATTTTCAAAATCGTGTGTTTTAACGAAAATTTTTTGATAGTTGGTCATTGTTATCAGTGGTGAGGATTGCTTGCGAGGCCTTAGGCAAGATTCTTTGTTAGAAATTAAAAATAGGAAGTTACTTTTTAAAAAAAATTTTTTAGAACAAAAAAGTTTAAAAAACAGCGAGGCTATTAAAAAATTAAGAATCGCCTAGATCAAGTTCAAGACCAAGAAATTAGCCTAGACCAAGATCATTAAATTAAAACTATAACAATTAGCTTCAGCTAACTAAAATCCTTCCTTGATTTCACTAACTTCTCAGTACGCCACTGATTTAAAAAAAATTTAAGGGGGAATGTTTAGTCAAACGCAATTGAAAAATATAAAAAAGCAAAACCTCCATATTCCAAACTTTTTTTCCCCGCAATAAACGTCTCCATACGGTTTTTATGGCACTGAAAAAATACGAATATAAACGTCCGACTCATTTATTGCCTCTGTTTGAGAAAACCCTTTCGGCCTTTTAATGAAAATTAGCGTTCGTTTCATATTTTTTTTTTTTTTCACATTCCATGATTTATATGTACACACCCGTAAAAGCATCATCCCTCTTCTAAAACACAATTGGAATTGCTCTTATTAAATATAATATATAATTTTTATTTTTTTAAATGACGATTCATGAGTGCCTCAAATATAACGGAACAGATATAACGGCCATGATGCTGCACAAATTGATCAATGGAAGACAGAGGAAAATTTTATTCGAAGAACCGCTCGGTTCTTCTTCGGATCCCCCGATGGGCGATCTTTCTATGCTAGGATTTATTGTCTGAATTCTTGGTTGCGACGTTGTTGTCGTTTCTTCTTTTCTTGGTTTCGGTTTTGATTTTTTTGGAGCGTGCGTCGGCTTGTGATGAGTGTGAACGTTGATATTGTGCCTAGGTGCTACTGTTGTTTTCGGAGGCAAATAAATTTCTGTAAAAAATATAAAATAGGAATGTGAGAATTATTTTTGAATAAAAAATATAAATAAAGAGTTAAATTTTAATCATTGATAATTAAAATTAAATTCTGGAAAAAAAGGGGAGAGAGGGAAAAAAATGGATACGACTTGTTTAGTCTTTTTGTGCAGTACATAAACGGTCAGGTCGCCCCGAGTTGTAATTTGTTATATAAAAATCCTTTAATGGTTCATGGAAAGGGGAAAAATTTGTAGGCAATTGAATTTTCAGGAAGAAGAGCAAGAGATTTAATTAAAACGGTTTTATTTTTTTAAAAAATGGTGTTTTACAACTGTGTTTGGTAAGATGAATTTTTTGGGCTAGAGTTGTTGACATGAAAAAATAATTACAAGATTTGTTCGACATGAATAAATAATTACAAGATTTGTTCGACATGAAAAAATAATTACAAGATTTGTTCGACATGAAAAAATAATTTAAAGATTTGTTCGACATGAAAAAATAATTACAATATTTGTTCGACATGAAAAAATAATTTAAAGATTTATTCGACATAAAAAACTATGAGAAGGTTTGTTCGATACAAAAGACTGTCAATTGGTTTGTTCGACTCAAAAAACCATCAAAAGGTTTGAAATGAAAAAATGATGAAAAGATTTGTTTGGCATGAAAAAATTATCAGATTTGCTTTTTAATGAACGTGGAAGTAGAAGGAAGATGAAATGGCACAATGGGCAAAAAAAATTTTCTTTAGCTTTACTGCTTAAGAAACTTATAAACTCCCTGACCACCCTTTCCTTCATTAATTATATTATTGAAAAAACTCGTAACTTATTTTGTAAAAGCTCTAAATTTCCCTGTCGTGTACCAGGATCCTTTATAATAGATGGCCTTCCTCAAGCTTACTCTTGTCTTTTTTTTTACCATTAAAAAAAGCTCTACTTATCACATTTAAAATTTAAACCCTTTTCAAATTTTAAAACATTCCCAAAAATTAAACAATCGGACAATTTGCAACAAGAGACAATATTTAAATAAAAACCTCAGTAAGGTGATCTCGTATAAGATGAATTGCATTTTGGAAAAGAAAAAAAAAGGAAGGGAAAAAAACGCTTCTTAGCATAAAATCAGTATACAAATAACGTTCTTTCCTTTTTTTGGAGAATGGATTCGACTACACAAAGGAAAATTTATGTTGCATGAAGATTTTCTAAATGGGTTGTATGACATTTTACTAAATTTTTGTCTTGTTCCTTCCGCTATTCCGTTCTCCTCTTTCTCTCACCTTTGTTTAAATTTTAACGACCCGGTGAATTTTCATACAAAATTCTTTGTTCAAATTAAAACATCCGCGAAAATATGAATAAACTTTGGGAAATGTGCAATATGTTACAAGAAAATGGGGGATTATCGGTTTGGGTAATATTCTTCAGGTCAGAGTGTCATCGTTTGCTTTAGGTTTAGGGTCATCAAGTGTTTTTTTTTAATGTGAGGGAGCTTCTATTTTGCCCAAAGCCTAAATTGCCTTGGATTCTTGTGAAAGAAATCTTCTGATAATTTTTTTTGTTGAACAAACATTTTGATAGATTTCCCTGCTGAACAATCGTGTGATTAATTGTTAATTCTCTTTTCATATTGAACAAAGCTGTCCATAATTTTTTCATGTTGAGTAAACTTTTTTTAAATTGTTTCTCCTGTCGAACAAATCTTGTAATTATTTTTTCATGTCGAACAAATCTTGTAATTATTTTTTCATGTCGAACAAATCTTGTAATTATTTTTTCATGTCGAACAAATCTTGTAATTATTTTTTCATGTCGAACAAATCTTGTAATTATTTTTTCATGTCGAACAAATCTTTAAATTAGTTTTTCATGTCGAACAAATCTTGTAATTATTTTTTCATGTCGAACAAATCTTTAAATTATTTTTTCATGTCGAACAAATCTTTAAATTATTTTTTCATGTCGAACAAATCTTTAAATTATTTTTTCATGTCGAACAAATCTTTAAATTATTTTTTCATGTCGAACAAATCTTTAAATTATTTTTTCATGTCGAACAAATCTTTAAATTATTTTTTCATGTCGAACAAATCTTTAAATTATTTTTTCATGTCGAACAAATCTTTAAATTATTTTTTCATGTCGAACAAATCTTTAAATTATTTTTTCATGTCGAACAAATCTTTAAATTATTTTTTCATGTCGAACAAATCTTTAAATTATTTTTTCATGTCGAACAAATCTTTAAATTATTTTTTCATGTCGAACAAATCTTTAAATTATTTTTTCATGTCGAACAAATCTTTAAATTATTTTTTCATGTCGAACAAATCTTTTGGTAATTCTTCTTTTCTTTAAACTTTCGTATCTTAACAAACTCCTACATTTTTCATTATAAACATCGAAACTCCCTCAAGTCGTAAATCAAACCAACCCTCATCGACCTAAATCCCTCAAAACCCAATCAACCCAACCTTAAAACCTTAACCACCAGGTAAATGAAAATTCAGAAAGGGGGACGAGGGGAAGTTTAATAAAAGAAGAATAAAACCAGATTTAAAACTGATTCGAGTAAATAAAAGGCAAGAAGGTTTTCCAATTTAACAACTATTAGATTTATGAGGAGGAGGGTAAATGGAGTGTCGGATCAGCGGGAACGTGGAATTGATAGCTCTTCTTGAGCACAGGTGACAGCGTGGAAAGAATATTCTGCCATCTATCGACCCTCTCTAAAACAATTTTACAGATCAAGTCAAAGCGAAACAAAAGCCCTTTTTTTTTACTTTTCGTTTTATTTCCGACTCACCTTGTAGTCTAACTGCTCCAAATGCCAAACCCAAAGCGTTCGAAGACGAGCATTGATATCCGCCTAAATCTCGTTTTTCAATTGATTTGATAGTTAAATTCGACCAGAAAGCGAAAGCGTAACCAGGAACCGCTTCTTCCGCAATTGAATACTTGGAACTTTCCATGATCTTCTCTTCTGGAAAAATAAACGTAATTATTATTAGAATCTGGGTCTAACAACAAGAAAGGGAGGAAATTAAAGGGATATAATTGAAATTATGAGCATAATCGATTTAAAGGGAAGATTTGATTATATTAAAACCCGCCCGGGAGGTATACGAGGTGATATTTATTACCAAGGAAGAGACGTTTATTTCGTTGTCTGGCTATTTTCTCTCTCTTATACAAGGAACCAATCTCACTGGAAAATGTGTCCTTCCCTATTTGGATATTTTATTGGGATAGAAATCATTTTCCGAGGGAGTTTTCATAAAGGGTTAATTTTTCCCCTTGGGATTTTTTCGCCCTTTTTTTTGTGAAATATCTTGATTTGATATAAAAAGCGAACGTTTTCCTTTTTTTTTTTTGAGAAACTCGCCATTTACTTCGATCGTTTTTATTGCGATCGCAATGAATGGCACGTAAAAACGGTTACGCCTTTGCTCGTTAACCGGTTTCGCTTTTATTTTTAAAATGGTTCAGCGGATTGAGTTTGAGAATGTTAAACAAGTCGTTTAGTTTTTTTTTTAGGTAAAGGTTTAAGTGATTAATTTTGGAGGACGGACTAGAGATTTGCACAGAGGATGAGTTGGGTCTAAAGCGTAAAGTTATGATTGAAAAAGCCGAGCCAAAGATTGACTTTTTTCGGCAAAGTAAAGCCCAAGTTGAATGAGATTGAGCTGAGTAAGACATAGTCTTACTAAATTTTATTTCATCTGAATAATTTTTTCTTAGTCGAACAAATCTTTTGATCATTTTTACTTAGTTAGTCAAACAAATCTCTTGATAATTTTTTGTAGTCGAACAAGTCTTTTGATCATATTTTGTAGTCAAACAAATTTTTTGTTTATTTTCAGTAGTCGAACAAATCTTTTGATAATTTTTACTCAGTTAGTCGAACAAATCTTTTGATAATTTTTACTCAGTTAGTCGAACAAATCTTTTGATAATTTTTACTCAGTTAGTCGAACAAATCTTTTGATAATTTTTACTCAGTTAGTCGAACAAATCTTTTGATAATTTTTACTCAGTTAGTCGAACAAATCTTTTGATAAGTTTTACTCAGTTAGTCAAACAAATCTTTTGATAATTTTTACTCAGTTAGTCGAACAAATCTTTTGATAATTTTTACTCAGTTAGTCGAACAAATCTTTTGATAATTTTTACTCAGTTAGTCGAACAAATCTTTTGATCATTTTCTTTAGTCGAACAAATCTTTTGATCATTTTCTTTAGTCGAACAAATCTTTTGATCATTTTCTTTAGTCGAACAAATCTTTTGATCATTTTCTTTAGTCGAACAAAACTTTTGATCATTTTCTGTAGTCGAACAAACTTTTCTTAAATTTTTTCTGTCCAACAAATTAATTAATTTCTTTTTGTTAAATTAAATTGGGGAAAATTCTTAATACTCAACTAACACCAAAAAGTTGTAAAAAAATTTTTTGAAAAGAAAATTCTAGAAAAATTGAAATTCCAAAAATTTTGAATAAGTTTTTTTTACAAAGAAAACAGTATGCACAAAATTTTCACGACTTTTGAGGTCAAGTATTATTACTGACTTTCATTAAAATAGTCAGTCATTTTTAATGACTTAGCTCTAAAAAAAATAAATTTCACGGGAAATATGAACTAAATTGATCTCGAAAACTCTCAATCTCCGATTTACTGCTAATCTGTTTTGTTTGAAGTCACCCTTAATACCCAAAACAATTATGCACTGCAAGTGCTTAATCGTTTTAAACTCACTTTACATTTCCCATGACTTATCCATGTTCCCCCATGTGTTTGCAACGGTCATAAAAGCAATATCCCCTCGACGGAATCACCGCAAAACATTGATTACCCCCCGACCTTTCATTATAAGTCTGAGATATCCTTTTCCCTGATTAAAAAAAAAAAAGAAAAAAAAACAGAAAAGGATAATTGGAAAATTTCCAAACATTTTACATAGAGGCCAGTTTTTTCTTTCACCTCCACGCCGAAGAAAAAAAATAATTTATAAACGTTGTCGGGGTCGAAAAAAAAAAAAAAAAAGGAATTCCGAGTCGTCTGGATCGATCCTTCACAAAGAAGCCCGATGTCTATTTTCCCGTTCATTAACTCCTTTCTTATGCATTCGAAACCGATCTTGTGACGTTGGGGGGAGAAAAAAATCTTCGTTAGCAATTTTTTTTTTGGGTTAACACGTCTATGACGAAATATTCAGGTGGGGGAGGAGAAAAAACTGCGATTATAAATCTGTAACTTTCTTTTTTTATCGCAGTAGTTTGGATATTTTCACGATAGGTCACTGTCAGAATGGAGTCATAAATTCATAACACACTTCCGATCAAACGGAATAATTTGATCATGACTTCGATTTACGATCAAAAACGGGGGTTGGGGTGCTGCATTTTATTTATGACTGTAAAACAACAAAAACGGACATTTAAAACTTCGATACTATGCTGATAAATGGGGCTAAACACGATCTTCGGCAGGGAGTTAATGCTTTTTTCAAAAATGGCCAACCCCTTCCCATTACATATTTTTTTTAACCCCGAAATGATGTCCTGCTTCGATCATTTGGGAGGGAAAAAAACTGCAGTATGTTGTCTGATATTGATGGTTGTAATGGTTCCAATAAATCGATAATTTGTCGTGATGGTTATTCTCTCACCCGGGTTGACGCACAAGTTCCAGACGTGAAATTCGAATATGGCTCTTGATTTTTTCATCATGGTCGACCCTCGTTGGGATTGAGGAGTTTTGACCCTAATGTCTTTTGCTCGTGCGAAAGAGGGATTGGTCAAAGCTCTTAGGCGAGGGGTATTCAGACCCCATTTAGAAAACTTCGAAAATTATCAGAAAAGAGTGAAAAGTAATCGGAATATGTCGAAAGTGCCAGAAAAAGTCACGAATTGCCAAAAAAAACTTGAAAATAGCCAACAAACAGTCAAACTTTCCCTGAAAAAGTCGAAAAACGAGCAAGAAAATGTCTAAAATTGCCTACAGAGGTTTAAAATTGCTAGAAAACAGTCAGAAACAGTCGATAATAATCAGAAAAGGTCGAAAATTGAAAGAAACTGTCAAAAACATATAAAGTGTCAAACATTGAAAAAAAACAGTCAAAAACAGCCAAAAAATATCAGAAATTTTCAGAAAATAACAATATAATTGCCGATAAAGTCAAAAATTGACGAAAAACAACCATTAATAGCCTGAAAGTGACAAAAATTGCCAAAAAAGGAACAATTGACAAAAAAACAAGCAGAATTGGCCAAATAAAAGACAAAAAGTGACAAAAAATAACAAAAAATAACAAAAATTGACAAAAAACAGTCAAAAACAGCCAAAAAATTAAAAAAGTTGTCAGAAATTTTCAGAGAAAATGACAAAAAATGTCAAGAATTTTTAGAAAATGACAACAAATAACAGGAATTTTCAGAAAATAATAAAAATTGCCCCAGAAAGTCAAAAATTGATTAAAAAACGGGCAGCGCAGGACAAAAATTGCCCACAATAAATTACAAAAATTCATAAAAATAGTTAAAATTAGCCAAAAAATGTCGAAAATCGTCAAAAATTGCCAAAAAAATGTCAAAAATTGACAAAAATCAACCAAAATTAGTCAAAATTTAACAAAAATCAGTCAAAAATACTAAAAAAAGAACAAAAATAGATAAAAATCGACCGAAATCAGTCAAAAATTGGCCAAAAAGGTCAGAAATAACAAAAAAAAACACTTTTTGACAAAAAAACAGCCAAAAAATGTATAGGATTGCCAAAAAATGCCAAAAATTCACAAAAATCAGTTTAAAATTGACAAAAATTGGTCAAAAATTAACAGATATCGCAGATATCGACAAAAATCAGTCAAAAATCGCCAAAAATAGCTTTTAAAAAAATAAAAGAAGCCGGAAAAAGTCAGAAATTACCAGGAAACAATCAAAAATAGCCAGGAAATGTCAAAAATAGCTCTAAATAGTTGAGAAAAATCAGAAAATACCGTCAGGAAGGCAGGAACAATCAAAAATAACTAATTATCGTCTAAAACATAGCCAGACAACGATCTAAAATGTCCAGGAACAGTTATAAGCAGACATAAGAGTCAAAAATACCACAAAATAGTCCAAAAATAGTCCAAAATAGCCAAAAAATGTCCAATATAGCGAAAAAATTTTCAAAGAAGGGCAGAAAACTTTCAAAAATAGCCAATATTAGTTGAAACCAGCCTCGACCGCAAGAAAAGTGGCGGTAGTTTGCAGTAAGGAAACTAGTTGACGTGCAAACTTACACTTTCTTGCTGCAAACTTGAAGCAAACCACCGAAACTGTTCTTGCGGTCTGGGAGCCAGAGAAATGTTGAAAATTGCCCGTTAAAGTCAAAAACAGCTTTTTAAAAAGCCAATATTAACCGTAATCAGTCGAAAAGAGCCAAAAACAGTCAGAAATATCTAGGAAGAGTTGAAAAAATCCAGAAAAATGTTAAAATGGCTAAAAACAGCTTCGAAAAAGCATAGTTCCCTTGCCCCTGGCGTCTTCAACCAGAAATTTGAAGCTTATTCTTGTCTTCTTGAGTCTTTGGAAGTTTGAAAAGATGTTGAATCAGCATTCCTTCAAAATCTAAACTGTCTTCGATCTTCAAAAATTTAAAAGTCATTGGGTAATCAGTACAATGCGGTCATCAAAGCGCCGTTTGGCTGGTTGAAAAAATTATCCTAATCACCCAATGTCAAACCGAGAAATTACACCCAAAAAATAAAATTCCGCAAAAGCTCACTCATTTATTCGAACTCTCCGAAACAATTTCCAATTTTCTGTGCGAATACCTTAGACAATCAACCCCCTCTCAAGGGGGAAACTCAATTAAATCCCTACACTTTATTACGTACACTAAATGCCAGATTTGACCGCCGACTCGAATAACTGACGGTTGATCGAAACGCTGACCATGCACCAAGTTTTACAAAGCTCTAATGAAACTATTTCAATACGTGATCAGTGGAATGAAAGTTCCTTTGTCGACGAGAAGGTCTTTGGTTAATTTGCTGTTTCCGTTTTGTTATTCATTAGTAGGGCTATCTCAACAGAATTTCTACTTTCGGCCTTCCTATTGAGTAAAGAGTCTTTTATATGATATCGGACCCTTTGCAACAACTTATCAAACAAAACATTTTAGATTCTACGTTATATATATTTCAATCAACTTTTTCTTCTTCTTCTTCATCTCTCTCATTTCCCTCGTTCCCGTTTTTGATTCGAATCAGCTCCTTATTTATTTTTTTCCGGATTGTTTATTAAAAAGCTAGTGAACCGTGACTCTCTGCCTGTCTGATAGATTTTAGCTCACTGCGATTCTCGGTAAAAATTCATGAAATCATTTAACAAAAAAGAGTTTTTTAAAGCCCTTTTTTTTTTTATCGTTTTTATTAACTTTTATAACTTCAAAATGAATGAAAGGTCGTTTATCATCTGAATGATTTTTAAAGAATCGTGTGTGTTAAATGTTTGTGAGTTTTTACTTTTTCCTCAGAGGTTTAATCTAAACGAGGAGAAAATATTTTGGTAATTAACTGTCTTTTATAAGGAGGGGAAATTCTCTCTTCCTTTAGTTTAATCAAAAGTCCGATGACCGCAGAGAACACCAGGTGTTTTAATAAGGGATGGGGGGGCCTATATATTTTATGGGAAGGGTCTTTTAAAGTTTGGTTAAGTTGAATTTACCCCAGGCTTACCTTTTTCTTTGTACCATGAATTCATGGCTTTCGGCGATGCTTCGATATAGCATTGTAATGTGACGTCGCTTCCGATCGGGGCTGCTACTAATTGGTTCGTTACTTTGATAACAGGTTGAACTGAAAATAAAAAATGGTAAATTAGAACAGGTCTCACGTAGACAGCAGGCTGGGAAAAAACAAAAGACTTTAAAAGAGAATGATTGAAACCAAAAAATTTTTGGACAAATTTTTCCTTTAAAAATTTTGCAGAAATTTATTTTTGAAGCGAAACTTCTTTTGTCCCGTTTGGGAGGTAAAAAGCTGAGAGTTACGCGCAACTGGTTTGAAAAAAAAATTTAAAACATGGAAAATTAAAAATTTTAGAAACGAGAGGAGCAGACTGAGGGGAAAAATCCCGAGAGTTACGCGTGATTAAAAAAATAAAAATTTTAAAAGGGCCGAAAAAAAATTAAAAAATTGGAAGGACCGAAAATAAAAAGGGCTAAAAACGGAAAGGGCCGACAATAATATGGGCCGAAAACGAAAAGGGCCGAAAAGGAAAAGGGCCGAAAAGGAAAAGGGTCGAAAACGAAAAGGGCCGAAAATGAAAAAAATTGGAAAGGGCCGAAAATGAAAAAAATTGGAAAGGGCCGAAAATGAAAAAAATTGGAAAGGGCCGAAAATGAAAAGGGCCGAAAACGAAAAGGGCCGAAAACGAAGAGAAACGAAATTTTCGATTTCGGCCCTTTTCATATAATCCTTAGATTCTTGCTCATTTTTTTTTTAACAAAAATTAAAATTTAAGACATTTTAATTTAGTTTTCACACATTTTTGACAAGGCCCTTAATTTATTTTAAGCCACTTTGCTTCTTTGTCTATTACTAAAAATCAAACCAATTCTCAAAAAATCTCATTCTTCACCAAAGTCAAGTCTCTCCAGGTTATTTACCCTCAACTCCATGAACGAAAAAAAAAGTATAAGATGATCCAAAAGGCCGATTGATTCATCCCTCCCGGTTTCAATTTCCAAAGCGTAAATACGAGCAACAAAACGCCATTAAAGAAAAGAAGTAAGACCGTAATATTTGAATATGATTCCATTGGAGCGCGGTTCTAGCCCCGGAGATTACTTCCACGACACCGCCTCAGTGCGCTCCGGTGGACGCGATAAGGCTTTTCCCTTCTGTCTACGAGGCCACGAAACAGTTCTCTTTTCTTGGTAGAATCCCAGCTTATAATCCTTACTTTTAGATATATTTTGTTTATTGTTCCGTTGCTTTATATATAATCGGCTTTTGTTTATGTTATCAAACGTCCGTCCCTTTCAATCATCACGAGAGACAGAGAGGAATGATTGAAACGGACGTTGCGTGAAAGCGTTTCGGATGGTTGTTCATACTTACAATGTACTTGGACTTGGAATCGTTTGCTAACAGACGGAGGGACTCCATTTGTGGCTATACATAGATAAACGCCCATGTCTGATCTTTGAACGTTATTTAATGCTAATACTTCACCCTGCACGACTTTCTCAGCTGAAAAAAAAAAAGAAAAACAATGGATGAGAATCTGTGTGTTATTGTACCGGCTAAGAAACCGATAAAGGGAAAAAATACAAAGAAATAAAAAAAATAAAATGTTTACATTAGTGGAATGCGGGAGAAATTTGTGGGCACGAATGTCAAAGTTGTTGGAAAAGGGTAATCGGAATCCAATTGCCTTTACGAATCTTCTGTAATGAATAAATTTACCTTTTTTTTTATTCTTCTTTAAGGAAAATTGGGAAGTCTAACAAGGTTATTTGCTTCTGTTGCTGTTTTTTTTTTGTGAGCGAATTATTTTTATAGAAATAAGCAAAGTTTTTTGTTTGGTTTGAAGGAAAAGTTTGAAATGAAGCAGATGAGTCTAAAAATCGATTGGGGGTTTTTTTTTTTTTTTTCGGGAAATCTGAGATGGACAAAAGGTTGAAATCACAATCCCCGTAGAAAAAATTTGGTAAAACTTCCATCGAATAATTGGTCCTTAAATTTTTACTTTCGAGCTCCCTAGGGAGTGAAAGTATGGCGGTCGCCTCAGAAATGAAATGATGCCAAACTGAGTATTTTGCCGTGAAACGGCTAAAAAATGTTTTTGAGCATTCCGTTTGTTCGGGCACTTTCGTTTTTCGACTGCATTTTTGAAACAGAATGAGCCAGCCCAACAAAAATTGGCGATCGTCTTCCTCTGGGAGGGGGAAAAAAATATTTGCATCGCCGATACGCCAAACTTACGGCTTTTGCAGGGCCAAATAAGGCCAAATTTACAGTTTTCCAGGATTTTCTCGAAAACGGCTCCAACGATTTATTTTATTTTTTGTCCAGAGATACCTAACGCCATTTGAAACAACTTTTTCCTGTGCCATTGTATCATGAAAATTCGCCCTCCCCGGAAAATTCGGAAAACCTCAAAAGATTAAAGTTTTACGGACAAAGTCGACATGGGACTCGACTTCGACTAACTAATTGTCGAAGATTTTGAGTTTTCGGTCCATTTTCTGATTTCGAGGTCATTCCATCAAGTTAACGGCTGTGGCAAGGCCACATAAGGCCAAATTTCAAGGATTTTCTCAAAAATGGATCTAATAATTTTTTTTTGTTTTTTTTGTGAAGATGCCTGACTCTATTAGGAACAACTTTTCCCTGTGGCATTTTTCGTGAATATTCGCCCTCCCCGGAAAATCCGAAAAATCGAAAATTTTTAAGTTTAACGGGAAACGCAGACATGGGACTCGTCTTCGACTAATTATTGATCAAGGATTTCAAATTTTTAGTCTATTTTTTGAATTCAAGGCTACTCTGCCAATGTTATGGCTTTGGTAGGGCCACATGAAGCCAAATAATGAGTCTTTAAATATTTTGTCAAAAACGGATCTCAATTTTTTTTCTATTTTTTGTGCGAAGATATCTGACACTATTTTTCCCTTTGGCGATTTTTCGTAAAAATTCGCCCTTTTCGGAAAATTTGAAAAAAATGAAAATTTTGAAGTTTTACAGATAGGGCTGATATAGTATCCGATTTCAACTAATTAACGATCGGAGATTTTAAATTTTTAATCCATTTTCTGATTTCAACCCTTCCCAATTTTGCCGCAATGCAAAGGAGGCCCGATAGAGCGAAAAAGCTAGTATAGTCCTTTCGAGTCTGCTATTCCCCTAGTTTCCCCTTTGTGGCTAAACAGCTCAAGCCAGTTAGCCTGGGCTCTAAATGACTGTCCTATCACAAATTCAGTAGCAGAACACTTCCCAAATTTTCGGAATTTCAGGGTTTTTTCGAGGGGAAAAATAAGGACTTTCCAAAAAATTATTAAAATCAAAAAAATTTATTGCCAAATTTATTTTATTTTGTTTTGAGCAAAAATTTTTTAAATTTTTATGTCAAGCAATTTTTTCTTGTCACACAAAGTTTTCTGAAAACCAAATTCCCTTTATCTTGACATCTGAGCCAAGAAAAAATATTTTTTTATAAAACTTTCACTATTTGTGAAATTAAAACTCATATTCAGGGATCACTGCAAATTCCCAATCCGCCATTGCCTTCCTCCTACCCAAGAAAACCCCTTAAACCCTTGAAAATTTGACAAAGATCTCTCAGATTATGAATTTTCAGGTTAAATAGGTTAATTTACTTCCACATCCATTCCTTTTCCATTTACTACGCTCCCTACGTGACGGGTTGGAATACGAACGGTAAAAAGTCAAAAAGGTCTGATATTTTGAACAGTAAAACGTCTTGAGTATAACGCCAGCTGTTCAAAGAGGGACTTATTTTCAGGGTATATACGCTTGAATCGATTTTCTTTATTAGCTGTTTATCTTGGAGGTAGTCTATAATCTCGAGACAATGTTGCCCATTAAATTTCACATTATTTCAAGGAAAACGACGGTTCGATGGGTTGTTAAAAATTTAATTAAATCAATTCACGTCGGTCTTGTCCAGGGTGGATTATTTTCCAACTTTTTTTCTCCGCTCTCTCTCTCTTTCTCCCTCTTTCATGTTCTTTTACACAGGGTAATGTTTTAATTCCGTCTTAGGCTTTTGCGTCACGCTCACGGAGATGCGTTAATCAAATCCGGAATTTCAGTTAAACGCTGCGTTTAAATAAGAGAACGCACTTAATTTCACGCATTATTAAAAAACATGCGAGCTTCGTTCTACTTCATTCTCTCCTCGTATATGTAAATCGTTAAAATCTCGCTGTTCATTAATTTCATTACGTTGTTTCGTCACTTTAGGAAAAGAATTATCTTGGAAAAATTTTCGTCTAATGAAAAATAATTGTTCATTAAAAGGAAAGGGATAATTAAAGGGGAATTGGGGAAACTGGATTATGTATAAGGAGAAAATTATCTTTTAGATTCGCCGGATCGATTTTATCTCTATTTAAAGATTCACTCTCTTGCACACTTGAGAATAGTTTGCGGAAAAGTTTAGAAAGAACAGAAAAACGTTTTTGTGGATCATAAACTTTTATGGCTGAGATTGAACATTGTTCCACATGAATTACCGATACGAAGGATTCGTTTTTCATTTAAAAAATAAGGAGATTTTAATTCGGACGGATTTTCGCTTATAAGCGCCGAAATATTTTGTGATCTTGAGGCTGCTGTGCCAGCTAAGATCCAAATATTGAAAATTCGAATAGTTGCTGAGTTCAATTTCTGATTGTGTGAAACTACAAAATGCTGCAAGGGAAAAAAATTAGCCGGCTACAGTCTATGAATATTTTTAACAAGAGGTAAAGAATGAAATTTCTAAATGTCGAACAAAACTTTCTTTAAAAAAAAAGTTTTTTTTTTCAACCCTTAGGAATGTCCGAGAGTTAAGTCAAGGCTGCAAATCACTCGGAGAAAGGATTTCAATAATTCCAAGATGTTCCACGAAAGAGAACAAGTTTGCTTTTGTGTCCCCGACTCCTACTAAAAATTTATTTCAACTTCCATATTTTTTTTTCCAGCCGTTCCTTTTTTCCCTTCTTCATGTTAAAAATTTTTTTTAAGTTTTGGGCAGAGTCAAATTAATTTCCTAAGATCGAGATATCAAAACAACAGCTCAAAATTTTTTCTAAAAAAAAGCTTATGTGTACGAAAAATGAGAAAAAGAGAAAATTACAACGGAGAAAAAAAAAGTCTTACTTTTATTTTATTTTAAAATATTGGTATTGGGTCTCGTCTGCGTATCCGATGTTTATATTTACTTTTTTATTTTCATTCGTGTGTCACAATTTTATTTGAAAATTTCATTCCCGAACTGATTAAAATTCAGTTTTATTATTTCGACTTATACGTATAATAATGGTTTCCGTTAAAACATATTTTTTTTCCTCCGCGCGACATGTTTGAGCAACATCGTCTTCAACAAGGCCTCCTGTTTTTCTTTCCCAATTATATTTTAGATTTTTTCCCGATCTATTAGAATTTCCCCACAATGCTGAATTGCTTTTGTGCTCATTTCGGAGTGATATGAAAAATTTGTTGAAAAAGACAACAAAAACAAATGTTAATAAAAATTATGAAATTACAATTGAAAACCATCAAGATTTAAATAAAAATTCAATTTGAGATTCAAATTCTAAAACAACCATAACCGAGTTAAATTCTTTTATATCATTGGCTAATTTTTTTGGCGCGAAAATTCCACCAATTAGCAACAAAGGATCTGACTCAGTTGTGACGTCATAATTGCATAGTTTTTGGCGGGCTTTTTTCAATTTGGATTTCAAAGCGAATTGCTGCTACCTAAAATTTTTTTACTTAATCTTAGTCATTGATTGAAGAATAAATAAATTTGCGAATTGAATATTTTTAAGCAAGTTGCAAATTTTTAAAATCTCGACTTTGTTATTAATATTTATTCTTCGATCAATAACATGAACAAAAAAATTTAGACACCGAATTCGATTTAAAATTCAAATTCTAAAAAACTTGCCAAAAACGAACAATGAATTCATGACGTCACAACTGAGTCGAATCCTTTGTTTCTATAGGTGGGAATTTTCGCGCCAAAAAAATCAGCCAATGAAATAAGAGAATGACGTCACAACTGAGCCAGATCCTTTGTTTCTATAGGTGGGAATTTTCGCGCCAAAAAAATCAGCTAATGAAATAAGAGAATGACGTCACCAGCCCAAATTTGATAATTTTTGACTGGCTTTCTAGAATTTGAATTTCGAATTGAATTTTTAAATATGTTTGAAAACGTTTTTCGATCAATTTTTTCTTTCTAAGTTCATGCAAGTAGCCTATTCAAAAATGACAAATATTTCAATATTATAAAGTTCCATCTCCACTGCGAAGGTTGACACCAAGTGTTTCTTTTATTACTTACATGTTTTTTCTCTACCTCCTTCATTCCGAAGGATAATACTTTTAGAGTCTTCTCTGCTCCATCGCACAGATGGCTCTGGAAGGCCGGTTGCCTTGCAGCGGAGTCTTATTGACCCGCCCTCAAGCGCTACACCTCCATCGGAAGACTCATCGTTTAATATATCTGGAGGAACTACAATTTCTAAATGACCCATCTGAAACAAAGCAAAGAGAAAATTACTTTTAAAAAAACAAAGCATCGATTAAAATTTTTTTCCCCTTTTGCATCCACCGAAAAAAAAAAAAAAAAATACCAAAGCTGTCACTGTTCGATTAATAAATTTCATTAATTAGAAAACTTTTAAAAATATTCAAACATTGTAAACTTGAAAAATGTCGAGGAGGGGGGAGAAATTTAAAAAATTGGTTCTTGAACGACAGATTTTATTATCTTTTTCAACCTTCTTTCCTTTCATTCCTTTTTTTTTTTTTCGGAGAGGATCATCTGAAAACATTTTCGATGCCCCGCATTCAAATCGTATCAAATAAAAAAAAATTCTATTCCTTTCGAAACAAATAAAAAAATACGAAGCCTAAAAAAAAAAAAATAAAGTCATGTAAAACAATGCAAAAGTTTCCTCGGTTTGAAATCTCTGCGCTTTGGAAAACATTCGTTTGAATAAAATTTAAAACTTTACTTCCTTTCCTTCACAATAAGCATACGCTGCTGAATCAGTAGTGATAAAGTTAGCAGTGAAATCGCGGGCTTGTGCATTAAACTAATGGCACCTCTTCATTATTTTCCTGGTGCTTCCTTCGATAGACTAGTCTCGAGGATCGAGTAACTTTTCTCATTCGAAGAAAACGTTTTTATTTTCGTTTCAATTCGTTTCGATGCTTTGCTTCCTTCTGACTTATTCGCATAACTACATCCCTACATTTTAGACATTTTTTATTTCACGCTTCCCTTTATCTTTCCCATTTCTTATTTCGGATTTTAAATTCCCAACTGATGGAGAATTAAAAAAAACTCTTCTTTTTATTCTATATCCCTTTTCCTGTGTGTACTTCATTCAAAATGTTTATGTTTTGTTTTATTTATTTTTATTTTTTAGTTCGTTTGGTTTTGTTGTCTGTAATTGGCTGCGAGTGAGAGGGCGGAGATGTAAATTTTTTTGAAAAAAAATTGAAAGCGAAAGCAAAGACTTTGTCCGGAATTTATATCTTTTATTTTCGGGGGTCGTTTTTTTAAAGCGAAATCATGTTTTGACATGTGAATGTCAAAGACAAAAACATTGGAATGTCATGTCAAAGACACAAATTATTGGAATGTTATGTCTTGTGATATTCCATGTCGAAGTCAAAAATCATTAAAATGTCATGTCAAAAACAAAAGCATTTGAATAACATGTTAAAGACAAAAACATTGGAATTTTATGTCAAAGACAAATTTATTGGAATTCCGAATAAAATCGGAGTCATATTGGGACTTCATGTCAAAGATAAAATCATCTGGAATTCCATGTCAAAGACGAAATCATTGGAATGTGATGTCAGTGTGAAAAATGACTGGAATGTCATTTCAAAAACAAAATCATTGGAATATCGTTTTAAAGACAAAACCATTGGATTGTTATGTCAAAGACTAAATCATTGGAGTTTCATATCAAAGACAACAAATCTTGAATGTTATTTTAAAAACAAAATCATTGAAATTCCACGTCGAAAACAAAATCTTCGGAATATTACGACAAAGACAAAATTATTGGAATTTCCTTTCAAAGACAAAATCTTTAGATTTCCATGTCAAAGAGAAAATCATCGAAATGCCACGTCAAACACAAAATAATTGGAATCTCTTTTTAAAGACAAAATCATTGGAATGCAATGTCAAAGACTAAATCATTGGAGTTTCATGTCAAAGACAAAATCATTGGAATATCATTTTAAAGACAAAATCATTGGAATATTTGTCAAAGACTAAATTACTGGAGTTTTATGCCAAAGACAAAATCATTGGAATGTTTCGTCGAAGACAACAGCATTGGAATTTCATGTTTAAGACAAAAACCATTGGAATTTTATTTCAAAAACAAAATCGTTGGAGTTTCATGTCAAAGACAAAATCATTAGAATTCCGTGGCAAAGAGAAAATCATCGGAATTCCACCTCAAAGACAAAATCTCATGTCAAAAACACCAAATCAATGGAATTTTAAAGTTAAAGACTAAAAATAAAATCTCATATTTATGTTCTAAGAAAAAATCAGGTGGAAAACATGTCAAAGACCAAATCAGTCGAAATTCAAGGGCAAAAGTCTTTCTTTTAAAATTTAAATCTACGAGTTTGCATACTCTTCATCAACCATTATGACGAAGAGGAAACCATCATTGCAAAAAACTCTAATAATGGATTTCATTCACATCTGACTGTACGCATTTCAATGAATTATCACACAGTAGCTTCAGAATCTATAAATAGCTGGATTTTATTAATTAGCAAGCCCTATAACCATCAGCTACAGCAATTTTAAGCTTGACTGGAAGTTAAACGAATGAACTTTCGATAGAAAACATTTTAAGGAAAATGATATACGCTAACATGTGGAAAATGAATTGTGTGTACTTGTTTGCTTATGATAAATATTCATCATTGTTTATTTATTTAATTTCACGAATTCTAGGCAGCACATCATGTTTTCTAATCTGAAAACCAGCAGATTTTTTTTTTAACTAAAATAATTCCTCAGTGGCGTGGTCAAAACTTAAAGTTTTGAAACTTGGTGCTTTGAATTTGGGGAACTGAATTCTAGGCTCATCTGCAAAATTAGGCTACGAAGTTTTGCTTATTGGATCTTCGTAATTTTCTTAATTTCGCCGTTTGGTTTTGAACATCAATTCTAGGGGCTTTGCACCAACAGAGTTTCCTCTCCAAATGCTTAACACGTCCAGAATTTTGTTTCTGAATAATTTGCACTCAAGGAATTTCCCATCTACAGAAATTTTTTTCATGTGATGCAGAAAGCTTTTGATTTCAGAAAGTGGTAGGGGAGGATCAAGCTGCCCTTTAATCCCCCATCATGGCTACAAGGATGAAAAACCTCAAGTCGTTCGATCAAATAAAAAAAAATCGAAAGACAAAAAAAAGGGAAAAATATTCGCGGCATCAATTTTCAAGTGAGGAAAGAGTCGAGTGATAGAACCGCACCATTAATTTTTATTTCTTTTTTTGATCCGCGAAAAAAAGGAGAAGAAAAAGAGAGGGAAAAAAAAGAAAAAAAAAAGCTGAAGAATCGCGGAAGATAAAATTGATTACAAATTATGCAGAAGGAAGCGAAACCTCGGAAGAAGCCCGACTTGCCTTTTCAAGTAAGCTCTGATTTAGTTTGGAAAATGGAATCTTGATTGAGGAGTCGTTTAAAATCGAGATTTCGCCCTCCTATTTCAATTTAAGTACTAACTAAGGAAAGATTTATTTGTTCCAAACGTCTTCTTCCCGGATGTAAATCATTTTATTCCATTCTTTACGTTTAATCGAGTTCAGCTATATTTTTTTTTAAAAGAAAATTCTCGAAAACAATTTTTTTAACTTACCTGACTTCTCATAGGATCAGTGTTGATTTGGCACATGTATGTGCCCGAATCGTTTTTCTGTACATTTGAAATATGAAGTTTCCACGTATTATGGCCGTTATGTGTAACATTTAATCTAAAATTATGCGCTACCAAATGCGTATGAATTGCTAAAATTGCTTTCGAATCGGACTTGATCCACGCTACCTGAAAATAAATAAAAAAAAAATTTTTCAGCAATAAAAAAAACGGAAGTGATGATTTTAACTTCGCCCAGATATGAAGAAACTCGGGGAAAACTTTTATTTATGAAAGTCAGCACTTTTTCAATGGCTGAAGGGAACTTCGTTTTTTCCCCCCCTTATTTTCTAGGGGGGAGAGTGAAGAAAGAGGTGACGTGCTTTCTTTAAATTTTTTTTTTCTTCCAGTTAAAAAATAATGCATTAAAGTCCGTTTTCAAAACCCGTGACATTTTTTTTCCCAGAGACTTCCCCAGTTTTAAGAGATTCGCGACCCGAAATAGCGAGGAGGCTCAGCTTCGGGGCATTCAGCGAGGCGAGGACTTCATTTTCCAAACCATTAAACAATTCTCGGGAAGTGACTAAATGCTTTAATTCTGCTATCCATTCAAGTCTCTGTATTTCTTGATTCTACCATGACGTCTTGTGTAATTGCAAAGACATTCCTCTGGAACTTTGAACCGACGCGAAACGTGAAACAACGTGAACCTTTTCTAAATTTAACGTGGGAGAGAAGAAAAAAATAAAAGAAAAAATTTTTTTTCTGCTGGTGCTAAAAGGAATTGGAACGGGTTCTTTTACATTTTACTGTAGACGATTAAGTTCAACGTTTAAATCAAAATAAATACTCTGATTTTCCCCCCTTTTTTTTAAACGTCGTTTTCTTTTCCGATCTTTTTGTGCAATTTTTTTCTAATTTATGGTTTTGAAGAGAGTGTTTAAGTTTTTATATTTGTGAAGATTTTGATTTAGGCAGATCGTCGATAATTGCTGCGAATGTTTAAAATAGGATTGAAATCGAAATTGACATTTGAAATTGATTAAAATTAAAATTTGAAGTGATTCAAATTGAAATTGAGATTCGACATTGAAACGAAATTGAAATTGCATTGAAATTGAGATTCGACATTGAAACGAAATTGAAATTGCATTGAAATTGAGATTCGACATTGAAACGAAATTGAAATTGCATTGAAATTGAGATTCGACATTGAAATGGAATTGAGATTCGACACTGAAATGAAATTGAAATTGCATTGAAATTGAGATTCGACATTGAAATGGAATTGAGATTCGACATTGAAATGAAATTGCAATGGAATTGAGATTCGACATTGAAATGAAATTGAAATGGAATTGAGATTCGACATTGAAATGAAATTGAAATGGAATTGAGATTCGACATTGAAATGAAATTGAAATTGCATTGAAATTGAGATTCGACATTGAATTGAAACTGAATTGAAATTGAGATTCGACATTGAATTGAAATTGAATTGAAATTGAGATTCAAAATTAAATGAAACGGAATTCAAAATGAAATAAAATTGAATTCAAAATTGAAATGATATTGAAATTCGAAATTGAAATGTATTGAGATTGAGATTGAGATTGAAAAGTAAAGTGGATTCGAATTTAAATTAAAAATTAAAATGGAATCTGGAATGAAAATTGAAGAGTGCGATGGTTTGACACTAAAATTGAAAATTGAAAGAAACTGCAATTGAAACTGACAATTAAAATGAATTGAAATTGGCAAAAATTTGAATTGAAGAGGCTTTGTTTCCAGTTGGCATCGCAAAAAAATAAACTACTAAAACCGCCATTTACTGGAACAAGCTATAAACATTTTTAATACGTCAATACTTATTGATTTACAGTATACAGTAATTTATGTCAAACGATTTCAGCATTTAAACCCATGAAAAACAACCTCTAAACCATTTTTCGGAATATCTTTTAAAGATGTAATAAATGGATAGGAAAAAAAAAGGTGACCAAGTTTTTTATCTTTTTTTTCCCTCTCCCCCCACCTTCTTTTACCCTTCTATTCAAAATAAAAAAACCAAAGTCATTTAAATTACATGCATTTAACCAGATTAAAAATTATGAGCTATTTCTTTTGAAAATAGTTCTTTGTGTCGGCTGAGAAAGATTTTTTTTTTATTTTACATAAAAAAATGAAACTTTCTCCTTTATTTCTCTCGTCTTTAAAAAGACCTTTTTTTTAAAAAAAAAAAAAATTAAAAGGACGGTCATTCCCGCTAAGCGGATTCATACCGAAAAGAAATTATTTCAAAAATCTAATACCTTTAATTAGATTAAAAAACCGTTAGCTAAAAAAACATTCCGAACAGATTCATTAAACAATTTCAAGGGGAAAAAATCGAGAAGAAAATCTCTCGGGTTTTGTTTCGATATACATTTGCATGGATTGTGTTACGGCCAGTTCTTGAAGAGCGAACATGACGTGTTTTTGATTCCTCACCAGCTATCGGAACTCGACAAAAAAAAAACTAATATATACCGAAGGATGAGGAACATTGCTCTAGTGCCATATGGTCTCCCCGGCAGTCAGTCGTTTTTCCTTTCATCGATTCATATCAGCGATAACCGTTCCCAGGGTTTATCCATTCGTGATCTAACAGTATAATGGTATTCGCTTTTTTCCTCTCTCTCTCTCTCTCTCTCTTCTCCACGCTGGGAAAACGCGGGAAGAATTGATGCATTTTGAAAATAACGGATCAAGCTTAGGCGATTATATTTATTACACGCCATTTTGATTTTTTTGAATTGCGATTATAACGAAATTCGAGATCAACGATTCCGAACACGTGAAATGTTGCTGCGGGGAAACGCACAAAAGCTTAATATTTCATTATATCGAATAATGTGAGAGTAAATGCGGTCTCCGCTTTTCCACCGGGCTTGCGGATCTCTCCCGCCTAAATCGGATTTGATGAATATTTTTTAATATATAAAAATTCACACTTTTTGTTATTTACGGTGATGATTCGGTCAGGTTATTTACGTTTCAAATCCCGCATTTTATCTCCCTCAATAAGCTAGACGATCATTCAATGGCCAGTTTTTTTGCTGTTTGCCCCGGGAGTGATCAAGAGGTCAAACCATTCATTTAGCAGACCATCGAATCTTATTATGGTCGAATACGAATATTTTTACTAAATAAAATCTTGACACTGATTTCCTTAACTCCCCTGAACTCTTGTTCTTTCCCAAACGCGTGCCAAATAAAATTCATTTTAAACTTACCTTATACGGACCAAGATGATTCACAACGCATGTAAAAAAAACGTCCCTTCCCTGTGTCACCGTTAAATTCTCTAAGGGCTGGAGAAATTCCGGTTGTAATTCAGTCTGTGGAATCTGACCTGGAAAACGAAAAACCAATTATTAAGTTACTTTCTCCCCACCAAATTTATGTTACGCACCGTAAATTGTAATTTTAATTTATTACGCGCACTTTCCAAATTGTTTTTCAACCAGAAATGCATTTAGAAAACCCGTCGGGCTCGAATGACGGGGGCTTTAACATTTTCTTACCGCGTTCAACGAATAAACAAAAAAAAAGGGGGAGGGAAAAAAAATGTGTTGATCCGAATCAAGACAAGAAAAATCACGCCTGTTAATATCGAATCGGCAGTATAAAAAATTCGCACGTTTTCTTATTCTCATCTTTGTTAATGTGTCAAGGAAACGACGTGAAAGCAAATGAAAGTAAATAAAGAGGTTCACGGAAAGAATAGGAAAAGTAAATAAGTACACACCGGCAGGGGCGGTTCGAGACGTTTGGTTAGGAAAAGAAAATCTTGTGTAGAAGTTTTCAAGGGTTTTTCCAAAATTTTTTAAAAATTTTTTCCTTTGAAATATGGATTTGACAAGAAAAAATTATCAAAAGATTTGTTCAACAAGTAAACGAGAAAAAATCATCAAAAGATTTGTTTAACAAATAAACAAGAAAAAATTATCAAAAGATTTGTTCAACAAGAAAAAATTATCAAAAGATTTGTTCAACAAGAAAAAATTATCAAAAGATTTGTTAAACAAGAAAAAATTATCAAAAGATTTGTTCAACAAGAAAAAATTATCAAAAGATTTGTTCAACAAGAAAAAATTATCAAAAGATTTTTCGAAGAAAATTTTGAGAAGAATTTTTCTCAATATAAAAAAATCTGAAAAAATAAATTTGGCCAAAATTTTTTGGGTTTTCGTTCCTGAAAATTCCCTTTCCCCAAAAAACCCTGAAGTCCCGAAAATTTGGAAAGAGATTGACTTCGATCATTTTTGGCTATTCTCAACTTAGACTTTAACACTTCTCTTGCTCCAAAATTCAATTCACAAATTTCTTTCTTTGCTATTCTCAATTCAGAGCTCTAGAGTCACAACCTTATATTGACTGGCTGCTCCTTGACATCAAGAACTAATATCATTAAAGTTCATTCCACTTTATTCTTTTTACTCTATACCTCTTTAAAAAAAATGTATGACAAGGTAAAAATTTTCCATTTGACACTGAGCTTACAAAAAAACCGTTGTAAAATCTCTTTTTGATTTCAAGTTGCTGAAAAAAAAAATTAATATTCGCTCGCAAGTAAATATCCCGGGGCGTTTAAAAGACGAATTAATAAATTAACGTCGGAGTAATTCTGATTCATTTCCCGGAAATAATTAAAAGCATATCAACATGACTGATGAACACAAAATCTGAAATCGTTTTATCTTGATTTCGTTTAATTTTTGATTACATACAAGAACGATATATTTTGTTTAATTCATCACACCGTTTTGTTATTTTATAGTTATTCTCTACCCGGGATTTAAAAAAAAAAAAAAGATGAAAAATCCCGGGAAAGAAAAAAAAAAGAAGCGGGCAGAAGAAACGAAAAATCCCCGATGCCATTAACTTATCCATTATCTACAGTCATTTTTATAGAAAATTAGGCAAAGAACGTGAATAAGGAAAAGAATAAAAAATTCTCGTTTTGGCACAAGTTTTGAAAAGTTTCGCCTGTGAATTTTATTATTTTTTAACCCCGTTTTCTTTCCCGTTTTTACTTGGATAGGGACCCCTTTCGCGAAAAATCTAATTATCTTAATTAAAAATCAGAGCTCGAAAACATTTTCGTCGCAGGGTGAGTGTATAAGGAGATCAAAAGAAAGGTTGACATGTGCTCTGTCCCTAGCGGGTCATTCGTTTTCATGATTGCGCCATCAAAATTTGAAAATGATTATGAAAAATTTGGAGAAAGTCAGTGGCGGAGGGTCGGAGTACATATTCTCTTGACCTTAAAATCTACAAAATATGAGGATTTCTCCGGACTTTCAGTTGCTCTTCGAGGTTCTTCTATTCTCTGTTCAAAGCCTCTCGGCTTTTTGTTATTTTTCTGATCGGGAATCTTCGTTGTTGTTCGAGAGTTTTCGTTTCTATGTTCGGGAATCATCGTTGATGTTCGAGAGTTTTCGTTTCTTTGCTCGGGAATCTTCGTTGATGTTCGAGAGTTTTCGTTTCTTTGTTCGGGAATCTTTGTTGATGTTCGAGAGTTTTCGTTTCTATGTTCGGGAATCTTCGTTGATGTTCGAGAGTCTTCGTTTTTATGTTCGGGAATCTTCGTTGTTGTTCGAGAGTTTTCGTTTCTTTGTTAGGGAATCTTCGTTGCTGTTCAAGAGTTTTCGTTTCTTTGTTCGGGAATCTTGGTTAATCGAGAGTTTTCGGTCAGCTTTGCAATCTTAGCTCTTATAAAGCGAACTTAGAAGCTGTTAAGCAAAAACTCAATTTCAAGTATCTTTCTGCCAACTTAATAAAATAAAAGATCAATTACTATTAACTTAAGATCTTGGCTTTTTACTTCCAAGAAAAAAAAAGCTTTTCATAAATAATCTCTTTAATAATTAAGATCATTAAACACTCAAATAAAAATTATCGTTATCCTTAAATTAAATATCACGAGGAAAAATCGTCAATTTTTTTTATTATTTAAAAAAAATGAAAATTGTTCTCTCGCGGGAAATTTAAAATTTATGACAAAATCGCTGGAAAATAGGTTTTCTAAAGAATGCGAGAGTAAATTTCTAAACATCATACTGTTTCACCATTGGTGTATAAAATGAAAAGTTTTTGCATACCGTCAACTTGCTTTTTGTCCTTTCTCATAGAAGCGCAGCTAAGCTTTCCTAGCCAGGAACGAATTAAGAAATTTTTTATGAAGAAAAAAGAAAATTTTTGACTTATGATAAGAAAAAGCCATTCAGCCCATTTCCTTTTTAAAAATCCCAACAGGGATTTTTTCCTTGGGATATATTAATAAAAAAATAATAATTTTCCCTGATAAAAATCTTCTGCCTAACATAAATCTACATCCGGTTCTGTTTTTTTTCTCTAAAATGTGACGTTTTGCCCGCGGTTTAATTATGCAAAGTAATTAGAACATTGAAAGAGACTTATCAATTTTAACGTTTTCACTCGAGTGATTCGAAAGAGTTGAGTTTCTAAAAAAAAAAAATGGCAGGCTGAAAAAAAGGGGGGAGTTTATCTAAGGTCGTTTTAAGAGAGAGAAAAAAAAGGGTAATGGGGCCGATAAAAATCTCTTCATGAATGTAATTCTTTAAATATTCTAAAACTCTGGAAAAAAAGAATAAATCATAACTAATATAACAAAAGGAAAGAAGAGAGAGAGAGAGAGAGAGAGAGAGAGAGAGAGAGAGGAAGGAGGGAAAAGAAAAAAAAATTCGGAATGACTACCTTGGGAAAATGGAATTTATGAAAAGGAAACTGGGAAAATATGCTAATAAGATCTCTGTTTGTGTTTTAATACAAACAAGTTTTTAATCAATGTCACCAAACAATATCCGACATCGATTGATTGTGAGCCGCTCGCGAAGCGAAGTCATTTCTCATCGCTCATGCTGGTACTTCTTCCAGTAATCAAGGAAGATTAAATCTCGAAATATTGAAGTAACACGTTTACGGAATAAAGAAATTGTTTTGTTTTTGAAAGGGAATCGGAGACGTTTTTAAACAACAATATTCATAGGCGGCAAGGCTCCCTTTTGTAAGGAGAGTGCTGCGAACCGTCCGGCAAGTTTTGGGTTATCAAGGAGACCGCAGTTGGGGAGGCAGGCTGTCATCGAGTAAGGGTACCAGATTCGATGGTGGCTGCCCAGGACAGAGATGTCTGAGGCTGCTCTGTAATGTGGCAATTAAGCTTGAAGCCTTGTAATACACATAAATCTGTAAGGAATTAACCAAAAATAAGCATCCCCGGACAAAGTATGTCTCATTGAAAATTCTGCAAAAGTTGTAGAAACGGATTCTTTTAAGAAACTGATTCCTCCAAGCAAAATATCCACATCGTTTAAATGAGTTACTGATTTATTTATTTCTGTTGCTTTCCAGAATAAAGGTGCATTATAAGTTATGTCAGTGCCTCCTGCTGATGCCCAAGCAACCAATCCGACCAAAATGACGTCTAAAAGACTTCTTTTGACAAAAGACTTCAGAAAGACGTCTTTTAGACGTCATTTTGGTCGGATTGGTTGCTTGGACATCTTTTAGACGTCATTTTGGTCGGATTGGTTGCTTGGACATCTTTTAGACGTCATTTTGGTCGGATTGGTTGCTGGGTGTTTTCCATTTTTTATTTTTTCTTCTACAACCGTGATTGAAATGATGGCTATTTCTTTAAAAAAATTCTCTATTTCTCAAAGAAAGCTTGTCTTGCTCAAGCCTTGACAGGAGCAATTGAGCCTGGGCGAAGCTGTCATCCAATTTTCTCCACTGCCCTCATAACAAATCCTCCAACAGTTGCCAATATTTCACCAACCAATATTCAAACACTGAAATGAATGAAAAATTCCAATACACGCCTAACCTAACCTAACCGCACACTCTAACGGTATTTACAAAACTCTCGGACATTTATTGCGAATGTTAATCGCTTTAAATCAAAATAATAAAGAGATTAACAAGGGCAAAGGTGAAAGTAAAGGATCCCGTTAAATGAAGAACTTAGACAAGTATCTCAAGGGGAAAAACCAATCAGCCACGGTCAGCGTGCGGTCGCATGTAAAACTCAACTCACCGAAAACTAGAGCTTTTGAAATTAAGTTTCGACCTCTAACATCATCAATTAATTTCCTAAATCATGTTTACGTGGGTAACTTAAGTATACTTAATCCCTTTATATGTTTTTATTCCTTATCCGATTGTTTAAAGATTTTCAAACGGGGGGAAATTTTTTTTTATTTTTATTTTCATAAAAAAACAAACGACCCTATTACTTTCTTTAATTGACTCCGACGTAAGCCTATAAAATTCAGGATTTGAAAAACATGGGGAGGGAAAAAAAAGAACAACAAAATCTCAGCATTAATCAGCAGTTGAAGCGCGCGCCCCGGGGAGGGCTAATTAATTGAACAAGAGTGCAGTTAATTTTCCCGAAGACTTAATCCTGGATTAAAACGCTGCTTTACTGGGTTCGAAACCGAATTATACACCCTTTTTCGAAAAGGCGCAGTTTTCAACTAAAAGAGACAGGTTCCACGCGACATGATTTAATCTAAAGGTTTTCGCGGAAAGATCAATGTTGCTAATTGCCGATGATGAGAAATTAATAACCCTTCTTCCCTCTTTCTCCAATCTGCAACAAGTTTATAATCGATCTAGCAATATGGCCATCGTCGCCCTACTTTTCGAGGAACGAGGAATTTTTTTTTTTCAAACGTAAATTTTTCTTAATTCCCCGTATAAATTTAATAGAAGTATAATTAGAATCAACTTGTACAAGGAGTCGAGAAGTTTTTTGAAGTTTAAAACGGTTTTCGGGAGTAGGTCGTGAGAGAGAAGGAAAAGGAATATTGTGCGCTAAGTTTAAGTAATTTGCATAATCTTTCCTAGTTTCCATCTAATTGTATTTCATAATAGTCAGTTGACAGAATCTTTCACATAATATATATTCTTTGTTTACTTTTGAATTTATGACGAAGGGATGAAGACGTTTGTTACATTGTTTATCTTGTGTTCGAGGTAAGCCTGGAGTATTAAAAAAAAGGCAACTTTTTCAGCAAGTTAAGCCTTCGGAGATTAACGGATTAGTTAACTGAATATTACTGAAGCTGACTGATGATTACTTTCTGAATTATAAACCCAGGGAATTGATATGTCCTGGGTCTTTGTAATTTTTTCTTGTTGAAGAAATCTTTTGATAATTTTTTCTTGCTGAACAAATCTTTTGATAATTTTTTCTTGCTGAACAAATCTTTTGATAATTTTTTCTTGTTGAACAAATCTTTTGATAATTTTTTCTTGTTGAACAAATCTTTTGATAATTTTTTCTTGTTGAACAAATCTTTTGATAACTTTTTCTTGTTGAACAAATCTTTTGATAATTTTTTCTTGTTGAACAAATCTTTTGATAATTTTTTCTTGTTGAACAAATCCTTTGATAATTTTTCTTGTTGAACAAATCTTTTGATAATTTTTTCTTGTTGAACAAATCTTTTGATAATTTTTTCTTGTTGAACAAATCTTTTGATAATTTTTTCTTGTTGAACAAATCTTTTGATAATTTTTTCTTGTTGAACAAATCTTTTGATAATTTTTTCTTGTTGAGCAATCTTTCAGTAATTTTTTCTTGTCAAATTAAGTTTCTTGAGGGAAAACATTAGATTAACTTATAAAAAAAATTGTAAACTTGACAATTTTCAAAAAAAGTGTAAAAGTTTCCTTATGTTCATTGTGCAGCACAAAACAAGAACGAATATATCTTAGAATCTATTAGGAATTTTTTTCATATAATCAAAATCTGAGCGAATTTGATTTATTCTTGTTTAGGGATTTCCTTCTTGTAACTTTTTACAGCAAGCGGAGTATAAAATGCGGAATTTAACCATACAAAAGTCCTCTCTCTCGAAAAAAAGTGACAAATGACACAGGTGTAGACAAAACACGGTATGAATATCCAATTACTTTTTATTCTGTACCATTATTATTTAATTTTCTCGCTAGAAGTTGCTCCTCACGGATTGTTTACGTGTTTTATTCCTTTTTTTTCGCGCCCCCGAAAAAAAAAAAAAAAAATGAAAACATATGGGAAACTTTTTGAAACAAAGCGAAATTAGTTTTAGCTCGGGGACACGGGTTTCATATAGATACCGACGGGGGAAAATTTTTATGTGCTAAATAATACAATCAGGAGGAAAAAAAGGGCTTTTTTTTGGGTATGGAATTTGAGGTTCGGCGAAACACACAAAAACGAGATTGGAAAATACGGGGATCATATTCATTTGAAACCGATTTAGAAGAACAGGAAAAAGAACATAAAAGTTGATGCATATTATTGCATTGCTTCCGGGAATTGTTATTACAATTGAAAAAAGGCATTTTCTCCGCTTTTTTACAATTAAACCGAAAGTTTTAAACTGAGAACATGACCTCAAGCCTCATTCCTGGTTTTTATTACTCTTGAACGTTTTGCCGATGCAAAAAGGGTTAAGTTAAATTAAATAAGAGAAGAACAAGGACGCCTCCTATAGCGACGTCAGCCTAGAAATACAGTTCATCGCGTCCTTAGGCTTGTTGACAAGATCGTCTAAAATTTTAGAATTACTAACCATAAAAAGATACGCAGTCGGTTGTTTAAACTGTCGGTGCGTGACTAAAAAGTTCTCGGAATTTGTACAAACTGCTCATTTCCGCTAAAAAAAAAAAGGCCGGACAAAATTCTAGCTCTACTAAAAGATTTGTCAACGCAACAATTCCTTTAAAAATGATTAAAAGTACAATCAAGGATATCAAAAATTAGAGTTGCATGAACTTTTCAACAAAACTAAGGGGAGAGAGCTGATTTAGCTGTCTCTGTCAGCATTTACCACCGTATTTTCTTGTATCAAAAACGTGAACTGAATCTCTTTCTAAATTTTTCCCCATTTAAGGGGATTATACGCAAGTTTGTTAAAAAATAAACTAATTCTTTACAAAATTGAATGTTTGTTCTACAGCTGAAATAATAATAACCTTTAGACTGATGCGACTTTTGTAAAGCTCATAACAGCTAAAAAAAAAAAATGGAGTGCTACATATGCCCTTTTTGGGTTTAGTATAAGCTCATTTGAGAATCACGTTGAAAATTGATATTTTTTTTCAATATTTACTCGTCTTTTTTTTAAAATTATAACGGACATGTAATTCAAACAAAAAACATTTGCAAGCGGCGATTTCCAACTTGCTAACTGTGTAATCGATCACAAATGAAAATGAGATATTTTTAGTCGCACGGCGGATTAAAGAAATGAATTATTCGGCGAATGGCCCTTTATCAGTGGTAGCGACATGATTAAATCTGACTACATTCTTTTGATAAGAGTTTTGATGTGGTTGCCATTAGATCAAAAATCTTCTATCCTGCAACCTGCAGCAACACCGCGTTATCTTAACAACACCGCGATCAGATCGCAGTATTCTTCAACAACAACACTTCGACTGGCTGATTTTGCAGCAACAATGCAAACAATCTCCAACAACACTACAACCAATCCCACAAGGCTGCAACTACTTTGCAACCATTCCAACATCGCTGCAACCAATCTGACAATTCTGCAGCAGCACTGCAAGCAATAAAATAAAGCTGCAACCATTCTCCAATTAATCCGGCAACATTGCAAACATTCTAATGACACTGCAACCAATCTGACAATATTGTAAAAATCCTACAATCAATCAGGCAATTTGTTCCTCTGCCGTTGTTCGAAGCACTTAGCACATGTCGGTTCCTGCCCGGTCATCAGCAGACGATTCTACAATACGCACTATTTCTATTTTTAAGTCAAGGGCCGAAATCAATAGTGGTCGGCATTCCATCCGGGTACGGACACCGAACCGTTCTCATCAATGTAAATTCATCGTAAAATTTTCCAATAAATTCCCATTTTTTCCTATAGCCCGCCTGCGGGCAAAAAAAGTTAATAAAATAGTTCTTTGTTCCCGCAAAAGTCACTTTGATAATCCTCTCGAACATAAACGATCGATGCAGCTTAAAAAAAAATAACGGGTACTAAAAGCATTTTCTCTCTAAATTCTTCCCCCCAAAAAAAATCATTAAAAATTTTGGAAAAAAAATCTTCTTCGATAGGAATTATATTCCAAAACTCAGCAACAAACTCAGCTAACCGAGACGGAAATAATGACGTAGATTCTTCTGCTACGTCAACGTTACTTAAATTTCAATGTGTACTTCATTTTCTTGGGAGGAAAACATTCAAGTTAACAAAATTTGAAATGTCATTCGAGTCACGATTCCCTTGGAAGTAAATGAAGTGTATATTTGAAACAAGGCCCCCCCCATAAAAGTGACGTATGGCTCGTCCCCTCCTTACAAACCTTCACCAAATATGCTGGACTTAGTAAAAAAAAAATGTATATTGCTCTCGTTAAAAAATGTTTTAACTTCATTTTTAATACTAAAATGGATCGTAAAAAAATATATGACATCATGATCTTGAAGGGTCAGTGCGAAGCATAAATCGGTTTTTAAAAAAAAAAATTGTTGGGGCGCTGAAAAATGGGGGAAGGAAAAATTTTAGCCACGATTTTCTCACATATGGAAGACGTGATGCTTTCAGGGCCTTAATATGATTTGCATTTATCTTGAAGAGGAAAAATCGTTTCCGCTTTTTTTTTTTTTAATTCAAAAAAAAATCTTTAATTTATTTTTCTTGTATTCAGAAGACTGAAGGAGCAGATAATAAATTTTGCTATGACAAAACATAATTTCCTCTTTAGATGGTTTTCTTGGAGAGAGAGAGGGGAAAAGTTTTTGACAAGGAAAGAGTGAAAGGGCCTAAAATGTAAACGAAAAACTTTACGTGAAGAGACTAAAAGAATATGTCAAAAAGTAATATAAAATAATGCCGTAAATTTATATTCTTAGTCTTAATGAAACTGAAACGGTTGTTTTTTCTCGTCCTTTTTTTTAATGACTCGACTGACGCTAAAAACGATTCGGGTATTATTGTTTGAAAGTTTGGAAAATTAAGTAAATAGGCGGTGCCAGATTTGAGAAAAAAATTGAAGACGATCAGTGGCGACGGAAAATTCAGCCATCAAACTCGATTTGTTCTCATTTAAACCACTCTAAGATCTTCTTAGACAAAAACAAGAACTCCTTAATAAAAATTTTGGCGAAATTTCTAATTTTCTAGTTTGTTTTTAGCAGATTTTTAATATCTTTCCTTGTCCAACAAATCTTTTGATAATTCTTGCTTTTCAAACAAATCTTTTGATAATTCTTGCTTTTCAAACAAATTTTTTGATAATTCTTGTCGAACAAAACTTTTGATAAATTTTTTTGTCGAACAAATCTTTTGATAATTTTTTCTTGTTGAACAAATCTGTTGATAATTTTTTTTTGTTCATAATTTTTTCTTGTTGAGCAAATCTTTTGATAATTTTTTCTTGTTGAACAAATCTTTTGATAATTTTTTCTTGTTGAACAAATCTTTTGATAATTTTTTCTTGTTGAACAAATCTTTTGATAATTTTTTCTTGTTTTTTTGTTGAACAAATCTTTTCAAAATTTCTTCTGGTTGAACAAATTAAAATTTTGTTTTGTTGAAGAAATCTTTTTGATAATTTTTTCTTGTTGAACAAATCTTCTGATAAATTTCTCTGTACTCTTATCACCTCCCAGCACTCCGCTTATGATCACATAGTATCCCAATTTAAAACTGCTCAACTTTTTTCTTCACAAAAAAATCGAAATCCTCCTAAACTTCAAGTTCGTCCCCTTGTCTTAAGATTTCCTTTTTTTTGTCTCTATAATCAGCATTCGGAATTTTTTCTTGTTTAAATCGATAAAAGCTCAGCCCGGCGGTCCTTAAAAAAAATCCATCGCTTAGGTCTTTTCTTCGTCTTAAATTGAAACAAATTACGCACAAAAAACCCTTTTTGCAATACCGCGGCTAATAATAAAAAACTCCGTGCTTTTTTCCCCTTCTTTTTTTTTTATCTTTAAAATAAAGATCCGTTCTGGGTTAATAAAATGTGAAATAAACAGGCGGCTAAGATGAATGAAAAGTTAATAAATAAAACTGAAAGTCTTCCTCTTGTGATTTCAATTTGCCACGCTGAGAAGTCGATGGTGGGGTGCTTTAAGCCTGGATTACATGTATTAGCCTTCTAACGAAGTCCTCTGAGCTCGGATCACATCCTTCTCTCAGTTTTCTCCAAATATAAATTTTACTTTATCTCGAAAATCTTTTTGATGAAGAGATTTTTTACCATTTCACCATCCGTATAATGATCCTTGTAAATTAAATGCAATTTAATGGTATTTAGTAGGATGATAAAGATGTTTATTTAATCGCTCTTAGGGTCGTGCATTCTATACAAGATGCTGACGACAATGTTTTTTGTCTTTTGCGAGATTTTTTTTGCTCGTTTTAAAAAAACGAAAAAAACATTTTGCTGCAACTGGTTCAGCACATGGCATCGTCTTCTAGACCCGAGTGAAAAGGAAAAATCACGATGCCTTTGGCCAACATGTTAAAATTCACCAGATTTAAAAATTGTTTCCCCTTCTAGTTTCCACAATTGTAGAAAATTACAACGGATTCTTCCGAACTGATTTCCCAGAATAAGACCCTTCTACTTTGCTTCCCCCATCGTAAAAGAAACCTATAAATCCAAAGAGATTTCAAATCGAACGATACAAATTTATTCTAAGTACATTCTATTTATTCATGAATTTGACAATAGAATATATGCCTTGTCATGTCTAAAGATTTTTCCAACATGTTTTATTCCACATGTTTCTTTGAAACTTTTTAAGAATCGCAGAGGCCCGACCAGTGACAACCTGATCAAAAATCCGGCAACATAAACATCACAGATCCGTGCTTCAGCGCCAAAAAGAATCCTGTATGCTTTTTCTGCCAAAATAACCATCATACTCATTCTCGGGCAAAACGTGAAAAAATTTTATCATGATACCTTTTAAATCTTTGATTTTCACCAATAAAAAATACTAATCAGTATTGTTTTAAAATCGAAGTTTAATCGCCCCGGATTACAACTTTGAAAAAAAAACCTTCCAATTTTTCAATCACAGCTTTGACACGAGCTTAAAACATTTACACCTCTCATCCTAAAAATCGAAAATATTTCCATTTAAAATTCAAAACGGAAACAATTCGAAAAGCAATACTTTAAAATAAAAGGAGTGTTAAGAAACGATACCAACTTTTCGAAAATAACTCTTCCTTTAAACATATCTTTAAGGCATTCAACTTCCTCATTTATCAAAGTTTTCATTTTCCAATCTATGAATGAAGAAAGGTTCATCTTAATTCCGTTTCCTTATTTCTACCATTTTTGTTTTATTTATTGAAACAACCTGAGAAAATTAATTTGTAATAATTAATCTTTCTTTACTTTAATTTAATAACTTGTTTTATTTAAAGATAATGCTTCATTCTTGCGGGTGAGTGTTTTTCCCAGTTATTATAATCATTTTTTATTAATTTTAAAAGTGAATGACGATTTATGGAAATTGGACAATCCGATTTTGAATTTGAAGAATGATTGATTAACCTAAAAATTTTGTTTTCTTAAATTTTTTGAGCAAATTTTATTAGAATTTTCCTTTTGAACAATTATTTCAGTAAGTTTTTCATGTTTTCTCTAAGAAAAAATCTTTTGATAATTTTTCCTTGTTAAACAAATCTTTTGATAATTTTTTCTTGTTCTCTCGTTGAACAAATATTTAATAATTTTTTCTTGTTTTCTTGTTGAACAAATCTTTAATAATTTTTTCTTGTTTTCTTGTTGAACAAATTTTTGATAATTTTTTCTTGTTTTCTTGTTGAACAAATCTTTTGATAATTTTTTCTTGTTGAACAAATCTTTTGATAATTTTTTCTTGTTGAACAAATCTTTTGATAATTTTTTCTTGTTGAACAAATCTTTTGATAATTTTTTCTTGTTGAACAAATCTTTTGATAATTTTTTCTTGTTGAACAAATCTTTTGATAATTTTTTCTTGTTGAACAAATCTTTTGATAATTTTTTCTTGTTGAACAAATCTTTTGATAATTTTTTCTTGTTGAACAAATCTTTTGATAATTTTTTCTTGTTGAACAAATCTTTTGATAATTTTTTCTTGTTGAACAAATCTTTTGATAATTTTTTCTTGTTGAACAAATCTTTTGATAATTTTTTCTTTCAACACATCTTATGATAATTTTTTTTTGTTTTTTTGTTGAACAAATCTTTTGATAATTTTTTCTTGTTGAACAAATCTTCTGATAATTTTTCTTGTTGAACAAATCATTTTTTTCCTGGTTAACCTTTTGGAATCGGCACTACCCCGGACGGAAAGCAATTTCCCGACGGCCGGTCATGAAAATCGAATGAAAGATCCTTATAATATTACAAAAAAATTGGGGAGCCCTATTACTGGCTCCCACCAGCTCCCCACCTAAAAAATAATGTTAAATTTGAAATCTACGACCTCGAAAACATAAAGTTCACCTATTTGCGAAGTTTTTATTAGGGGAATAAAGAAGCTAGACTTTTTTTTATGTAGTAAGGGTTCATATGTACTACAAGTTGCCGAACTCGATTTTGGAAGGAGTTTTATGTTTGGGTTGTTTTGTTTTGACCTTGAATATAAGTTCAAGCAATTAGAACTCAAAGGGAATATTTTTTCTCATTTCAGAAATATACTGGTGTAGCCTTTGCTTAAAGATGGCTTTCCCATAAGCTAATAATAGGAAAATAATTTTCCAAATTAATTCGCCTTACTCTATTTTTATTTGCGACTATGTCTAGCAGTCGATCATAGGTATTCTCCTAACTTACGGCTTCAATAAAAAATTAAATTACATATATGACATTGGTATTATATATAATACCGCCGTCGGGTAGATGCAGAGACATTGGTATTATATATGTTACGCCCCGATTGTGAAATTGTCCCGTTCATGAACGGGGCAGAAAAATCGGCCGGTTCATGAACGGGTCAGGCTCCTTGCCCCGTTCATGAACGGGGCAGACAAATTGACCAGTTCATGAACTGGGCAGCCATTTTTTGCCCAGTTCATGAACTGGGCACCTAAAAAATACTTAATTACACGGACGGGGCAATGCCTTCCCTTTTAGAAGAATGACTATTTTTTAGAATTACGATTGAATTAATATATTAAGGTGCATACTGAATAAAATAAATTTGCATTCGAATTGAAAAAAATTAAATATACAATTAAATAATTAAGAAATAAAAATTGAACAATACTGTATATTTTTATTGTTCAAAAAATACCGTATGGCATGCTGATAGGCAAAAAAGATTTCAAAGTTAACAAAAATTAGAGCTGCTGACGTCTGTAGAGCTTTTGAACAGACAGCCGCATAAATTGCCAATTGCCACCAGACCCTAAATTTTTGTTTGGCCAAGTTCAGAAGTATCACCCAGTTCCTGGTAGAGTCGTAGCTAGGTTAACAAAAATCAACTCTTTTAGAATTTAACGGACATTTAGTTATTTTTCGCTCACAATAAAATTAATTTTTAACCTTGCTTTGGGTCTGGCTCAAAATATCTTGCTCAATGAACTACTACACGATCTGTGTAAAATCTATGTAAGATTCAGCAAAATTTTGATTCAATTTTCAAAATTTATCATTTTTATAATTCTTGAAACAAACTGTAAATTGTATTTCGAATGCTTCAAAATATTATTTTTGATTTAATATTCTACTTTAACACTTTAAAAAAAGTCATTCCTTTATTTCAAAACCCTTTGGCCCGATCGTGTAATTCAGTACATTTTAAGTGCCCAGTTCATGAACTGGGCAAAACTGGTCCATTTTTCTGCCCAGTTCATGAACGGGACAAGGAGTCTGACCCGTTCATGAACCGGCCGATTTTTCTGTCCCGTTCATGAACGGGGCAATTACACAATCGGGGCGTAACATATATAATACCGCCGACTGGAATGGGTTAAACAAATCTTTCGATAATGTTTTCTAGTTAAATCCATTTTTTTAAACTTTACTAACTGAACCAGGAGCCTGGTCTAAATTGCTAGCCTAGCACAATCTTAAAATCCCACTTTTTTCTTAGAACTATCTCACTCCAACTTCCCCTTGGCGCCGTCCTTTCCCATTTATGAATGATTAAACCGCTGAATACGAAAACGGGGCAGCATCGTTTGTATGCAAATATATCTGTCTCACCAAAAAAAAAACCCCAGACGCAGGATTCGATATCAAACATTCCGACGAAATAAGATGGGCGAGAAATCGCTTTCTCAGCGGTTAATAACGTCCGTTTAAAACAAAAACAAGTTGTTTACTTTCAAGGATCTGATCCTTTACAAAGATTCATTGAATCCATCTCCTAGTATCTTCAGAAATCGAATGCTCTTATTGAAGAGCTCTTGTGTTTCGTTTCTTTCCCTTGTCCCTTCTTCCTCTTTTTTCCTTCCCGACTAAACCTACACCTCCGATTCTTTTCCTTATACTTCGACATCAAAATCCAGGGTTCGGGGTTTTAGTTTATTACTCAATACCACTCCATTCTTGTCTTCTTCTTCTTCTCCTTTTTTTTTTTTTTTTGTGTTTTGGCTTCCTCGTGATTTTTATTTCAAACTCTTTTAATTTTTTTTTTGTTAAAGCCTTCTGGCAACAAAACCCGATTTATCGTAAACAAGCAATAACATAAATTAACTCCCGGGTTTCCGGGTCGAGTTAAACTCGCGATTAGCGCGTAAAATACGAGTATTAAACGGTCAGAACCGTCCCGTAATCTTTAATCCCGGGAAAGAGTCAAGAATTCGATTACACGATTTCAAGGATTTACTTTCGTAGTCTTGAGAAATTCGATTAATCTCTTAAAAGAGAATCATAATGTAAAGAGCATCGAAGAGAAAGGCCCAAAGAACGCAGAACCTAATATTAATCGAGTCCGGGTCGACGAATGTCAGAATAACAAGGCGTAATGAGGGAGAAGAATCCCAGTTAATAGACGCTTTTAGAAAGCACACTACCTCGAACCACTCTTTTCTTTAAGCCGGTAAAGCTTTTGTTTCTCTCATTAAGAAACTTGTTTTCTAGACTTGATTAACGAGACATGAGATCTTGATACGAAAATCATGCCCAACGGTTTTTGCTTATGTTGTTTTGTATACCCCCTTCTCAAATATCATAAACTTTTCCAGTAAACTTCGATGTTTAAGACTTTCCTTTTGATTAAAAAGTAAGGAGCTGTAGGAGATGCGATTAAGTAAATGATGGCGGCAGATGAGTGACTACCGACAAATGTAAGATTAATTGCAGTGTTAAAAGAACAAGGAGGGAGTCAATTAGTATCGATAATAGGGGATGATGAAGGGTGCACGTTGTTAACACTAAGGAGAAACTAGTGGGGAGTGTTGTTTAGCAGTTGAAGTTTCAGCTAACAATGGATTTTGTTATTTTTTTGTGAGAATATCCTTTAGGAAAGAAATTGGCAATCTGCGAAGAATTAAAAGTCACTATAGGAAGAAAAATGGAAGAAGGAAAAAAAATGGCAGAGGACTGGTTTTCACCTGCAGAAAAAAAGGCTGCTAGCTAAGCCACTGCAACGTGCTTCATGTTTTACAGCAAAAAAATCAAAGGATGGGTTGGTATATGCCTCTTCATCGATCATTTCGTTGAAGGGGGAAGAGTTCCCATAATATCAGACGCGAAAAGCCCTAATGATGGCCAGCGTTCACACCTCCTGGGTGTCCAATGGAAGCTGAACGCAAATAAGCTTAACGGGCAGGTTTTATTTCAACTGCTCTATCAAGTTCTGCTTAACCATTTTTTCTTTTTACAGCTCTTGGCACTCTGCTTCACCTTTACAAATTGATCAAAAAACCAGTTGTCGACACTAGTTCTACTCTTATATTCTGAAAAATCAGAAAAAATCACCAAGAGACTTTAAAAACTTTTCCAACCGACGAAAAAAACCCAAAACGATTAATTTTCACCAAACCATCTTCAGGGGCGTTGCCCTTTTATTTCATCAGGCGAACCCGAACAAAAAAATGAAAAGGAATAAAAAAAATCAAGGATCCCCATGGGAAATACCGGAGAAAAAGCATCCTGACATCTCTAATTCGATCAGTCCTACAATTTATTGAACGCACCTCTTTTTTGCCTTAAGCATTTCATCAAAAACAGAAGGGATCGAAGACTCTGAATTAGTTTTTACTAAAAAGCGTTCGTACCTGTTGAGTCAAGCAAGAATCTTTTCCTCCCTTTACATTATATTGAGTTACATAATCCGAGTAAACAGGTAAAAGGACTGAGAATGAATGACTGGAATGAATGAAAAAAAAAAAACAAAACAAAACGAAGGGAGTAAAAAAAGATTTACGATGCTTTGTAGAGAAAACTTTCCTTTTAAGGTTTGTCCTTTCTCGTTTTTATTTTCAGCTCTTTATATCTTCTATATGAAATGCAACAGGACAATTTTTTAACGAAGTAAAAGTTTCAATAATTATTCATTTTCACGCTGATATTTTTTATTTTTAAAAATAGCCATTTTTAATTTCAGTCTCGGCTAATCCGTTTCATTATTCGAATCACGGGATTATTTTTTTTTTTTTGCAGATAAAAGAGAGCTTTAGTGTCAGTCTGGCGGTATTTTTTCGCGAAAAAAAAATTACGATTTTAATATAAACGTAAACCAATAAACAAAACGTACATGACTTGGCTTTTATTTCTTTATGGCTATATTTTCATTTATTGCATTCTCCAGAAAAAAAAACGGAAGAAAATTCAATATTCTCTGCTCGTCTGTTGGGAGGGGGGTACGAAAAAGGGAAAGAGGGAAAAAGTTTTTTAAAAGAAATATTTCAAGGCGAAAAGTATGAGAGGAAAAAAATCTCCACGAAAATGTTCAAAAATCGGAAATCGTTTCTTCCTGTCAGCTTCAAAACTTAAAATTAACTCTCTGGTAAAGCTTAGCTAAATGCAATATGAAAGCGGCGACTTAATTTAAGTTAATAAAACCGACAAGTTTATATTGCTATTTAATAAGGAGGATTAGGTCTTGAAATTGGCCTTTACTATAACGTAACCTAACCTGGTTTCCTTGGTTTATAAATATTCGATTTTTTTAGTGAAGAAAAAAAGTCAAACTTTCAGAACTTTTTCTGATGGAAGAAATTTTTGAAGACTTTTTCTTGTCATGTTTTTGAACAAATCTTTTGATAACTTTTTCTAGTTTTTTTGTTGAACAAATCTTTTGATAATTTTTTCTAGTTTTGTTGTTGAACAAATCTTTTGATAATTTTTTCTTGTTTTGTTGTTGAACAAATCTTTTGATAATTTTTTCTTGTTTTGTTGTTGAACAAATCTTTTGATAATTTTTTCTTGTTTTGTTGTTGAACAAATCTTTTGATAATTTTTTCTTGTTTTGTTGTTGAACAAATCTTTTGATAATTTTTTCTTGTTTTGTTGTTGAACAAATCTTTTGATAATTTTTTCTTGTTTTGTTGTTGAACAAATCTTTTGATAATTTTTTCTTGTTTTGTTGTTGAACAAATCTTTTGATAATTTTTTCTTGTTTTGTTGTTGAACAAATCTTTTGATAATTTTTTCTTGTTTTGTTGTTGAACAAATCTTTTGATAATTTTTTCTTGTTTTGTTGTTGAACAAATCTTTTGATAATTTTTTCTTGTTTTGTTGTTGAACAAATCTTTTGATAATTTTTTCTTGTTTTGTTGTTGAACAAATCTTTTGATAATTTTTTCTTGTTTTGTTGTTGAACAAATCTTTTGATAATTTTTTCTTGTTTTGTTGTTGAACAAATCTTTTGATAATTTTTTCTTGTTGAAGAAATCATTTGATAATTGTTTCTTGTTCAACAAATCTTTTGATAATTTTTTTTTGTAGAACAAATTTTGTGATGATTTTTTCTTGTATTATAGTTGAACAAATCTTCTTATAATTTTTTTCTTGTTGAACAAAGCTTTCATCGAAAAAAATTGTCGCAATTGAGTTTCTATCGTCCAAATTTCCCGAAAAAATATTTCATTCATGACCTCAATAAACTTGAAAATACTTGTAATGTTTCTTTCTACAACTATCCGATTACAGTTAAAGTAGTTACACATGAAATAAAAATAGACTTTTATTGTCTTTACGATTACCCGATAAAAGTCCATCCTAATATGTTCATTCTTAAAAAGATGACGTATTACTTGCAATCTACTTTTTTTCCCCGTCGAAACTTTTTATGTCCTGCCGCGTGGGCTTAACGTGGTAAATCCGGATTGAAAATACTCTTTGCTGGTCAGCCCAGTTTATGAAAGAAATAAAACGCAAAAAAGTGGACGCAAGCCGTCCGCATAATCCTACCGTCACCTTCGGATTCATTCCTTCGCTGTCGTTTTCCTCCTCGGAGCACACAAAAAAACCTACACTAAATTTCCAACTTTCTCGCATATCGAGACTTTGGGAATTCTTTCGCCAACGAACCGGAATAAGCATAAAAAAAACTGAAAAATCGTAACGAGGCTTTCGAGTTTCTTCGTTTGTTCTTTTAAAATTTCTCGGGATTTTCATTTTTGAAGGAAAAAAAAAATTGATATTTTTCGAGTTCTGCTTCGTTTTTTTTTTCAACTCTCCCTTTCTTTCCTTTTCCCCTTCTGTCATGACGGTTAGTCTATTAAAGCGTCAAATTTCAAGTTTCCACTTCTTCCCCGGCATATGTTTCCCTTTGGGGCCCTTTTCAAAAATTTATACGATATCGATTCGAACCGTCAGCGATTTTATATCGTTCATCCCAGACTAACAATGCATAAGAAGGCAGCTACATACAAATTACATTATTTTAACACACGTGAAGGAGAAACAAATGAAAATCCTCCGCTGCTGCCAACCGAACTTAATCCTTTTCCTCCTCCTCTTAAGTCGGCAAAGAAACTTTCAGTTAGAATCTAAGTCTTGTCGAAGTTCCATTACAATCCGTACGATCCGGCCGCAATCGCCTCAGCGACTTGTTCTCCAGCTCCCACCAGCTGCAATAGTTTCCATCGCTATTGTATTTTCTGTTTTTTTTTTTTATGATTTAAAAGACTTTTTGCTCGAGGTTATTTTATAGATCCAGGAGCGATAGTCCACGTGTAGTTCATACTATTATTGTTGTTAAATTGAAATGAATGGCAGCGAGGGAAACTAGTGCAGCTGGTGAGGTTGAATTAGAATTTATTTGGAAAGTCGATTGGCTTTATTTCTCAGGGTTAACGGTTTTTTTCAAAGTTATGATCGAGTTCATTGAAATTTTCAACCCGAGGTTATTGAAGTAGAGCGACACAAAAGAGCTCAAAGTCAAGTCTGGTTTGGCTCTTTTTAAAAAATCTGCAGGGAGGCTCAAAAATATTGTGCATGCCCCTGTGGAAGATTCCAGAGGCCACTGGTGGCCTCTGCAACTGGCCACTGGTGGCCTCTGCAACTGGCCACTGGTGACCTCTGGAACTGGCCACTGCCAGTGCCTCTAGCTGGCCACTGCCAGTGCCTCTGGCTGGCCACTGGTGGCCTCTGGTGGTGGAAGGGATGAGGTTCTGCTGTAGAATGTTACCGATTTTCAATATCTTTGATCTCTCGTGACAATGATATCAACTGGGAGGTCTGTGTTCCAATCTAGAATCATTGAAGGCCCTAGCTACCGCAGAAGTCAACCGAATCAAACCAAGAAAAATGAACCCTTCAGGCTAATGTAAACCAATCAATATTTTTTAAAAGACGATATCAAAAGAAAATAAATTCCAACTTAATAAAGTAATCCATGTTATGTATAATATCTTCCTTTTACCTGGATAACCTATAAAAGAGAAGATAAGGCCTCCGTATACAGTTACACAGGCAAAATGATGGATGAAATACACGAGAAACGATATGAAAAATAAACAAGGATGAAATTGAGAAGTTATCGTATTAAAATACCGTAGAAGGTAAAAAAAAAAAAAACGCACGTCGGGAAAAAAAATCCGGGGGGAAAATTTTTTAAAAAAACAATCACCTTCCTAACTTTTCCCCTTTTAAAACTATTTCCCCCACGTTCGAACTTCCATTTTTTTTATTTCCTTTACCTATGTGTCGTTGTGATAAAGTGTAGATGCCTCCTTTTTAAAAGAATATAAAAAAAGCCGCGAAAAAGTTAAAAAAAAAAACTTTGTATAGAGACCTTGGAAGCCGGAGACTCGGCTTTGTTGACCTAAAGCAAACTAGGAACCTGTCCCGGCGAGATAGCCGTGATTGTTTTTGTTCTGTTTGAGTTATCCTAAAACTTTCTTCATATACAAACTTGAGGAGTATAAAGGGGGACTCGGTTTTGTTTATAATAAATAAATAGGAAATGTTGTACTTACCAGTTGCGAAAGCGGCCAAAAGTGCCCATTGGACAACTTTGTACAATAGAAATTTTTTAATATCCGAGCCCATTCCAAAGGGCCAATGCATATGCTATTCCTGGTCCCAATATGGACGATCATTATCCGTTTTCTTCATTTTAACGATCTGAAAAAAGAAGAAAAGAAAGTTTAGGGTGATAATCGTGTCTAAGGGATCGCTCCCAAAATAAAGAAATTCGAGGGCGTTGCTCAATAGCAGGGAGACTAATATGGAGCGGCCACTTCAGTAAGTCGTCTGCTATGTACGGGATCGTCCTCCGCAATTCTGGAAGCTGCCATAGTCTCGAACTGGGGAATTAACTTGTTCTCAAAATGGAAATCGCCATGGATGTTGGAGTCAACACGAGTCTTCGAGATCATGGCGGACCGTATTCCAGAACATGGCAGCTTCTAGAACTGCAAATGGCGGCCCTGTATGCAGCCGAATACTCAACGAAGTGTCCGCTAGTCCCTTTTAAGCTCCCTTGTAAACGGCAATAAGCAAGACATGTCGTTTCGAGGCCTTCCTTTGTTTTTTCCTGATGGTCGCGGTCTCACTACGTTGATATCCCTGCCCTTAATTGCTACTAACTTTTTGTTTTAAATTCAATGAACAACGGGGCAGCGAGCAAAGTTAAGCTATTACTCTTACTCCGCCGGTATTACAAAGCTTGAAGCCCTACCGCTGCCTCCGCCAAATTCCTCCACTCACCGCGATCCAAGCTCGTAATCTGTCACTTCCTGACCCCAGGGAGAAAGCCTCCTGGCAAACGTTATCGATCCACCTCATCTTGGACATACCATTTGGCCGCCTGGACGTACAGGACCTAGTAAATTCTCCCTCCACCGGCGCCCGCACCACGCTTCCTGCCCCCCCCCCCCCCCCCCCCCGCAGCCTTCCAGACTTGTTCACTCAAGCGACTAGAGGCTGAACAGTGAGTTTTCGGAGACCGCGGTTGCTGTGAAGTCTAGCCGTTACTTTTTGGGACATATTGTTGTCGCTGGTGAAGAAGATTTCTTTCCATTTTCGAAAATATAAGAGATTTTGTTGGAAAATTTAGATTCGACCAATTATTAACCTTTGCTCCAACCTAGAGAGCCCAACAAAGAGTAGATCAGGAGACCAGAGTTCAGAGACCTCAAAAGGGAGACTCAATCTAAGGACGTCGGACCAGGTTCTCGGCTCCAGAGAGGACATCAAGATCTCGGTCTTGCTACGCTCTCGACATAACGAGATACTCCGTTTTATTCTCTCTATTTCCTGGTCCATCTCGCCTTGCAGCTTCAAGTAATTCTATATCAATATCATCATCGCATTTCCTTGTTATTCAATCAACCCGCTTAGATTTATGCCGCCAGAGCTATTCTCAATTGCACTTCCGGTAACCAAACTCTCAAAAAATCGAAAATTATTAAAAACAATTTTACATAAATAAAAAAAAAATCCTGATTTTTAAATCCCGATTGTTAAAACTCTTTCACTTTGGCAAAGTCTTAGAAAACTCGTGAAAAAATTTTCAGTCAACTCCCAGCGGTTCTCCGCATTGTTCTCTTTTTTTTCTGGTTTTCCCTTATGCAACAAAGTTAGGGATAAATCGCTTTTTCATGGCAATAAACAAGAACTTTAAAAAAAAAAAAGAAAGGGAAAAGGAAAAGGGGTGGAAGAAAAAAAGGGGAAAAAATTGGGAGACATCAAATATAAGTTTCATGATATTGAATTCGTCTGTCAGAATATCGGAAAAAGCGTGAAAACAAGAGTCACAAGAAAAGCCTCCCGTCCCTGACTGATGCAAGAATTTCATAATTTACAAAAAAATTCCAACCATTTCAATATTTTTATGTTTTAAGGAATTCGAATTCAGATTTTCTGGTTGTTGAGCGAATTTTCTTCTTTTTTAAGGGAGTTTGGATATATAAAAAAAAAATCCAATACAGATTGAAAAACCACTCAAATGAAAAAAAAAAAAGTCAGATGTTTTAGTGTATTTATACAGGACGAAGTTTACTTCTTTTCAGCGACGAGCTGGTCCTGACAGGCATGGAAATATGGCCAGCGAAATGGGATGAGAGAGAGAAAGTAGTGGCAGGAAGGAGAGAGAAAGAGACAGAGGGAAAGCATGTGGGGTTTTTGAGGGGGACCGTTGGGTGTTATCGCTTATGGAACGGAGAAGAGGCGATGACCAGGGCATCATGATTTACTCATGAAACCGTTTATCCAGATCGTGCTGCCATGAATCTTCTGTTCGATACCGATCGGTTCCTTATATGACTTGTTACATGTTCAGATTGGTTTCTAGTCTTTCGGGTTTAGCGATCGATTTACCCCGTTCGCCTTTGAAAATATAATCAGATTTAATAATGTTAAAGCTCGTGAGAAGCCCCAAAGATAATTTTAATTCGGATAATATTACTGTCTATTATCTAATTATTCGGAAAGATAATCTGTATGCGATTACTATTGAATAGTTAATTATTTCAATGCGTGATTGACGTTTCTTCGGCTTCAAATTTTCTTATAAAGTAAACGGCAAATAGTTCTGCAATGGAGAGATATATTTTGGGCACATTGGAAAGGATCCGAGAGCAAGTTAGAGTGATGGACATAGTGATGTATGCTGCGGAGCTAAAACGGTGACGAGTGGTCCTTGTGGCCAGGCAGGATTAGGAGAAGTAGGGATCTTACCGCGATTGAGTCCGTGACTCTCAGTCGGTAGAGCAAGAGACTTAATGGGTTTGAGGCTCCAGTGGCCTGCTAGATAGGAGCCTAATAGGGCTGCCACTGGGTAAAATGGCGTGGAGTTTGATGGGCGCCAGTTTTGAATTCAAAAGCGAACATCGCGATCGGCAGATTTTTCCATTCGAACTCACTTTTTGAAAGAAGGATTGCACGAGTGATTCCAGTCACAAGTACACCAAACTCACAAGCCTCCAAGATTCGCATTTATCAAGTTTCACTCCCGCATTCAGACTCGGTTATCGATTTCCAAGAATTTCCCATTATTAATAAATATTAAATTCATATTCAACAAAAATGATTTTCAAGGTAAGTTCAAATGTTTACATTCTCGCTTTAAAACTTATAGATTTGTCAAAAGCTTTCGCTTCTGGATTAATTACATATTCTTCGGGTGTAGACGTGTAAGCTCTTCTCTTCAAATTTGCTGACTGGGAATATACGCCAGAAATGAATTTTCCTCCAATGAGTAAAGTAAACTACATCATTTCTTTGAAAACAAACAATTTTCCTTTCCGTTTATTTTTTCTCTTTTTTTTTCCTCTTCCTTCTTTTTTTCGTCTATCCCGGACAAAAAGATACGAGATCCGGGTGATTAAATACATGTTCGATTTTGCGGTTTTTTCTTCCCTCCTCGATTCGTAACATAGAACGTATGGGTTTTTTTCCCGCTCCTCTTGATTCCTCGTTGTTTCGTATTGCAGCCAACAACTTTTTTTCTTTCTTTCGGTTTAAAAATCCAGGAGAGTAAATTGAAATGAAGTCGGGTAGAGAGAGAAAGAGAAAGAGAGGAACGCGATGATAAAAAAAAAGTGGGAATTAAAGGTTTTATGAGATAAGAAAATAAAGATAAAATTTTTGGTGGGAAAAACAAAAGTTACGATGGAAAAGCTGAGTCAGCGAAGAGCACGTCATCGCTGCCACCTGGCGTCGAATATTGTCGACAATTCTCGGCTCAATTCCTTCCCCACTTCCGTTCCGGACGCCACGTTTTCACTTTGGTAGTAACTTTTTTTTTTTTACACTTTTTTTATATTCCCTAAACTGTCTTTTTCTTTCCGATTTTTCTTCTTTCGTCGTCTTTTTTTCTTTCAGCATGATGAATAAATTACGGTGTCTTTGTTGAAAGTTGTGCATAGCATTTCTTGGATTGTTGTAACGATTATTGGGCATCGGGTATGCCGAAGACTTTGGACGGGTCAAGGAGTTTTGGGAGGGAGTTCAGCAGCCGAAGTCGGGAATCTGCCGAGAAGTTGCTGATCTTCGAAATTAAGAAGTCGTATTTTGGGGCCAAAGCGAGATCAAGGGAGGGGGTTTTTAAGGATGCGCTCGAATGAAGAGATCCGTAGGCTCATGGGGCAGCCGCTGATCACTAGTATGATCAAGTCACGCCAACTGCAATGGGTAAGCCCTCTGTTGGGAGGACAACGTATTGAAGGATGCGAGTCGATTAGGAATCCACGACTGCTCGGCCACCTGCCAGGGTAAAGTCGTCTGGAAGGGGATCTGCGTTGCGGCGATAGAGCTTCAGGCTCTGCAAAGCCGAAGATAGATGAATCGTTCAGCAGTGGTTTTCTCCCCTACGAGCTGCGGTGAGCAATATAGGGCTGCAGGTCAAAGGAGAGTACCTCAAGATGCCAAAAAATAGGAGACAACGGCGAGGCGAAGTATGTTGAAGATCTGGAGTTTAAGAGCGAAGCCATCTTTAGGAGAGCTGTTTTCTGGTGGCAGCGGTGCACGTTTCAAAATCAAGACCAAACTATCCCACAATGCTCTCAAGTAACGTCGCTAAACAGATGTCAGTCCGGTAGATCTCGGCGGCTGCAGTGTGCGGGGCACCAGAGGTATAGGCAATCGCGATAAATATGATAATTAGCCTATTGCCCAAAAGCAAAGTTTATACTGTATATTTTAAATTTTGCCTTTTCATTCAAAGAAATAATTTTGCTATGAACAACATCCGACAATTTAATCCATCCTGGCTCATTCTTCCATGTGCTAAAACTCCCCATTTTTTCCATCTATACTTAAATATATGTTTTTAAAAACGAATCAATGCAAAATAAAGATGAGGTGTGCGAGACACGAACAGGGAATAACCCTTACATTCGACATGGTCCCGGAATGGAAGGTGGAATGAGGCCCGACACGAGTTCCACTGTCATTCTAAGTCATCAATCACTGCAACCTAGGGTGCAATAGTAATGAGATCCTCTCCTAAAACTTTACAAATTGACTAAACAATTAGCTGTTCATTGGGAACCGATATATCGTTTAATTGAAATTTTTCTCCTCTTTTTTTTTTTATTTTCACCCGACTGATCCAGGAAGGGAGAGAGGAAACTGACAAAAAAAACACACACACACACGTGACATTTCAACTTAATTCTTGACGCCGGATTTCAAACCTTTTTTTTTTCCTATATAAATATAAAACACGTTAAATCGATTGTAAAGAGGATCCCGAAAAATGGGTCAAAGTGAAAGTCACCTTTATATTATATAACTGGGGAAAATATTCAAAACCGAAAAAGGGAAAAAGAGGTGAACAAAATTCCTCTCCCGACGAATTTTAAAGTGATTTAGATGTTGGAATTTACTATTTTCCTATAAAACGAACATAACTTAAGTGATGTTTACACACAAAGACAAAGAGAGAACGAAGTTATTTTCCCTCGAAGCAAAGAACATGAGGAATGTTTTGTTTCTATAAAAGACAATGATGCCGCCCGCCCGCAACTTTTCGTTCCTGAAGCCTTTTAGCTACGGCAAATATTTTTGCAAGGGAAAAAGGGGGGAAGGTATTTTGATAGTTTAATTTCACACACACGGTCATGATAGCTGCTACGCATCCGGGACGATGGAACCCATAAATCCTCCTAAAAAAGAATGGATCTTTTGGCGTGGTAGCATGGAGTTTAAACCCCGGTGAATGTTCATACAATGTTTCCTGTTATGTTTATCTGCGTAACATTGGATTCTACGTCGTCTTTTCGTCGCTTTAAAATCGTTAAAAGCGTAATGTTTTAAATTGATCGCCAATCCTCAGGGCAGTTGGCTACCACCTGTTTTATTTCTTTTGTATTGGTCAGGAATCTCTTGCAGCAAAAAAATTAAGTCTTGTTCTTGTCTTGTCTCGCTCTCGCAAGACAAGACTCATTCTTGCAGTCTCATCCATCACTAAACCTCGCTGCTATACTTTAAATCTGACCGGACATCAACACTAAGCTCTATCGACTCTACTAACAAACTTTTAAGTTCGAAATTCTTTTAAAATCCTGTTTAAATCTAAAAACTGTGACTTTAATAACTTTATAACAAAAAATTTGCCGATAAAGTATGTCGTTGATCACTTTCCGGGATTAAGTTTTTTTCTTTCTTTTTCAACATTTCCAGATAACCCGTTTGGCTTAATGGAGGTAATTAATCTGAAACGAAGCTCTGAGTCAGCGATTCATCGCATACCCGAAGTTTACATTAACTGAATCGAAGGAAAAGGTACACTTTGGAGCGCGAGTCTTGTATAGTTTATCTCAGCTCGTCAAGACGCTGCCTTTCACAATGTTACATGAATTTATATTGTTCTCGTAGCGATTGTCTTTCCCAACCTTTTGCCTTTACAGCTTTTCATTTTGTTTCGAAAATCATTTTCGTGGATTAAATCCGTGCGAAAGTTGTACCCGACGAACCTTTTTTTTTTTTTTGTGTCTTTCTCTCTCCTCAAACATCTATTACTTGAAAAAGGTTTATCTGGAAATGTAGAAACCGATCTTTTTTTTTTTTTTTCGGAAAACGCACGTTAAAGTTTCAACGTGAGAAGAGGGGGTTGTAAAAAGGGGGGCGGGGAAGTATTTTCAGGAGATAAGAGGCTGATCTTCGTGAGAAATGTCAATGCGTCACCTGAAGCTTTCGACACTTCTTAAAAGGCCAGGTTAAGTAACTTGGCGTTGGCTTTTATTTCTATTGAATCCTTTTTTTTTTCGGAGGAGGGGAGAAATACAGAATTAGTAGGGAGGAAACACGTTTATAAATTATTCAAACGGATTTGAATGGGTAATGTAATTGAAGATCCAACTTAAACAAAATAAAATTTTTAGCTGAATTGCCATGAGGAATTTTGGGGAGTCACTGCCAGTGACTCCCCAAAATTCCTTGCCAGTGACTCACTGGTGGTGTTCGCTTTTTCAAAACCAGGAAAAAATCAAAAGAGAAGAAAAAAAATGTTGAAGAAAGTTTGTGCTTTTTAAGGTTTTGGGTGGGGTGCCCCCCTCAAAATATACCAAGGAATATACTGCAGAATATTGTTTACTTTATAATTTCATTAGGTAATAAAGTTCATAGTTCATATGTTATCCTCCTGTCTACTTTGAAACTTACAGATAAGGACGTTGCCTAGACTTTAAAACTTGTTTTTCTCTCTGAGGCTTTAGCAACTTTTCAAACTTGAGAGAAAATCAATATGTAGTATTAAACAACATTCGTATTAATTAATTACAATCCCATTTGTAGCTTAATGCTTTTTAAATATACGAGATTTTAACTATGTAGATTTGAGGGTTATTGGTGACTAAAAATTTTGGGAAAAGTTTTGTATGCACCGATTATAGCTAGGGAGCCTAGTAGGGAGAGGACACTTCGGTAAGTTGTCTGCTACACACGAGATTACCATGATCTTGAAGTGGACGGAAAACATGGCTTAGCGAGAAAAGACAATGGCTACCACTTAGCATCCTCGTCGCGACTTTATATTCTATATTATGGTCGCTCATTACCAACAAACCGGAAAACCGAAACTCGATGATTTTTTTAAAACTCAATCCGGCCAGTTCCATCCTGTCTATTCCTCGCCATTACCAAATCTGTTTTCGTGAACTTCGAGCTGAACCAGGTGAGCCTCAACCAATAAGTCTCCATGTAGCCTCCGAACATCCTCGCAGGTTTCCCCAAGATCGTCAGCCCTTAATATGCCCAGTGATGGTCATACTACATTCTATGTTAGAAAATCCTTTCAACTTTCCCAAACCAAAAAAAACTAACAATCCCACATTGGGCGCCGCTCTAATACTAAAATTAATCCGCTATTCGGATGGTAATTAATTTATTGGACTAGGGAATTTTTCCATTGTTCCAAGAATTCTTTTACAATCCCATAAAACGAATGCATCAAAAATCGAATACAATACAACGTCAATACTCATGTGCTGACACAAAATATTCTCAAAGCAACCCAGGATTGTGAAAGCTTTTCCCAATCTCTTTTTCTTTTTTTTTCATTTCCAGAGCAATATTTCTCATTCTTTTTTTGAATATTTCAAAGGTGCTTTCTTGTGACATGATTATGTTCGAGTATGACACATTCAACAAAAAAAAAAAAGAACACGGAGAGGATTATTTCATATAAGATACGTATTTTTAACACATCTGAAAAGGTGTTGCTAAAAAGGGAGCAAAACACATGATGAAATTTTGAAATATCGCTAAATCCATGTTGCTTTTGGTCATGTCCATGTGGTTTGTTAGTTGGCACACAAAGCATATTTCCATCATTTTATATAGCTTTGTTAAAACGTTTGCGGTCGCATTCATATAATTCTTCTTCTTGTTCTTCATTCCTATTTTACAAAAAACAAGCTTTTCAGGTAACTCGCCGGACATAAAAAGAGTCGGTTTCGGCAACAAAACAAAAAAAAATATTGAGGTACAAAAGGAAACCCGGAGAGGAGGAATAAAACTGCATATTTTTCTTTCTTTTTTTTTTAAAGAATTGTTTTTAAAAATTGTAAATATATGCAAAAGAGTTTGAAACAGGCGGTAAACACCAGAAGAAAAAAAGCTGGAAACTAAAGGCGAAGTGTCCCGGAAGAAGGGAGGGGGTCTGCATTGCGGGTAGCCCGAAAGGAAAACGCGTTATTTATTAGGAAGACAGCTCGGGGCAAGTTTTAAAACTTCGGACAAAGACCTGTTTGTATATGAGAAAGGGGGGAATATCTTTAAAATGACCCGTGCGTATGACATCTATAACAAGGCCTAGTTTATCTTTCAAGATAGCGTGATGAAGGTGCTAAAAAAGTAAGATTTCGTTTCAAAAAAAAATTGTTACAAGGGTGAAATGTATCCTTCATTGTTTAAAGAGCTTGTGATTGAAGAGCTTTCGTCGTAGCTAAAATAACGTTCCAAGTAATATCCAAACATTAGAGAATCAAAACAACACCACAAGTTCAACAATCTCACTATCCGATTATAGAAACTTAGCTCTTGTTCCATTCATTTTACGTAGTGCTTAGGGAAAGGGTATTTTATGTTATGCGTATTTGTTAAAAAAAATGTTAATATGCTTTTGAGATATGTTTTGAGGTCTAAAAAAGGAATTTTAGATTTTAAGTCAGTTGGTCAGTCTCGTGCCTCTAAAGGTAAAATGCCGAGTTTGCAATTGGGAATCTAAGGGTCGATTCCGTTCTGTAGCTCGGATTTTAATCCGCCAAGCTGGATTGAAGTCTAACTAAAAAAATTCGTCTTCAAATTAAAATCGATCCACGAATTTTATTTTTTATTTTTTAAAAAAAATTCTCATATAAATAATAAACATCTCATTCAAAAAAAAAATCTTCCAAGCCAATCCCTTATGAATAAAAAAAAAACCTCATAAAGATTTTCCTTCGACAAATACCCACGAACCTTATTGATGGAAAAAGAAGTCGATTAACATGGGAAAACTTAAAAAGATATAAACGAAACCTGATATCAACATATTTTATCTAAAAAAAAAAAAAGGTTTCATCCTCCGCACATCATATACATTTGAGAAGAAAATATTGAGGTTTGATAGAAATCAATGATGACTTCAATCGAAGCTTTGAAGTCGTATGAAAATTCATCGCTTGGGGAGGTATTCTATTTGATATACAGTTATATAACCGCGTTCTGTCACTCTTGAAATCGATCAACATTTTTTTCAATTTCGAACAAAAAATAAAAATAACGCACTTATCCGAATTCCATACGGAGACATTCAATCCTTTATACACAATCGCGACGTGAACTATCACTAAAACAAAAACTACGAATGACTGTAATATTTTTTTTTTTTTTTTTTTTTAGAAAAATAAAAACGAGCAATGAAAGATGAAATCATTAATCACGTGATACATATAAATCAGCTTCACGCACATGGTCCATTAGTGTCCACTCAGTCCAGAAGCACTGATGACAACATAATAATAGGGACGCGGGAATCCCCTTTTACCCTGGAATAAAATATTGCTCCTGGTCGAAACCATATGACTTGACTTTTCGATCGCCCGGCTAATTCAACTGAATAAACGTCATTAGCTCCGCGATTAAAAACTCCAGAAATTATTTTTCGGAAGAAAAATTAAAAAGAGCGCAATAAAAGATCGAAATAACAAAAGCGGGGAAAATAATAGAATTTTAGCGTTTTAATTGAAGGGACTGGCAAAACCATGAAGTGCGAGCGAGGAAGAGAAAATAAAGTTTACACTAAGAGGAAGGGAGAAAGAAAACGGGGGATAAATGAGAAGCGGTAGTCCATATCTGTTCAGAAAACGGACGGGAGCCATTAGCGCAATTAAACTTCTTGACCCCTTCTTTAACGAGCTCCCATTAATTAAGAGAGTCTTCGTTTTACGCAGAATCAAATCTTATATACACGCGCTAGACTGTATCCTCGATCGGCCCTCCTCTCCCATCCCCGTCATTGTTCCTGTTTATTTAATTAAAAGTGGCAAAGTTCAATTCAGGTGCATGATAATAACGCGGGGGGAACTGTTAAAATGCTTTCAACGGCAGGAAGAAAATAGAATTAGTGTGAAGGTATCCACTGATTGTTTCGACCCCAGATATTTTGTGATGGGTTAAGTGAAAGGGCATCCGATAGCAATAAACTAGGCCATATGTCTCTGTCAAAGAAAGCTCTCAGTCAATACCCCCGAAAAGGGCCCTTTTACTCTCCCGAACGGTTGAGACGTTCAACGTGACAGCCACGCGTCAATACATTGAAACAAGCCATGAATCATCTACTGCTTAATTCTGTCCGTTCTACAGCTTTTCCCTAAATGAAATTTTTACTTGTTTTTTTTTTTTAAAAAAAAAAAGGGTTCCTGTGTTATTTTTTTCTGAGGATTTTTTTGAAGGGAAATATTTCTGGAAAGTGCGTTTGGAAAGTTTCAAGCCCTGGAGGGAAAATTTTAGGGAAGAGCTCTTGCTTGATGGGATTGGCCGGAGTTAATGTAGTTATACAGCTCATGAGTTGAGGAAATTTTTATTTTCGAAGGAGAAATCGTTTCGAGAAATCAGCCGACTAGACGTTTGGCTGTACAGAGCCTTGTAAATGCCCCTTTCCACCGCCGCCCAAGATTGCAGTCTCTAAAACTTGATTTTGCATTCGTGGTTTCTACGAACTTGCGCCTGTTTGGTCACGAGGTCAAGCATGGGCCCAAGAATCATACACAGGATGCGGTTTTCGAAACTACCCGGGGAAAAAGGATAATATACTTAGTTATACTAAAATTACGAAATCTATATAAAAGTTTATACCAAATTGTACCAAGATTGGTGGTATAAGCATCTGTAAACCATATACATTGATACATAACTCAAAATTTTAGATACAATTTTTCTAAAAGTTTGTTTTTTTCATAAAAAAATTTGAAAATTTTTAGCACACATATTTATATTACAATATAAGTTTCTCGCGTGTTTCTTATACCAGCTTAGGGGCCGTTCAAATATTACGTAAGCATGGGTTAGGCCCTTTTTGCACGCCTAAGGGGGTTTCGCCTATGCTTAGCTTACTTGAGTTCGGAAATTTTAGACCCCCTCCCCCCCCTAAAATGCTTACGTAATACTTGAACGGCCCCTTATACTAGTTTATACCACCAATCTTGGTATAACTAGGTATATTTTCCTTTTTCCCTGGGTACTCAGAACAAAATTTGACATAAACAAACTCTTTTAAGAAGAATAAAAAAAAACTTCTTACTTTTTCAAGAAAACAATTGAAAGGTCAGAATATTAAAAGAAAAAAAAAATTTCCCTTTTTACCTTCTTTCCCTTATTCCCAACTGATCGGAATCGGCGAGGGGGGAACACGAACGTCGAAATAAAAAGATATTATATAAGGTAATGGATATCAGGCGGTATAAGGCTACTAAAACATATCGCTTTCCCGACTTCTGAACGATTAAACCGATTTCATCTCGTTTATGTAATTTATTTCTGTCATTTGTTCCATTTCAATTTTTCAATTTGATCCCCGATGGAAAAGAAGAAGAAAAAAAAACCGAGTCGCTAAACTTTTATAGCCGATATGAATTATGGGCAAGTGTATTGATGTGAAGGGTTGAGAAGGGACATTAATGGATATGAATATCATTTTCGACGGAAGCAATTCCGTGAATGGTAAAATATTAGCCGAAATGTGGCTCAAGATTTTTACGTCTCTCTGCGAAGAGAAAAAAAAAAACCTTTTGGTTGATCACCTAACGGGGGGAAGAAGAAAATTCCCGTTCGATTTCTTTATCTTTCAATCTTTGAATCCGTATATAGCAAAATTGAAATTTGCGGTCAGGCGATCAGTAGAAATTAATTAGCGCGAGTGAAAAATGACCCGTTCCCCTAGTAAAGGACAAAGTTTCGACTTTGTTAAACAACTGCATCGTCATTAATCTTAAACCCATTTTGGATTCAAGTACATGTTTCTTACAGTAAACAGATTCCGGGGTTTCCTTACCATGAATATTGAACATTTGAAAGCATTGACTTTAATTTATTTAACCCCCCACGTAGTTTACAATTGTGAATAAAATTCTTGAGGGAAGTATTGTTTAAGAATTGTCCAAACAAAACTAATTGACAATGAAAACAAACAGTGTCACTTATTGTTTTTTATTTACGGGGATACGTAAATTAATTTTGGCATTGTTTAGCTAAAGACGTGAGTTCCATATGGCGAGAAATATTTTTCGGGGGCAGAGGAGGAAGAAAAAGCAGAGGATGGTATGTTTGAAATAGATAAAAGTATAGATTTCAGTGTGGGAAAAAATTGTGGAAGTGAAAATGTTGCCGGTTTATGCCGTCGAGCTGTCAAAATATCGATTTGCTATATATAGCAGAATTTGGGGATATAAAAACATTCTGCGTTTTATGTGAGTGGGAGAAAGAAGAAATTTGAAAGCATCTAATATTAATTTTAAGAGTTAATAGGCAATTTGAAACATTTTTAATATTTTTCAAACTAAGCAAAAAATTCTAAGAGCCCGCCAAAAACGAACCATGCAATTAGGACGTCACAACTGAATCGGATCTTTTGTACCTATTGGTGAAATTTTCGCACCAGAAAAATTAGCCAATGAAATAAGAGTTAATTCAGTTATGACGTCATAAGCCCAAACATGGCGTGTGGTTGTTTTTGGCGGGTTTTTTAGAATTTGAATTTCTAATTGGATTTGTTGCTTTGTAAAATCTTTTCTCGATGTCTGAATGAACGGACATTTTTTTTATAATTTTTCTAAAATTAAATTATTATCACGAGTGTGGAATTCCCCTAAATGGTACAATTTTTAATATTTTAAGCTTAAAACGGGCCAAAATATGGACGATATACATACTGGAATTATTTTCCTCAGATTCCATATGGAATCGATGGTCGGTTCAATCTCAGGTACCGAAAAATTCAATATGAAATTCAAATTCTAAAAATCCCGACAAAAACAAATTATGCAATCGTGACGTCACAGCTCTTTAGTTATTATTGGTGGAATCTTTGCGCCGAAAAATTCGCCAATGAAATAAAAGAGTTTAACTCATGACGTCATTAGCCCAAACATGGCGTGTAAAGAGGCTGAAAGGAGAGAGTCGCCAACTAAATTGCTGCTTTTTAATTGGCTGTGACCAAATGGAAGTGAAGCACCGAGCAGCAGAAATCGTATGACGTCACCACCAATCAACAGATGGCAGTTGAAAACGGATTTTGGTCCCAGCCAATGAGAAGCCAGGATTTCGAAATATAGAATTGGCGACTTTTAGGCTCTCAAATGGCGTGTAGTCGTTTTTGGCGGGCTTTTTAGAATTTAAATTTCAAATGGAATTTTTTCGATGAATTTTTTTTTACTAGGTCTAAAGAATTCTAGGATCTGTGAATGTTTTCTTTTATGCAAGTAGCCTATTCTCCAAAATTTGAATAAAAAATAGGAATAGTCTCCAATTCTTGCCTTGAAAAACAAAACGAACGCTTAAAGAAAACACCTAAAAAAAAAAAAATTATTCACTTTGCTCACGTATTTGTTTTCTGTCGCGTCACGAGAAAAGCTCATCATAAAAGAGAAATAAAGCTGGGAAATGTAAGAAGTGATACTAATTGTCCATTCTCTTGGGATTCAAATCATCGAAGAGAACGCGAAACGCTTCCGGCTTTTTTCCGTCGAGTTCATTTTAAGAAAACTCCCTCAGAAACCTTTCTTTGTCTGCAAAAAAATCAACATCTTACGATAAAAGACGATGGATATTAAGAAAATATGTTTCAATCTATTTCAAAAGCTTATGATATCAGTCATCTTTTATTTTATACGTTGATTAGATAAACGACTAAGAACAAGAGAGCGTCGTCGTTTCGTATATTTTACCTCCTTCTAAGGGTAAAAATTTTTTCAAATTAAATCATCCTCAATTGGCAATTCCATCGCACCTTTTTTTTTCTCCTTCTTTTTCCTTTCTTTAAAATCCCCGCAAACGAAAAGGGGGAAAAAAAAATTTCAGTAGTAAAAAGCCCAAAACGAATGAGAGAGAGAATGAAGTTGTCGGAGCTATACTATACTAATTTATGGCTTTAGTTTGGGTGGCTAAATGGGTTAGATTGGATTACTCCAGAGGGAACATTGTGTACTGAAAGCAATCTTTTGAGAAACACCAGTGAATTCAATTTATCTACTCTTTGTATTTTCTTAATCTTTTCATTTGTCTTATTGAATGTTTACCGTGGTCTGTTTGCTCTTATTGTTTCTCATCTTTTCTACTTTTTCCCTCCTTTTTCTCGAGGTTAAGCAAAATTTAAAAAAAAAAAACCCCGCGACGTATTTTGATGTTTTAGAAAATAAATTATTCCGACGTTTTTGAGATAAACGTTATGAGAAAGAGCTTGCAACAATTAAATCTCGTTAATTTAGATAACAACTAAAGTTTATAACTCTTGATTGTGTTATCGTTGCAACGTTGATGCGTTTTAACGTAACAACAAACGCGGGTTTTAATAAATATCAAAATGATAAAATCCTAGTTTGGTTGATTTTAGGAGTTAACTCAAGTTGGATTGGATTGCCCGGAGCTAAACAGTCGGTCGTTATTTTATATTTTTTAGAATTATTAATCTTTTGAGTTTTTCCTTTTCGAATTTCGTGATGTTTCGTATGCTTTTGTCGCTAATTCTATCAGAGAAGCTTTTTTTTTTTTTTTTTTTTTTTTTGATTTTTTTGTTTACTAATGAGATCCCCACTTGCTGAGATTAAACCCTAAAGCACCCACACGCAAACACGATACGTATGGGGAAAGGCAATGGTGGTTCAGTGATTAAAAGGATAAAAAGGAAATGATGCTCGTGATGTCATTTAAAAAAAAAAATATATGGATGAAGAATGTGAGAGTGAAAAATTTGCAAAGTTAGGCCAGTTTTATATGTGAGGGTTAAAAGTGCTCAAGGTTCCTTATTATGTTATTTGACATCGAAAGCTAGGCAGTGAAAAGTCGGCTTGGGTGGCTTGAGGTTAAAAAGACTCGGAGAACAATAGGCAAGATTTTGCGGACCTGGAATTTGCCCGGACAATGTAAATAGAGGATATCAAGAAATGAGATCGGCAGAGGAGACAACTTCTCACACTAATCGATAGAAGACTGCACTGGTTCTAGATTGGGAGCCTAATGGCTAGGCCAGCCATGATGGTCGCCATTCCCGTTGCGGGGAGGCACTCTAAGAAGAACCTTCCTTTGCTCCGGCGAAATAAAGTCAGGTTTTAGGCGAAAAAATTGCAGTTCGTTTCTGAAACTCATAAACATAGAAATGTTTAGAATTTCATCCGGGCCCGAAAAAAATTAGATATTTGTCTGTGACGCTTGGCGGGAAAAGTTTAAATTTTTTCACTCATCGATACATTTTATCGACAGTGGACAATGCAGCCAATCAAGTTCTCTAAACATTTATTGTTAATGTTAATTCTTCGATCAAAATCTAAGATTAAGCAAGAAAAAATTCAGCGAAAAATGCTGGACAATATATATTGGGAGATGCAATTTGATCTGAGGAATCGATCGTGACTAGCTAGAACACTCAGCGTTTCCATTTGAGAAAGATAAGATTGAATAACTAATTTCAGCAAATAGCCTTAGTCAAAAATACATCATTTTTAGTGAAATATTATTTCCCCACGCTTTCTAGGCGGAAACTAGATTTTAAAAGATGTGATTTGATGCTACGAATCCGCCTAGAGTGCATGGGAAAAATAATATTTCACTTAAAATGATGGATTTTTGATTAAGGTTGTTTGCTAAAATTAGTTTTTCAAACTTATCTTTCTCAACTGAAAACGTTGAGTGTTCTAGTTAGTCACGATCGATTCTTCAGATCAAATTACACCTCCTAGTATATATATTGTTCATATTATGGCCCATTTTAAGCTTAAAAAATTAAATATTGTAACGTTCCACTCACACTTGTGATAATAATTTAATTTTAGAAAAATTAAATGATTACTGAGACACCCGAATGATAAAACTACTTTCCGCAGATCATAATAAATGGCTATTTATATTCCTATCATAAGGAAAAATATTTCTGGCCCATTTATTTTTAACCCGGGCCACATTGCGAATTTGAAAAATTAGCCATAAAAAAAAATAATACGAGGCATAACGCATTGATATTCAAATAAAGGAAGCGGCGTAAATATTTCACGTATGAAATATTAAAATATTTCCAATTAAATCGCTTAAATGGAAGATCAATACACTGGACGACTCGCAATTTACATTTCCACAATATGAAAATTCTGATTATTGAAACGTTTTTGCCATTTACTTTCATTGCTATGTGACTGAAAAAAAAAAATCTCGAAAATTATTTGGTGAAAAAAACTTTTTGAAAATGTTCCCCCGTTACCACTCAATCTGATCTTTTCATGCAAACATAAGTTTTTATTTTCGAGGGGGTGAATATAATTTTTTTTCTCCTCCTTCTTCTTCTTCTTCTTCTTCTTCAGGACATCGAAAGTGAAACGAACCGTTGTTAAAAATTGTAAGATTTCCTTTTGAAGGCATGAAATGAAGTTACCCCTGGAAGCAACAGGCACTGACAAGTCTCCCCAAGTAAAACGAAGGGGCGATGGAAAAAAAAAGAGGGAGGGAAGGGAAGAGGTTAGAGGAGGAACAATGGCCGCTGACTCGCTGACAGCATCTTCTCCTGCTCGCCCCATTCTTATTTATACAATGAAAATAAATTTGTGTAGCTTCTTTATTTTTTTCCCTTCGCCTCGACTTGTCTTAAAAACGAATTCTTTTGGTATTTTCATTTTGTCAAGTCCAGGACTCAACTTGTCACACGACTCCATTCCATTTTACAGGCAGGGGCGAATACGGATTTAAAATTTGACAATTTTAAACGGGATTTTTGTTGAGGGATTCATTTTTTGGGATAAGAGGTCGAAAAATTTCAGTGAAACGTCGAAAGGAGTAAAGTATCACAGAAAAACGTTTTTTGGTCAAAAAGACGGATTAGAATTGTTAATTCTTTTGTAACCCTATCGACGCCCCTATTAAATTTGAAAACTAGGGTTTTCTAATATTGTTTCTTATTCTTTTATTTTATTTTTCTCTTTAGCAAGGAAGCGAAATGATTACTCTTGACTATACCAAACCGTGACAGCTTAAATGTCACAAGTTGGGCAACTGGACGACCGTTTACTCCCCCCCTTTATTTCTCCCTCGTCCTTTTCGACGATTTATACTGTCGTTATCTGTTTTTATAAAAGGGAAAGAATTTTACTACAGATTAAGGCAATCAGGAATATTTGAAGATCCGATTGTTGATTTCAAGTTCAAAAAATTCTACCAAAGACAAATGGATCATTTAATTTAAGAGAGATCAATGCATGGATTGAATTATAAAAGAAAAATTTTTCAGGCAGACTGAAGAGATGGATGCTAAGATGAAATGTTGGAAAGTTGGCCTTAAGGCCACTCTGGACCAAAAAGCTGGGCGGTGAGATCAACGGAAGCCACAGAATGGATGAGTGAATCCTCACCAGTAAATAACAGAAAAAGTCTCTAATAGAAACTTAAGGGCCAAAAAGTAGCAGAGAGAGCCGGGAAACTTCAGTAAGAAAATCACGACCCAAAAACTATTCAAGAAAATGATCAAAAGTCAGAAAACGGCAGGTAAAATCTCGAACTACGGTCACTGTGGCCAGTAAACGGCACAGAGGAGTTCTAGTAGGAATACAAGAGCCAGATAATGGTTGAAAGCCACCACGATGAAGACATTGGCAGAAATCGAATCTAATAGATTTTCTCAGAGATTTAAAATTTTGCACCATCAAATTAAAACTTGAATATCGAAAACTGGCAATGCGGTACTTGAAATTTTAAAAACAATGGCATGCGAATGCGGCTTTGTGCTCAAGGTATTTTAACATTCCGAGAATAACCTTGATTGCGGGAAAACACTCTGGTCAAAACAATTCTCGTACAAATGATCCTTGAATAATTTAATATCTTCTCTGAAAGTTATAGTTCAACATTTGTAATTTCCCTAAAAAAAATTTGTTCGACAATTTTCTGAATCAGCTCTAGGAAAACTCTCTAAAATTTAATTTTTGAACTCTATACCCGTCAAGTATAGCATTCTTTCATGTCGTTCACGCCAGCCTTTTCCCTCCTTCCAAAAAAAAAAAAAGCAGCGAAAGTGTTTTCTATTTGAGAACCCAAAACGACAAAACTTAGAAAACAAAAGCCTCGGGAATAGGAAACCGAAATGGGGGGGGGGGGCGCTTTTCTGCATTCCATCACATATGACCTCCCTTCCTGGGTTGCTAAAAAACTCCTCCTCCATCCTTCCTAAAAAGAGAATTCTAATTTACATAATAATTCTGCTTGGTCAGAAAAAAATATCGTCGTGAAAAGAATGTTAGGAATGAATATTTTAAAAGCAGCATTCATCAACAAGTTTACTATGAATTTAATTCATCCTCTTGGTTATTTCCACCCTTCCACTGCTCCATTTTCTCCCCCTCCTTCTCGTGTTTATAAAAATAATTTTGTTCCGCAAAATGTTACAACGCGAAAAATAATAAAAACAAGAAAGGTAGAGTGAAGATTTTTGCTTTTTAGCGCTTTTAATTGGATTTTGTACTGAATGAGAATCAGAGAGAGCTTCTGCCTTATTATAAATTTAATTCTGTTAGGTGATACTTACTCGCGGTATCCTTTTTTTTTTTTTTTAATAACTCTCTTTGTTCTCCCATAATTTTTCCAGTTTATTTAATTTAATTTTAAGCGCTTGCAGTTGAAGAGTCTGGCCAGTTGGACGTATGCCTCATAGCCACAGGGCAGACTTAAGATACAAAAAAAATCTTAAAAACCCGATGTAATGTCTTTGTTTGTTTTTTCTCTAGCACGTCTTCCTTAGCTTCCCCTGCTGCCTCTGTGCTCTGTGATCCATCAGCCTGCGACTCCTTCTGCAAACATTGCTCCCTACTGTCTGCAATTCTTTTGCATTTAGTGAATACTACGCACGGCGTCTCTTTTGGTGTCTTCTGCTGTATCTCAGAATTGCTTTTTCCACAAACTTTTGAGCCCTTCTACACCGGCCTGAAGGTCCACGAGGTTTCTCAAACTCAAAGCTTTGACCGCCCCTTTTGACATCTTCATCCCAATCTTGACGTGCCTAGTGACCAAGTGCCAGGCCCTAACGGAAAAACTACTAAACTTCTAACACCAAAATATCTGCATTAAAGATTAAATAAAATCCCTCGGGCAGAAGGGAAAAAACGATCACCACAAAGACAATTTCCGAAATTTCGGCTGATAAAATCCTCCCATAATTCCGTAGGTCGGGTCTCCCAGATCCTATCGTTTTATGTAGTTATCGTTCTTAAACGGGACGGTCCGAATGTAATTGTTTTTTATGTAATTCTTCACCGAGCCGGAGTCGAAAGCGAAAGCCGGCAATTCCCGAATCAGATAGGCGATAAGGGTGATGAATTGTGGTGTTTTATTTTTAGAACTGATTCTTATGAATTTTTTCCCTCCTTTTTCTTTTCTTTTCATTTCTTTTCATTCTTTTCTTATATTCTTTCCCGACATTACTTTTTTTTTTAAAGATCAGAATTCTTTCTTGGGAAGATTCCTCGTCACTTTTAAAAAGAATCTAGAAGCAATATTGTTTTTCCAGACTTTTTACAGCTAAACACTCTTCAATATCCCCGACAATGTACTTAATTCAGATTCTTAACTTACGAAAATTTATTCACTAATGCGAAAAGGTCGAAGCTAACAAAGGACTCCTCATTCTTTCCTTTTTTTTCCACCCCCTTCTTCTTCCTACTCCCATTTACATCCACTTCTTACCTACTTCCTTCATAGAACCATCTTCAAGCGATTATATTTGACATAAGAAAAAAGAAAAGAAGGAGCTTAATCCTTTGGAGACGGAAAGGAAAAGAATCCTCGTTAAAAAACAATTGAAAACCTGTCAAACATTGCGTTCGGCTTCGTTGAAGGGGGGAGAGCTATCGGCGAGGGGGAGAGAAAGGGAAAGAGAGAATACGAACGAAGGGTAGAGAGCTAGGAAGAACCCATAAAAAAGATACGGAAACAAAAGATCGCTCTTGGCTTAAGTAAAAAGCTTAAGAACCTAGAGTACTCTTGTTAATAATCGGCTTCCGTGGGAGCCCTTCCCTTCGGCGGGGAATGCATCATGCTAATAACAAATTCTGGAAGTGATGAAAACTCCAATTATTTTCCACCTTGTCCAACAAGAAATGAAAAGAAAAAAAAATAACGGAAGTTAACAGTGATACATAAGCCTCAGTGGATATCACACCCGCCTGACACTCGGGAGATGTAGCGGTCGTATCCACGTTTCGAACCGAATTTTTTCTGACCCAAACTTCACCTAGGATCAATGTCATCTGGGTCATGTAAACCTGATTTCAGGAATGGGCAGATGGGTGGTAGCTTGAAATAAGAGACTAGGCCCAATTTGCGGCAACTAAATCTAATACTACATATCTTTAGAATCCAAAATTTTCTTAAAAATAAATCTTCCGCTTGATTTAATAGGGATTCCCATCAAACAAGAAACCGGAAACGCGAAATGGTTTTTCATTTCCGGTTGATCATGTACGAATAAATGGAATGGCTATTATCAATTATCACCTGCTCCTCACTGTGATTACTTTCCTGCTCTATTTTACAATAATGACTGTATTTTGACCATTAAAAGAAAAACAAATGCCGAAAGCTTTTATTCTTAAGCTTGGAGAAAGGATGGCATGAAAATCCTCTAGCCAATAAGATTTGTAGCCACCACGGCTTTTCAGCTCTTAAGGAGAGCCCTTACTTCACGGCGGTCCTCAAGCGAGGTAATAAGTCACTAAATTGTCAACAAAAATTAGCTTCGGAACTTCATTTAGGAAGGTTTGAACTATCAAAATTTACTGGAATCAAAATCCTACCTGATCGTCTTCGAGAAATATCTTGAGTTGAAGTTTGAATTTTGCAGTAGGGAGGTTCGCCATACCCAAACTCTTGCAATTTTGTTCCTCACATGATTATTTCTTTACTTTTGGTCTTAAAAAAGGATTCCTAAATTTTCAGATTTTTCTGATCACGTTTGGGGGCATCTCGAGGCCACTTTCTGCTTTAAAACCCAATTTTTTAGCCACTTTAAGAAATTATTTCTTAAAATCGTTTAGAAGTAACATAACGGTCCCAAAGAAACCTAATCTTATGTTTTCGAGACCGTAGAATCCAAAAATGATGGTACAATTGGTCACAACTGAATAGCAAATCGGCAAAATGAGTTTGGCCACAAGAAAAAGCGATTTTTCCCCCGAAAATATTTATATCTTCTTAATTTTTGATTACTGGATGAAATATTTTTTGATTAAATGACTCCTTTACATGATTTAAAGGTCCTAGGATTCGAATTTGACTGATTCAATCTCAGGAAAATGGCAAAATCAAATTTTGCCTCTTAAAAATAATATTTTTTTCCAATAAATCTCATACTTTCGTTAATTAATTCTTTCATATCGAAACTATACGGTCAAAGAATGTTCAAATTCGGACTCTGCAACCTTTTAATATATGTAGGAAACATTTTGCGACCTAACAGAAGCGATACGAAGGAATAAATTAAAGAAAGTATGAGATTTATTGGAAAAAAATATTATTTTTAAGAGGCAAAATTTGATTTTGCCATTTTCCTGAGATTGAATCAGTCAAATTCGAATCCTAGGACCTTTAAATCATGTAAAGGAGTCATTTAATCAAAAAATATTTCATCCAGTAATCAAAAATTAAGAAGATATAAATATTTTCGGGGGGAAAAATCGCTTTTTCTTGTGGCCAAACTCATTTTGCCGATTTGCTATTCAGTTGTGACCAATTGTACCATCATTTTTGGATTCTACGGTCTCGAAAAAATAAGATTAGGTTTCTTTGGGACCGTTATGTTACTTCTAAACGATTTTAAGAAATAATTTCTTAAAGTGGCTAAAAAATTGGGTTTTAAAGCAGAAAGTGGCCTCGAGATGCCCCCAAACGTGATCAGAAAAATCTGAAAATTTAGGAATCCTTTTTTAAGACCAAAAGTAAAGAAATAATCATGTGAGGAACAAAATTGCAAGAGTTTGGGTATGGCGAACCTCCCTACTGCAAAATTCAAACTTCAACTCAAGATATTTCTCGAAGACGATCAGGTAGGATTTTGATTCCAGTAAATTTTGATAGTTCAAACCTTCCTAAATGAAGTTCCGAAGCTAATTTTTGTTGACAATTTAGTGACTTATTACCTCGCTTGAGGACCGCCGCGACTTCTGCAAAAAACTTTAGATGAAGTTCTAGAGTTTTGGGCAAACCGGGCTTCATTAAAAGATCAATAGGGTCTTCAACTAGAGAGCAGCCTTCCACGGTAGAGTCACTTCAAGACTGAAGATTAAACTGTACTATCTCAGGTTTATAATTTACTAAGTGTGATAGCTTTATTTATTTTTTGTTAAAATCGCCATTACAATACAACTTCTTTTGTTTCTGTTTTTGATAATTCTAGAACATTTGGAACATTGGAACATCGGATGTTCGGGAACCTCACCGCTGTCTTGTAAAACAATCGCATGTAAATAATACGTCACCGATTGTGTTTATAAAAATGTAGAGAAAAATTGTCGAAATATAAATAATGGTTTTTACGAGAATTACAGGAACGATAAATTCTTAACACTAAGCGTTGCAGAAGCTAACATACGACACTGAAGTCAGTTACAAACCGGAGATAGTACAATATAACCTTCAGGTTTCGGCTTCATTAGCGACGCAGCAATAGAACTTCATACTCTGTACATCCAAAAGAAGAAGTCATTCATCTATTTTCTCCTTAACTTACCCTTATGGCGAATCTAGCCCTACAACTTCTTCTTTCAACCAATATCCATCCACTCCTGAACAAAGGTCTCCTTTAACCTTTGTCCCAGTTCCTTGTCTTGGGCTCTTTTGCAACCACTTAAGCCCTGCCTTCTTTACGGCTGCGAAACTTGAACGCTCAAAGTTGCCATGTTGAATCGTCTGGAAGCGTTCGAGATGTGGTGTCACAGAAGAATCCTTTGAATATCTTATACCCAGCATGTGACCCACGAGGAGGTCTTCCGTCGGTTGCACAAGGACCGCAAAACGCAGGAAGTTGGGCTACCTTGAGCATAAGTTGCGGAAACCCAAATACAGGCTGCTGCAGACCATCATAGAGGGCAAGATCGAGGGTAAAAGAAGACTTGGTCGTAAGAATCTCTCCTGGTTGCGGAATATCCGGAATTGGACCGGGTTAACCGTAGATGGCCGCCGATCATGAAAGACTCAAGGAGCTCGTCAGATAGATCGCTTAAGCTCATGTGCGAGCAGGGCACCCAAAGAAATAAAAGAAGCCCTCCCACCTTCTTAATGTCGTCATACCACCTCTTTTGTGGCCTACTGACGCTTCTTTTTGAAGCTCGAGATCATCATCTTACTATCCGTGCTGTCCACCTATCCGAATCCTCTCAGGCTGCATGACCTGCCCATTGCCACTTCGACGTTGGGCAACGCCTTGCAACATTATCGATCCTAGTCCGCAACCTTACTTCTCATAAAAACCCTTTTTTCCTGCTCCTGCACTTAATTGGTCGATAATCATTTTTATAATTCCAACCATAAGCATACAGTCGCCTTTCATGACAACTGTCCCGACTAACCAAAATATAACTGCACCTCACAAATGAACCCATTCATCATTTTCAAATAATCAACTATCTAACCGATTAGTCATCCATTACCCTGTTTTTTTTTTCATAAATTACATTAAAGATCACTTACAACAATACAATTGAACCGACCGTTTATTTTTACACACTAATTACACGGAACAATTATTATACTAACACTGACATAATAACATATTATTGATTTATTAGTAATGACGATATAATTATCTCGATAACGACTACTACAACTTTCGCGTTTTTCCCCTCCCGGACTTTATTGCCCAATTTATTTAATTAAAATAATAAAATTACTTATTAAAAGATTTAGCAACTCGCACAATCTTTTTTTTTCCTTAATTTTTTTCAAAGGATTAATCATTCCCCGTTAAACTATAATAATGTGCAACATCTGGTTCCCGCGACTCATACAGTTTATTCTCTAGAATTTGAAATTTCATTAAATTTTCATCAATATTATTGGCGTAATAGTAATTACTCGTTAAGTTGAAGAGAAGGGTGGCTTAGTGGAGTGAAATTAATTTTAAATATAAAATAATTAGCCCCCCGCTTTGACTTGATTAGGTCTGTATGGCGGTATAGCTTTGCGAATTTTAACATTTTGACTTTTTTTAGCTACATTTTTTTATATATAAAGTTTTCCGGAAAGGACGAAAAAAGAAAACGGGGGAAAAGGGATTAACCGCGTGGTGGATTGAACAACAGTTGATAGTGTCTGTCTGGTTTAATGAAGTCTTCTATTCTCCTTTACATTACTTCAATTTCTTCCGCCCGCCTGAGTGTATTTACCTGGATTCGTACTCCTGTTATCGTATGATAGATAGTGTAAATATTTTAACCCGTCTTTCAACTTCCTTTATACAACATCCTGCTTCCGTTCATCTTTCTAATTTGTAACGAAATGGGTAGGAATCCAATCAAAACTTGTGTACATATTGTAAAAGGAAATCGGTGTTTAATATAAACCTTTTAGTTTTATCGAGGCAATTAAGGGAAACTATTTCAAGTTTTTGAGGTTTTTGTTGGGCTTGAGTAGGACGAATGTAAAGATCGGGTTTTAAAATGGTTTCATTGCTTATGCAGAGACAATACTAGCCTCTCGGGTTTCTTTTCAAAATCTTCTGCCTCCCAGTTTTTTTCCCCATTCTTTTAGAATTTCTTGTCAAGCAAACTTAATTTATACTCTCTTGCTGAACAAATCTTTCCATAATTTTTTCTTGTTGAATAAATCTTTTGATAATTTTTTCTTGTTGAACAAATCTTTCGATAACTTTTTCTTGTTGAACAAATCTTTTGGTAATTTTTTCTTGTTGAACAAATCTTTTGATAATTTTTTCTTGTTGAACAAATCTTTTGATAGTTTTTTTCTTGTTGAACAAATCTTTTGATAATTTTTTTCTTGTTGAACAAATCTTTTGATAATTTTTTTCTTGTCGAACAAATCTTTTGATAATTTTCTTCTTGTTGAACAAATCTTTTGAAAATTTTTTTCTTGTTGAACAAATCTTTTGATAGTTTTTTTCTTGTTGAACAAATCTTTTGATAATTTTTTTCTTGTTGAACAAATCTTTTGATAATTTTTTTCTTGTCGAACAAATCTTTTGATAATTTTCTTCTTGTTGAACAAATCTTTTGAAAATTTTTTTCTTGTTGAACAAATCTTTTGATAATTTTTTTGAAGGGGAATATTTTTGAAAAATTCCTATGCAAAAGATTTACTTAATTTTCGGGAAAAAATTCTAAAAAATTTTATCTTCCCCTTCATTTTGAAAGTTGCAAATTTTCTCTATTTGATTTTTCCTTCTTTTATCAAAATTTACATTATTTAATGCAAACATTCTCATATACTTAACCATATAAAACCAATTACTACTTAAGCCAGGGAAAATTCCGAAAAAATTTCAACAAAACTCCTGTTTATTAACTTCACTAACAAAAGAACACTCCCGGAAAAAAAAAATTTCGAAGAGAAAATAAAAGCTTTCGAAAACCGCTGTTTTCCGGGAAATTGTTAGAAGAAAAAAAATTCCGAAGAATTATTTATTTCCTTTGTGAATAATAATATCCTTTCAACCCTTTTTCTTCTCGTAAAGTTTTGTAAAATATATGACTATTTTTAATTTCGTCTTGCTTAAAGCAAATTTCAAGGGCATCTCGTTTGGTAATCGTTGCTAATTTCACCTTTTAAAAAAAATAAAAATTTTTTTTCTATAAAAGAAATTAACACATTTTAAAAGAGAATATTTAAAGGGAAAAGAATATGCGATTCGACTCTTAAACGAAAGGCGTAAGGGAGAGTTTTTCAACTTTAATTGGGAAATTGCCAAACCCTTTTTCAGTTTTTCAATAATCTATAATGTGGTTTAACACGGAGAATATTCGGGGCTAAAGGGGAGACCCAAGAAAACACGTAAGACCCTATAAATAATCCTAAATGACATATCTGGTTAAACACATCTGGGAAGAATGTTTGGCGGGTTTTCGATTTCTCCCTTTTCAAGAAACTTTCGGAGAAATTAAAAAACAATTCCTTCCAAAAAAAAAAAAAAAAACAATAACGACTTTCATCTTTTATAAAATCAAAATTTCGTATCGTTAAGAGCCTTAGGCCAAAGAAAAAAGCCCATCCTTGTTCCCTTCGATATTCGCATGGGACTTGAACAAACGGATTTGACTTCCATCTGAGGAAGTTTCCAGACGTGAAACTTTTCAGCTAAACGCTATGAAAATGTTGAAACGTGCTCGATCGCTTCCTCCGAACTAGTGATTACATTAAGCAAATACTTGAAAATCGTATTTTCCATAACGGCGTCCGACAAAAAAAAGGCTTAGAAAAGAGCTGTTATCATTTATTCAAATGTGAAACGTGGAAAAGTGAAATGCAATCGTGCCGTATCACAACCACACATCAAACCATCCCTCACCGTATCTGAATTGCCTCAGTTTGACTTGCCGCCATTAGTAATGCGTTTAACGTACAACATCTGTATTTCATTTTTATTATCAGGAAAGTACATTTTCATCCTCTGATGTAGGATTAACGGGTTTTAAAAAAAAATCAAGCTTAAGGACTATTAAATGATTTTTTTTGCCAGAGTCACTTAAAACGAAATGAAAAGCCACCCCCGCACACAACAGCCGTCAAGATTTCAAAGGTTTAATTTAAAAAAGAGGGCATATAGAAAAAGCAAATAACGAGGAAACCAGAACGTCGCGCCTTTTCTCGGCCGATTTATTTTATTACCAAGTCATGGAATGGTTAATAAATAACTAGATAACCGAGCGCTAAAGACTGCTTACAGTCTATTAACACCGCCTTTAAATTCTCTTGGGGGGAAGTTTCTACTTTTCTGTCAAAAGAATCGATCTGGTGAATGGGATTCCATTACGCAGGGTGGACACTTTCGTTTGGTGTAGAATGTAAAAGATTTAGGTTATTTTTTGGTAAAAATCAGAGATCCCTTCGGAAAAGCAAATGTACGTAAAAATTCGGATGATCATTATTTGTCTCATGTAAAATAAAAATGGGTTGCCATTGCAACAATACTTATAAAAAATGGTGACGTCACTCTTAAGTTTTGATGAGACAATGTCTCCCGGTAGAGTTGGATCAATGGTATGGCTCCCGTACTGCGATGTGGAAGATTATGGAAAGTCACCACATTATTTGATATTCCTAGTAAAATCATCAATGGTTGGCCATGAGGATCGCCAATCTCCGACGAGGAGCGGGCATTTAAAGAAGAAGAAGAAGAAGAAGAAGTCTAATCCTGGACATAGGCCTCGCCTGAATTTCTCCATAACGTGCGGTCCTTTGTTCTTCAGAACCAGTTCCTTCCCTCAATTTTGATAATATCGTCCAACCACCTCTTCTCCTGTCGACCCATACTTCTTGCCGATTGCCTTGGTCTCCATTGCGCTAACCTTTTCATCCACCTTTCCATGTCTAGTAGTACAACTCAGCTGGTTGCCACTCTTGATCATCAGGCAAGTCATTGAAATAGGGCAAATTTTCATCCGTCAGACTCACTTAGGCTACCTCAGCAAAACTCTCACATAATTACATGACATTGATAAATATTCGTATCCATACTCAAGCTAAGATTAAAAAAACCAGGCTTAATAAAAAAAAATTAAGATAAGATTTTCGGTCGTTACTTTTATACTCAAATCAGGCACTCATTTTATCCAACATTATTCATCTGTAAAACTGTAAAAAAAACTGTTTTGTCTACTTGTTTTTTCTTCTATTTTTTTTTTATTTTAAATTTTCATGATTTATGGTTTAGAAATGAACGAACGTGAAGAACAGAGACCCTCACATTCATGTGAGGTCGTCTATCAAGAGGTTCCGCCAAGCATGCATAATTTCTCTATTTAACGTACCTTTTATTTCATGAATTCACGATTTATTTTCCACATCATAAATTTATAGCTCTGTGTTCAGGATAAAACGGTCTTTTAATACTCGAATTGGGAATGACATCCTATGGATAATGATCACGCGTCGCGCACACAATATGCCTTTTTCTTTTCTGTAAAACGCAAATTCCTACAAAATAACTTTCCATAAAAAATCCTCGAAATTGAATAAAAATCATACTTATGAAACAACGAATGGGACCGACGATGGGATTTATATAAAAAAAAAAAAAAAAAAGGAAAAACGTCCTTCGGGTGAGAATATCTTCCATTAAAAAAGCTATCGGTTATCAGATATTTGGATGTGACGTTGAAAAAAGTATCCAATAAAGTTATATTGACTCGTCCGGTACCGCAGCACAATACCAAGACCGCAGAATTTTATCACGTGAAACCCGATAAATTGATATTCGATATATTGGGCTAAGTTTTGACATATTGAGTTTTCTGGCCACTAATGTGTCAGCTCTCAATCATTAAAACCCTCGCCGACTTGGACCCATTTCAAAAAGTTTAGGGAGAGAGAGAGAGAGAGAGGGAGGAAAAAGAGAGAAAAAGTATAAGCGAGAACGTGATAGAGAGAGAGGAAAAGGAAACGGTTCGTTGTTCTCGCATGCGATTATTTTTCTGATTTTAATCGGAATAAATGCAAACAAACGGTTTCTTTTTTTTTTCGTCCCTTGATTTGGAATTGCATTACTTTGAGGGATTTATATCACTTGAATTTTTAACCAGCTAGTTGAATCTCGAGCTGATTCTCCAGGCAGCTAGCTTCACAAGAAGCTAAGGCCAGTGGCGTTCCTAGAGTTTTGGCACCCCGAGGCGGATTTTTGTTTGTCACCCCCTTCCTCCCCCCCCCCTTCCCCGTCTTATCTATGTCATGAGAATAAAATTTAATTTTACATACCTGAAAAACATACTACCTGAATTTGACTTGTCACCCTTTGCTAGTTGCAACAGCGGTTTTTGGTACCCCTTGTTTATGTGCTTTTTTGGCACTCCTTTCTAGCGTGGCACCCGGGGCGGAGCGCCCCTCCGCTCCGCCCCCCTATCAACGCTACTGGCTAAGGCACAGACAAAGCCACAAAAACCTCGATCAACCTTAAACTATTTCTTTTTTTTCCTCTACTACCCCCCATTAACTTTTTTCCCTTTTCAAACAGCGGATATGACGAGCTCAATCGAACACCACGCATGCATTCCAGGGCGAAATCTCGTCTGGGAAAAAAAAACCATTCAGTTTCATTGACAGCTGTCAACATGATACAGAGTCAATCAATTCAAGGTAAACCGTTTTCATATATAGAGGTGAAAATCATTTTATTCATGGAAAATGTAAAACCCACATGTTTTCCTCTGTGCAAACAACATCCATATACGGGTAAGAAGAAAATAAAAGATATATGAAAACAGCTTGGGCGATTATATATATCGCGCTCGGCGTTTATCCAAATTCCGCGCCCGAAAATTTAGCAACTTTTTTTTTTTTCGACGCCCGTCTCCCCCCCGCCTCACTCGCGAACTTTATGGGGTTCGCAGCCTCATTTTGGTTTTCTCATTTCGTTTTTGAATGAAAACGACCGAGCCGGGGAGAAGTATGTAAAACCCGTGCTGGGATAAATTATGAAAATGCATACGACGTATACAACCCGACGTTTAGAATAATAACATTTCATGAGAGTCTCCTCTCTCGTTCGATCCGCCTTTTTTCAGTGCAGCATCACGTAAATTGATCTTCTTTAAAAACCGGCTGTTTTTGGCATTGAAAATTTTGAAAAGTTAACCGGGGGTTAATTATGATTTTCTCTTTATGGGGAAACAGTCCACGCGCAAAAGGGTTGAAAAGTAGTGTTTCAACTGTCAAGTTTTGCTGGTTGAAAGCTTCCTTGTTTTGATTTTGAAATTCTGGCCCATTCGATGCGTAAGTTTGTAGGAGTCGTGGCAAAAAGTAAATATGCTGAAGATATTTTAGAACAAGACCTTCGTAAAACGATGAAGCAGTGCCTTTCTCTGCTGAATTCGGAAGGTCACGTACTCCTTGTGCAGCTCGCCATCTTGTTCAATATGGCGTTCAAATTTTTTAATGGCTGACAGATTGCCAGTCTCTTTTAATTTAGGGTCTCTAATCACAAGAGAAGGTTACAGCTCATGACAAATATCAGCAGCAAAGCAAGATACTCTTACAAGAATAAAAACCTCAACCCCCCCCCCCCCCAAAATCGCAACCTGTCCGCATTGAATCTCATTTCCACTCCCGCAAAATGAAGCATAATCCAAAAATTTCAAAATCCCCGAATAAAAAAATCCCCCCCAAAAAAATTACAAAAAATAAAATCACGCCTTACATTTCCCGACTCTTTCGACAATAATAAAGTTACTATATACCATCGTAAGTGGTCGTAAGTAAATTTCTCAAGGCGAGCGTTGTAGACATCGTTTGTCACTTGTATGACGTACCGCCACGAGCTTTCTATTTGAATAAGCTGAAAGCTGGAAAATCTGGGAGGTAAGAGGGCTGAAAGGAAGAGGCGGAGGGGGAAGAGGGAGCAAAAAGGAAGGATAGGGTGTTCATATGATATTATGCTTTCTTCGCTTTTCCTTTGTATGAATCGTTCTCTCGGTCTTTCGCCTTTTTTTTTTTTTAATAAGGTGCGTGTTTATATCGACTTGTTATCGGTCGGATATTTTCCACTTCCACCCCCCTTTTCCTGTTGTAATATGTAATGCTAGATTTAAGGAAATTGATTGAAGAGGGGAGGGAGAAGGAAAGAGGAGGGGAAGTGATTTTAAATTCTCATCACGATCATCTGATTCCCTTTACGAAAGTAATCCACTTGCGAACCACATGACGACATTACTAAAACCTCGTAACTAAGACTTGTGGATCGATCATGTAAAAAGAAATTGGCAAGTCTTTTAGTTAAACAAATTTAAATGGCTTGAACTGGGATTATAATTCCTTTGATTGAAGACCCTCTGGAAGTCGGCAACCTGAGGTTCAAGAATGCGCCTGCCTTTCGGTACCTCGGGTCGACGGTTACGCGTGACAATGATACTACAAGGATCCAGAGTGGAGTCAAGCCCTTGGCCATCTCTTCCGCAGCATGTCCCTATACCGCCGTTCCAAATTAATTATCTACAACTCCGTCCTGCGCTTCGCTGTTCTGTACGGCTGCGAAACCTGAACTTTAACGGTCCGAGCCTAGAAGCGGCTGTGGTCCTTCGAGAATAAGGTGCTGAGGAAGATTCTAGGACCCAATGTAAATCCTATTACTGGACGCGTGCGTGTTAAGACAAATGAGGAGGCTCACCGACCGGCCTTTTATTACAAGCGTGATAAAATCAAGAAGCCTACGGTGTACGGGACATGCCGCCCTCTGACGAGGACTATCAGGAAGGTGCTGGATGATCGTCCAACGAGCCCTAGGCCATTGGGAAGGCCGTGGCTGAGGTGGGAGGATACAGTCGCACGGGATGCAGGTCGTGTGGGGGGTGCCGGACTGGAGGGCGGTGACCCAGGATGGCGGAAACTCTGTGATGCGGCAATAAGGCTTCAAGCCTTGTAACACCGGCCTTTTTGCCACAGCATAGACTTTCAGCTAATCGGCCTTACACTAAAAATGGCCGGCAGTAACAGACTCTCAACCAACGCACATCCCCAGATAAGTTTCTTCCCCTGAAGCCATATTATTGCCAACGCTTCTGGGGCCTACTGACACTCCTACTTGATGCAGAGGCCACCAACTATATCCGTTCACTACTGAACTAAGGTCTCCCTCAACCTTTGCAACCATTTAAGCCCCGCCACTTTCTTAAAATCGTCATACCACCTCTTCTGTGGCCTGCCAACGCTTCTTTTCGACGCTCGAGGTCACCGACTAGCTCCCCTAAAAACTTCTAAATAATCATTGCAGGTACAAAGACTTACAATTAGTGTCACTCCAGTCGAATCAAATCGTTGATGTCCAATCAGATTCAGCCACATTAAAAAAATCCGGAACAAACTCATAAAAATAAAAATATCTAAACTTACCATTAATCCGCGACCGCTGTCGTCGTTCAGCTATTGGTATCCTGAAAAGAAAAAGAAACAAAACATAGAAAACAATGAGGATGATAATGTAACAATTTCCGGATATAAACTTTGCTCTATTTCTTTCTTTAAGTGATTGCCATCCTCTTTCATAATTTTTTCATTTTCCTTTTGACAATCGAAAAACATTACAGGGAGACCAAGATCATAAATCTATGGCAAATTTCACCAACACATAGAAAATAAAAATATATATAATACACAATGAAATAAGATAAGTAAAAACATAAAACCGCACCAGAATTCAACGACATGAATAAGGATCAAGTTATAGCCACTTAACCCGGGGATTTCTGAAATAATGACCCCCGGGAATTTTTTTTTTCTCGTTGGCAATATATTACACAACGATACTTCGAAATAACTGTGGATAGCAGAAAAATATCAAAGTTAAATTTATTTCGTACCCACTTTATTGGAAGTCTTTTTTCAATTGGTCCGAAGAGAACAAAAAAAAAACGTAAAAAATCGAGCGAGGTTAACAGAAGGGGTTTTCGTTTCTTTTTAAATAAAACTGGAACAAGCTTGAATTGTACAAGAGGTCCGTGAGTATTTCGGTCATTTTTTCGAAAATACGGTTTAGGAATTTTCGAAAGTCTTAAACGGTTTTTATAAAGAAAAAAAAAATAATTCATGGCAAAAAAAACGAATGATTATGAAATTGGAAAACAATGGGGTTAATGATGTTTGACAAAGCGGATCACGAATTAATTTTCCGAATGATTGTTCACCAGTCATACTCAATGCTCAATCAACTTGATTCAGGTAGGTGTGAACCCCCTTTCGCACTAATCTCGGAATATCAAGTGCCAGTGTGATTTATAATACCAGGAGAATTATTAGGGTTATGTCCTGTGCTCGATGAAGCATTTTCAATTTTTTTTTTTACAAAATGGATTTACGAATGATGAAAGTGTTATAGATTTGTATCCAAATATGAATTCGTGGGCTCAATATTTAGAGCAACACTTCCATTGAGCTTAGAGATGGATTTTCGGGGATTTAGAATCTTCTTAAGAGATACAGAAGGACTTTTCAAGGCATTATTAAAACTAAAACATTTTTAGCCCAAATTTCATTTTTCCATATTTTTTGTTTTAAGAAAATTATTTCAGAATTTATTTGTTGAACAAATCTAATAATTATTTTTTTTCTCAAAAACCTTTCAATAATATTTTTCTTGTCGAACAAATCTTTTGATAATTTTTTCATGTCTAACAAATCTTTTGGTAATTTTTTCATGTTGAACAAATCTTTTGATAAATTTTACAAGTCGAACAAACTTTTTAATAATATTTTTCTTGTCGAACAAATCTTTTGATAATTTTTACAAGTCGAACAAATCTTTTGATAATTTTTACAAGTCGAACAAATCTTTTGATAATTTTTACAAGTCGATCAAATCTTTTGATAATTTTTACAAGTCGATCAAATCTTTTGATAATTTTTACAAGTCGATCAAATCTTTTGATAATTTTTTCATGTCGAACATATCTTTTGATAATTTTTTCATGTCCAACAAATCATTTGATAATTTTTTAATGTGGAACAAATCTTTTGATAATTTTTTCATGTCGAACAAATCTTTTGATCATTTTTTCAAATCAAATCAATTTTTTAAGAAAAAATAATTTCAGAAAAATTTTGAAAAATCTTTAAATTAAAAAAAAGGTTCAATTAACTTTAGGGAAAAAATCCTAAAACATTCAATAACAAAAGAATTTTAAAAAATTATTTTAAAAGAAAATACTTTGAAATTAAATAAATTGTGAAAAACTTTCTTTAAAGAAAACATTTAGCATCAATTTTAAGTCTAATTAAAACAAGACCCATTACGGACTTTTAGTCAAAATTATACTTAGCTATAACTTAGTTCAAATAAATAGGGACCAAGTTTGATCTTAGAAGACATCTTCAGCCTTTCCTGTAATAGAACACGGGTGCTATCAATGCAACAAAGCTAGAAAATCAAAACACCGCCCGTCTGCCTGATACCTTCATCATAAATTAAACCTAAAAAAAAGTAATTCTTAGTGCAATTCAGACTTCAAATTAACTTTAATCTTGACTCATAAAGTAGACGTTGATCTCATTTTTCACACTTAAAAGCCCTTTCCTTCTGCCTTAAAACCTTGAATAAATTGGCACATTTCCAAATTAAGATCAACAATCAAACCTCAGCTCTTAATCTCATTTTATTTTCTGCGACACTCTGTACAACAAGCCCCTTCAATTAAAATCGAGTTTGATTGTTCCAAAAAAAAAAAAAAAAATAATAATAATTTGTTTTGAGCTGGTGAGTTGGTAATGAATGTTGATATGCGGTTGGCAGGTTACAGGACTTTCCTTTTACTTTCATATACTGTATATTCAAAAGCTAAGGCTCTTAGCCTCAATTTTCGTTTTAATTCAATTTCCAATCGATTCCGTTAATAAAACGTTTACCAGCAAGTAATATTGTTTTCTAGAAGCTTCACATCCCGGCCTCATTATTCAATTACACATCATCTAGATTCCTTTTAGTGGGCCCCAAGCAAACTTGGTTAATTAGCCATCTCTCTCTCTCCCCGAAACTAAAAAGAAAAACTTTATATTTGTATACGCTAATGGAAAGTCCTTCCGAAATATGTTTCGTTCGGGAATCCTCGTTTCTATCGATCATTCGTTTATGCTCCTGGATTTCCCAAAAGGGGCTTTAAAAGGAAGATAGCCCTGTTAGAGGGAGGAGACTTAAAGGATGCTATCAGCACCCATCAGAATTCGCATTAGCTCTCGTTGGAGGTAATGTCTCGTAACATGGTCGGATTATCTTCTCAAAGTTGCTGTACAGTGCATTGAGTAACCTTTGTTGTTTTGGGGAACTTGAAAGGAGCGGAATCGTAAGGAAAACAGGTATGAGCCATCAAAATTTCTTTATCAAAAAAAATTTAAAGCTAAATTTCGAAACGGGTGAAGATAAAGATGTTATCCGATGCGTGAAACAATCTCAACTTTTAATAACAATAACCATTTCTGAGATTCCCGCGCTTAAACCATAAACGAGCTATAAATTGCGAAAACTATTGGATTCATAATGTTATTTAATCCGCCCCTTCTTACGTTTTAACATATAACTCTGTTGCGGGAATCATTAAGTCAGACTTCATTTCCACAGTTGTACTCTCAGTTTAAAATGTAATGTCAGAAAAGAGTTCGTCGTGGTCCTCCTCCTCTTTACTTCCCCTCCTTCCCCGAAGAAATTGTTGGTTCGATTTTCCTCCCCCGAATCGTCTTGAAGGGGGGGCTAACTTGTAAAGTGGCTTACTTTATCCCATTAAGAAATCGGAGGAGAAAAGTTTGGTTCCGGAAAATTTCAAGTGGGAGCGAGTTTATGAACCCGGAAAAATTTAAACTCGATTTAACAATTGATTTTCGGGATTTATAAGAATAATAGAATCTTTTCTTCTGTATTTCGATATCGGCTTTAATGCATAAGGTTTTCGATGGTTTTTAAACAAAAATGAAGGTTTTACACAGAAATCGGGATTGTTGTTAGAGTTTTGAAAAGTTTAAAAGTTGATCCTCACAACGGATGCCACTTTTTGTGGATTTGTAATAAAATCTGCAAGGTTGTCGAATCGACCCGGTCACGTGTATGAAGCAAGAAGAGGTGCCAGAATACATGTGACTATGTTCAGGGCCAGAAAAAGTAGCCACCAAACGGCCCGTAGACCGGAGGAAACAGTGGGCTTCGTTTGCAACTGGTGGAGCCGTTGGCAGAGTCTCCGGCAAAGCTTGTAACATTGTCCTCACGAGCGTAACATGTTCTGAAACATGTTACATCGGAACATGTTACGTAACATGTTTCCCTGTGAAATATACCAAATGTAACATGTTACACCTGAATTTCCTCCCTAAAGGTCGCTTCATACATGCTAATATTATGTTTTTTACATTTAAAAAGGACATAGAAGAAACTTTTTCTCAATTTTGCGATGAACCAAACTGTTTTGAGATAACAATGAATTAAATGAGCACATGAGAGTTGAATTTCCATGTAAGGAACATGGCACTGAAGTTCTATCAAAAAAATAGGTAAAAATATGTGTCCGGAATCTACACGGTTTCTCAGTATACCGAGGGGAACAGCTAAAACTACGACTGCAGGTAAACACGTCTCGTTCGCAGAGTCACCTACGCCAACAACTACACCGAATACACCGGTTATCAATCGAGGGTAACCTCCAAACATAAATGGAAATTATCAGCCAGTCAATCAATCAGGACAGTCAGGCGACTACTTCTGCTAGCCGTAGAACCTCACGTATTCCAGGGCCAGTCAATGGACAGAGTCTTCACGTCCAACTGATCGACTCAACTTAAAATTATTTTGTACTTCTTTAATAATAAAAGAAACTTTTATTATAACTCTTAAATTACGAGGGAAGAACTGTCAAATTGGTATGACGTGATATACGGCCAGCAGTCAATGAATCAACATGCGTGTTCATTTATATAAACCTAATCTCCTCACAAATATTTAACATCCGTCAAACTGCAAAAGATCATTGATGTCTTGTTGCTAAAACTGCATTTAGCAAACTTGGAAATCTAGTATTTTTTATGGAAAGCTCCACTTTGATATTATATCAATGTGAGCCTGCTTAATTTTTCAATTACAAAAAACAAAATGATAATACTCTGAAAAGAAAAAAATGTCAGCCATCGCTATGAGTAAGTCACAGATTACCTTCCAAGGCATTCCAACTAAAATAAAAAAAATTTTCAGCAAGCTGAAGATTTTTTGGGCAAACTTTAAGCATAAGATTCGAGCTAGATAGCAAAATTTTCCTAACACTTTTTCTTAAAAAGAACAATAAACTTTTCATCAACCCCCTTCCACCCCCAAAATTAAACTTAACAGAATTAAACAAAATTAAACTTACGTCTGTGCACAAATGTATGAAGCTCTGTAATTATATCAGCCAATGACAATCCTTTCTTTATCTTCAGATTTTCCACTTCTGAGATTACAAGTTAAGGAATTATATTTACCCTAAAAAATCTGCAATAATTAAAAATAAAAAAAAGGATACTATTGTAAGTTGCTGACATCTCATCATTAAGTAACAACTTTAAAATATCAGAAATATCACTTTGTAATGGATGACCAACACAAGTATAAACTGTTTCTTCTGTAACTTGAGAACATGAGATTGCTGTACTCGGCAAAATATTCAACACTCTTCTCATATCTCCCTCCTCCTAATGTAAGGCAAGCTTTCTTTCCATCCTCTGTTATATTTACCACACTAAAAAAAAAAAAACAAATTAATTCTCATAATACAAGGTCATTGCCCAATCAGGTTTTTAACACATACTTTTCTTCTTCAGCTACATATTCTAATCTAAGCATAATTTGTTCAGCTATTAATAATGGTGCAAATCAAAATCTTGTACATCTCGGCTGAAGAACAGGAATTATTTTTCCAAGGTAATTACATATTATAAAAATCTTACATTATCAGTAAACTTCTCAATAACTGCAAAAAAATGAAATTATTATGAAAATCCCATTTCTTTGTTTTTGGATGCAAATGAAATAAGTAACTTACTCTATCTCAATGCATTCTGAGCATCATTAGTCATAGCATCAGCCTTATCAAGAAAAACCAGCTTAAACCCAGGTTTGAATATCGTCCTTGTACTGGCAAAATTCAACATAGCAAGACGTCCAATGCCAATGCCTCTATCATCAGATGCGTTTAATTCTAACACCAAAGATGAAAATTCTGCTCGAGATTATAACTGCCTGGCACATGCTAGAGGAGTACTTGTCTTCCCACAACCAGAGGGACCATAAAATAGCAAATGTGGTAGCTGATTCTCTTCAACAAAATTATTAACTGAAATGGGTATTAGGATTTAAGAATATGAAATACTTTAACATTTCGTTATAGATACTTACTTGTTTTAACGATATCCTCCTTAGGAATCAAATCGTTGAGTGTTTCTGGGTCTGGGCGATATTTCTCAAGCCTGTAACAAAAAAAAATGATATCGTAAATGCATGCCGGTAACCTCAACCCACGCTGTTTTTGTATTAATAAATTTATGTGATCAAAAGACTGTTTCGAGAAGAAAAAATTGCTTACCATGGTAAATTAAGGCCCGGAGCATTTTATTATCCACAGTCCTGATGTATTACTTTATTATTAATTGAAAAAATGTGGATTATTTTAGAGGATAATCATTGAAACGATGATCACCATTTTTTTTCTTCACTGACTGTTGGCTTTAAAATGGCGCGTTAGCGATGGATTGATGGATTCATTTTTGTACTGCCCAATTTCCAGGAATCACGTTGAATAAAAATTATGCTCCCTATTTTCGATATTCCACTCGTTTTTTCGAAAAGAAACTCCTAAAAAAATGTTGTTTACCTTTTGTCGTGGCATTGCATTGCCTTCCCGCTAACGCGCCATTTTAACGCCAACAGTCAGTGAAGAAAAAAAATGGTGATCATCTCGTTTCAATGATTATCCTCTAAAGTAATCCACATTTTTTCAATTAATAATAAAGTAATACATCAGGACTGTGGATAATAAAATGCTCCGGGCCTTAATTTACCATGGTAAGCAATTTTTTCTTCCCGAACAGTCTTTTTATCACATAAATTTATTAATACCAAAACAGCGTGGGTTGAGGTTACCGGCATGCATTTACGATATCATTTTTTTTTGTTTCAGACTTGAGAAATATCGCCCAGACCCAGAAACACTCAACGATTTGATTCCTAAGGAGGATATCGTTAAAACAAGTAAGTATCTATAACGAAATGTTAAAGTATTTCATATTCTTAAATCCTAATACCCATTTCAGTTAATAATTTTGTTGAAGAGAATCAGCTACCACATTTGCTATTTTATGGTCCCTCTGGTTGTGGGAAGACAAGTACTCCTCTAGCATGTGCCAGGCAGTTATAATCTCAAGCAGAATTTTCATCTATGGTGTTAGAATTAAACGCATCTGATGATAGAGGCATTGGCATTGGACGTCTTGCTATATTGAATTTTGCCAGTACAAGGACGATATTTAAACCTGGGTTTAAGCTGATTATTCTTGATAAGGCTGATGCTATGACTAATAATGCTCAGAATGCATTGAGATAGAGTAAGTTACTTATTTCATTTGCATCCAAAAACAAAAAAATGGGATTTTCATAATAATTTCATTTTTTTGCAGTTATTGAGAAGTTTACTGATAATGTAAGATTTTTATAATATGTAATTACCTTGGAAAAATAATTCCTGCTCTTCAGCCGAGATGTACAAGATTTTGATTTGCACCATTATTAATAGCTGAACAAATTATGCCTAGATTAGAATATGTAGCTGAAGAAGAAAAGTATGTGTTAAAAAACCGATTGGGCAATGACCTTGTATTATGAGAATTAATTTGTTTTTTTTTTTTTAGTGTGGTAAATTTAAATATAACAGAGGATGGAAAGAAAGCTTGCCTTACATTAGGAGGAGGGAGATATGAGAAAAGTGTTGAATATTTTGCCGAGTACAGCAATCTCATGTTCTCAAGTTACAGAAGAAACAGTTTATACTTGTGTTGGTCATCCATTACAAAGTGATATTTCTGATATTTTAAAGTTGTTACTTAATGATGAGATGTCAGCAACTTACAATAGTATCCTTTTTTTTATTTTTAATTATTGCAGCTTTTTTAGGGTAAATATAATTCCTTAACTTGTAATCTCAGAAGTGGAAAATCTGAAGATAAAGAAAGGATTGTCATTGGCTGATATAATTACAGAGCTTCATACATTTGTGCACAGACGTAAGTTTAATTTTGTTTAATTCTGTTGTTTAATTTTGGGGGTGGAAGGGGGTTGATGAAAAGTTTATTGTTCTTTTTAAGAAAAAGTGTTAAGAAAATTTTTGCTATCTAGCTCGAATCTTATGCTTAAAGTTTGCCAAAAAAATCTTAAGCTTGCTGAAAATTTTTTTTATTTTAGTTGGAATGCCTTTGAAGGTAATCTGTGACTTACTCATAGCGATGGCTGACATTTTTTTCTTTTCAGAGTATTATCCTTTTGTTTTTTGTAATTGAAAAGTTAAGCAGGCTCACATTGATATGATATCAAAGTGGAGCTTTCCATAAAAACTACTAGATTTCCAAGTTTGCCAAATGCAGTTTTTTTTTTGGGGGGGGGGGGGGGGGGGAAGACCAACGTTGTGGTCTGTAATTAATGTTAATGTGCTTGAATCTGGGGTTTTTCTTGAATTCTGATTTTTGAAGCATTAAAACTGAATTGTTGGTTTATTAGTTTTGACTGTTGATATATTATGAGTAATATGTAAGCTTGATTTGGTGAAATTGAGATTATGAGTCACCTTTGCTCACTGTCCGTGCTTTGCATCGACATGAGAAATAATTCTAAGTAATTTTTTTTAAAAATCCTTCAAATCTCGTATTGTGAACTTTATACAGTATGTAAATACAGTAAAAACTCGTTATAACGATTCTCCAAGGGACCGGAAAAAAAATCGTATTAAGCGGAAAATCGTTGTATCCGATACATTAGGCTCTTATGGGAAGTTCAAGGGACCGAAAAAAAAATCGTATAAAGCGGAGAATCGTATTAAGCGGGGGTCGTAACAACGAGTTTTTAGTGTATTTGCAGATGGATTTTAATTGTAATATTTTCTGCAGTTCTCCACAACAGACGAAAGAGCAGCTGAAATATCACCACTCGTCTTTAGAAAATATTCAGAGCCAGTTTTGCAGTCACATGTGGCAGCGGATTTGCAAGGCTTCATTCAAAATAAGGTAAGACAGTTTTAATATTTTATTAATAGCATCAAAAGGGAGCTAGATTTGTGGTTAATTACTTGCATCACATGCACAATGACCGCAAACTGCTTTTTCCAAACTGTTTTTTGATTAATGAGAATGTTTGAAGTTTAAAATGGAGAAAATTTGTAACATTTACAGATTCAGTTTTCAGTTTACGTCAGGCAAACCAAAAGTTCAAGAACCTATAGGTTAAACAGAGTTGATATAAATTTATCTAGTGACAAAAATTAGCTCAGAATTTTATCTTATGATAAATATTTTTCCAGGCTTTCACCTTGCCTGAAAATTTTTTTTAGAATTTTATTTTGACGAGAAATTTATTCTTGAGCTGAATTAGCTGCACTCTGTGGCCACATCTTAAGATTGATCTTATGCATTTTATGTCAATTTTTTTTATGTGTCTTTGATTTTACATGGTCTATCCTGTATTAAAATCCATGTGAGAGATGAGAATACTTGGGATATTTATTGGAACCTGGTTTTTGATAGGCAAAGTGATTTTGTAGGCAAAGTGATTTTGTGTGTGATTGGCAATTAGAATCATTTCTGGTGCTCGAGTCTTAAAAACCAAGATTCAGTAGTATATGAAAGGACCGTTAACTTGATGATGTTGAACCAGCATGAAGATTGATTGGTCCTGTCCAATTTTTCCCCCATTTTTCTTAATTATAGTGCAGTGTCAAGTGATTTGAGTAATTTTACAGTGAGACAATCGCAATATGAATTGCTCTTGCTAATTTTAGGAGTAAATGAAGTGACATTTTTGTGTTTAATGTCGATCATTATTGCTTTTTTTTTTTGTTAGTTAAAAACTAAACCATTTTGGAAGCTTGGAAAAAATTTTCAAGTCATTAAAAGAGACAATTAAAAATCTAATGAGGAAAAAGAACATTCCTGGCAGGACTACAGTAAATGAAGCAATGTCCTGAAAATGTAGACCTGGGGTTTCTGGAAATTTTATACATACAACTAATATTTTTTTTTTTTTTTTTTCAGGTAAGTCGACAATTTTTTTTTCAAAGGAGTTTAGGAGTTTTTTTTTTCTTAAGGAGTTTAACAATACCGATGTCTCTCCTGTGTTTGTGAGGTTAGTTGGTTGTATGCTTGTGCACATAAGGTCGTGAAAAGAATGCAAGTTATCGGTAGAATATTTTACGGGAAGGTTTAGGGACCTAAAAGGAAGGTTGTAAGTTTTGGCTTAGTATCATTGAAGTTTTAATCTTCTATAATTTGGTAATTCATCGAAATATTAAAAGGTTGGGTCGTTCCTGTCTTTTTTTAATATTTTTAAATATATCGTTACCCAAACAAGAAGGTCGATAGAGCTTTGAGCAGGTTTACCTGTCCGATTTTTATTTTTATTTTTATTCTTGCGGTTGTGTATACAGCATACCTGATTTTCTTATCCAAAACAACAAATCCTTTCACTCATAGAAATGCATAATCGTCAAGAACAACGCAGCGTAAAAAAATTAGGATTATGGAAAAGGATTAGCAAAAAACAGCAACAGCAGCAGCAGTAAACTAATGTAAAATAAAAATGGCGGGGGAAAAGCTTGAAAAAGAAAAAAAAAAACATTCTAATTTACTAAATGTGAGGAAAGTGAGATAACGGTTTTTACGATCCACAAGAAGCAGTTTTCACCCTTTTTTCATTTTTTTCTGACCACAACACATTCTAAGAAATTTATATTCCCCGTATACCTCCAGCTCAAAGTCATAAAATGCAAAAGAGAGAAATTCGTGGGCTCGTGAACGACAAAAAAAATGCACACAGTAACTCACTTTGTAAATTCATATGACTGTCACCCGGAAATGGTTTTATTTTTATTAAACATTGCTTGGTTGGCATTGTTGAGCTTGGAATCCCGGGATCCCCTCATACCGGAAAAACCACGCAAATAGTTTTTCGAATGATTACTCCATGTACAACTTTAACCTCTTGTTGTTCTCCCCGGCCCTATTTCGTTATTTAACGGGTCGTCATGTTTGCACTGGAAACCAATTTCGCATCGATAACTTTAAGATTAAACTTAAGCTACATACACAAGGCCCATTCCGTAAATTTTTTCTTTCGATAAAGCTTATTGATGATAAAGAGGCGTTTCTCTTAGCGGTTCGTTTTAATAAAGAGAAAATTTGAAAATTCTCCTATTTAGGGTTCGATTGATCTCAAATTATAATTTGCCTAATATTTTGACTGAGCAACATTCCAGTTTGCAAGTTTCAACTTGGGAGCTTTAAAGACGGTGGAAGAATCAGGAAGTGGATTTTCCTTCTTGAGTAAAAATGAACGCCCAGTTTTTCTGCCTTTAGGAAATAAGGGAATTTGAATAATTTTGCAATAACGCAAAAGGCAAACAAAATGAGGGGAAGAACGTCCATGCTTTATTCGATATTATCTTTAAAACATAAGTGTCATTTAGTCTCATGAATTGCAGTTAAACTAGATAACAGGAATATTTCGTGGGTGAAATTTAATACCGTTTATTCTCCGAGTACATTTCTCGATTTACCTTGAACAAACTTTATCTTCTTATAATGCAAACGGGGAGTTTTGTCTTAGGGTTTTTGTCGTTAACGTAGTCGTCGTCATGTTTAAAGATGTCTGTTCCCTCCCTCGACTTTGTTGTTCACATCAGTGTGTTCTTTAAAGATTGAAGTAATTTTACATTTTGTAATGGAAAGGAAAGGTGAAGCTTTTTAAGGGAGATATTTTATTTTCGCTTAGTTAGTGTCAAGCCAGCAAAAGTAGCTGAGGGGAGAACGTGCCCGACTCAAACTCAGAATCTGGTTGATTCCAGCTCAGATTTTTCTCTACCGAACTTCACCTCTGGCCGATGTCATGTGAAGTTTTTTCCGAATTATTGCGAAGTGGACGTCTAGAGGTTTTTCCTGCTACTTGATCTTCTGATGGGTCGAAAAAGGTTTTCGGTTTGTGTTCCCGATCGCTGTCTATTCTGTCGACATGGTCGTTCCAGCGCCTTAACCGTTGTGAAGGTGCCAGTTGCTGAAGACGCAACTGCCGAAGAAACCAATTGAGAATTTACTGGAGTCTGGCAAATTAGATATTTGCTTAGGCTAACTGAGACAAGACTAAAGTCCAGATAGGTCAGCAGACGGACAATCTGGGTTCGTTTCTAGCCGTTATCTTGACAGGGGTTCACTCCGACCACTGATGCTCGGCTGTATTCACTAAAGAATTGACTTAGCCTCACTCTTGTTATCTGAGGGTCGGCGGGGGATCATTACTACCAGTATGCTGACTGAGGTCGAAAGAAAGAGATCCGCTTAGGTCTGATAACTCTCGGCGGCAGTTCATTAGAAGTTTGTGGAGGCCAATAAATGGTTGACTGGGATCTAACTATCTGTCTATGAGTTTACTGAGCCTGAAGCTCTATCGCCGCAGTGCAGATTCTCTTCCAGACGACACTATCCTGGTAAATATAACCAGCCAGTCGGGGACTCCTAATCAACCCGCATCCTTCGATACGTTGTCCTCCAAACGAAGTCGCGGTCTACCCTGAGGTATTGGACTTGTAGTGTGTCCATCAAGGACCAGCCAAATCGTCCAATATGGTGGGGGGGTTGTGTGCCTACGGATCTCTTCATTCGAGCGCATCCCCAAAAACCCCATCATCGGTCCGGATTCCTCTTTAGCCCCAAAATTCGACGCAACATCTCATTTTCGAAGACCAACATCCTTTTCTGGGCTCGTACGGTCAAATTCCACGATTCACAGCCATAAGACACCATTGGGCGTATGACCGCATTATATACGGCGAGCTTTGCTCGGACCGAGAGGACTCTACTGTGGAGAATATGGTCCAAAGCAAATAAAGAACGGTCTCTACTCCTCCCTGTTGAAATCATTGTCCCTCGTGACTAGAGACCCAAGGTACCGAAATTCGGTAACATTTTTGAACCTCATCCCTTCCACCTCCAGAAGGAGTCGCATCTACTTAACGGCGACTGGGGTCTGCTGTGATTGTCATTGGACGGTCCTTAAAGAGACCTTAACCAATAACCTACAAAAATATTATTTATACGTTCCTACCTCAATTCCGAAAAATTTAAAAGATAAAACATGAAAAATCCCTTCCCTGTTTTTTATGAAAAAAAAAAAAATCAAGAAGATTACATTTACATATATTTCAATAGAAACTTACAAAAGATCAACATTTTTTTTTTAAGTTTGGAAACAGCAGAAGGCATAAAAATGGAAATGTCTGCCAGCATCTTTCTGCTTTTTTTTTCATCTCACGGGATAGAAAAATCTAAAGGCTCGAATAAAAAAAACAAACCGGTCTGACTTTCTACCTCAAAAAAATCTCTACCGAGATTCAATACCAAACCACAAATAATCAATCGGTTATCCCCATTTTTATTTTTATAGTTTAACCTTTTGAAGATGAATGTCTTACCCGAAACACAAACCGAGAAAATCAAGACATCCATTTTGAGAAAAAAAAGGGGGGGACAATAAACCCATCTCAATAGATTTAAGAGAGTGAAAGCTAAAAATAAAAAAAACTGGTCGGTATGTGAACTTGGTTAGTCAGCATAAGGTTTTCAATTTAAGGGGCGGGGTGGAATTTTCAAGAACATTGAATCATGTCATATGAAAATATGTGAGGTAGCCTAGGAAATCCGTCGGAATTTTCAGTAGAATTATTCTAGGAAAGACAGAAATAATAAAAAGGGAGCTTAACTTTCCATACGTGCAAATTATACAAGAGATAAGGGAGGAGGTCGTATTGAACAGTATGCGTCAATCGGTTGTATAAATGAAAGCATGACTAAAGGGTTTTAATTACTTTTAAGCGGAACGTGGGTTATAATTATAAGATTACATGGAATAATTGTTGTTTCGGGTGTAAAAATTTTAAAAGAAGTGGTTTAAGGTTAAATAGTGGTAATGAAGGGGAATTTCGTGTTAAATGGTTTGCCCGCCTCGAATTGAAGAGTTCTTCGTGACCAATAATTACTGACCACATCCCAATAGTGATTTTTATTCCTGATGCTTAATGAACTTATTTTTTTTACAATTTATAAAAAGAGACTAAAGGAAATAAATCAGCGCAAAAGACATCTTTGACCCGATTCCAACTCGGCCTGAAAATTTCCCCCCAGACTTTAACTTAAAAGCTAAAAATATCGGTTTCTTTTATATAGGGAAACCGAAAACTCAAGTTTATATAACCTTTTTTAAGATACAAAGAACCCAGAGCAACAAAGAATCTCAAAACATTCTTCTACTACTGTGTGAAGAAGAAGAAGAATCCTTTTAATGGGATTATCTCTCCGGACAATCCGTTATCTAAACAAAGATTCTTTGATAAAACTTTGCATTTTTTTTTAAAATCTCACAACGCAATATTTAACAAGCTTGCAAGGTTAAAAATTCATAAATATGAAACAGTAAACATAAAGTCAATTACATATACTTTAATTGATTGTAAACATTACTAATGTTTCCAAGCATTTATTACGTGCAAATCAATCATCGCACAGACGTTTTTGAAAAAAAAAAAAACTAGTCGAAATCATTCGGGAGAAGAAAACATGACAGCTTCTTTTTGTATATACAAATTTCAAACCTTCGAATAAAAACGCGATTTCCACACGCGAGCAACAAGTTCTCACTAGAAACACATTTTCCGATAAAAATTGGATTCTTTTCAAGAATTCGGAATCAAAGTCAAAAAATACATCTGTTGATCTACAACAAAAGAAGGGAAGAATTCATTTCCCCTGATGGCAAAGTTACTTTTCTAAAAAAAAAAAAATCTAAGTGGTTATTAAATATGAATTAAGTGTCACCATCTGATCTGTTGTATTTCAAACCCGCATTGTGTCATTCGGTTTCTAACCAGTGGCGGATATTTGAAGTTGAGGAGAGGAGGGCTCTGGTAGGGACAATTGGCAGCATTTGAGATGTGGTTAGTGGTTTTGCCGCCGCATTGTCGGCACAGCATGGAAAGTGAGAAATATCAAAGTGCGCGAATCACGCGAGCAAGAAGATGAAGGTGATTTTTGAGACTAGGCGGCAGGAACTTGAGTGCTTCAGTGCTTGGCCATGTGCTGCTGCTGCTTCTTCTTCTTCCAATTATGGCCATGTACTGATTCTTCTTCAGCTTACGGCGGTATATTTCTAGATGTAAGTCTCCTTTCAGTTTTTCCATATTGAACAGGAGTTCAGTGCTTGGCCATATACTGCTTCTTCTTCAGCCTAAGGCTGAAGTATGCTTGTATGCTTGCTATGGCTGAATGTATTGCTTCTTCTTCATCTTCTTCAGCTTATGGCCATGTGCTTCTTCTTCTTCAGCTTATGGCCATGCGCTTCTTTTTCTTCTTCTTCAGCTTATGGCCATGCGCTTCTTTTTCTTCTTCAGCTTATGGCCATGCGCTTCTTCTTCTTCTTCAGCTTATGGCCATGCGCTTCTTTTTCTTCTTCTTCAGCTTATGGCCATGCGCTTCTTCTTCTTCTTCAGCTTATGGCCATGCGCTTCTTTTTCTCTTCTTCTTCTTCTTCAGCTTATGGCCATGCGCTTCTTTTTCTCTTCTTCTTCTTCTTCAGCTTATGGCCATGCGCTTCTTCTTCTTCTCCTTCTTCAGCTTATGGCTATGCGCTCCTTCTTCTTCTTCAGCTTATGGCCGTCAATTCCTAGATGTAAGGCTCTTCCACGTTTTTCCATGTAGAACGGGAGTTCAGTGCTTAGCCATGTGCTTGTTTCTTCTTCTTCAGCTTATGGCCATGTTTTGCTTCTTCTCCGGCTTATGGCCATGTGTAGCTTCTTCTCCGGCTTGTGGCCATGTTGCTTCTTCTTCTTCAGCTTATGACATATGCTAATTCTTCTTTTTCCTCTTCTTCAGCAGCTTTTGGCCATGTGCTGCTTCTTCTTCAGGTTATGGCTGTCCATGTCGTCTAGCCATCTTTTCTGAAGCCCAAATTTTCTGCGTCTGCGCAGATCTAAGCTAAGTCACCCATTTTCTGACCACAAACTAAAATTAACGAGCAAAACTATTGTGCAATTCATTAGTCTTAAAGCTCAAAGACCCACACAGTAATAATTACTGCTCGGGTAAATGATGGGAACTAATCGCAATGCCTTTTCTGCACTTTCTCGCATCCTCTTTATTTCTCACATACCTATGGCAAATGAAGTATGTTAAAGAAGATAACCGAAAATATAGAAGTTTGAAATGTAATTACCAGGATTACATTTGAGGAAACTAAATAGTAACGAGGAAGTAATTAAAACAAGAAGGAAAGAGAAGGGGGTACGTGAAGAAGGGTAAGATCGGGCAGGGGTGCAAAGAAAAGTGGGTGAAAAGGGCGCAGACTATTTCTCCCGTCTCAATAAATTTGATATATGGGTATCCGAATTATAATAAATGTCTTGAGGAATCAATTTATTTAATTACTTTATTCGTCAAGTCATTAATTCGAAACTACTTTTTAATTACATAATTTAATACCCCCCCTCGTGCTTATTTCCGCGTGACTTTTCAATTACCTTCGATATTTTATTCGAAAAAATAAATCGCTTTTTTTTCCTCCTAAAGTTTTGATGATTTTTAACGCACACGATGGCGGCGTTTTTTTTTCCTTTTCCAAGCAATTAATTAAAATCTTTTTTAATTCGTGTTTAGTCTTTGGGAACAAAACCGGGGAAAGAAAAAGGGAATAGGGGAAAGCCTATCAAGAGTCACAGTTGAACAAACGGACGAATATTTAGGATAAACTGGAAATCCAGAAAAGGAGATGGAGGGGTTATCTTTTCCTCCGACCCCACACTCTTCACTGCCCAGTTTATCTCAGTGGACCTTCTCTATACTCTAGGTGCAGTCAACCGTGAGTGAGCTTACCATTGAAAAGTCAGAGGTGATCTGATAAACACGTTACTACTAACTCAGATTCAAACCAGATTCAACTTCCTGTCTTCTTCTTCTTCGTTTTCTCCTTTTCCGTGATTATGTAAGGATGAAGTTTAAGATATACGGTTGGGTAGTTGTATTGTCGTGCAAGTTTTGTTTATGTTATGATTTTGCAGCGCTAGGGATTAGAAAAACAGTTGAAATTTTCTTTCCCGATTACTTTTTTTTCTGATTTCCTGTCCATAATTGCCTTGATCGCCTCCATTTTATTACCTTCGCCTTTAGAGTTGCAGGAAAATGGTGAAATTACTTTGTCTTCGCTTTGTGATACATGAATAAAATTTCTACTAATTTCCAGAGTGTCCGGGTTGTTGACCAGTATCCAATATTTTGGGCTGAATTCTGGAAACTGGTCGAAAAAAAAAGTTGACCAGTTTCCGTGCTGGCCACTATCAAGGTCCCCTTCCAACCAAAACTTCAACTTGGCCCGCATCCTTTGCCATGTCATCCTTCCTTTACAGCCGCCATCTTGAATTCCGAAACCGTGGAGCCGCGGCCTTCCTTGAGATCTGCGACTTCTAATCAGGATTTGAAGTACACTATCGGCGCATGATGGTAGTCGGTGGGAATATTAACAGTCCTGCTTCAGGTTTAGCGCACCTGCCTTTGACGAGCTCCAGATTCCTTCTGGTAAGGGTTCTGGTAGGGGGCAGCAGTGGTTTAAGGCTGAAGACGGTAAAAGTTGGCTAGGCTTAAGTCCAGAAAGCAGGAGGCTGAATCGAGGACTGACTGAGGTATGGCTCCTGTGCTGCGATGCTGAAGGTGTTGGAAAGCCACCGCATTGAGCTCCCTAGTATAGCCATCATGGCCAAACGTTTGCTGAGCAAGACCCAAGACAGTAGATCCGGCTTGGGACTCTTGCCCGCCGCAATAAGCTCTATAACCCTGATGGTCGCCAATTCCCGTCGCCGTAAGGCACTGTAAGAAGAAGAATCGGCGCATGCCCCTAAAACTCCTAGAGACGATTTCACGCCTCGCTGCGCCCACAATCTTTTAAAAAAAAATACACTAATCTCGGACACGAATATTTTCCTCGAATGCACATCGCCCTCTACTCTCCTATTTCCTGCAACTGTAAATAAAATAACCAATGAGAAAAAATATTGCGGCAGTTAATCATTTCAGTGATCGAATGTCATTCATTAAGGCGTATACAGAAGTAATGAATGTGGATAAAGAGAATCAATGTATCAGCAATAGCGAAGGAAATGAGTTTGTACGTTTCGTACGGCAACTCAATTAAGCTGATTCGGATACTGAAGGAAATTGAAATTGTTGCCGGATTCTTGCTCTTGCCACAGTCCGCAGGGTTTGAACCTTTCCCTCTTTCTCTCTTATCCCTTTTTCGTCTTTCTCTTTCCTTCGCCCTAAAAAGCCCATTCCTACATAATACATACATAAACTATTGCAAACTTGCACACGGTTTATAATTATGTTTTCTTCGAGTTATTTTTAGGAGACATAACATCAATTTTCGAAAAAAAAAGAGGAAAATTTCGTGGCGAATAAAGGGCGAGCCTGCATAATGCTGTTATTAATATGCTTAGCAAGGATCACTCTAATTCCCGAGCCTTGAGGTCAGACTCTTGAAAGTATATGCTGGTAATCTAAGAAGGAAATCTTAAGCGTTTAAACGACTTTGTAGGCATTACCTTTTGGGAAATCTCGGGAAGAGATTTTAGAGGAAGTTTTTTCTCTTTTTCCAGTTGTAAAAAGGGAAAAAGTAGGCGGTTTTAAGAAAAAGGTAAAAAGTTTTTCTGTAAAGATTTGTGAAAGATTTTGTTTCCTATTATTTATTTCCACCAACCCACTTGTTTTTATTAAAGTTGCGGAATATTTATAGATGTGGGCGTGTGATGAAAATTCACAGAAATTTGGAGACCTAAAAGCTTCTAATTACCTAGGCCTGTAAGCCAAAACTCTACACGAGCCAGCTAAAGAGCTACAGTAAACCTATGAATACTGGATCTGCCCATAATTAACCCCACGGCAAGGAAAAACTCGCGAAAAGAATCGGTTTCAGTATCAAAAATCAAAATCATATTTCCATTTCCATTTCCATTTACTCCTTTCTCTGTATGATAAAAATGATCCCGAACAATTTTACTAGCTAAACTTCACTCAACTAATTTATAAATACGATCAATCAAAAACTTAATACAACAATTTTTCCACCAGGCCCAAACTGATTTCCACTTTACAATAATTATTGTTTTTCTGAATGATTTCGTGTCTATTGAATTCCCAAAGTCAATAGTGTTGTAATCGATTTCGAAATTATATACTTACATATATTTTCATTAGTTTGACCTACTTTTTCAAACTCACAGCATGTCTAAAATCCAACTCGAAAGTTAAAAACCAAAAAGGAAAAAAAAAAACCCCGTTCAACTTTTTTACAAATTAATCGAGCAAGCCTCGGCTTGCGTAAACTAGAAAAATAATCCGCTGAATATTTATTTAGGATAATCAGAGGGAAAGGGATTTACCACCACATGAACGCGGAGAGACACAGTTTACCTTCCCCGAGGCAATGAAATTACGGAGCTGAATTAATTAATTTGCACTCGATTGATATTGATTGAAGATTTCTGAGAAGTGATCTATCAGTATTGTTGGGGAATTAAATAAGGGGGGAGAAATTCTCAAACTATATGGTGTTCGATCAAATCAATGCAACTTTTCCAATTATTAATTTTTTCAATTTTTTTTTTTTAGCTATTCGGAAATAGATTGATATTGGTTTTTTACAAAAAACCTGGTTACGATTTAAAATAGTCACTGGCTCATGCATAAACTTTAAAACATAAATAATTCCAATAATAAGTTATCAATAGTACATGATGAAGCGCAGAAATCAAAATTTTTTGATTCTGTAACTAATACATGATTCCATTTACTATTTTCAAATATTTTTACTTCCTCAAATGGGATGTTTTGTTTAAGCATTTTAATTCTTAAATTGAGAATTATTTATAATCTCGTGGCCCTGCCAGAAAAATGACTTTGATTATCATATTTGAGCCTCTGGTGACTAAAAATGATTATCAATTTTTACGGGCGGAACAGAGCATTATTCCCATGCCATGATTTCCTAAGTTAAAACCAACATTTCATCAATTATGAGATCACCACAAATCAAACTTACGCAACAATAACAGCAGTAGTGGTATTTTTAAGTCCAGCACATTCTATAAACCATATTTCAGCACAGCAGCACATTTTCCTAATCAAGTCATAGCATCAAAGCCAAGCTGTTGTAAAATTCTTGCACCGGATAACCTGCAATACCTTCATCGCACTCACCACAGTTTTATCACAGCTAATTACAATAGAGAAATGAATGAAATTACAATGTCTATTGCATCTCATTCATGTATGCAAATAAACTATTCGCAATTAAGAAAAGCTCACCTGGGTGACCCGTGATTCAAACTTTCCTTCCTTTGTATTTCGTATTAAATTAGATCGGCTTTCATCATTGATAATCTGCTTTACTTTCCTGCATTTTCCTACGTAAAATAAATCATGGAATGAAAAAAAAAAAAAATCGTTGGCATTTATCCGTTCAGGTTGCACTCGACTTATCTTACAGGTCTTTAGTGATTCTGCGGTTGCAAGTGCTTCTTGAGAAAAAATAGTCCCTTGACCTTGGTCTATTGAAAATTTTGATGGGTTTACGTTGTGCATAATGTAAAAACTGTAATTTTCAATGTGTGGAAGAGGTTGAAAAACAAATTTCACAGAAAATCGATTCGAACAAAAGCTGTTCAATGCTATTCGTAGTGAGAAAAGAAGATAGCTAATCAGGTAATGGCTTCTGCAAAATGCGACAGATCTTTTAACCATCAATCAAAGCTGGACACCTAAAAAGTACATCAGGCTTGACATTTTTGAAAGTTTGAGCAATCCTTCTCTTGGCTCAAAGATAACTAAGTCTCCAAAAAATTTCATAAATTATTTCCACAAGGTTTCAGCTTCAAATATTTTAATTGACCATCCAGTTATAAAATTATCCGTATAAAATATTTTATTATTAAGTCTCTCAGTTGAAATCCCCTAAATTTAAATAGTCATTACTTCCAAATGATCAGAGTAAACTATCCCACGCGGCACACCGTTAACCTCAACCCCTCTACTTAATATTTCAGACACATGGAAATAATAAAAGCTCCAACCTGCTGCTTTAATCACACGAGGGAAGGGGTGAGAGGGTCGAAGGGGGTGGGGGTGGGGGGGGCGCAAGGTTAGGAAGTTAAAATTACCTACGGAACACCTTGTACAAAATGGCGGTAATTTCTCTCGGATAATAAACACTACATAACTTACGGAAATATAGCGGCACTTCAAACAAATGAATTTCACAAGCATGTGACTGTGTCACCGATTTAAACGAAATGAATAATTATTGTTCTCATGTCCAATACAATGGCGCTGCTGCTGGTTTCGGTAAACAGATAACTAGTGAATGAAATAGTTTCAGACAATGAGAATTCACGAGATCGAGACGAAAATAATTCAACAACTACACATTTCGCGAAAGAAAACTCGGGGGGGGATTGTTAATCCACTATATCGTCATAGCATAAATCATCATGCATTTCCTTCAATTTAAAAAAATTTGTTTAAAGGCTATTGTCATGTACGATTGGAGGATTCAAGCGAAAAGGGGGGGAAAAAATGCGGCGAGAAAAATTATGCGTGAAGAAATTTTTTTTTTTGAAAAATATGCAGATTAATTTACGGATTTCCGGTGTGTTCTTTTTTTTTTTTAACTCCCCCGGAAAAAGGGAAAAGTTCAATTAACCGTCATACCCTTCAGGTTTAGATTTCTAGCCTTTTTTTTTTTTTAATAAAATTAAGAGGGGAAAATTTATAAAATATAAATTTCAAAAGTTGCTGCTCAAGGAAGGGGATTTTTTTTATATATAAAAATTTCTTTAATGAATCAAGAATGTGAAACTCAAGGAAGAAAAAAAATATTTTTTTACGCAATCATAAATAAATAATCCAATGGAAAAATTTTTCCCTTAGAGAAGATCAAGCTTATCCGGATAAAATAGTTCTACGATTTTTTTTTTTCACACTTAAAGAAAATAAATTTGGATTCCGGTGAAAAATTCCATCATTTATAAAATTCGCATGCGATTTCCTTCATAGAGGGGGGAAAAAAATCCGAAGGAAACGTAATGCATTCCATTTTGTGTGTGTTTTTTTTTCCTTCCTATTTTTATTTTTCTTTATTCATTCTTCGCTTTTACCGTCGACTTCCGACGATTTGTAAAAGGCATTTTCGTTATGTATCTTCGACTTTTTTTTTTATTTTATACTTTCCCCCATGAAAAGTGTCCTTTGTGTTTGTGTATTTCGTGTTTTTTCTATTTAAAAAAAAAATTTCTCTGCCACCAAAAAATTAAAAAAAAAAAATAATAAAAATCACTGCAATCGTACATGACCAGAAAAAAATAGAGCAAGAAAATAATGATAGATAAAGAAAAAAATCGAGGGACTTACCCCTCAAATAGAAAATCGTGTTATAGTTTTAAAAAAAAAAATTCAGTGTTATGTAAACATATAAAAAATAAAAATACGCGAACGTGTATTTACTGTGAACGGAAAAAGGAGAAAGTGTAAACCGAACGTCCGTAACGCGTGACGACTTGGCCGCCAGTGGAGCCCACGACGCTTCGCGACGCTCCTAGGGATACAAACACGAAGCCGGAACTATTCAAAGCGCAAGTATTCTCTTAATATATCAACTCTTTAAAGTATAACCGCTAACTATAATAGTCGGATCTCCTTTGGATTTCCTTTTCTTTTTCTTCTTTGTCTAGTTTTTCGGGAGTGGGAAAAATTTGAATTTGGTGACTTACACCTTTAATGCGCCTGCGTAATTTCAGGAGGGAGAAGGGAAGGGAAAAAAATTTTTATCGGTCGTTGAGATTAGGAAAGTTTCATTAAAACTTACCCAGCAGGCAAAACCGAGGAGAGTATGACAAAGGCTGTACGTGGTCCGTTACATTAGACCGTGATCGTAATTAAGATAAAATTTGATTAATTAGACGATTGCACTCCTTGGCGATCGATCATTAAGAGAAAGCGAAAGGAAGCTTATGTCGGGATGATTTCTTTGCTAAGGGAAGTTTTTAAGAAAATTTTTTAAATGATGAGGCAAGTTTTTTTTTAAAAAAGTTTGTGTTGGGATTTTTTTTAATTGGAAATTTTTTTTTGCAGATATTGTCTTCATAAATTAAGCAGAAAATGAGCTGCCTGGTTCTCGGCGGTACGGAGTTTTGATGTTAGTAAGCAAGATATAAGCTGTTGCGGAACGCTTTGCAACAGCTAAGTGGCAATGGGCAGGTCATGTCGCCAGGGAGGATCCGGATAGGTGGACAGCACGGATTGTAAGATGGAGACCTCGAGCGTCAAAAAGAAGCGTCGCTATCCCACAAAAGAGATGATAACATAAAGAGGGTGGCGGGACTGAAATGGTTGCAAAGGGCCCAAGACAAGGAAGTGTGGCAAAGTTGGAGAGAGACCTTCGTTCAGGAGTGGACGGATATAGGTTGAAAGAAGAAGCAACAAATGAAAGACGTGGTTAAAGCCTGGTCCCTGCCAGATGAAGAAGAGAAGAGGTGACAAGAGCTTGGCTTAAGAGAGAAGTAGAGATGATAGTAAACGGCAATAATGGCTTAGTCGACACGATTCTAGACAATTTCAGGCTATAGGAATGGTTCGTGGACAGAATCTTTGGGGACAATAAAGCTGAAGATCATGGCATTCGAGATAGGGAAATGGGACTGGATCTTCCGGCAAATCATGAAGCCATCGCGTAACAACCGGGCCCGCTAGTTCCCTCTTGCGGGGAGCCCGCGGCATAATTCATTCTTCATGGAAGGCCCCAAGAAATTTTCTAAATCTTTAACGGGGGCTCCACTTATTGAATCTGCGGGAGGCCCCGAAAATATCGTTACGCCACTGCATGAAGCTGTAATTATTCAAGATTCTCCAATAAGCATGAGCGCATAGTTTTTGAATACTCTCCCCAGCACTCTCAGGGTTCTTGCCGGGAAAACTATAAAAAGACAACTGATTTCGAAGAAATTAAAAATCATTTAAAAAGAGAAAAAGGCTGCAGGTCTCAGGACCAAAATTCTCAACTCTGCAGAACTCTCTCACTCTCTCCATAGCAAACCGTAATGACTGGATGAGGCCAAAAATCGCTTCGGCCGTTTACCAATCAACACTACAAAGCACAGGCGGATCCAGATAAATCCTGCTTTGTGAACTTTCTAAAAAAAAATTTAATTACACCTTTTCAAAAACCTCAAAATTCAAGTATTTTTTTTTTTAAAAGTTGAAAATTTATCATCAAAATCCATGTCAGGAGAGAGTAAGAGAGGAAAAAGAAGAGTTTTTGGAATGGATCAGATCATTTTTGTTTCCGATCCCCAATTACACCCGGATTATTTCGAATTTCTCCATTCTCCCCCGTCCGCAAGTTTAATGACGTGTTGTGTAACTGAGTTTGAAAATCACTGGACGATCCAAACTTGCCCTGACTATTTTTCGACCCGAAAAAAAAAGCATTCAATCACTGAGGCAAAAGAGAAGGGAGGAAAAAAATGATGTGCTTGATGTCGGACCTGAGCCCGACCGCGTGCAGCTGACGGTTCACCTCTTTTTGATTTCACATTTTCAGTGATTGCAATAACTGATTTTTTTTTTAGGATAAAAAAAACTGAATTCGGCCTGCGTTCGATGTTAGAAAAAAAAAGGAAAAGATGCGTGCGGGGAAAATAAAAGAACCTGCTGATATCGGTCTTGGTTTTGTATCCTGCGGTTGACATTTTTTTTCTTCTCTTAGTGCAGTTTTAATTTTGATATATTTCCTCTCAAATTTAAACGATCCCGACGGATTTGTTAAAGACTAAAAGGCTCAGGCACACTCAAATAACTTTGGCCACACTTCTTCACCTGAAAACCGTTTAACAGTCGACTTATTACACCCAAAATGAAAATCCCCCTCCCTCTTCCCTTTAAAATGAGACAAGATAGAAACGAATGGTTTCCAAATGACCTCACAGCATGTTCATAAAGTTTGCATGGAAGTTTATGGGTTGAACTTGAATAACCTTACGCGGGATAGTGCATTTTCATTAACTTGTTGTAGTTAGTGATCATTCATTATCTATGAAAAGCCTTCTGAAACCGGCTTAAAGGGATCAGATTAAATAAGATTAAATGTGTTTCCCTTGTGCACTGTTTATATAAAAAGCTTATTTCCTTTATCTTTTTCTTCTACGCTTCTTTTTTTATCTTTTTTTCTAAATAGAAAAGAAGACGAAGAAAACACGGATCACGATTTTCCTATTTTCGCTTCTGAAAATCAGTAATAAAGAAGTACAAATATAAAAAATGAAATGGTAAATTGGAATTAGATTACATTACGGACAAGATAAAAAAATTCTTGGATGTTTGGTCTCTTTGTAGAGGACCCGATTGATAAATATTGACGGACAACAGCTAAGGGACTATCAAGACCCGTCAGGGTGTATACAGAAAATTATGCTCTATAAATAATGAAAAAAAAAAAGATTTTTTTTTAAAAAATAATGCGTTTTTCCGATCAAAATTGACGAAATATCAACGAAAACAAGTTTTCAGAAGTGAAAAAGTTTTGGAAAAATTAAGAAAAAAATTAAGATGACAGTAAAATTCCGTAAAATTCTAAAAAATTTAAGTTTTTAAAATTTTTAACTATCTCTTCTTCCTTGTTAGTATTTTTTTGGAAGACCAAAGAAAAAGTTTGCACAGCAAAAGTAATAGATTAAGTTGGCGAGGCCTTTAGGCCGAACCGAAGAAGGGCCACAGTCCGAAGAACCAAAAAATTTTCAAAAAGCGCAATTTTCACTGTTACTTTTTTTAAAATTTTTATAGTTTACACTATTTTTTTGCTCTGACCATCAAAATAATAGGAAATAATGAAAAGTAATGGAAAAATTGACTCAGTATACACCCTGACTCGTTTGCAACAATTTCGACTAAAATTTTTTGCTTTGTGCTCCGCAGCAAGTTTGGACGTACGAAGAATGGTGCTGATAATAATTTTCTGTGAGCAATCAGACACAAAAGGGATCATTCCCTATGCTCCAGTTCATACTTTAAACAAGCTGCCTTTTGATGCCCAAAGCACTTTATATTATTTGATATTAACAAGGAAAATCTGGCTGTTTGCGCCCCTGCTAGCCTCCCACTCAAAACGTTAAAACGTCCATCAACGTAACTGCACTGCCCAAAATAATACCCATTGTAATGATAATGATTGAAATATTAGCATAAGTCGATGGTTTACCTTTCCCTCTCCCATCATTACAAAAAAGCGAAAATATCAAAATTTTCACCTGAAATATTTATTAGTCTCCACATTTTTATATAAAAACTTATTAAAAATAAAATCGTTTACTAAAAACAAAAATATTCGATTTTTAATTACGTTTTAAAATATCGGATCCTGCCGTTTCCCTGACGTTCTAGAGATGGGCAACTTTACTTCCGCCCGTTTCCGTTTTCTCATCCCTCGTTATCAAACCCTGTTTGGCTCTCAACTTCATCTTCCCATTTTCAAGTTTGATATGTCGCTTTTATTGTTTCATATCTCTCTGAAATTATGTTTCGAATCAAAATAAGATTGTAATAACTTGTGCGATAACTTGTCAGTCTCCTCGTTTTGTAACGTCCCCCCCCCCCCTTCTCGACTTTTAGTTTCCCTAAATTGAAATTTTCAAAAGTCCCTTTGATGGAACCTCGGTCCCCACCTCTGAAGTCAAACAATGTTTTTATGTATTATTTTCTACTCAATTTTGTCGGAAAACCTTCTTGTTCTTAATATTCTTGTTTCGTTAAAAAGGATTGTTTCATGCGTTTTACGAGATTAGGAAATGGGCTAATTTCTTTGTGGGGGTTGATGGTAAAGTTATGCTTAGAGCATTCTGCGGGCGGATTTTATTTAACCTTCTCATTTCAGGAAAAAATCTTAGCCACGCCAATGAAGACAGGTCCTTAATATTTTTCTGTTTGCTAAAAGATGGATTCAACAAATAAATATCATTTCGACCTTTTCCTGTAACCATATTGTTGAACGTGAGAAGATTCAAAAACCTCTACGAACCTTTTCCAGACGAACGCTACAATAACACACACACAATAGCTGGGAAAAAAGAGATCATATATACAGCGTGAAAAACCCCTTTTTTCTTCTATCTTTTTATTATTTCTTTTTTTTTTCCACGGTGTCACTTTTCGATCTCTCCCAAAAGCAATACAGAGATAAATACGAGAACGGCGCGAAACATGGAAAAAAATTGAAGCAAATGAAGTCGCGAAGCTTTTCATTTCGATTAGGATGGAGCTCGAATCTTTCAAGTGGAAACAATGTCGATGAAAGTTTAAGGATAAAGAATTTTTCTTGGTAGAAAGATAGGAAAGGGAAAAGTATAGATGGGAAGGGGATTTTCAGACGGGGGGGAGGAGATGCCAGAACCCATCACTCCATCGTCAAGAAGAAATATGGTTCTCTGTTATATTCCTTGCTGCTTCCAATATACACAGAACACACACTTCTAAACTTCAATTAATCGGTTTATTGCTTCTTTATTGTGCCCGTAAACTTAACAAGTAACTAAATGACGAGAACGAAACGTAAGTTTTTTTTTTGTAACAGGATTTTGCGCTTTGATAATTTTTTCAAGGAAAAAAAAATAGATGGGGGATGAAAGAACGGAAGGGAAGTCCGTCCCGATTTTCCGATTGGAAAAAAAAGTTCTAAAAAGAAAATGAAAAACGTGGTGCCAGAAAGGTAATAAATGGAACAAGAAGCTTAATGTGGCTATTAACCCCCCCCAACTCTACCCGGGGCTAATCTCTAATTAATTTGAACTCGGTGCTATATGATTAAAAGTAAAGACGAAACACGGAGCTGATTAAAGACTTTAATTTTGGTGATTTATTATCAGATTATCGAAACAAAATCAGCATGTTTTGCTAATTTGGGAAAAAGGCAACAAAAGGATCAGGATGGGTGGACGTGTTATGGTGATTAGATCGAGTGGTTAGGAAAAAGCTCCACTGCGATCGGGTTTACGATGACAGATTTGAGAACGGGATGATTTAAACTGCTTTAAAAGTTTTTATTTCACGGCTTCGGGTTTTTTGTTTAACTAAAAGGATGCACTAATGACGGATTTTACAGGACTTATTTATCGAATCGGTGGATTTTTAGTGAGGCTCTGCTGGCGCCTTCGTATAAGTCTTTTATCAGACACAATCATTTAGTTCGCAGACGTCTTTGGTTTTTTAAATTAAGTAGACTGGGAGCAACGTTGGAAATTGGTTGTGGTCAAGCTCCAAAGAATTTATATATGTAGTGAAGACAGCAGATAAAAGTTTCTGGGATTGACGCTGGTGTCTATCTCTGAAATCTGTTCATCTGGCTCTGCAGAATCTGAAGCACTACTGCCGCATCACTGATTTTTCATGAGGTAGCGATATCGTGGCTAGATGATGGGAATATTATAAAGATTCCCGAAATGTACATCCGGTAATTTGGAAATATAAATATATGAGCTTCTTGGAGGAGTATTTTGAATTTTATTTTTCAATTAAAGGCTCATTGCCCCACTTCATTGTTAGATATTGTGGCTAGTGATCCGTCAGCCGAGGATTCCCAACCGACCCGCAACTCTTAATGGTTGTCTGAAATCTACAATTCTGAATCATCCGCGACTGGGATTGTCCTGCTAAATGTCCTGCTCACTGACCAGAGGACCAAAGAGAGTAATCAGTGAGAACAGTTTTATTTTATTTTATTTTATTTTATTTTATTTTTATTAATGCCAATTGAACACTATGACAGTGACAACAGTGCCCACTACAACAGTGACCAGAAGGCAGAGAAGACTCTCGGAATTTTAGGTTTCCGTTTTGAATTTTGCCGTCCGTGCTGTCTGCACCTATCCAGATCCTCCCTGGCGACATGAGCTACCCGAATGCGGCTTCTAGTGAAACTAAAAGTAAACAAAAGCTCTAATTGAACCACAGCGATGTAGCCGCCATTTGACCGTTAAAGGAGACGATATTTACTTGCGATCCTAGCGGATGAGTTTGTGTCCGGATTCCTAATAAGAAGTAAATCTCAAAAATCTCAGAGTCCAATTCGAAGGCAGCAGATAAAAGTTTCTGGGATGGTCGCTAATGTTTCGATTCAGTTCATCTGGCTCCTCAGAACCTGAAGCCCTGTAGCCGCATCACAGACTTTGAATTATGTTACTGTGGCAAGTGACCCGTCTGCCGAGGATTTTCAACCAATCCACCATTTAGAATCTGCTTAATCATCCGGCGCACGCTCTACATGTCCTGCTCATTGACCAGAGGACCAGGACAGAGCAACCAGTGAGAACAGTTACCAGAGGACCAGAACTAAGGGACCAGTATGAACATTGGCCAGAGGGCCGAGAAGAGCCTTAAAATTTCAGGTCTCCGTTTGGCTTTCTTCCAAGCTTCGTTTCACGATCATCAAAAGCTTTGCGCAAACTCGTGTCACTTCCTCCAAATATTTTTTTGGCTACTCAACCATATTTCAACTCCTGATCTCCCAAACTCTGAGCAAACCATGCCTCTCTTCTGTACGATCCTGACTCCTGCAAAAAACACTAAAAAACTGAAAAACCACGTTGAATATACCGTCACCCCTTAAAATTATTCCGGGAACTTAAATTTTGAATGTCGATTCGGTCAGCAGCGCGTAAAACGACCAGTACGGCTGCCTCTACGTTGATAAAATATATTCTTTTTTAGAACAATAGCTTCCCAAACGACAACAATGACCGTTTAATAGCATGGTTGAACTCATTTTCTTTTTTCTTAATTATTATGAAGGAATCATTTTAAAAAAAATTTCACTCCAATGATTTTCAAGGGGGAAAAGAAAAAAAAAATTTTCTAAAATTAAAATAAAGTAGCCCTACTTAAAAAGCAAAGTAATCCGAGTCTGGTTACAACAATAATTATTAACATCCTCATTAAAACTAAATTCCCTCCCTTAAATCATTTCACGAGATAAAAAACTATTTTTGTTTTTGTTTAAAAAATAATATATATCCCGACACGTAGATTCTATTTATGATAGAAAAGTTTAAATTTTCGTATAGAAGAATCATACTCCGCTGTTTATCTTTTGTTTCAGACTTTTGCAGAACATCGATCAATGTCACATTACACTACTGATTAATGTTGAGCCAGAAACGAAACAGCTTTATGGGGTTCAAGACAATATTTAAAACCTTTTCTTAAATATTCGGCGCGATTAGTAAAACTTGAAAAGCAGATGTTCTTTTCATAATTTCAATTTTTTAAATGGTTTCATTAAATAAGATGACAAATAGCTGATTAAGAAACAACGATAATGTCCATTTTGAGAGGATTTTTAAAGGATTAAACGGTTTGAGGTGCAGCCACTGGCGTAGGGGAGAGAGTGAAAAAAATGAAGTCGTTCTAAAGTCGGGCAGGTTTTGATTGACTTAGTTTTATATTTAAAAGTCAGACAATTCTGAAAAAAGTAGTGTTTAATGCTTGTGTTGTCAAAGACCCTAACATGCCGTTCGAATGTTTAGCGTTGGAGTCAAACTGGGAGGGAGTAGGGAGCCTAGTAGGGAGTGTACGATTCGAAGAGTCGTCTGCTGCAAACGGGGCTGCCATGATTTCGAACTGGGAGTTGCTATGATGGTCTAATAGAAAGCTTATGGGCAATATGGCGAAGTCCATGGCGGTTGCCAATTCGACTCATCAAAATTTCCACTCTTTACTAGGCTTCCTAACAGGGAGTGGACACGGTCTTATAAACAGTTCCAAAAACTCTTGTTTATTTCCATGGTAACCATGTCCCGAATTCTGCAGCCGAATTTAGTTCCATGCTTTGGCGCTGCATGTACACAACCAATAGGAATCAAATGTTGAAGGAGGTCATGTTTTGCCAAATAGTAAGTAGTGAATCGGACCCGCAAAAATCTCGAATTGAAATTCCTTATTTTCCTCCTTAAAAATAAAATAGTACTCTTAGGTTGATGTTATCAGGAAAAGCAGATATCATTTATACGATAGTCGAAAGCAAGAAACCAAACTCCCCTTACAATTTCCAAAATCATCTAAAAAGGGGGAGAAAAATTCATTAGCTCACTTTTTCGCTATACCCTCAATCCTAAAAGTCAAATCGCGTCCCCTTTCCCAAGATAGAAAAATATCAACCGCACAATAAAAACCAGACCACCGTAATTGTTTCAATATATTGAATCCCTTGAAACAACAGTAATGTCCATTATTTAATACGGTAATTTATGACAGAGATGGTTAATCTATTAGAAGTCGGTTCTTGATACTGGCAAAAAGGGGGAGCCGGGGAAAAACAAAAAGAGGGAAAAAACAGAGAAAAAAGATTTCGGTAAACGATAGTTAGATAATTGTTGTCATGTGAACAGACATATGGTCGAAGGGTAACTGCATTAGGAGAGCAGAAATCGCCGGGTGCACTTTACTGTTGGATTGTGTTTCTTTTTTTACGGAAACAACACAAATGGGGGAAAAACTAACCAGACGGCTCTCTATTAACCGAATTATTTGATTAAATTTCGGGTTCTCCTGGACGTGAAATGCTTTTTACAGGTCACACATGGATGATTTCTTCATTTATCTGGAAAGCATTTGCCTTCACTCTCGACGTCGTTTTTTTTTCTTTCTCCCGTTGAAAATGTTGTTACCTTAAAAGGAAGAAATGACCTACGGTAAATAAAAGGAAAATTACCGGGAGAAAATAATCGTCGTACATATTTCCGTGTCTGCAATATAAAAAGTGGTAAAACATTTACCTATTCGACGTTTTGGGTAAACTGATCTTGACGTGTCGTTAAATAACCTAATTTTTCATAAGATATATTTTCCGTCAGGAGTTCTGACTTCGTTTTCCTGATTTCTCCTTTCATTTTTCTTTTTTCCCGCCGTGAATTCAAATCAGCTATTAGTTCCTTTTTCCTTCAAAAAAAAAAAACTTTTTTATCAGGAGTGAATAATTTTTTATGCGGTTTGTAACTCAGCCCCTCTGGGTTTTGGGAAAAAAAATCGATGAGGATCATCAGGAAATGGAATATTTTCCAATAGAGTCATGCATCATTATTTAATAAAGTGGTTTGTTAAGTGTTATATATCGGTCATGTGATTCAGTTTGCCTAATATAACGTCATTGACAGATGCTGGCGACAAAGTGCACTCGTGGCTCTCGTAGATAGAAATTAATAATTTCGATTTGGGCCTGAATTGAGAGTGTTGGAAGTAGTACGAGGAACAGGCGGTGGGAAATGAATAAAGAGAGGGAAAAGGAGTGCAAGATGGAGGTCTTTTAAGCGAGTTCTTTTTACGGTGTTGGCTCTTATGCAATTATGGGTCGTACCAATTTTTCTAATGACTTCTTTGGGTGCCCTGATAGCACACGAGCTTAGGGGATCGATTTGACCAGCTCCTTGAATCTTTCACGATCGGCAGTTATGCGGAACAACTCCTCTACGGTTATCCGATCCAATTCCGGATATTTTTGAACCAGGAGAGATCGTTACGACCGAGTCTTCTTTCACCCTCGACCTTGCCCTGCATGATGGTCTGCAGCAGCATGTAATTGGGTCCCCACAACGTCCGAGGTACTCCACTCGCAAATAGTTCACGGTCCTTGTGCAGCCAGTGGAAGACCTCGTTGGTCACATGCTGGGTCCAGGATATTCGAAGGAAAAGATCTTTAGCCATTACAAACTTTTAGTAAACATTGAGTTGCTGTCAAGAAAGAAGAATCTGAGAATTTGTTTGTCCTGCCATTAAAGGGTTTACAGCTCTACACGCTTGCATCATTGCAGCGCCACCAACAGAATTTCTTGGGCCCCCACTTTTTCATTTGGCACCTTCGCACGTCCTACATCTTCGAGGCCATCTTCCTACTCAGCTAGGGCCTCAAGGGGCTAAGGCTTGTTATTCAGTTATCCAGACTCGTCCCAATTGTCCGCATCCCAGTGCACCATGTTCGCTTACTTTGGTCTTCATGACCAAATCACACTAATTGGCTGGATCTTCTCGTTTCGGCGTTTCGCGCCCTTTGACTCGATTTTTGTTGGGGCCTAGTATCTTTCTTATTTTTGAAGGACCATAATCGCTTTTTCAGCCTTTGATTGCCAGGCAGTTGCACGGCCTTATTTATATACTCACGTATCTCGAATCATTTGCAGACCTAAAATTTAGCTTACATTTTTTAAATCAATTTCATTTTAATAAAAACCTTTGTTTTCTTTTTCCCATGTTTTTCTTTGCCCACAAATCAACTTCGTTAACATGTAGTAAAATCCTTTCCAAATTTTTTTTTCTATCAATTATTATGAACCATATCAAAAGGTAATAAGCTAAATTAGAATGATGAACACCGGCTCATCATTATCCCTACCAATAATGTTTTTTTTCTCCTTTCTTTTAATAAAAGGGTAAAAAATTTTATATGGTATTATTTTACATTATTGAACATGTGTATATCCATGAATTAGTATTTTATTACTTACGCTTGAGGGTAGTTCAAAGCTATACAAAACTTTTTCCAATAATTAATCAGAAAAAATATTTTTTTTTATGCTTTTAATATGTAAGAACGACACGTGAAGGAAGGTCAATTTGAGAAAAAATTGGTGAAATTTCGCTCCGATCTACATCTAGTTCAGTATAAAGCTTAGTAGAGGTGGCGGCAAATTTTTGGAGTTTGTTAACCAGAAAAATATGAGTTGGAGTGTTTAAAATCTCTTCGTCAGGCTAAAATTCTGATCCTGGCCAATGCCAATCCCAATAGCAAAAGCTTTAAAGTACGTTAGCAGTAGAAGTGCGTCATCACCAATCAATTAATAAGAACTTGGTCATAGCCATCAGAAATCCGAATTTCAAAATGTAGAGTTGGTGACTTTCTTCTTAAGGCTCTCGAGGTTGACTCAGCGGCCATGCAAGATTGGATCGCTGATCGATTAAAATAACACAGTAAAGACCGCAGTACTACAAATCGGTATTAAGGTATTATTAAATCAGAGCCGACAAAAAGGCTACAAAAAGTAAGCTTTGGGTAGAAGAAATGCGAAGAATATTCGGGTAGATTCAATTGTGTTGGATCGTGTCCGCAATGAGAACATCCGAGAGCAGTGAGTGAGAAGTGGAGGATGTGAGGTGGGGTAGGCATAATACTTGCTGGACCACGTGCAGAGAATGGATGATTGTAGATGCACTAAGAAGAGGACCCCGAAGCACATGTTCGCCCGTCCAAACTATGAAAGGACTGATGGCAGTCATCGTTACAAGAAGCCAGCTGATTTCCCTAATAAACAGACCGGAAAATCTCTAAAAAGGCAGAACAAGAAGATTGAAACTGGAGGGAAGTTTCAACGACCAAAGGACCGAGTGACGTGGAAAAGATTGAAAGAAGCTTATGTTTAGAAGTGGATTTCAAATGACCGTAGATGACATCGGATTTTGTGCCACCCTTCTTTTAAGAGCTTCCTTTTTCGTCTTTAAATGCCCGCTTCTCGTCGGAGATTGGCGATCATCATGGCGATCCTAACTTTGGAGGCTGCCGAACCAAAAAGACTTACCAGTCTCTTAGATTCTTGGCCTGGTCTGCGCCTGCCCTCGATCTTCCCCTTCATGATCAGCTGCAGAAGGCGGTACTTTCCGTTACGAATAATATGGCCGAAATATTCAAGCCTTCGACTCTTGATCTCGTAAGAATCAAGAGCTTTAAGAAGCTAAATTTTTCGGGAAAACACTGGCACAAAGTCCCTCCTGTATACTGCATTTCATTTAGCTAACTTTATCCCTGATAGCTCAACAAAGTCGAACCTCAAGACACTCGAAAAATTCCCACCTACTCCACTAAAATTCGATCGCAGCGAAACCCTACCCTAGCCGAAACCACTTTACCGCCCCGAGTCAAGTTTAAAGGGTTTATCTACTATCTAGAAGGCGTCATACGTCAGTTGAAAACGTGAATTACGAATAAAACGTTCTCGCTGCTTAGTATTCTGGTTGATCCGTCGCCTAGGGAAGCAAGTCGAACATTAGTCATTGATAATATTATTTCTTTTCCAATTTCCCCGTCAGTGATATTCTACAGATTTTTACTTTCTTTTTATATCTTTTCTTTTCCGATAAAAGAAAAATATTTTATTTTATTGGGTTCCTCTTTAAAAACTTCTCCTTTTTTTTTTTTGCCTTTCCTTCTTTTCTCATTCTTTTCCTTAGTTATCGAACTTGGTTTCCCGCTTAAAATTTTGTTTCCGATTTTTTTAATAAGCGAAAAAAAAACACCTAAAGGGAGACTTTGAACTTATTCAAGCTTTATAAATGGACTGTAGCACTTTTTTTCTCCCACACACAACACAATATTGAAAAAAAAAGATTCTTTTTCCAGAAAGAATTATTATCCTCATTCAGAAACCATTACCAACGAACGAAATCAAAAAATGATAACCCTGGCGATTATTTTTTTTTTTTCCTTTGCAACCAGCAGAGGCGTAAATTCGAAGAACAGCCTCCGAAAATATTGAAAATTTATCCTCGGTTACGGGACTGATTCTCTTTTTATAAATTTTCAAGCGAAATGTTTCATTTTGCGATGGATAGATTGAAAAGATATCGATCAGTTGATTTTCAGCCCAGACTATCCTCGAACCGTCAAGTTACAATTGTGGATGATGTAGAACAATTTTGGTTCTCTTGGAATTTAGGGACGGAGAGATAATTGTAACGATTACTTTATTCGGCGTTGAAACAATGAAGTAACTAAATGAATTTATCCAGAAGGTTGGCGAGTGGATTGATTTAAGGGAATCTTGAACTGGTCCTTGAAATTGAAATCGAGTAAAGAAGTTTAATCTTATTTCAAGTCACTTTTCGCCATTAAGGAAGAGAGAAAATGAAATTTGTACAATCAAACTCGAGTCTAGATTTTTTGAAGACTTTTTGAAGAATGAGGAGCAATATTAAAATAGTAATGGGGACTGTCGGGTTCCTGCACAAAAGTCCTTAACTGTGCCGATGATATCGCTCTTCTTGGAAAATCCAGAGAGGAGCTTGGACTCAGCTGCAGAGAAGGATCAAGGACTGCAAACAGTAAACTGAACATCTTAGGATGTCCTAAAGCAGAAAAACCCAGGTAGCGCTCCAGGTAGCACGCTAGCTTTAGACCTGAAGCTGCGTGAATGCCTGAATGAGATCTGGGACTATAAACCAGAAGGCAAAGTTCGTATTGACCAAGTCAGAGGAATGCTGATGCCTCCTGCAACTGGTGAGTGTGATGAAGGGGAAAAACGACGCAAATGAAGTGATGAAAAAGACGTTGGCGCTAACCAGATAGGAAGAAGACCTCTTGGCTTAAGAATCTGCAATGACATTAAGGATTCAGTATTTTGTTCAATGGCTTCTTCTTTGGGTGCCCTGCTCGCACACGAGCTTGGGTGATCGATCCGACGAGCTCCTTGTATCTTTCACAATAGGCGGCCATGCGAAATAACTTTTATACGGTTAATCCGGTCCAATTCCGGAACCAGGAGAGATTCTTACGACCAAGTCTTTTATTCTCGACCTTGCCCTGCATGATGGTCTGCAGCAGCGTGTTCTTGGATTTCCGCAACATAAGTCCATCAAGGTACTCCAACTTTCTGCGCTTTATGGTAGCAAGTAGTTCACGGTCCTCGTGGGTCACATGCTGGGTCCAAGATATTCGAAGGATTCTTCTGTGACACCACATCTCGAACGCTTGCGGACGATTCATCATGGCAACCTTGAGCGTGCAATTTTCGCAGCCATAAAAAAAGACTTAAACACCTGAAGACGTTTAGACGAATGGTAATTTTCAATCCGCGACAGCATAGGACATTTTTGACGAGGTTCTATTGATTGTTTATCTCCGGAGCTGGTATTTAGTAAAAAAAGGCAGAATTGCAAGCCCTACGGACGCTGCTGTAAAAGCCTTCAACAAACTTTGTATACAGTCCTCTAAAAAAGAAAAACGGAAAAGAAAAAACCCATTCGCTCCATTTTTTGTAAATATATCCGTCAAAAAGACGGAAGGTTCCTTATATAAAAATAAGGAGTATATATGAGAATTAAATTACAGCTATTTGCCGAGACTAAATAAAATGAGAAATAAAAGAACCGTGTGATTGACTAGGTTGTTCCGGTCACGTGGCTTTCCGAGTGGTGACGACATTTCCTGCCGACTTCCTGAACATAACCATATATCTTGTTGGTGCACTGTTTTTGATAGACCCGCGTCTTATATTTCCCATTCCAGACCGATTTCGATCCGCATCCTTTTCACCGTTTCCCTCGACTCCCCGGACGAAAAACCTTTTCCCCGAGTCCTTTTCTTCGGTCAGTAAGTTTCGGGTAAAGTCCCTTTCCCCTTGCGGTTTTCGGTTTGAGTTTACTTCAAGCGATCAACGTCTTTGTTTAGCTTCATCGGAAAACTCTTAATTGGTTTTTCGCTCACTGGCCGCAACTTTTTTTTTTTTATTTTGCTTGCAGTCAACTTCAAAAGTTGAAATTTCAAAAATGTTTTCCGAGTTTTTTTTCCTTCCCCAGTTTTTTTTCCCTGCCTTATTTTTTTATTGTGTAAGAGCAACACTCCACAGCATTCGATTTTATCGGGGAGTAATAGAAAAAAACTGGGAAAACATTTTCATCCAATTTGGAGTAGACCATAAATTTTTTTTAAGACTTTATTATGAGCAAGTCTTTTTCCCCCTCGTACGGATATTTCTCTCCCACCTCTTTATCTATATTTTTATAGCCGGTAACGGTTTTTTAAAATATCAGAGAAACAATTTTTTACCTTTTTGTTTTTTTCTGATTTGTTGTCCTCTGCACATTATGTGCATGGACAATGGGGTTGCACAGCCACCTCAGCACTGATCCATATGCCTACATTATCAAATGCTCAACTATTGAATGTTTGGGTCACACGAAATCCGCTAAAGCTTAGAGAATATCTGTTGGAATTAATCGGACCCTCTAATTCAAAATTAATCATTAGCTTAGTTTAAGATATTTGTTTGGGAGAAGCATGAGTTCGCGATGCCACTTTAATTTTTCCTTGTAATAAGCAGCCACCACTGCCTCTTTATTATTTGTAGGAACAAAAATATCATTCCTCCTTATTAAAATTTATTTGGCGATATTCTGGTAAAAAAAAAAGGCGAAACACAAAAAAAATTTTTTTATTTTTTGCAACAAAGTTCTGCTAACAAATCTTTTGAATTGTTACCAGAGCTGTGAATTGTGACGTGAATGGGATGTCAAAAGGGAAGTCGAGTCTTCATTTCGTTTCGAGGGGGGGTGATCTTTCGTTCAAAAAAAAAAAAAAAACGTGAAAAGGATTTTTGTTTGTTGTTTAAGGAAGATAAAAATTGATGGTCGAAGTTAATAAAATTCGATCTTTGTTTTTTTTAAAAAAAAAAAAAAAAAAGAAGTTCGAAAGGAGGAAAAATATAAAAGCTGGCGATAAATGAAATGCCGGGAACTACATTTATACATCACAAAATGTGGAACTCAGCATTGTATTCTAATCCGATGATGTACCGCACGATTGTGCCTTGAATTTTAATATATTTTACAGGGAACATCTAGTCAAGCTTTTTGCTGATTCAAAAATTAGCGTCCGTGGGCGCCCCTGAGGGATTTTATTTTTTTAAGGCAGCGGATGTAATTGTTTTTAGAAATTAAAGGGAGAGAGGAAGTTGAAGCTTTTGCATGGAAAAAGGGGGCTTGTAGACTTGTGGAAATATCGTGAACTGCAAGTTTGAGTTATCATGTTCAAGCTTAGACTCTAACGGATTCAGCAAGGCTGTCTCTAGTGTCTATATTCTTTGTCGTGTGGCTCTAATAAAAACTAGCACTGACACTAATGCCAAATTAAACAGCGAAATTCGAGCTGTAGTCAGTTTGGCCAGCAAAACTGGTTTGCTATACGATTAGGAGCCTCTAGATGAATATCTCTACCAGACCTAGCCCAGCCACTATTGGGGCATCTAAATTTGAGAAAGAACTTGACTAGTCTAAAAGCTAAATGAATTTTGCAGTTTTGAAGAGCCTGACATGAGCTTAATTAGCACAACTGACCTCCAAAGCCTCGCAGATGTTTTTCTTGTGACTTTTTCAATTTTCACTTCAACTTCAACGAAAAATGCCAACATCAAAATCGTGACAATGTGGGAAGTAGTCATCAAGAAACAAAAATATAATTTGAAGAGGGGATTCCGTATCCGGTATTGGTGTCTGAATTGTTTGGGGTGAAAAAAAAAGATGAAAAAAAAAACCACATAAGACGAACCTAATCAAATGTTTATAAAGCTGAATGGGAACTCTAAATCAGATCACAAGGGAATTCGGTAATTCAATTGAATCGAAACCAACGAAGAATGGGCCCAATCACATGGGTTTAAAGTAAACAGAAGAAAAGTTCCTTGCCTATCTTTGCACTCCCATTTTCACACATTTTTTTAAAGAAAAAAAAAAATATAAAATATATAAAAAACAGGTATGGAAATAATATTTTGAAATGCTTATTTTCAAAAAAATGACAAGCTTTCACTTATCGATTGAAGAAAATATTGGGAGTTTTTTTTAAAAAGCTTTTTCATTTTCCCCTCCTTGCCAATCTATTTCCTCAGAAATTGTTTGTTTTGCGTAAGATTGGTCATTAAAAAATGTGTTTCGATTTTGATAATGGGATATAATGTTACATTGCATTTAAACCATTTAGCGAGGAGTGGGCTCGCCCTAATTAAAAATAAAATCACGGATGTTTGTCTTTTGTTGACAGACAACCGGATATTTGTTCGCGCAAACGTTATTTCGATCCATTTGTATCGATGCATGGCAGCTTTTTAATGACATTGTAGGACGAAGTTTTGATTCTTCGATTGACGGTTTTTGATTCTGGAGCCGAAAAAGATCTAGTGACTGGAGATTTGAGAATGCTCTCTAATCCCTTATAGAGATGTCCCTGATTACCAGTGTGATCAAGCACGCTGATGTGAAAGGAACCTCTCTATCAGTAGTGGCCGGATGTTGGAAAGGGCGCGAAAGCAGAAGCATGATTGACTTTTTTTGATAGCAAAGTGTGGATGATGTCGTCGATTGTGTTTTGATGGTAGTGATTGTAACGACTGATGATTTGTGAAAATTAATATATATGATGAGAAGTTAACTGCGTATCCATCACGGACGATAAAGCAGGTTCAAGATGGACTCCCTACAAGTACAAGGTCTCTGATAGACCGCGGGTTCGTTGGAAAGACAACTAGGGAGTGGACACTTCGATGAGTCGTCTGCTACATTGAAGTCGCCATTTTGAAAACTGAAACCTGCCGTGATCTCGAACTTGACGGCCGCCATTCTCAAATTGAAAAGCGAACATTGTGGTTGGCAGATTTTTCAATCTGAGATCATGGCAGCTTCCAGTTATCAAAATGAAGTACCCCAATGTACAGACGACTCATTAAAGTGTTCAGTGGACACTGTCCACTCTATTAGGTTCTTTAAAGACAGCGTACCAGGGGATGAGGGTCTGCTGACGTGAGAGTCCTCCACACGCAGTCCTGGTGACCGATTCGTTAAATCTAGAAGTCCATAATCAAAACATTAGCTTAACGAATCGGTTGGAACGATGTTAGGATCAAAGTCTAGAGAGACTAGATGGAAGAGAGGCGACAAATCCGGCCATCTTGGTTCCACTTCCATAAGATTCAATGGGAAGTCCTTATACATAGGCGAGACTTGGTTCCACTATCTTATACATAGGCGCAACCCATTTAACTCTGACAGCCAGTAAGCTGGCGTTCTGATCTGTCGCCTCTCTTCCATCTAGTCTCTCTATCAGGGTCCAGTTACAAGGATAGAATCGTCTGGGAAGGGATCTGTGATGCAGCATAGGTCTTCAGGCTTCAGACTGCATCAGATTCGTCTTGGCCCATTTGCCATGCACAAAATTCCTGTCAAGTCGCGCTTTACTAAATCTTTCCCTTGCCCGTTCCTTTGAAAAAATTTCCAGGCTACTGATCCTCAGAGGTATGCTAATAGTTAAATTAAAATAAAAGGTACACAACGTAGCCAATGAGGGCAAGATGAAAAGGGAATCGAACCATTTTCCGCGTATACATGTGAATAATATATATTTGGAAATTGTTATCTAGGAGACTCAGAGAAATTCAGTCTAGCGTGAACAACGGCATACACTTGTCCGAGAACTCAATTTCCGGTTTACGAAAACCGTTTTTGAAGTGATGAAATGCTTGAAACTGAATACCTAAAACGGTACAAAACACGTCGAACTTTTTTGCTTGTCAGTCATGTGTATTTGAGAAGGAAAAGCACACCCGACTCTTTGGGCATATACCCTTTCCTTATATTTTTATGTAGGTTTTTACCCGTATCGCATCCAGATGGATCATTTTTTAAATGATTTACGATCGGGGAAGCGAAAAAGGGAAAATTGAAGTAAACTTGTGCCGTTATAGGGAAAAAGACTATGAACTTGAAGCTGTATTGCTGATAGAAACAACTGTTTTTGCATGAGTGAACTTT